>JAEHOC010000003.1:1677500-2277500 GCA_016834605.1 Chlamydomonas incerta | reverse complement strand
CCCTCAAGCTCAACTACGCCAGACGGACGAATCTCGGACACGCGCAGAATCTCGGGGCGAGCGGCGGCGTCCAGGCTGGTGCGCGCGGTGGTGTTGCGGTAGTACACGTAGTCACCGACGTCAAACTTGCGAACCTTGGGGTCGAGGCCGCCTCCACGCAGGCGTGCGTAGCGCAGGCGGTCACGGTGCTGGGCAGTGGCAAGGTTGGCGCCGGCGATGACCATGTTCTTGCGCACAGCTGCGGCACGCACCATGACGGCGCGAGCCGCTGCTTCCGGATCATCTAGGTCGATCTCACCCTCGAACCGTGGCTTCACCGCAGGTGGGATTATCGGGTCGGTGGCGTAGATGATGGTGTAGGGGCAGAGCTTGGTTGAGTTCTGGACGGAGCAGTTGTAGCCAAGTGCGACTGCGGGAAGCTGCGTGTCCCAGTTCTTGAGGCCCGCGTTGCTGTGCGCCAGCTTGGCAAGCGCACGCTTGCAGGTCTGAACGGCGCGCTCACTCAGGCCGTTGGCTTGGGGATGGTTGGCTGATGTCTGGCGGTGGTCGATAAGCGACTCCATTAGCAGAGAGGCGAAGGCGCCCTTCCACTCGCCGCCCTGGTCGGTGCACACTTCAGCGCAGGCGCCGTACACACCCAAAACGTGTTGACGGAAGGCGAAGGCGGTGTTGTCGGCGGTCTTGGACGGCAGCGGGATGAGCACCACGAACTTGCTGAAATGCTCCACACACACCATGACGTACTGGTTGCCATGCTCTGTCTCGGTGAAGGGCCCGCACAGGTCAGCGCCCCAGCGGTAGAACAGGCCGCCAATCGGCAAGGGGTTCAGCTCGGCGGGATGCGAGGTGAAGCTGGCTTTGACGCGGTCACAGGCGGTGCAGTGCTTGACGGTGTTGGCTACGTCCTCCTTGATTCCACGCCACCAGAATGAATGTAGCAGCAGAGCGCAAGTGCGGCGGACGCCCCAATGACCACTCTGCTCGTGCATCTTGCGCACCAGCTCACCACGCTCCGCCGGGCGAGGCACCACGCGGCTGCGCCCATCCAAGCCCACGATGACGAGCTGATTGCCTTGCCAACGGTAACGCACGGCGCGCCTCTTGATGCGCCGTGCTTCTGCGTCTGAGATGTTGCTGGGCAGTTGACGGGAACGTAGGAAGTTGATCATAGGCTCATCCGACCATGCGTCGCTGTCGGCAGGGGTAAGGCCCTCAGGCTCCGCGGAGGCAGTGGCAAGGACGACCGACGAGACGGCGGTGCTGACGTTGAGGGGTTTATTAGCAAACACGCCGGCGAGGCTTGAGCGTGGCGAGTCGATTGCTGTCACGAGAGCAACGGCGGGGGCCTGGCGAGGAATAACTGAGACCAGGTCATCAGCGAGGGCACGGCCAATGGCGATGGTGCTGGCCAGGTAGTTGATGTCAGTAGCTCGCACTAGCAGTGCCTTGCGCCGCTGTTCAGACCAGCCCGGCACATCCGTCACGCCGCCCTTGAAGCCCAGTAACGACTCACACTCAGCAGCAGACGGCGCGGTGTAGCGCCCGAGGGAGGCGTCCAAGATGGGGCAGGCGCAGGTAGGCTGCTCAGACTCCAGAGTTGCGGCGATGGTGCCCGCCATTAGCGCCTTAGCGGGACGGCCCTCAATGTCGCAGGGGTACAGCGGTGGACGGAGAAGCTTGCGGGTGACGGGCACGGTGCGGCCTGGGCCGAGGGAGGCTTGGGCGTCGCCGGCGGCGGCAGGGCGCGTCGCAGCATCCGTCATCTCATGCAGCGTGTTGTCCGGGGCGAGGCTGGTCCAGGTGCGATACAGCTGGTGAAAACCCGAGCCAAACCGTGCCGAGTCAGCCACCACCGGCTTACCCCACGCCTCACGTGCAATGCTGTCAGACTGCCGTTGCTCCTGAGCTGTGTGTGTGTGGTTACAGAGTGGTGCGCACGTTCTTGCGTGCCTTCCTGCTGCGTGTAAACGGGAGGCCCGGGCCGGGGTGACCCTTATAACGCCAGTGCATGATTGTCCTATTTATTGTTCTCCCCTTGCAAGGGGGACTTCCCTACTTCTATGCTCCCAGATGGAGCTGAGTAATGCAGCTAACTTGACAGGCTCAGATTTCAGCATCACTTCGCGCATGTTTAGGCTAAAGTCTAGGCCACTGCACGCTCGTAACTCGGTGTAGGCAGCACATTGCATCAGGACGTGCTCATGCTCCACCTCATTGGCCGTACACAGTGGGCACGTCCTCTCCTCCCTAGGCCTCTCCCAGGCACGGTTCGCGGTGATTGGCCAGCAACATAAACGGAATCTCATCAAAAGCTTATGCTGTGCAACCGGTATGAATGCTCTACTGTGTTCGTGCAGGGTCGGCGGCGCGGACCCTAGTGCGCTTAGCCCCATCCAATGCTTGTGTTTGCACATGTGTGTGTGTGTGGTTACAGAGTGGTGCGCACGTTCTTGCGTGCCTTCCTGCTGCGTGTAAACCGGAGGCCCGGGCCGGGGTGACCCTTATAACGCCAGTGCATGATTGTCCTATTTATTGTTCTCCCCTTGCAAGGGGGACTTCCCTACTTCTATGCTCCCAGATGGAGCTGAGTAATCCAGCTAACTTGACAGGCTCAGATTTCAGCATCACTTCGCGCATGTTTAGGCTAAAGTCTAGGCCACTGCACGCTCGTAACTCGGTGTAGGCAGCACATTGCATCAGGACGTGGTGCTCATCCTCCACCTCATTGGCCGTACACAGTGGGCACGTCCTCTCCTCCCTAGGCCTCTCCCAGGCACGGTTCGCGGTGATTGGCCAGCAACATAAACGGAATCTCATCAAAAGCTTATGCTGTGCAACCGGTATGAATGCTCTACTGTGTTCGTGCAGGGTCGGCGGCGCGGACCCTAGTGCGCTTAGCCCCATCCAATGCTTGTGTTTGCACATGTGTATGCCGGGTTGCTTGCCGTCTGAAGGGAATGCGTGCGGGTCCGCTACCAGCCTCTCGTGCTCCCACGCCCTCGTCAAATGGCCCCTGAAGGTAGATAAGATAGGTCCATCGGGTAGGACCGTGCTTGCCCTCCACTCCTCTCTGGACTCGTGTGTGCCTGGCCAATGCCACGCGTCGACACCCTGTGCCGCCACAAAACGGAACAGCCGCGCGCACCACCCGTCTCCCATTGGGTTCGCCCATGCCTCCCGTGCCTCGTCGACTAGTGCATCAAAAGCCAGACTTCTGTTTTGCGCGGAAATCCTATTGTAAAAACCCAAACATTGTTTGGCTATGAAAAAGTGCAGCGGCAGTTGGGCCAGCTCCGCAAACAGGAGACGGTGTGACGGTTTGGCTGCTCCCACTGTCTGTCGCATGTATTGGACCTGCAGCTTTACGGCCTCGTCACGCAAACATGCCTCAAATGCGCCCTGTGCTAGGTTGTTCCTGTCATTCCTCCTGGGTGGCGGTCCTCCGTCTAGCATCTCTACTAGCACGTCGGGACCCCATACCTCACATCCGTAGGCAAGGATGGATCGGATTTGCACGTCGAAACACCTCATGCGAATATCTGGTGCGAAAATGCGTAAACGGTTCAATCTAGTGTTAAGCCCACACATGGCTCTCCTTGCTGACTCGCAGAGTGTCTCCCTGCAGCTGACGAAGGCCCTACCCGGACCGTACACTAGTCCAAGATAGCGCGCCTTGTCCACCGCAGGGATGGGCTGCCCTGCTAGCTTTAAACCCTGGCATCCGCTGCACACAGTGCTGGCCGTTACTTCGTTGGCTGCAAAAACCAGCCTCTCACACTTGGTAACGTTTGCCTTCATGCCAAAAGCTAGGCAGAACGTGTCTACTAATGATAGCAAGTGGCGCATCCGCTCAGGGGTGGTGGCCAGCAGGGAAACATCATCCGCGTACATCAGCAGTGACACCTTTTTGCCATTCATCTCAGGTGCACCTGTGGCTTCGTCCGTATCTTCCGAATCAATGTACTCTGCTAAGGTTTCTATAAAGAGGCCGAAAAGCTCGGTGCTAAGCGGGCAGCCCTGCTTGACCCCTTGCGTGGTTGCGAAGGGGGCACTGTGCTTACCCCCGGCCTTCACTACCATCATCACTCTCTCGTACGCTTTTTTCAAAGCCGCCAACATCTCACCCGTTACCCCGCGTTCCTCCAGTCTCATCCAAATTAATGGTCGTGGGACCTTGTCGAAAGCCTTTTCAAAATCAATTTGTACGACAATGAGGGGGGTGGTGGCGCCAGCACGCGTGTGCTTGTTGATGAGATGCCTTAGGACAAAAAGATGGTGCGTTGTGCCGTACTTCCTCCTGAATCCGGCCTGAGCCGTGTGCCTCCACTCAAACTCCTCCCCGGCATTCGCCAGCCTCTCTAGAAGGATCGATGCATAGCACTTTGCGAGGGCGCCCCCTACTGCAATGCCCCGGTAGTTACCAGGCGCCTGCACGTCACCTTTCCGCTTGTAAATTGGTGTCAAAACAGTTGTAGTAAATTGCTCAGGATAAGCCCCTTCGCTCCAGATTTTGTTAAACAACACGTGCACCAGCGGTGCAACTCTATTGAGTGCCGGTGTCGGCGGTTCAGTGGTGGGGTCGCCCGGTTTTACCGCGTACTTGTAGCACTCAGACGGTACCTTCTCTAAGCCAGCTGCCTTGCCGTTGGGCAGCCTTGCTAGTGCGCGTGTTACCTCATCAAGGGTAATCTCGCTATTCAACATCTCGTGCAGACACGTACGGTCAGCCGCAAAAAGATCTTCGGACATCCTCCCACCTGATCTGTCTGAGACCAAACACTAACAGTCTGTGATGCTGCGCTTACGACTATCTGACTTGATTGACCAAACACGGAAATGCGAGTAGTGTTATAGCCACGTTTGTGCGTTTGAGATGCGGTGGGGTTGCATGCGACCGTGGGCAGGATTGAGGGGCCGATCGCAATCCAGGCTAGGTGGGGCACTGGTTTCAACGGGTTCCTCTGTTTGTGCCTACTTTTCTGCCTGTTGAACAGCATTGGGCGCCACCGCTCTGATTAGGTGATGCGCCTGCTAGTCCTGCTACTGAATTGACATCAAACCTGCCTAACCTGCCTATGAAACACATCTCTACGCGCGTTCAGTGACATGCGTACGGCTAGCAAACTCTGCCAGGTGTGATGGTCAGGGGAGTGACCCGAGAACCCGAGAAGGGACCACCTGTAATACTCACTCACTCACGAGAAGGGACCACCTGTAATACTCACTCACTCACACGACGCGGGCTGCCCTGTCCGGCGGCATCACGTCTGGCTGCTGGAGAGCCCGGACCCAACGCAGATACAGCACTGCGTATGGGAGGTGGTGGCCCTGGCCGCACTTAACGCGATGGAGAGTGCACGGCGGTACATGCGCGCACGGAAGCCGTTCACTGAGGGGGCTCTGGCCCGGGCCAAGGCGGTAGCAGTAGCTAGCATCAGAGGCTTGCTAGCTGACTTCGCTTCGCTTGGATTGCCACGGCGCCGGCGGGATAAGGCCTGGCTGAAAGTGTCCGACACACACCCCTTCCTGCGTGTATGTGGTGACCGGATGGAAGTGGCCATTCCGGATGTGTGTGACCTTGACGACATGTGATTCCTGAACTGTCTGAGACCAAACACTAACAGTCTGTGATGCTGCGCTTACGACTATCTGACTTGATTGACCAAACACGGAAATGCGAGTAGTGTTATAGCCACGTTTGTGCGTTTGAGATGCGGTGGGGTTGCATGCGACCGTGGGCAGGATTGAGGGGCCGATCGCAATTCAGGCGAGGTGGGGCTCTGGTTTCAACGGGTTCCACTGTATGTGCCTACTTTTCTGCCTGTTGAACAGCATTGGGCGCCACCGCTCTAATTAGGTGATGCGCCTGCTAGTCCTACTACTGAATTGACATCGAACCTGCCTATGAAGGACATCTCTGCGCTCAGTGACATGCGTACGGCTAGCAAACTTTGCCAGGTGTGATGGTCAGGGGAGTGACCCGAGAACCCGAGAAGGGACCACCTGTAATACCACTCACTCAAACTTTGCCAGGTGTGATGGTCAGGGGAGTGACCCGAGAACCCGAGAAGGGACCACCTGTAATACCACTCACTCACCATGGGAGGTGGTGGCCCTGGCCGCACTTAACGCGATGGAGAGTGCACGGCGGTACATGCGCGCACGGAAGCCGTTCACTGAGGGGGCTCTGGCCGGGGCCAAGGCGGTAGCAGTAGCTAGCATCAGAGGCTTGCTAGCTGACTTCGCTTCGCTTGGATTGCCACGGCGCCGGCGGGATAAGGCCTGGCTGAAAGTGTCCGACACACACCCCTTCCTGCGTGTATGTGGTGACCGGATGGAAGTGGCCATTCCGGATGTGTGTGACCTTGACGACATGTGATTCCTGAACTGTCTGAGACCAAACACTAACAGTCTGTGATGCTGCGCTTACGACTATCTGACTTGATTGACCAAACACGGAAATGCGAGTAGTGTTATAGCCACGTTTGTGCGTTTGAGATGCGGTGGGGTTGCATGCGACCGTGGGCAGGATTGAGGGGCCGATCGCAATTCAGGCGAGGTGGGGCTCTGGTTTCAACGGGTTCCACTGTATGTGCCTACTTTTCTGCCTGTTGAACAGCATTGGGCGCCACCGCTCTGATTAGGTGATGCGCCTGCTAGTCCTACTACTGAATTGACATCGAACCTGCCTATGAAGGACATCTCTGCGCTCAGTGACATGCGTACGGCTAGCAAACTTTGCCAGGTGTGATGGTCAGGGGAGTGACCCGAGAACCCGAGAAGGGACCACCTGTAATACCACTCACTCACGCACCATACATCCATACTCAACATAGATACACATAGCGCCGAACGTTTAACTCCCCGCAATGAAACCATGGTCACTATCGGACGCCATACGCGTGCATCGCGCACCTGCTGCGCCACCTGCGGCAACCTCACGCACCACCTCGCGCATGCATGCGCGCTGCGCCACCTCGCGCCGCCTGTCGCCAGCTTGCGCCGGCTGCCGCCGCGCCACGCCGCGCCGCGCCGCGCCGCGCCCTAAGCATTACCTCGCCAAGCCTCACTCCACGCTCCATACACACCGGCGCAACCCCTCCACCGCTCGCCTCCAGCCGCCTCCGCCGTTTACTTGCCGGGCACGATTAGGTTGAGGATCTTGCCGGGCACGTAGATGATCTTTTTTATCTCCTTGCCGCCCGCGTGCTTGGCCACATTGCCGTTGGCCAGCGCCGCCGCCAGCGCGTCCTCCTGGCTGGCGGCCGCCGCCACCTCCACCGTGCCGCGCGTCTTGCCGTTCACCTGCCGGCCGCGGCGCAGGGGGTGGAGGTGTGTGTGGTCACGGTGTGTGGGTCGTGGCTTGTGGGGTGCAGATGCGTGGCATGCGGGGGGTGGACCAGGGGGCAGCAGGCGGCAGGCGGTTGCAGGCACGAGCCTCCCGGGAACGGACAGGGTTTGCGTATCAGCCCTGCCTGCCCCGCTGGTATCCTGGGGCTGCTGGGCTGGCACTCACAACCCCCCCCCCCCTTAAGTTTAGTTTGGTTAACATTGGGCTGGTAACCGGGCAACACCTCCCGTCCACCCATCCCACCAACACCCCACCCCCAACACCCCAAAAACCCAACGCACGCGCGCACACGCCCACCTGCACGGGCAGGTTGATGGTGTCGACCACCAGCAGCGACTCGTCCGCCTGCAGCAGGCGTGCAGGGGTGGCGGGCATGGGGGTGAGGAGCGATTAGAGGTTTGTGCGAGCTACTTGCAACGACGGCGCACTGAACTGGTCGCGACGATACCGGCGGTCAGCCCTACCGCCGGGGAACGGCTGCATCCAGCCACCAGCCCTGCGCAGCCCACGGCCGTGCGTGCTTGCTTCCAAGCCCCCGCCCCCCCTGCTCCCCGCCCCACCTGCGGCCAGGCCTCGTACGCCAGCGAGGCGGTGTGGCCGCAGCGCGCCCACAGCTCCTCCGCGATGTGCGGCGCGTAGGGCGACAGCAGCAGGATGAAGGGCTGCGGGCGGCGCGGGAGCACGCGCGCGGGTGGGGGCGGCAACGTGAGGTTAAGGAGCTGTTGATTGTGGAGGTGCGAGGAGGGATTGGGGGACGTGCACAGAGGCGCCGTAGCGGCCCTGTGGAGAACACAGACTTTCCCCACCCTGTACCGCTTTCACAACCATCCGTGCAGCCCCTCTCTCCCCCGCGCTCGCCCGCGCTCACCTCCAGCGCCTTGCGCGGCCGGTTGGGCCAGGACTTGGTGACGCCGTTCACAAACTCCATCATGGCGGCGATGCCCGTGTTGAAGCGCATCTCCTCCGTCTCCGTGCTCACCTGCGGGCGAAGACCGAGGTTGGGTGGGTGGGTGGGCGGTCCGGGTCGGGCGGCGCGGAGGTGCCGGGGAGGAAGGGCCGTGCGACCGGATGAAATGCCTCCTCGCCCCCTCGCCGGCTGCTGCCCTTCGATTCCGCTGCTGCTCTTCGATTCCCGCTGTGCCACTTCGCCATCCATGTTCACCGCCCGCCTTCCCCTCCCCGCCGCCCAGCCCCGCTGCCCAGCTCCCCCGCCCGCACACACACACACGCACACACGCACGCACACGCACACCTTCTTGATGGTCTGGTGCAGCAGGCGCAGCTGCTCCTTGGTGGGCTCCTCCTCGCTCACGCCGCCCTCGAACAGGCGCCAGGCGCGCGCCAGGAAGCGGTGCACGCCCTCCACGCCGCGAGTGCTCCACACCTGGAGGGGGGGGCAGCGTGGGCATGGGGCCAGCTCGGTTTAGCACGTCAGCAAGCAAGCATGCCGTTGACAGCCTGGATGCGCCGGTTCTGTGTGGGCATGTGCATGGCGGCGGCGGCAGGGCCGCGTATGGCATCGTGCGGGCCGCCTCTGGCGCTGCTGCGTCGCCGCCACGCCGCTCCGTTCTGCAGCGCTCCCTCGCGATTGCAGTCGCGGTATCGCTCGCGCACCTTGGTGTCCCTCAGCGGCCCCATGAACATCTCGTACAGGCGCAGGCTGTCGGCGCCGAACTGCTCCACCACGTCGTCGGGGTTGATCACGTTGCCGCGCGACTTGGACATCTTGTGCGCGCGCGCCGACACCTGCGGCAGGGCGGAGGAGGGGATGAGAGGGGAGGGGAGGTGGGGGGGGCGGGGGAGGAGGTGGGGGGATGGCGGGAGGTAAGATAAGTGGCGAGCGCGGGTAAAGGATTTGGGCGGTGATGGGCAGCGCCAGCCGTCCCAGCAGCACGCAGCGTCTGGCGGCCTGCCGAACAGTCACACACGCGCGCACCTTGACGGCGGGGTCGGCCTTGAGCACGTAGCCGTCGCCGCGCTTGTCCACCTCAGCGTCCGTCAGCTGGCGGGCGGGGGCGTGGGGAGGGGGAGTGAGACTCATAGAGAGTGCATGCGAGTGAGCTCGTGGGCGCGAAAAGTGGGCATCCCCGCAAATACACGCACGCGCCGCGCCGCCCTTCCGCCGTACACCCGTACATCCGCTCCACCCCTCCGCCTCCACCCCCCGCCAAGCCCGCCCCACACACCCGCCCCAACGCCCGCCCCCCTCACCTTGACCGGCACGGCGCCCGCCGCGCCCTCCTCCGCCCAGGCTCCGCTGGCCTCGTGGCGCCAGGCGGTGTACTCGACCTCGCCCAGGATCATGCCCTGGCTCACCAGCCGCCCGAACGGCTCCACGCTGGACACCACACCCAGGTCGTACAGCACCTGCCGGGGGATGGCGAGGGGGCGGGGGAGGGGTTGCAAGGATGGTTCGAAAATGGGATCCGTTCGTGGCGACATTTGTTGACAGAGCCGAGGGGCCGACCCCAAGGATATGGCTGCCAGCCCAAGCAAAACCAACCGAACGAAAAAAAGAGAACACACCAATTTATTTCGCCGCCCAATCCTTGCGAAACGCCCCTTTCTCTCTCTCCCCTTTCCCTTCCCGTCTCGCACACACTCAACCTCTTGCTTGTCGTTTGCCCTTGTGCTCTCTCACTCAGCGATACACACTGCTGGGCGGGCTTCGTTCCGTTTGTTTCTCCAACACGCGCGCCATCCCACCCCGGCCGCACCTTGTGCCAGAAGCGGGCGTACAGCAGGTGCAGCACCGCGTGCTCCGCGCCGCCCACGTACAGGTCCACCTGGCGGGTGGTAAGAAGTGGGGGCGGGGGCGGAGGGGTAGTTTATTCCAGAAACCGAAGCGAATCGACCAAGAGAGGGGTTGCAAGAGTGGTAAGAGATGACGGTCCGGAGGGGTGGGAGAGGGCAGCCCACCCGTTCCTCCCCACCTCCCACACCCACATCGGCACTTCACATTATTTGCAAAACCCGTCACGTGGACTGCTGACCCCCCAATTAGGTTGGCAATGGTTGATTTGGGAATTGGAAAAAACTACCCCCCCCCACACACACACAGACACACACTCACTCACCGGCATCCAGTACTTCTCCGCCTCGCGGTCCACCAGCGCCTCGTTGCAGCTCGGCGAGATGTAGCGCAGGTAGTACCTGCCAGGAGCGGTGGGGCGGTGGGGGTTCCATGCATGATAAATGCGGGGCGGGACGGGGCGGGTGGGTGGGTGCGGGTGCAGATGTTTTGGGGGCTCCTCGTAGCTTGGGCTGAGATCTGCTACCCTTGTTTGTGCCATCTTTGCGCTCGGCTCACCAGCAGCTGCCGGCCCACTGCGGCATGGTGGACGTCTCGCGGCGCGCGGGCGTGACGCCGTCCCGCGGGTCCACGGTGTTGACCCACTCGGTGATGGCGGCGAGCGGCGACTCGGGCGTGCCCGAGGGCTTGAAGTTGTCGGTGGGCGGCAGCGTGAGCGGCAGGCTGGACTCGGGCAGCGGCACCGCCTCGTCAGAGCCTGCGTGCAGCAGGAGCGAGGGAAGGGTGCGTGGGAGCGTGTGGGAGTATGTGTGGGGGTAGCTGGTGGGCAAGAATGGTGAGAGGGTAGCTGGGTAGGCAGCAGGCATAGAGGCCGGGTGGGACAGCGGGGGTGAGACAGTGGTGCGGCGAGAGGCCCGAGAGACTACAGGAGCTACAGGAGCGGACGGGAGGGCAGGCGTGTATGCGAGCGAGGTGCTTTGCTGCAGCCAGATGCTTTGCTTTGGCAGGGGGGGCCGCCACGCATGCCCCCTCCTGCCCGCCCCCCTCCTCGGCCCTGTACCACGTTTCCAACCCCGGCCCCACCCTCACCCTGCGGGTACACCAGCGGGAAGGGCTCGCCCCAGTAGCGCTG
Organism: Chlamydomonas incerta; assembly: GCA_016834605.1. Taxonomy (NCBI): domain Eukaryota; kingdom Viridiplantae; phylum Chlorophyta; class Chlorophyceae; order Chlamydomonadales; family Chlamydomonadaceae; genus Chlamydomonas; species Chlamydomonas incerta. The sequence goes on along the minus strand of JAEHOC010000003.1, from coordinate 2,266,265 downwards.
GCGGGCGAACAGCCAGTCGCGCAGCTTGTAGTTGACCTGGAGGGGATTGGGGTGGGGTGGTGGTGGGGCGTGTGGGAAAGGAGGTAACAGGTACACTTGCTCGGCTTGGGCTGGAATTCACAAACCCCCCTCGCACATCACAAACAGACGGCCGCCTCCTGTCCGCCAATCCCTCCCCCATTATTCCGCCCGCCCAGCCCCCACCTGCTTGGCGCCCTTGCCCTGCGCCTGCAGCCAGTCGATGACGGCGGCCTTGGCGGCGTCCGTGGTCAGGCCGTCGATGGACAGGCCCGCGCCGGCGCTGTTCACCGCCAGCCCCGGCTCCGTGAAGGGCAGCTTGGCCTCGCCGCCACCCGCGGGCGCCACCACCTTGGGGAGCGGGGAGTTTCATGCATGACTGATTAAGACGAGATGATGTTGACAGGTTGTTGCAACAGACGGGGCGGGGACGTGGGGATGGGGTTCCATTCATGGCTACCGGTACGGTGTTTATATGATGAGCCGATGGGGTTATGAGGACCGCTCCATGCGCTTCACAACTCAGAACCCCCTCTGCAGCCTCCCCCCTGTCAGCAGTACGGCATCCCCTGCCCCCGCACGCCTCCGGTCCCGCCTGCCCCCACCCCACCCCCTCCGCCTTTCGCCCACCTGCTTGACCGGCAGCCCGAACCGGAGCGCGAACTCGTGGTCGCGGGCGTCGTGGCCCGGCACCGCCATGATGGCGCCGCTGCCGTAGCTGCCCAGCACGTAGTCCGCCACCCACACCGGCAGCGCCTCGCCGCTGACAGGGTTCACCGCGAAGCTGCCTACGCGGGTTGAAGGGCGGGAGGGGGTGGGAGGGGTTCAGGGGCGGGACCGTAGAGGCAGGCAGCTGCGGTGTCACCATCCCAGGGCCGAAACACAGGGCTGTGCCCCCGCCCCTCCTCCTCACCCCCACTTGCTCCCCTGGCCTCATCATGACAGCAACTAAACGTGAAGCAAAATCCCCACCCCATCCCACAGCAGTCCGACTGCCGCACCGAACCCCACCCCACCCCTGCCGCCGCCGGCCGCACCCACCCGTGGGCACGCCGGTCTTGTCCTTCTGCAGCTCGGTGCGCTCCAGGTCCGACTTGCGGCCGGCGGCGTCCACGTAGGCGGCCACGGCGGCGGCGTGCTCGGGCGTGGCCTAGCCGGGAGGGCGGGGTGATGGCGGGTGGCGGGGCGGGCGACGTCGGCACACAGCCATCCAGCAAAACGAACACTCCCTGCCCAAGGATTGTCGGCCCCCGCTCTGCCCCCGCCATACCTTGACATGCACCGGCCGGAGAACCACCGCGCCCCTCCATTCCGCCGGCCCGTCGCTCGAATCGGTTAATGTTCGGAATCAACCACCCCACCCACCCACCCACCCACCCACCCCACCCACCGCACCCACCCCTCCCCCTCCATCACCCCAACCCTCACCAGCTGCGCCACCAGCGGGTGCTCCGGGGCCACCACCAGGTAGGTGGCGCCCCACAGCGTGTCCGGCCGCGTGGTGAACACGGTCAGGGAGGAGCCGGCCGGCAGCGGCGCGCCGGCGCCGGCGGCCAGCTCGAACTTCACCTCCGCGCCCTGCAGGGGTGCGTGCGTGCGTGCGTGTGCGTGAGCGTGTGTGGAGGGAAGGTTGCAAGGACGGTGCCAGAACTGTTGCAGGGATTTCAGCCCTCCCAGCCCTCCTCCCTGCCTCCCTCCCTCCCACCCCCCTCCTGCCCTCGTCACCTCCCCCCACCCCAACCCCACCTCCAACACACACCTCGCTGCGCCCGATCCAGTTGCGCTGCATGTCCTTGATGCTGTCCGGCCAGTCCAGCCCCTCCAGGTCGTCCAGCAGGCGGTCGGCGTAGGCGGTGATACGCAGCATCCACTGCTTCATGGGCATGCGCACCACCGGGTGCCCGCCGCGCTCCGACAGCTGGCGCGGGAGGGAGATGGGGTTGGGGGGTTGGCGGGGGGTTGGGGTGGGTGGGGTTGCAAAGATGGTATATAGCAGCGTAGTGGCGTAGACAGCAGGGGTTGGGGTTGGGTGGGGTTGGGTGAGAGTTTGATAAGGGTGGGGCCGTGTTGGGGGGTTTGGGTGAAAACGCGGGGGGGGGGGGGCACAGCGGCAAGGCAGGCAGCTGCAGCACGCCGCCGTGCCGCCGTGCCGGAGTCCCTCCCTGCCGCCTCCTCCTCCCATCCCTCTCTCGACCCCCCCCCCCTCACCCCCCCCCCCCTCACCCTGCCGCTCGCGCTCTCACCCCGTCGATGACCTCCTCGTTGGCCAGCACGGTGCCCAGCGCGGGGCACCAGTTAACGGGCACCTCGGCCTGGTAGGCCAGACCCTTCTCGTGCAGCTTCAGGAAGATCCACTGCGTCCAGCTGGCGGTGGGGGTGGTAGGTGGTAGGGTGGTCGCGGTGGGGAAGGGTGGGGTTTCGGGTCAGAACAAAATGGGGCTTCGAGTGGCGGCCTGGGGTGTCGCTACAGTACGACGACGTCATCCCCAATCCCGCCCACAACACCATTCCCAGACCACTCAAACCGCCCAACCGCCACCCCCTTTGTTTAGCTTGGGATGGTATTCACAAACCCCCTTCGCCACCCACCCACCGCCAGCCCCCTCACCAGCCCAGCCCCCTTTCCCCTCCACAGCCCCGCCCAGCCCCCTCACCGGTAGTACTCGGGGTCAGTGGTGGACAGCTCGCGGCTCCAGTCGTAGCTGAAGCCCAGCGCCTGCAGCTGTTGCCGGAAGCGGCCCACGTTACGCGCCGTGGTCACCGCCGGGTGCGTGCCCGTCTGCAGCGCGTACTGTGGGCGCGGGAGCAGGAGAGGGGGGAGGAAGAGGCAAGCGAGCCGGGTTTTACTTGGTACTCCGCAGGGTGCCCGGTCCACACGGCTCTGCTGACGGCAACAGCCTCCGCCTTACGCCGCTATCAGTGCCGACGCAGCCGGCTAGCCGAATTGTGGGCGCGCCAGCTGGCCACGCGTGCCTCGCCCGCCGCCCGCCATGTTCCACCTACGCCTCCACGATGGAGCCACCTGCGCCTCCTTGACAGCGCACTCGCTCCGCTCCCGCCTCTCCTGCTGCCGCCACACCAAGCCCCACCCTGCCCCTCCCGCCCCCTCCTCCTTCCGCATCCGTCCCTCCCGCTTTACCTCTCGCGCTCCAGCCTCGTCCTCCAACCTCCCCCTTCTGCTACCACCCCCCACGCCCCATCTCTCCTGCCTCCCCCATCCCACCTCCCCATCCCTCCTGCCTCCCCCTCCCTCCACGCCACCGCCACCACCGCCGTTGCCCACCTGCTCCGCGGGCAGGCCGAATGCGTCCCAGCCCATGGGGTGCAGCACGTTGTGTCCGGTCATGCGCTTGAAGCGCGCCAGGATGTCAGTGGCGGTGTAGCCCTCGGGGTGGCCCACGTGCAGCCCCGCGCCGCTGCGGGGGGAGCGTGTTGTGGGGGTGGGGGTGGTGAGGGGTGGGGGTGACGGGTGGGGTGGGGGTGCCGGTGTGTGGTGTGTGTGTGCGGTGTGTGTGTGGGGGGGGTGAGGGGGTGGGGTGTGTGTTGCATGGACGAGGTGGCTGGCTGTTTCGGGGTCGAGGGTGGGTGGGAGCGTGCGGGCAGGGGCGGCAGGCAGGAAGGCTGCGGGCTGCGTCATGGTCCACGAGGGGATGCAGGGGGCCGCAGCTGGATTATCGTTTCGCTGCCGGTGGCGGTAACAGAGATGTGTGGTGTGGAGTCGTGGCGTGGCACCAAACCCTCACTAATACCGTACAACTTGCGTTGACTGGCGGCCCCAAGCCCAACCCAAATGCGTGTTGCGCGGCCAACATGCGCAGCATCAGCCTCCCTAACCAGCCCCGCCCTTGGTTTCGCAAGCTGGCTGGGCCCTTGCCCGCTGCCGCGACGCCGGGCCTCGCCGAGCTGATGGCCATCTCACCTGGGGTAGGGGAACATGTCCAGCACGTAGTATTTGGGCTTGCTGGTGTCGACCTGATCCGGCGTGCGGAAAGTCTGGTTCTTCTCCCAGTACGCCTGCCACTTGGCCTCAATCTCCGTGAAAGGATACGCCTGGGGCGGTGCGCTGGGTGTGGCAGCGGTCGATTCCGCCGAGGGCGCATCAACTGTCTCCACTGCCTTGAGCGGCCGAATTGCACGCCGGCTGGGAATTGCGCCAGCGGCAGCAGGCGAGCTGACGCGAGCCGAGCTGCCCCCGAACGCCTTGCAACGGAGCGTGCATGGGCGCAGCAGCGGCGTGCTGCCTGGCCTAATGGCCAGACGAGAAGACGAGGTGCTGCATGACGACTCGGCGACCAGCCGGGCCGACATTGCTGGTGTTTGGTCGAGTGGGTCGGTGTGGCCGGAAAGCAAGCGAAACTTGGCCCTCAACAAACGGACCTCTTGGTGTGCTACCTAAATAGTCACTAATTACAAGACAACGACAATGCTTTCGCTGGGCCAATTTGGTGAGCTCGAGCTTGAGCGCGATGGTGCCATGAATTGGGCGGGAGGGTCCAGCAGAACTTGCGCACGCATACAGCGAGGCCATAGATTCATCCATCTATACTCATCATCACAATTGTCAATCAAGGAGCTGTCGCTGTCGCCCGGGGAAACAGCTTCGGACACGATGGCGCGAGATGCTTCCCAGGCGTCTAAGTAGCGCGCCTGCCGGAGCGGATTTGTGGTAAGGGCTTTCGGAAATGGCCGACGTGGGAGACGAGGGCGCGGGAGAGGCGGCGACGAAGCAGGTGCGCTGCGCGTGGCGTGGGCAGGGTTTCCTCGGAAAGCTGCGTGAACAGCCCGGTGGCCAGTGGGGGCCGAGCGTTGGCCACAAGCTTCCGGCCATGCCTATGCCCTTGTCGCCTATACACTATATTATATTGTGCGAAGCAGTGCAAGCAGAATGACGGGGGAGCTGGTGGGGTGGGGCGGGAGCAGCTCTCGAATGCCCTGCTCCCCCGTGCTCTTTCCCCTCTCCCATCCCCCCTCCCGCCCCCATCCCACCCCCCGCAGGTGTTCAGCAGCTACGAGTGCCGCACCATCACGGACCGGGGCCTGCCGCACCCGGGAGACGTGGCGGAGGCGGCCTCGCTGGCGTGAGTGTGTGTGGGCGGGGGAGGGACTGCGCGGATGGGCGGGCGCTGTGAGGGTGGGCGGGCGCTGTGCGGCGCGGCGTGCGGCGGATGGGTGCGCGGGGGCCGCCGGGCCGTGGCGCTGCATGTGCACGCATCCAACTCGCTCGCGCGTGTGTGTGTGTGTGTGTGTGTGTGTGTGTGTGTGTGTGTGTGTGTGTGTGTGTGTGTGTGTGTGTGTGTGTGTGTGTTTGTGTGTCCCTGCGCCGTGAACCGTGCCCACTCTTTACACGCTAACCAGCGATACGCCGCATGCTGTCGTCCACTGGGTCGGTTTCTTCGGTTTCTTTGTTTCTCATTCAGGGTTGATGCCAGATTGCCCACACAACCTTTCCCCCCTCCCACACTCTCTCCCTCCCTCTCGCCCGGCAGCGCCGTGCCGCTGCCGCGCAGCAGCTACCCGCTGTGGGACTCGCTGCCGGCCGAGGTGGTGGCGGGCGGCCGGCTGTCGCGGCTGCAGCTGGAGGGGGTGCTGTACGCCTGCACCAAGCACTGCGAGATGCTGCCCAGCGGAGAGCGTGAGTGGGCCGTGGGAGCGGGGCAGGGGAGGAGGCGGAGGTGGGAGAGGAGGGAGAGGAGGAGGTGGGGGAGGGGGTTGTAAACACCAGCCCAATCTAAGCCAATCTAAACTAGACAAGGGACAGGCAGGTGCAGTTTGCGGGGAAGGGGGAGGGGGGCGAGGCGGGAGAGGATGAGGCGGCGCAGGAGGGGCGTTTGGGCCTCGGTGTAGCGGGGTCGTGTGGGTGCGGGGCTGGGGCGGGTGCGGGGCACGGGCGGCCAGGCAGCTGGGCTTGATTGTGGGCTGCGCGGCCGCATTGCGCCATGTTGGCCTGCAACTCCCAGCCTTTCCACCTCACGTGAATCATGCATGGAGCTCTCCGCACGCGCCCACGTGCACCCGCCCATGCAGGCGCCGGCTTCTTCATCGGCGACGGCGCGGGTGTGGGCAAGGGGCGCCAGATCTCGGGCGTAATACTGGACAACTTCGCGCGCGGCCGCAGGTGGGAGGGGAAAAGGCGGGAGGCGGGAGGCGGGAGGCGGGAGGCGGGAGGCGGGAAGCGGGAGGCGGGTTGCGGGCAGCAACCCCTGCTCGGCGCCCGCACCCTGTATGGGGCCTCGTGGGGCGGCGTCCGTACCTCGGCTCGTAGCGCGCGCCCCATGCGCCACGCAGCCCAGTTTGTTGTCGCTCCCCGCCTCACCGATTCCTGCTACTGCCTGCTACCGCCTGCCGCCTGCTACTGCCGGCCCCCAGGCGCGCGCTGTGGCTGTCCACCTCCAGTGACCTGCACGCGGACGCCACACGCGACCTGCGGGACCTGGGCAGCCACATCAACGTCATGTGAGGGGCGGGGCGGGGCCGGGGGCGAGGGGGAGACAGAATGGGGAATGGGAGGAGGGGACGGCAGAGGGGCGGAGGGTTAGGCTCCGACAGGGGAATGTGGGTGTGCGGCGTGGCATGCGCGTGTCGGGCCCCACAATCCCACGCCCAGCGCCCCGCCCCAGCTGCCAGTCCACTTTACGCGTCACATCCACATCGTCTCCTCACAAGTACGGTAATCATGACTGACGAATGGAAAACTACCCGCCACCGCCCCCGCCCCGCCAGCAACAACGTAGCCGCGCTGGACAAGGAGTCCAAGGCGCTGGGCCTGAGCCGCGAGTACCAGGAGGGCGTGCTGTTCATGTGCGTCGCGTGGGGTGGAGCGTGTGTGGGTGGGCGTGTGTGTGTGGGCGTTTGGATTATGGACGTGTGTGGGCATGTGTGGAGCGTGGAGCAGCTGGGGTAGATGGGAGGCGGGTGGGACGACCGTATCCATGCCGGCCCAAAGTCAAGCTAACAAGCGAGGAGGCGGGTTGGGCGTTGGGACTTGTCACTGGAGGAATGACATGCTCCAGACCTCCGGGCCACCCTGCAACACGTGCTCGACGACGAATGGCCGGGTCACCCCGTCAACCACGTCCTCGCGCTCGCACCTGGCCTGGCACCGCAGGACCTACTCCACCCTGATATCCCAGGTTAAGGGTCGCAGCCGCCTGCAGCAGGTGCGGCTGCGTTTGTGTGGGTGTAGGCACGGTTCAGGCGGTGGGTTAGCCCCCAAATGGCCCGTGCTGTCAAGCATGTGGGTCGATTGCCGCATGTCGAGGCGTCTCGGGCAGTGTTTGGCGGCCCCAAGCCGGGGCTCCCCTGTGCACATGGAATCCAAAGTCCCCGTGCGTTTCCTGCTTTCCTGTCTACCATACTGGAAACAAAACACGGCGCCTTTCCAAATAACCCCCCGGCGGTGCAGGTCATCGATTGGCTGGTGGCGGGCGCCGGCACCAACATGACCGCCGCCGCCACCACGGGCGCCGCCGCCGGCGAGGCGGAGGGCGGCGCCCTCAGCGCGGCGCAGGCGGCCTGGGACGGTCTGATCGTGCTGGACGAGTGCCACAAGGGTGAGCCGCTCGCGCGAGTGGCTGAGTCGCTCGACCGACTGGCTTTGTGGATGTGCGCGGCGTGGCATGAAATGTACGGCGCCAAATCAGGCGGCGGGATAGGCATTCGGGCATTCGTACAACCGGCACCCCGTAACACGTCATTGCACGCATGCACATTGCCGTAACCCGATGTGTCTCCCCAACGCTTCTGCACGTGTGCTGTGCGACGCAGCCAAGAACTTCGTGCCCGGCAAGGAGTCGGCCTCCACCAAGGTGTCCGCCGCCGTCATCGCGCTGCAGGAGCGCCTGCCGCGCGCGCGCGTGCTGTACTGCTCCGCCACCGGCGTCAGCGAGGTGCGGTGCGGGCCGCCCGCGCGCCTGGCAGCTGCCTCCACTACCTACACGCTTCGCCCGCCGCACACCCACATACCGTACACATGTTTGCTGGCATCTCTCCCACACACACACACACACACACACACACACTCGCACACACTCGCACTAGTTGTCGCTTCTCCTTGTGCTCTCTAACACACTCACGCGCCCCCACTGCACCAGCAGGTGGGCAACATGGCCTACATGACGCGCATGGGGCTGTGGGGGCGCGGCACCGCCTTCGACAGCTTCGCCGCCTTCCTGGACAGGTGGGGGTGGGGTGGGCGTGCGGGGCGTGCGCGGGGCGTGATGGGCGTGCGCGGGGCGTGGGCGTACCGGGCTCGTGGCACGCCGTGCTCCCCGCTCTCCCATCACACTCCAATGGCCGTGCCGTTTCTGTGTCGCCCTGCACTGCTCCACCGCGCGCACCAATCTTGCCGCCGCTTCCTGCCTACCTGCCTGCCTGCCTGCCTGACCGCCTGCCCGCCTGCTACTGCTTGCTACTGCCTACTACTGCCCGCTACTGCCTGACGCCCTGCCACTGCCGCTGCCCACTGCAGCATGCGGCGGCGCGGCGTGTCATTCCTGGAGCTGCTGGCGATGGAGATGAAGGCGGAGGGCAAGTACGTGGCGCGCGGGCTAAGCTTCAGGTGAGGCGGAGGGCGTGGGGTGGGGTTCGGGGGCTTTTGCTGAGAGGGGGGGAGGGGGGGAAGGTAGGGGGCAGGGGAGCGGAGTGGGGCGGGTACAGAACACGTGTAACCGCACGTGCGAAGAGTGGCAACAAGCGTGGGGATTCCAGCCGCCCTGACCCTGCAAAACTCAGCACCCCGACCCGGCAACCCGCGTCTCCCCCCACCCCCCTCTTCTCGTCTTAATTAATCATGCATGGAACCCCACCACACACCGCCAGGGAGGCCGAGTTCATGGAGATGGAGACGCCCATGACGGACGAGCAGGTCCGCATGTACGACAACGCCGTGCAGGTGGGATGGGGGGCGTGCGTGTGGGTGCGTGTGGGTACGGCATGGGCATTGACCCGCAGTGGTCGCTCGAGAGTTACACTACGGTACATACGGTGGGAACTGCGGGCAGAGGCGCTGCTCACAGGTCAAAACAGCTCACCTCTCCACCGCCGGACCACCACCGTACCACCGCTGTCACCGCAGGTGTGGCAGCGGCTGCGGCTGCAGCTGGAGTCGGCTCTGGCGGTGACGGGGCAGGGGCGCGAGGTGATGAAGGGCTTCTGGTCCTGCCAGCAGCGCTTCTTCAAGCTGCTGTGCGTCAGCCTCAAGGTGCGGCGCTGGGCTGGGCGGGGTGGGGTGACAGGTGGGCTGGGGGTGGGTGGGGGAAGCAGCTTGGGTCCGGGGTTTGGGCGCAGCCGTGTGATGCCGTGTGATGCAATGCAACGCCCCGACAAAGTCGACGTCCACCACCACCACGCGACGGTCTCTGTTTGCCCCAACCCGTGTCGCGCGCCCCCGCCGTCGCGCCTGCCTGCGCACCCAGGTACCCACGGTGGTGGCGGAGGCGCGGGCGGCGCTGGAGGCCGGCGACTGCGTGGTCATCGGACTGCAGGTGGGGGCGGGGTGTGGGGTAGCCGTGCATGTGACGGGGTTTTGCAAATGAAGTGAAATGAGGGTGGGCGGGGTCATGAGGCTGCAGGCGCGCACAGCCCGCCTACGGGGATGCACCTGGTGTGTGCGTGTGTGCGCGTGCGCATGCCGAGTCGACGTGACCGACGGAAGTGCCTCCCCCTCTGCGGCGGCGGCGGCGGCTGCTGCCTCGGCGCCGCCTCCCCTGCAGACCACGGGCGAGGCGGCGGCGGACGCGTGCGGCCTGGAGGCGGGGCAGCCGGTGGCGGGCTGGGTAAGCCCCACCAAGGAGATGCTGCTGCGATTCATCCGGCAGCACTTCCCCGTCACCAAGTGCGACCCGGGCCGGGGCAGGGGCGGGGGGCGGGGGGCTGGGCTGGCAGAGGCGGGGACTGGAGAGCGGGCTGCCGTATCTCTGGTCCCCGGGAACCCCATTGGGGGCAGGAGGAAGGCGTGGGGGGAGGCGCACACACCGTCGCTGGGTGGTGGATTAGTTGCTGGGTGATGGCGGAGGCGCTTGAGGCACGGGTGGCGTCCTGGGGCGGCTGTCGCAGAGCGTGTGCCCTGCCTGTGAATCGCTCACACCACGTCACGCTACGTCGCGGCAGGGCCAAACCCAAGGACGGCGAGGGCGGCGGCGGCGGGCTTCCGGGCGGCATGGATGAGGCTCAGTACGCGGCGCTGGTGGCGGCGGGCGGCGGCGCGTACGGTGAGGGCCGTGACGTGCTGTGCTGCGCTGCGCCTGTGCTGCTGCGGCGTGGGCGGTGTCGGTGCAAGGCGCCACCGTAATGCCTCACGCAAGCATTCCCGCGTTATGCCCCGCCATGTCTGTCAGGACACGCCTCAACCCCGTTCGCACGCGCTGGGCGGGCTTCTGTGTCACACACCCTCAATTTTGTGCTCGCAACAGGCTACGACTTTGAGCCGCTGGTGGTGCCGCCGCCGCAGCCCAGCCCCGGGGCCGGCAAGGGTGCCGGCGGCGGCAAGGGTGGCGGCGGCGCCGAGGGGGAGGAGGAGCCGGAGCTGCCCGAGTGCGTGTCCATGCGTCAGGAGCTGCTGGCGGAGGTGTCGGGTCTGCAGCTGCCGCCCAACTTCCTCGACCTCATCATCGACGAGTTGGGCGGGCCGGGCCAGGTGCGGCCCATGTGGGGGGGGAGGGGGGGCGCCAGGGGGCGGGGGGCGAGGAGCGGGGAGCGGGGAGCGCAGCTTGACGGAATGGAGCAACCGAGGGAGGGAGGGAGGGCCGTTGTGTGACGTGGGCTTGATACCTCGGCCGACGCGGCTGCGGACGCCGCCCTGCTGCGCTGTGCTGATGCCTGGTTTGGCTTGCGCGGCGCGCAGGTGGCGGAGATGACCGGCCGCAAGGGCCGCGTGGTGCGCGTGCAGCCGTCCGGCGGGGCGGCAGCCGGGGCCGGGGGCGGCGGCGGGGGCGGGGGGCGGCAGCGCTTCGTATACGAGCTGCGTGCCAAACCCGACAGCAACGAGATGGACTCACTCAACAGTGAGTGCGCGTGGGCGGTGGATGGGAAGGGGGGCAGAGGGGAGGGGAGGGGAGGGGAGGGGAGAGGGGATGAAGGCAACGATGCGGGGTCAGGGATGCGGGGAGCGGGGATGCGGGGCGGGGGAGGGGAGGGGATCACAGCGCTGTACGGCACCCACGTGTACGCCACCCAGCAAGGCCCGCAACCCGTACGACAAAACGCCAACCCTGACCTCTGCACGCAGCACACGAACACACACGCTCACGCCTCATCACACGCCCCCTTCCCCGTGCCCCTTCCCCGTTCCCCTTCCCCCTCCTCCCCTCCCCCGCCAGTCACGGAGAAGGACGCCTTCCTGCGCGGTGCCAAGTTGGTGGCCATCATCAGCGACGCCGCCTCCACCGGCATCAGCCTGCACGCCTCGCGCACAGCCCGGAACCAGGTGCGGGAGGCCGCCAGGCCGCGTGCGTGCGTGCGTGCGTGCGTGCATGCGGTGCGTGCGGGGGAGGGGTGCGTGCGTGCGTGCGTGTGCGCGGTGCGGTGCGTAAGGAGCTGGCAGAGGGGGTTGGCAGGGCGTGCGTGCGGCACGTGCGTGCGGCACGTGCGTGAGTGCGTGAGTGCGGCGCGTGCGTAAGGAGCTGGCAGAGGGGGTTGGAGGGAGGGCGGCGCTGTGTGCGAGATTCAGGCTGAAGCCAGCACTGCCTGCTCCCAAACTCCCACTCATGAATGGAGTGTCCCCCGCCCAGCTCTGAAGCACACACACACGCCCGCCCGCCCGCCCGCCTGCCCGTCCCCCCCCCCCCCCCATCGGCACTTCAAATTATTTGCAAAACACCGTCTCATGGACGGCTACCCCCCCCCCCCCGGTCGACATCGGCGGTAACGATGGCTGTTCCCCAAGATTGTCTACCGTCTACCACTTCCTTACCTAATGATGAATGTAACCCCCTCCCACCCGCACAGCGCCGCCGCCGCCACCTGACCATCGAGCTGCCCTGGTCCGCCGACAAGGCCATTCAGCAGCTGGGCCGCAGCCACCGCTCCAACCAGGTGTCGGCGCCCGTGTACAAGTGAGTGGGGGAGGTGGGCGAGGGCGAGGGAGCGTGCAGGGTGGCGGTGGAGGAGGAGGCGGTGGGGGAGCCCGGGTGGCGCGAGGCGGTGGCGGAGCGGCGGGGCTGCGCATTGGTGAATGCATTGCCGGCACGTGTGGTCTGTCTCCCGCCCTTCTTCTATCAGACACAAATGCACAGAAACACACCACCCTCACATCAACGCCGCCGCCGCCAGGCTCATCTCCACACGTATCGGCGGCGAGAAGCGCTTCGCGGCCGCCGTGGCGCGGCGGCTGCAGAGCCTGGGCGCCCTCACGCGCGGCGACCGGCGCGCCGCCAGTGGTGTGGACCTGAGCGAACAGAACTTCGACAGCCCCATCGGCAGGAAGTGGGTGGGGGCGTGTGTTTGTGTGCGCGGGGGGCGGGGCACTGTGTGTTGCACTGTGTGCGCGGGGGGCAACGTGTGCGTGCGTGTTCGTGTGTGGGTGGTCCTCGTGTTCGGCGCAGGACCGCAGGAACGGTAGCAGGTCTGGGTTTGGCAGGCAGGCAGTGGCGGGGGAGCGGTGTGGGGTGACGGTTGCAGCGACGGTTCAGATTCATCCCTCCGCAATGACCCTCTGTCGTTACTGCCGCCGCCGCCGCCAGGTCGCTGCGGCGGCTGTATGACCACATTGTGCTGGCGTCCCCCGCGCTGCCGCCGGGCGTGTCGCTGACGGACGTGTTCCGGGAGCACCCCATGCTGGCGGTGAGGGAGCGGGCAGGGTGTGTTGGGTCAGGGGTGGGGGCTCGGCGGCGTTTTGGGGATCTGGAACAATTCTCCGAGACAGCCCCTGCCATCGTCACCCATGTGCCATCGTGTGCTCTGGGACCTTGCCTCCCTCCCTCCTCCCAGGCAATCTCCGGCTCTACGCCGCGCTCCTCCAAGGCCGGCAGCCGCAGCCGCCGCGCCGCCGCTGCCTCCACCGCCGCCGCCGCCGCCGCCGCCGGCATGGAGTCCGCCATGCTGCCCTTTGACTTTGACGACCCGGCGGTCGTGGCGGAGCACGTGGCGGCGCTGCACGACAGCTGCCGCGGCTTCTGCGAGGCGATGCAGCTGGAGCTGCCGGCGCCCAAGCCGGGCGCGCTGGCGTCGGCGGGCGCGGGCGCGGGGCGGGAGGAGGAGGCGGCCGGCGGTGGCGGCGGCGGGAGCAAGGACAACAGTGGGTGGCGGCGGGATGGGGTTGCGCAGTAGGGCCTGCCTCGGGCATCGCCGCACCTGAGCGCGATCGGTCTGCTGTCCTGCGTGGACTCCGCATCCATCACCGCCGGCGATCATGGGCTTCCCTGACTCACCCCCACCCACTCCCATCCCCCATTGCCACCCACTCCGAAATCCCCTCGTCGCCAACCACCCTCACACCCTCACACCCGCCCACCCGCCCACCCACCCACCCATCTCACCCAGGCGGCGGCGACGTGCGGCGCTTCCTGAATCGGCTGCTGGGCCTGCGGGTGGAGGAGCAGGCGCTGATGTTCGCCTACTATGCCGCCGTGCTGGGCGCCGAGATACAGAAGGTGGGTGGGCTGGTGGGTGGGTGGGTGGGTGGGGGCGTGTGTGGGTGGTGTGGGTGTGGTTGGTTTGGGGTTCGGAGTGAACGACCCCACCCGCACCCACTAACCCTCGCGAGAGCCCCGCACCCAACATCTCTCGCGTGCTCACCCGCAACCCCGCAAACACCGCAACCCCGCGCCGCCACCCTCACCCGCAGGCCCGGGCGGAGGGCAAGTACAGCGAGGGCCTGGCTGACGTGGCGGGCACCCGCATCCGACTGCAGGTGCGGGGGGGGGGGCCAGGGGCTGTGGCTGGGGCGTGGCAGGTCGTTGATTGCCTATCCTTTCTGGCCCATCCCCTACGTCTACGTCGTCTCCTCATATACATAACACGCCCGGTACCCGCTTTTCACGCCCCACTCCCCCACCCCCAGTCTTCAGTGCATCCTGTACCGCTTTCCCATATCCTTGCAACCCCCACTCCCCCACACCCCAGTCCACCATGACGCTGTGGCGCGACCCGCTCAGCGGCCTGGCCACCGCCAACACCGCATTCAGCGTGGACCGCGGCCTCAGCTGGGAGGTGGGTGTGGTGTGTAATGGGGAGAGGAAGGGGGGAGGCGGGTTCGTGGCATCACTGGCAGGCGGCGTGGGGCGGTTTGGTGGATTCGCTGCTGTCGGGGCTTGCACCTACCCACCGACGACCGACGCGCGCCGTCGCCGTCTCCGGGCACCGGTGCACGCCTATCCAAGCCTGCCTGCGCCTTTTTCCCCTCGCCTCTTCTCTTACCTGCAAACCCGCCCCACCCTACACCCCGCCGCCCGCCGCCACAGGCCGCCAAGCGGCGCCTGGAGCGGGAGCGGGTGCCGGGCGACTCGTCGGGCTTCCGCATGAGCCGCCGGCCGCTGGGCGCCGCCGCGGGGGGCCCGGGCGCGCACCTTGTGCTGCTGGCGCTGCAGAAGCCGGGCAGCCGCAACGTGTTCAGCATCGCGCGGCCCAACACAGGTGTGTATGTGTGTGTGTGGGGGGGGGGATGTTGTGAATACCAGCCAGCCCAAGCTAAACCCAGCTAAACTAGACAGGGGACAGCTCCCCCTGCACCCGCCTGAAATGGCAAGTGGGTTGCCCTCCCCCCGCCACCGGCACACATGCACACATCCACAAAAGCCATCTTAGCTTGGCAAATGCTACTCAAGTGAGGCCATACAGCATGTCGCAACAGTCCTGCGCTGCGCATGCGTTACGGTACACACGCGCCTGGTGGACAGACAGCGATCGCCCCAGTCTGGCGGCATAACGGAGCACCGCTGCAGACCTAGCGGCGCAAGCGGCTGTTAAGCGGCACGGTCGCATACAAATGCATGTTCCCTGTTCTGCCCCCACCGCCGCCGAAACCCCCGGCGTGGAAGTTGCGTTCGCGGCAGCGACCTGGCGTTACAGTGGCGCGATTCTGTTGAGCGCAGACCCCAACCCCAGCATTCAGGCACTATTCCTACCGGCACCGCGCCAGGCTGGCAACACGTCCGCTGTGCTCCAGCTGTGGCCATTACGTTGCGCCCCAGCCGCCGCCGCGCCTGCGTGCACGAGCATCGTCACGCGGCGCAGCAGGCGCGGCTGGAGCGCAGCGGAATGGCCACAGCTGGAGGCACAGCGGCCGTGTTGCCTGCCGAAAATGACAAGCCCGTAAATCCACGATTGACGCACGCCCGATGTCTATTCGGCCGCTCAAAGTTGAGGGGTGCTGCTGGCTTAGGCGCACTGTCCTCTATTGTAAGCTCGCATTCTTAGGCGCTGGCAGGCGGAGCTTTTATGCGCTGATAGGGAATTGGGGCGCGCGTGATGATGACCCTCGGCGTCGGCGCGTCCAACAAGGCATCATTGGAAGCATTCGGCGGGCCCTGGAGCGGCTTGGGAGACGGAATTCCTATGCGCCGCTTGCGGCACGGCGGACGAGACACCTCCGGCGGCGCTATCCCTGAGGCGACGGAACGCCGTAAATCGCCACCACCAACCACCCCACCAACCTCAACCCCACCAACCGCCCCCCACCAACCCACCGCCACCAACCCACCGCCAACCGCACCAACCGCCCTAACCAACCAACCAACCAACCAACCACCCTAACCACCACAACAGGCGCCTCCTACTTCGACATGGACCGCGCCGACCTGGACGCCAAGTACCTGCCGCCGCCGGAGCCGGGCGGGCCCGGGGAGGCGGCGCTGGCGGCGGCCTGGCGCGCCGCGCACGAGGCGGCGCTGGCCACCTGCATGCACGGCCCCGCCTGCCGGGCCGGGCCCGACTGCGGGGTGGGTGAGGGGGTCGGAGGCGGGGGCCCGGGGGCCGGGGGCTGCTCCACTTGATTGGGGGTGCGGGAGGCGGGGAGCGGGGAACGGGTTCGTGTGTTGGTGTAGTCTGCGGGTGACAGCGGCTGATTTGCTCCAGACCCGAATTATGTATGGTGCCTGCCTTCGCTGCCTGCCTGCGCCAGGTGGGCCGCCGCATCACCACCGTCAACGTGCTGAGCGGCAGTGTGGTGCGGCTGTGGGGCGTGCTGGAGGCGGTGCTGGCGCGGCGCGAGGCGGAGCTGCCCAAGATGGACCGCAGCCTGCGCGTGGTGAGCCAGGCCGGGGACAGGGGGGCAGGAGGGGCGGAGAGGGCGGGGGGAAGGGGAAAGGCGGGTCCAGGGATTTACACGATGGGCACAGGCTAGGTATGGGGGCGACGCACTGGCAGCGGGCCTGGGGCGGGGCCTTGAGCGTCCGTTCTAACGGCCGGCCTGTTGCCGCGCAGGTGCGGGTGGAGTGGCAGGAGGGCGGCGACGACGAGGAGGACGGCGGCGGCGATGCAGCCGGCGGCGGCGGTGCGGGTGCGCCGCCGCCGGGCTCGCCGCAGATGACGTTGAGCGGTGACTCGGTGCTCGACGGCGGCGGCGGCGGCGGCGGCGGCGGCGGCGGCGGCGACAGCGCAGGGGCGGCAGAGGCAAAGGAGGCTGGCTGCGGGGCAGCGGGGACGCCGGCAAAGGCGGCGGCGACCGAGGCGCGGGGCCGGCGGGCGTCGGACGAGGGAGGCGGCGGCGGAGCGGGAGGTGGCGGCGGCGGAGGAGGAGGAGGAGGAGGAAGAGGAGGCGTGACGCAGCACGTGGTGGGGGTGCGCTACCCGGCCGCCCTACTAGATGAAGTGGTGAGCGGCGTGGGGTGGGGCGCGGTGGCCTGGGGTCTGGTCGGGTAACGTCGTGTCATGTGGGGTGTGGTACCCGTCACAGGTCCCGTCCATGGCCACGTCCTGGTCGCTGCGCTTGGTGCCCACCCACTACTACAGTCTCCAGGCTCTTCCCTCCCATGTCTTCATCATCTTTCTTTCCTTCCGATCCAAGCCCCTCCCCCGCCGCACCCGCACACCCGCAGATCGCCACGCTCACCAGCAACGCGCAGCAGAGCACCCTCACGCGCCTGCCCAACGGCCAGATAGGCCTGAGGCCGCCGCCGGGAACGGCGGGCGCGCCGGCAGCCGGCGGCGGCGGCGGCGGGCTGGTGGTTGAGATGCCGACACCCATCGATAAGAAGGCTCTGGCGGCGGCATACAGGTGCGCGCGTGTGAATGTGTATCCGCATGCGTGCGTATGGCATGCCGATGTGAGCAGTCGGCGGCCTGCGTGTGTGCGTTTGCACGCGTGCCGCGCATCCGGCTGACCCCAACCAGCACGGCGGCATTCATTCAACATTTTCGCGCCACTGCCCCCCGCCACACCAGGCCGCCCAACAACCTCTTCAACTACTTCCACAAGCCCGCCGGCGGCGCCGATGCGTGCGCCTCCTCCGCCGGCGCCGCAGCTACAGCCGCCGGTGCTGCTGCTACAGCCGGCGGCGCCGCTGCTGCCACGGTCAAGCCCGAGCCGGGCAGTAGCCTGGCAGGCGGCAGGGGCGGCCCAATGGTGCTACAGCTGCCGCTGGGCCCGCGCGCGCCCGTGCCCACGGTTAGGGAGCCTCCGTCGGCGGCGGCAGTAGCACTGGCGGCGGTCAAGGCTGAGCCGCAGCCGCTACAGCCGCGGCAGCAGCAGGGCCAGCACCAGCACGCATTGCACCACGCACCACCTGCTAAGAAGCAGCGGGTGGTGGCGGGAGTCGGAGCGTCAGGTGCGGCGGCAGGCGGCGGCGGCAGCGGCGGCGGCGGCAAGGGCACCAAGGCGCAGCAGGCAGCCGCAGCGGCCGCGGCCGCGGCCGCGGCCGCGGCTGCGGCGGTCGCGTCCACTGGCGGCGGCATCATGGCTGCCTTTGCTCGAGCGGCGGCGACGGGGCCAAAGCCGGCGGCGGCGGCGACGGCGGCGAAGGCCGCGGTAGCAGTGAAGGCGGAGCCAGTGGGTGTCGCCGCAAGCGGCCGGGCGGGCTTGGGGCCTGGGAAGCCGCAGGCGCAGCAGCAGCAGCGGCAGCTGGCGCCGCCGCGCACGGCAGCAGCGCCCAAGATAGCTACTGCCGCCGCCGGCGGTCCGGGACCGCGCCCCGCCAGCGCCCCTGCTGCCAGTGTCAGCGTCAGTGTCATCTCCATCGACTGCTCCGAGGGAGGCATCATCGCGGGCGCCGCCACGCCAGCAGCAGCAGCTGTAGCAGCAGGCGGCGGCTGCGGCGCATCGTCTAGGCCGGGGGCGGCGGCGGCGGCGGCGGCCCCTGCACCGGGCGGCGCGGAGGACTCTGTAATGCTTGTGAGCAGTGATGAGGAGGAGGAGGAGGAGGCGGACGGCGGCAGCGGTGACGGCAGCGACGGCGGCAGCGGAGGCGGTGGCGAGGGGCAGGAGCTTCCCCGCAGAAACCCGCAACGACGACAGCTACAGCAGCAGCAGCGGCAGCAGCAGCAGCGGCGGCAGCAGCAGCGGCAGGGGGTGGTGGACATGGAGGTGGAGGAGGTCGAGGACCTCACGCAGGAGCCGGACGCCGGGCCGCAGCGGCACGGGGCGGGCGGGGACGACCACCACCAGGAGCAGGAGGAGGGGCACCAAGCGGAGGAGGGGCTCGAGGAGGAGGAGGGGCACGAGGAGGAGGATGAAGACGCAGAGGTGGAGTTGGAGGAGGAGGAGGACGACGATGCGGACTTTGACTTCGTGGTGGAAGAGGAGGAGGAGGCGGAGCGGGCAGGCAAGACGCGGACTGGAGGCGCCGGCGGCGGCAGGAGCGGCGGCATCAGCAGCGCCGGCAAGCCGGCTCGCGGCGGCGGCAGGGGCAGCGGGCGCGGCGGCGGCGGGCGCAGCGGCGGCGGGAAGGGAAAGCCCGGCGCGGCCGGCGGCAGCGGCAGCAAACGCAAATCCGGCGGTGTAGGCGGAGGCGGAGGCGGCGGGCTGAGCGCGGCCGCCAAGGCGGCGACGGTGGCGAGGCTGCAGGGGATGGGCTTCAGCGCGGCGCAGGCGGAGCGGGCGCTGTGGATGGCGCGCGGCGACTGTGAGCGGGCGGTGGAGCTGTGCCTGGCGGGCACGTGCTGAGCAAAACTAACTTCCAAATGGATCAAATAAACGAGCTCAACGCCGCGGTGGCCGGCGTGTGCGTTGAGCATGGCGTGTGTGTGGATTTGGGCGCGTGTGTGCAGGGAACGCGTGTGTTGAGGGGGGGGGGCGGCGTGTGACAAGGAGCTGTGCAAGATGGGGCGGTGCCGTGGGGGCGCGGCCGTCGTAGGCTCGTAGCACGTGCAGGGCATAGTACGCGCCGGGCTTTCGCGGGGCAGCTCGCTGGCAGGCCCGCGTTGGTCGTTATGTACGGCAGTGACAGGCACGGCAGGTCGGTAGTGCCTTCGGTACGGCAGCCCAACTAGCTTTACGTCGGCAGCTCACGTGACATGTTCGCTGTTCGCGGGGGCCGAGGTGAGACTGGTGGCGCGTTCTGCACATGTCGCTATGTTGGCGCTCGTCCTGGGCGTGCAATCTCCAGCGTCAAGTGGTCATGTTGCTCCGATGCGAGCCATCGTACTGCCCCAGGGACCCCACCCAGCCACACGAACCTCACCCCGTGCATCTCACAATTCGCACTCACTTCAATCTTTGACACCCCGCGCAGCCCGCGCCAGATTCCGGATCCGAACAGCCTTTTTTGCCGCGCTGTATCACCGGCGGCCAGCCAACCTCACACGGGCTCACAGCTGCTGCAGTGCAGCAACCAAATCACACGACCCGCTCCTGCCACGCCGGCGTGGCCGGGCTCGACACGCGCGGCATCATCATACTCATACACACGCACACGCTCACAAGACCACGCCATCATCATCATCATCATCATCATCATCATCATCATCATCATCATCATCATCATCATCATCATCATCATCATCATCATCATCATCATCATCATCATCATCATCATCATCATCATCATCATCATCATCATCATCATCATCATCATCATCATCATCCGCCTCCTCGTCTTCATCATCCAAAGACGAGTCCGTGCCCGAGTCTTAGGATTCTGCACGGTAAGGGACCCGCACCCGCGCCCACAGCCGCCCCACGCCAGAGTCCAGCTCCACCAGCTGCCGCAGCGCCTCCTCGCTCGTCACATTGTGGTTGTCGCTGCCGCCGCCGTCACCGCCAGCGTCGCTGCCGGTGTTGCTACCGCCGCCGCTGCCGCCGCCTTGCTGCGACCGTGCCCACATGTCTGTCAGCACCTGCACCAACCCCACAAACACACACAAGCACACAGCACATGTCGTTTTCCGTTGTGCTCTCTAACACAAGCACACAGCAACGCGTTGCACTCAAGCTCAAGCTGCATGTGTCTGACGGCTGGACACGCCACGTGTACACGCCGCACACGCTGAGTCCCCACTCACCTTGCGGATGCGCGTACACAGAACGAAGTCGGCTCCGAAAGGTGTATCGGCGTCCGCCTGAATCACCGCCGCTGTGACTGCCCGCGCGCTCCCAGCAGTCTCGCCGCGCCGGTCCGCGGAACTTGCCCCAGCGGTGCCGGACAGCAGGGCCGCCAGCTCCGCCGCACTCCCGCTGTTCCCGACGCAGCACAGCAGTAGCACGCCCGCGGCAGGAGCCGCAACGTGGTTACGCGTGGTATTGATGAGTTCCCAGCCGCGTTCTAGTTCCCTAGCCGAGCTCGGCGGCCCGGCAGTCAGCAGTGCCCCTCCCCCGCCCGGGCTCCTCTCAGGCTTCTGCTGGGCGCGCTCCTGCACCGCGAGCCGCACGCAGTGCTCCACTGCGCATTTCATCCACGCCGGCCGCCCCATCGACTCGTCATCTAGCGGCGGCAGCGCGCCGCGCAGCAAGACCAGGTGCCCGCCTGCAGCCCCGGCGCCACCACCACCGCCGCCACCACGGCTGGCACCAGCCTGCGCCGCCTCAGCCGCAAGCTGGTCCACCGCCGCGAGCAGCACCTGCTCCGGTGTGGCGGTGTCCAGCTGCAGCTGCTGTGGCCCTACCCCCTGCTGCTGATGCTGCGCCCCCTGTTGCTGCTGCTGCGGAAGGGCCAGCTGCCGGGTCTGCCGCCGTTCGACCGGCGCCGGCGGCGGGGCGGGGCCACCAGCGGGCGCACCTGCTGACTCGGCGGCGCCCACCGCGGCCCCACGCGACGTGAGCTGGTGAGCCTGAGCATGGCGCTCCCACCAGCCGTGCACCAGCTCCAGGCTGCACGGCAGCCCCATCAGCCGCACCACCGCCAGCAACGGCGCCGAGGCGATCGGCCAGCTCCGCCACCCAACCAGCTTCCCCAGCAGCACCCGGCCGCACCGCGCAACCAGGCGAGGCAGAGGTTCGCCCGGTTGCACGCACTGCGGCAGCTGCCCCTCGGTGAGCCACAGGCGCCCAACTGCCAGCTCCGGCACGGTCGGCTGCCGCAGCTGGTCCGCGGCCGCCAGCACAGCCCGCGCTAGCTGGCCCGTGCACTGCATCTCGGTGGGGCCGCTGGGATAGCCGCTGGGATAGTCGCTGGGATAGCCGAGAGCCACATAGCGCATACCGCGGCGGCCCGCCGGCTGCGCGCCCGCGCCCGCCGCCCGCTCGAAGTCAACCTCCAGCAACGACCCGTCGTCCCCGAGCAACTTCAGGTTGAGGAGGTTTGGAGGCCGGTGGGTGGTCAGCAGTTGCGTGAGCAGATGCTCGTCGCCAGCGCGTAGGCGGAAGCGGAAGCTGCCCAGCGTGAGGCGCTCCAGCTGCTGCAGCTGGGCCAGGCCCTCAAGCGCGGCCTGCGTCAGGCCACACGGCTCGTCTCCACCGGCAGTCCACACGCTGAGCTCGCGCAGCTGCGCGCAGGCAGCAAGTGTGCCCAGCCGCGCCGGCGCAGTGTTGCGCGGCAGCGGCAGCTCCAGGCGCCGGAGGCGCGGGAAGAATTCCACAATGGTGCACAGGGTGAGCTGGGTGCGGGCCTGCGCGCCGGCCGTGTCGTCGTTGTCGTCGCTGCGCCCCTGGAGCACCAGCTCCTCCAGCGCCGGCAGGCGGACCGCCAGCGCCTCCACGACCCGTGCAACGTCGAACGCGTACTCGCTGTAGGCCGTGACCGTCAGGCGTGTGATGCGCTGCCGCGCCGCTGCCGTGGCGCCCACGAATGCCAGGCTGACCAGGCGGTCGGAGCCCTTGTGCACCAGGCACAGCTTAAGGCTGGCGCAGCGTGTCAACCTGGCGAGCGGTAACTGCACCTGGCCCTGATGCCAGGCGGCTGCGTTGCCGTTGTCGAGGACAAGGGTGGCATGCGCCACGCTGCTGTCGTGAAGCTCCCGCAAAGCTGTGCACGCCAGGCGGCAACTGGCGTTCCTCCGCGTGAAATGGCCACCTAGGATCCTGACGCGCGCCTCATCCGGCAGCACGCTGAGCAGGTCGGGCAGGGATATGGTGCTCGACATGCTGGCAGTGTGCGATGTGTAAGCAGCACCAAACGGATGCGTCTGCCTCCAGTCACGACGTTCCGACACGAGATTTGGCGCGCAATCGCTCTTGCTGCCGCAGCAGCAACCTAAAAAGCCCGAGTATATCTTCAGCAAGGTCTAAAATAATCCAAATAATGTAAATGCAGAGCCCGTGGCCAACGACTCGTGGTAAAATCGCAATCGTGCAGTTGCAAAGCTGCCCCAGGGGGCTCGCTTTTGCTTGGTAACGCCATTAATGTGAACTACGATATCGCCTCTCTACGGGCGCCGTGACCGTGTGGGGCCGATCGAGTGGAGCCTGACGCCAGTGATGGCGCGTGGCACGACGAGGGAATCCCAGGGGTTCCTGACTCTAATCCGCTCCAGCGCCTCGAGGACCCTCCCAGGCCGACACCGAAACACCCGCGTGCATATTCCCCTGCCTGGCGCGCGCCACGCCACGCGCTTCAGCATGTACCTCCTGGCCAGGGTTCCCCTGCTTGGGGCGGAGCTGGTAGGGCGCCGTAGTTCGTGCTCTGGCCCTGCCCGACCAACCGGATGGCCGTCAACTGTCAACTGCCGAAGCACGGGGAACCTTCCGCGGCTCTGCTCCGAGCCTTACACGGTCCCTGGGATGAAGGAACGTTCACACCAGCCCGTGTCAGTGAGCGACTGGGCCCCGCGCCCCCGCCCCCCTGCCCCACCCCGCCCCGCCCCACGAACCTCATCCCGCGCATCTCACAACTCGACATTTCGACTCACTTCAATCGGTCGCAACACTGTACGCCTCGTCTCACAGGCATGCTTTACACAAACCCTGTGCTACGTAGCCAGCTCAAGCCGCCGCGCTGGTGCGTGGTGCCGCCTGTGCTGCTGTGCATTCTCATCCCCAACGACCCTTGCGCCAAAACAGCCTTCTCGCCGCGCTTGATCACACCGGCCACATCGGCGGCCAGGCAACCTCGCACGAAACTGACAGCTGCAGTGCGGCAACCAGCCCACACGACCCGCTCCTGCCACGTCGGCATCATCATGCTCATAACATGCGCCCTAGCTCACCACACCACGCCATCGTCCCCCTCCTCCTCCGCCTCCTCGTCCCCCTCGTCCTCCTCGTCCCCCTCGTCCTCCTCGTCTTCATCATCCAAAGCCGCCGCGTTCGTGTCCGAGCCACTGTCGGAATCTGCAAGGCGAGGGACATACACCGGCGCCCACAGCCGCCCCACGCCAGAGTCCAGCTCCAACAGCTGCCGCAGCGCCTCCTCGTTCACCACCTCGCGGTTGCTGCTGCCGCCGCCGTCACCGCCGGTGTCGCTGCCGGCGCCGCTGCCGGTGCCGCTGCCGCCGCCTCGCTGCGACCGTGCCCACATGTCTGTCAGCACCTGCACCAACCCCACAAACACACACACGCACACAGCAACGCGTTGCACTCGAGCTCAGGCGGCATGTGTCTGATGGCTGGACACGACACGTGGACATGCTGAGATAAAGCTCGGCCGCACATGCTGAGTCGCCCCTACTCACCTGGAAGATGCGCGAACGCAGGACGAAGTCCGCTGCACAAGGATTATCGGCCTCCACCCGAATCACCGCCGCTGTGATTGCCCGCACACTCCCAGCCTGGCCGCGCCGGTCCACAACGGAACTTGCCCCTGCGACGCCGGACAACAGGGCCGCCAGCTCCGCCGCATTCCTGCTGTTCCCTAAGCAGCGCAGCAGCAGCACGCCCGCGGCAGGAGCAGCAACGCAGAGATGATGATCGATGAGCTCCCAGCAGCGCGCTACTTCCATAGCCGAGCTCGGCGACCCCGCAGTCGGCAGTGCCCCGCCCGCGCCCCGGCTCCTCTCCGGCTGCTGCCCGGCGTGCTCCACTGCGCATTTCACCCACGCCTGCCGTCCCATCGTCCCTCCAGCCAGCGGAGGCAGCGCGCCGCGCAGTAAGACCAGGTGCCCGACTGCAGCCCCGCCGCCGCCACCACCGTTGACCCCAGCCTGCGCCG
Source organism: Chlamydomonas incerta (assembly GCA_016834605.1). Lineage (NCBI taxonomy): Eukaryota > Viridiplantae > Chlorophyta > Chlorophyceae > Chlamydomonadales > Chlamydomonadaceae > Chlamydomonas > Chlamydomonas incerta. Next base: position 2,241,858 of record JAEHOC010000003.1, on the reverse strand, counting down.
CCTCAGCCGCAATAATCTGGTCCACCGCCGCGAGCAGCACCTGCTTCGGTGTGGCATTGTCCAGCTGCAACTGCTGTGATCGCACCCCTTGCTGCTGCCGCTGCTGCTGCAGGCGGGTCAGCTGCCGGGTCTGTCGCCGTTGGACCGGCGCCGGCGGCGGGGTGGGGCCGCCAGCGGGCGCCCCAGCTGATTCGGCGGCGGAGCCCACCGCGGCCCCACGCGAGGCCAGCTCCTGAGGCTGAGCATCAGGCTCCCACCAGCCGTGCAGCAGCTCCAGGGTGTTCGGCAGCCCCATCAGCCGCACCACCGCCAGCACAGACTCGCGGCGTTCGGCAAAGGCGCTCGGCCCGCGCCGCCACCCGAACAGGCGCCCCAGCTTCACCCGGCCGCACCGCGCAACCAGGCGAGGCAGGGGTTCGCCCGGTTGCACGCACTGCAGCGGCTGCCCCTCGCTGAACCACATGTGCCCAACCACCAGCTCCGGCAAGGTCAGCTGCTGCAGCTGGTCCGCGGCCGCCAGCACAGCCCGCGCTAGCTCGCCCGTGCACTGCTTCCCATTGGCACTGCGCCCAAGAAACACAGAGCGCATGCCACGGCGGCCCTCCGGCTGCGCGCCCGCGCCCGCCGCTGCTGCCCGCTCGAATTGAACCTCCAGGAACGACAGGACGGAGCTGAGCAGCCTCAAGCAGAGGAGGTTTGGAGGCCGGCGGGTGGTCAGCAGCTGAGTCAGCACATGCTCGTCACCAGCGCGGCGCAGGCGGAAGCTGCCCAGCGTGAGGTATTCCAGCTGCTGCAGCTGGGCCAGGCCCTCAAGCGCGGCCGCCCTCAGGCCAGACGAGAGCGACGGCTCGCTGCTTGCGCCAGTCAACACGGTGAGCGCGCGCAGCTGCGCGCAGGCAGCCAGCGCGCCCAGCCCCGCCGGCGCAGTGTTGCCCGGCAGCGGCAGCACCAGGCGCCGGAGGCGCGGGAAGAATTCCGCAATGGTGCACAGGGTGAGCTGGGCGCGGGCCTCCGCGCCGTCCATATCCTCGTCCGTGTCGCCGCCGGTGCTGACGTCTATAAACAACAGCTCCTCCAGCGCCGGCAGGCGGACCGCCAGCGTTTCCACGACCCGTGCAGTGTCGTACTCGCTACAGGCCGTCGTGACCGTCAGGCGTGTGATGCGCTGCCGAGCCGCCGCCGTGGCGCCCACGAATGCCAGGCTGACCAGGCGGTCAGAGCCCTTGTGCACCAGGCGCAGCTTAAGGCTGGTGCAGCCGGTCAACCTGGCGAGCGGTGACTGCACCTGGCCCTGATGCCAGGCGGCTGCGTTGAGTTTGTCAATGAGAAGGTTCGCATGCTGTACGCTGCTGTCATAAAGCTCCCGCAGTGCCTTGCACGCCAGGCGGCAACGGGCGTTGGTTTGGATGAAACAGTGGCCGCCACGATGGCCACCTAGGATCCTGGCACGCGCCTCATCCGGCAGCACGCCGAGCAGGTCGGGGAGCGATATGGAACTGGACATGCTGGCAGTGTGCGATGTGTAAGCAGCACCAAACGTCCGCGTCGAGTCCTTCCTGCGCTGCGTTTGGAATCGTGCTTGGCGCGCGGTTGCTCTTGCTACCACAGCAGCAAACCTAGTGCAGCAATGTCTAGACTATTCCATTATCCGTTGTAACAGCAGAGCCAGTCGCTGTGGCATCAATCGAGGCACGCAGTTGCAAAAGCGCAATCGTGCAGTTGCACAGCTGCTCTATGTCGCTTGCTGCTGCTTAGCAACGTGCATCAATGCGAACTACTGCTGGCATCGCTTTACGCTGTGACCTTGTGGGGCCGATCGGCGCCCGGCTCCCATCTGCGGGCCTCGAGGACCCCGCCCGTGACCCCGCCCCCCCCCCTCCAAACGCGAGCTGGCCGTGCATATTCCCTTCCTGCCGGGTGCCCGGTAACGCTACACGTTTCAGAATGCACGTACCTCCTGGAAGCCACATCTGCCTGCGGCGTGTGCCTGTGGCTTCCATCCAACGCCCACATATAATGTGTACCGGTATCTATAACGCCCGCATGCCGCCCATGGCCCACCCCTCAAGCCACCCATCACACTATCACCCCCATCGCTGCTGCTCTCCCCCTTTTACACCCCAGGCACTTGGAACCTGTCGCTCGCGCTTCACCCCAGCCCTGTGCGCGCGTCCGCCAGCACCGCGCGCGCTTGCAAGCTCGCTCAGTGCTCGGCCCCCAGTCCGTGTAGGTCCGTGTCATCGTCATCCCTACTAGGCATCTTCTCCTAGCCATCCAGTCCTAGCAGTCGCCTAGCAGTCCTATAATAGTCTAGTAGTCATCGTCGTCGTCATCATACGAAGGCGTGGGCGCGTACGTCACCCGCCCCGGCGGCCGGTCCCGGCCGCCGCCACGCCGCAGCGCGCTGCGCGGCGGCACAGTCATCTGCAGGGGGGCCGAGGGGTGGGTGCTGGTGGGCAGGCGCGAGGCAACGAGGCGCGACAGCGCAGGAAACCTCCCTGCACCCACAGCGTCGCGTCGCCCGGCGTCGTGACCAGGCCACCAGATCACCAGACCGCCAGACCACCAGACAAGCGAACGGTCCAAACCAAGCACCGCATGCGCACCCGGTCGTAGGGGTCCCCGTCGTAGCCGCCTCCCGCGCCGCCTCCCGCGCCGCCCGCGCCGTAGCGGCTGCGCGCGCGGCGGCCGAAGCCGCCGCCGCCGCCGCCGCCCATGCCGCCCATGCCGCCGCCGCCCATGGCGCCGGGGCCGCCGCGGCGCTGGCTGCGCACGCTGCTCATGCGCCAGAACTGGTACAGACCCACCAGCAGCATGCCGCCTGCGGGGCACAGGGGGGCGCGGGCACGGGGGCGGGTGCGGGTTGTTAACGCACAGGCGAGCACGGCGGCGCGAAGTCTACCGCGGGGCGCAGCGCCAGGTAAAACCGTGGTGATGACGGTGTGCGCAAACGAGCGCGGAGGCGGGTAGCAAGCAAGAGCACAGAAGTGCACAGCAGCCCAACAGCCCATCGCGCCCGATCGAGCCACGGCGTGAAGGCGCAAACACAAGCGAGCCCACGCGGCCCCTTGTGCGCCGCCTCCCACCCACCCCCCTCCAACCCCACGCACCAATGAACAGCGGCTGCACCCACGCCTTGGCACCCGCGGTGGCAGAGGGCGGCTTGGGCAGGTGCGAGTCCATCACCACCAGCATCGCCACCGCACCGCCGCCGCCGCCCGCCGCAGCAGCATCCTCCGCTGCAGCGCCGCCGGCGCCCTCTGCGCCAGGCCCCTCTGCGCCAGGCGCCGCCGGCGCCGCCGGCGGCAGCTGCAGCTGCAGCCCCAGAAGCACCACCTGGCTCCCCGGGCCCACCGCCACCACGGGCGGCGTGGGCAGCAGACCGTTGATCAGGTAGGGGGCGTCACCGCCGCCGCCAGCTGCAGCAGGTGCTGAGCCGGGCAGCGCCGCCGCCGCCGCCGGAGGCTCGGGCGACGAAGATGACGATGGCGGCGGTGGTGGTAGCGGCGGAGCCGCGACCACCGAGGGCACCGCCGCGACTGCAGCGCAGCGCAGTGCGCGGTGTTAGAGAGCACACGGAGAACGACCTTAAAGAGCGCCCGGCCGCCGGGAGGCCCGCCGGGAGCTGCCCTGCCCTGCCCCGCCCTGTCACCCCTGTCCTTGGGATGGACTGCCTCGGCTCTCCCCTCCATACATCCTGTGCCGCTTTCCCAACCACCCTTGCAGCCCGCCAACCAATATACCATCACATCTTTGCAACCCGCCCCTCATCCCGCCCCCCGCCCGCGCTGCCGCCTCACCCAGGTCGCCGTCCGCCACCGCCGCGATGGCGGGTATGCCCTGCCCCGCCCGCGGCACGCCCGTCACGTTAAACACCACGTGCCGCCGCCCCGCGCTGAGCAGCAGGTAGCCGCGCAGCGCCGTCAGCGCCAGGGAGGGCAGCAGCGCTGCCGGCAGCGGCGGCGGCGGCGGCGCGCCGGAGGTGGAGGCGGAGGGGAAGAGGCCGGCGGTGGCGCCGGCGGCTGCGGCTGCGGCGGCTGCGGCTGGGTCCAGCCAGGGCATGGGCGTGGCGCGGTGCACCTGGGGGTTTGCAAGGATGGCAAATCCTTACGTCAAATCCGGGGGGACGTGGGTGGTGCGTGGGTGGGTGGGGTTGACACGTGGGCGGGGGGTAACTCCCGAAAGGAGGAGGCTTGGTAAACATTGCCGGTCTGCGTGAGCAGTGTGTTTGGACCACCCGGAGTACGCCCCCCGGCTCCCGCCGGCCCACCTTGCAGGCGGTGAGGCGGCCCTCGTGCGGGCTGACCAGCGTCAGCAGCTCGCCGCGCGCGTTGATGCCGTAGGAGCGGAACAGGCGGGTGGCGTCGAAGGCGGCGGCCACCAGGCGGGAGCCGTTCAGGTGGTGGCACTGCGGCGGCGGCGGCGGCGACCGGGGTTGGGGGAGGGTTACATATCTCACTAATTCTGGTGAGATGAGATGTTATGGGCCGCACACAGGCGCACGCGCAAACATGGGCATGGCAGCCCGCTCGCTGACCGCGGCGGCGCAAGCGTGCGGGAGTAAGAGAGAGGCCGTGTGGGCGGGGCGGGGAGGGGCGGGCGGGGCGCGTCTCAACTCTGAACGGACTCGACCGGGCTCACCGGGAAGGCGCGCGGCGCTCGCGGCTGCAGCGTGTTGAGCAGTGTGGTGTGGTGCGCGGACAGCATCACCGCGTACGTGCCCACTGCAGGGCGGAGGCGGCAGAGGGGGAGGCGGCAGAGGGGGAGGCGGAGCAGGAAGCGGTGGGGTTCAGGTTGGAGCGTACTAAACAAGGAAAGGTGGTGAAGTGTCGATGAACGTGCAAGCCAAAGCCGAGCCTTGACGACGCACAGCAACGTGCGCATGTTGGGCTCGCGCCCCCGCGCCCGCACACCCCCGTCGCCAAACCCTCAACCCGCAGCCCACAGCCCCGCCGTCCCCCTGCCGACGCGCGCCTCCCCCACCCACCCCACCGCCTCCCACCGCCTCCCGCCCCTCGCTCACCGAACCGCACCGCCAGCTGCGTGCGGTTGGTGCGCCCCCAGAAGCGCGCCGTGCCGTTGTCGCGCTCCAGGCGCACGTTGCCGGCGCGGTCCAACACCATCACGTGACGCCGCCCGCCCACCTTGTGGCCCAGCCTGAGAGGGGCGGCAGCAGCGGCGGCAGCGTCGTTAGATTTTTGCTACCGGATTGCTTGCGGGGGAGAGGGTTGTGGACACTGACCCAAGCCTTAAAACACTGCATGTCCATGTTTGTCCCCTTCCCCACCGCCCAGCCGCCTCCCTCCCCGTACTGCTTTCCCAACCATCCTGGCAACCCACCCTCCCACCCCACCTGTACGGCAGGATGTGCATGACGGGCGCGGGCGGCCCCGTGTACGCCCCCGCGTCCAGCTCCGCCCCCGGGCCCCCCTCGCCCAGCAGACTGCCGCTCCGCCGGGCGGCCCTGGAACTCCTGCCACCCGCTGCCTCTGCTCCCGCTCCCGCTCCCGTCCCCGCTCCCGCTGCAGCTCCGGCTCCCGCGCCGCCGGCGGCGCCGCCGCCGCCGCCGCCGATGAGTTCCTCCACGGCCGCCCACGGCAGCGCGCCGGGCGGCATGCCCGGCACCGCGTGCTTCAGCCGCAGCGACGCCACCGCCATGCCCGGACCCAGACCGTGGCTGGGGTGCGCGCCGCCCGCCGCCGCGGCGGCGGCCGCCGCCTCCGCGTGCCCGTGCCCCTGCCCGGCCTTGTGCTGCCCGTGCGGGTGCGGGTGCGGGTTCGGATTCGAACCGGGGTCCGCCAGAACCACCGAGAAGCTGCGCGTCTGGCCGTCGGCGTGCCCCGTCACCACCACGCTCTCCAGCTTGCGCACGAAGTAGGCGGCGCAGGCGGTGACGGCGGAGCCGGCGCCGGTGGGCGCCGCCGCCAGCACGGCGCCGTCGGCGGGGCGCAGCAGGTACAGCATGCCGGCGGCGTCGCCCGCCAGGTAGTAGGCCAGCGCGCCGCCGCCGGCGGAGGCGGCGTTGGGGTGCGGCAGCTCGTACGCGAAGGCGCAGGTGATGGCCGCCGCCGTCGGCGGGGATGGAGATGGTGGTGGGGATGGGGATGGGGAATCCGCCTCCGGCGGCGGCGCCTCCGCCGGCGCCTCCGGCGCCGCCGGCGTCAGCTGCAGCGCCGTGCGCACGGCGAAGTGGCGGGACAGCCAGTCGCCGCCGGCGGCGGCGCCGCCGGCCAGCGACGGCAGAATGTCCGCCACGCTGGCGGCCGCGCCGCCGCCAGCAGCGCCGCCACCCGCGAACAGCTGCGCCGACCACGTGCCGGCTGCGGCGCCGGCGCCGGCGAGGCCGAGGCCGAGGCCGGCGACGCCCAGCGCCGCCCCGGCGGCGCCCGCTCCCGCCGCGCTGCGCTCCCGCAGCACCTGCTGCAGCGCCGCCGCCAGTGCCTGGCGGGCGGCGGCAGAGGTGGCGGCGGGCTCGGCGCCCAGGCCCTGCAGCACCGCAGTCACGGCATCGCCGGCGGCGGGCGCGGTGCCGGCGGCGGCGCCGCCAGCCGCCAGCCGGCCCAGCCGGCGCTCCTGCTGCGCTACAGCCGCCTCCAGGGCTGTTACAGCCTGTCGGGCCTGCTTCAGGAGGGCCCCGAGCTCCTCCAGGGCTGCGTCGCCGTCGGCGTCGGGAGCTGCGGGAGGTGTGGTGATCGCGCCGGCGGCGGCAGCAGCGGCAACGGCCGCAGCCTCTGCAGGGGCGGTAGCGGTCTCAGCTGCGGGCGCTGCCGCCGGCTCAGGGTGAGGCGCTGGTGGCGGAGTTGGAAGCGGAGGTGGTGGTGCGGGCGTCGGGGGCGGAGGTGGGGCCGCAGCCGCCTCAGCCGCAGCCTCATGCGCCACTGCTTTGACCGCCTCAGCAGCCTCAGCAGGCGCCGCTGCCGCAGGCGCCGCGCTACTAGACGCAGCGTCTGTTGCAGCTGGCGTTGGGACGGCTTCCACGCCCGGTGTGCTCGAACTAGAGGACGCTGGCACAGCTGCCGCTGCCGCCGGGGCTGCGTCCGACGTGCAGGCCTGTCCCGCGTCGGAACCGTCGGGTTTGACACCTTGCGCTTGCGTGTCCGGCCATTTACAGGACCCGGCGTCCGTTACATCCTCGCATGCAAACATCGCCTCCTTTATTTCGTGCGTAGTAGCAGGGTTGCTGACTGCGTGGGATCCATGCAAGAGCAATGTCGTGAGCAGCACACCGACAAGGGCTGCGCTCCTAAGCATTTTTCCTGTTTATAGTGCTTCAATAACGCAGTAGACAAGACATGGCTTCTAAGCCCCAGTTTTGGCGGGCACGGCCCTAGCTCCTCAGGTTCCTGGCTTATGCAATTTAAAGAGCTATACTGGTTACAGCCAATCTTGTATAGCGCGGGGCGAATGGAACTTCAGAAGTTTTCATCCGCATGGGGGGCCGGATTGAGTTTGGGCTTAACCAGTCGTTTAGACGACTGGCTCGCTCGCTTCCGGATGTCCGTCTAATCGTGTGTTTTGTTAGGTGGTGTATTTAGTCGTAGTGACGTTAGTTTGCTCGCAAGCTAAAGGGCGAGACACTTCTCTGACCAGTCGCTTCGCGCGACCTGTTTTTACTTGCTGAGTGGGGTTTCTTTTCAACTCGCTGTCCGAGTTGCTCTTGATCAGTATGAACAAGCAGCTATTGGGACGCAGCTGCAGCGGCCGGTCCGTGGCGGGGACTGGCCTGCGACATGGCCACACGCTTCGTCGCCCAGTGCCCTTTGCTCCGAGCCGTCTGCCGCCGGCCCGCGCGACCGGTAAACCTGAGGATGAGGAGCCCGAAAACTATGAGGCACTGCGGGAGCGCTTCTTCCGCAGCGGCGAGGGCGCAAGCAGCTCCAATTCGCAGCAGCAGCAGCAAGGCGCGGCCAAGGACGCCGATGGCGCTAACCTTCTGAACGTGATCAACCCTTACGAGCTGGGTCGACAGACGCGCAAGGCTTTCGACGACGTGTGGGGCCAGCTCTCCCGCGTGAGCTCGCCCACGCGCAGTTTCATCATCGATGATGTGCTGGAGGTCGGGGTCGGGGCGGACGCCGAGTTCGCGGCCCCGCAGGCCGCCTACACCACCGTGTTGGTGGTGGGAGCGACGGGGCGCGTGGGGCGCATCCTGGTCCGCAAGCTGCTGCTGCGCGGCTACAAGGTGAAGGCGCTCTTCCGCAACCGTGCCGGCGTGGGCAAGGACGCCATCCCCGACGCCGTGGAGGTGGTGGAGGGCGATGTGGGCGACATGGCCACCTGCCAGAAGGCCGTCCAGGGCGTCAGCAAGGTGAGTCAGGGAGACGAAGCAAGGGGCTGGAGGATGGGGGATACGGAGGCGCGGGAGGATCGGGGGTGGTAGGGTTTTGGGTCGGAGGCGGCGGGTTGGAGAGGGTGCGGCGCACTACAGACAAGGGGGTGCCGCAGGTTTGGCGTGCAAGCGTGTCAAAACAAAATTTAGGACGGTACGACCATGAAGTTGGGACTGCACAAGAAACCACGAAATGGGTGAAGCTCAGTAGCCCAGTGTGTGCAGTACAATCCAGCGTACAGCAGAATGCTCGTTCAATGACGCCGCACCGCTCCGCGCTGAAGCTGCTCGCCCTTGATCACTGACCTCCCACCCCCTGCCGCCCCCTTCTGCGGCTCAGGTCATCTTCTGCGCCGCCGCCCGCTCCGTGTTCACGGCCGACCTGCTGCGCGTGGAGGACCGCGGCGTGATGAACATGGTCAAGGCCATGCAGGTGGGCGCGTGCGGGCGCGGGCGGGCGCCCCGGGGGGCGTGGGCAGCAGCACTGGTGGTGGTGGTGGTGGTGCTGGTCGCTGGCGGCGGTGGCATGTACTGCTGGAATGCTGCGGCGGCGGGGGAGGGCGGCTGTGCATGGGGAAGGCCTCCGGTTGCGTTTCGGATTGGATGGGCGGATTGGATGGGCTGCCGACCCACATGGACTTGCGGCGCCAAGGCACGCGGCAAGCTAGCAGCTCTGGGCGCCAAACGCGGCCCCTCCACACCTGCATCACAACCATATCCGCCACATCGGCCGTCACACAACGCCACAATCACCTGCTGGCACAAACAGCCCCCGCACATGCATAAGTTTAAATTGGTCTGGTTGAGCTGGGGCTGATATCCACAACCCCGCCGCACACAACCCCCGCGCAGGATGAGCTGTACCGCCGCTCCAAGCGCTCCGGCTCCCGCTTCAGCGGCGCCGCCAAGAAGGAGGTGGCCGACTTCAACTCGCGCTTCCACCAGGTGCGGCGCCGGCGTTTGCGTTTGCCGTGCGCGTATGCGTGCGTGTGCTCCCTGCGGCATGAGCAGCACGATAGCTACGTTTGTACCATTAGGACCCTCCACCATTAGGCTCATCCACCAAATCCCCACCCCGTACCCAGCTTGGGCTGGCGTTTACAACCTCTCCATCCGTGTCCCCCGCCCGCGCCCCCCCCCCCCCCCCGCAGGCGCGCTGGGACGTGCAGTTTGTGGGCACGCCCGAGGACGCCGCCGCCGCCGCGGAGGGCCGGCCCAGCCGCGACGCGGGCGACGCCTGGGGGCGCGTCAACGTGGCGGAGGCGGCCATCACCGACGACAACAACCTGCTGTTCACTGGTGCGCGGCGCGCGTGTGTGTTGGGGAGTGGGGTGGGGGCGGGGGGCGGGGGGTTAGTTTTTTGGGGGTTGGGGCGGGGCGGCGCAATGCGGTGGTGTGGTGCGGTGTGCTGCTAGGAGGACTAGAGTCATCACGTGCCGACGAGGTCGACGGGGTGGGCGTGTTTGCGAAGGCTGGCCCAAGGTGCGGGCCTCTGGTGGGGTCCGGGCGTCTGGCTGTAAAGGTGACGGCAAGTGGGCCAGATGGGGCCGCGCGCATTATCTTGGATGATACGAGCTGCCCGTCGGATCGAGTCTCACTGCCCTGCCGGCATGCGCCCCATCATTTGAATGCGCCGCTTCATCCGAACGCGTCCATGCTCTCCAACACCCCGCCACGCAACAACAGGCACGCTCATGTCGCGCGGCGCGCTGGCGGAGGTGGGCGCCGCGCTGGGCGCCAAGCTGCCCGGCGGCGAGCACCGCACCGCGGGCACGGAGGGGCTGGTGCTGCGCGTGCGCGGCGACGCGCACAGCTACCTGCTCATCCTGGAGACGTCCGAGGGCCACCGCTACGGCGCGCGCTTCCCCACACGCGAGGGCTACCTCACCGTGCGCCTGCCGTACGCGGCCTTCCGCTCCGAGTACCAGGTGCGTGTACGGGTGGTGGGGGTGGGGCGGTGGGGGGGGGCGGTGGGGGGGGCGGCGGGCGGGTGGTGGGGGGTGGTGGGGGTGGGGGTGGTGATGCGGCAGGATGCGGCGGGGTGGGCGGACGGCAAGGCGGGCGGGCGGGTGGCCGAGTCGCTGAAACGCAGGAGCAAAACCCCACACGGCACGCGGTTGGCGCATGCCGCCGCCGCGGAGTGTGTTGAAAGCTGCCTGCGCGGGGAGGGGGCGGGGCGGCAGAAGCCATTGAACGGGCCCTACTGTTGTATTAAAGCATTTGAGGAGACATTGCGCCAAAATTGTTGTCGTCTCGAGATCTCACGCGCCCGCGACGCTCTCACACCCCGGCCCCCACAGGACCAGCCGCCGCTGGACCCCAGCAAGCTGTCCTCCATCGCCATCCGGTACGAGAACCGGCGGCAGGGCAGCGCGCAGGTGAGCGGGGCCGGCGGGGGCGGGCGAGGGGCGGGCGCTGGGGGTGCTGAGGGGGGGGGGGCAGGGGGGGCGGTTGGGGAGCGAGGGCGGGGAGCGAGGGCGGGGAGTGCAGGAGCAGAGGCGAGCAGGGAGGGGCTGGGCCTTGAATGGGGTCTGGAATGGGGCCTGTCATGCGCAAATGAAAGCGAGGGGCTTGGAGCTTAAAATGACGAAATAGAGGATTAGATCACGACGGCAGCTGTGTTCATAGGCACTCACTTCTTCCGCGCCTGTCCTGCGTCGCCCACCGCACGACGGCGCCGCAGGTGGCCGCGCTACGCGCCGCCAAGGGCCTGGCGGCCACGGACATGGCGGCGCTGGCGGCGCAGCAGGCGCGTGACCAGCGCTTCAGCCTGGAGGTGGACTGGATCAAGGCCGTGCCGGGTGAGGGGGCGGAGGGGGGGGGGGGCGGGGAGAGGGGGGAGTGGGCGGGTGAAGGGGGGTGTGGGGGGGGGGGGAGATTGGGGTGCGGGTGGGGGCCCGGGATGCGGGTGGGCAGTGTGGGTGGGGGGGGGGCCTTCCAGGGGGTTCTGTTTGGGGTTTGCGGGGATGGATGGAAACTTGGCAAGGGAGGGTCAAGGGGCAATGCGTCGGCAGCACCGGGCGTGGGCTCGTACGGGGCGGGCCCCGAGGGGAGGAGGAGAGGGGGGCATAGGAATCACAGGATTAGACTCCACTGGGCCTCCCGCTACGCCGCCGGGGAGGGTGCAGGAGGGTGAGGCAAGAGGCGGGGCATTCTACAAGCGAGGGGAAGGTCGTCGTTGCGTCGCATGCAAGGCGGGGACCGGGGTCATCGGGCCAAAGAAAGGAATGCCGTCAAACAACACTCTTACGCACGCGCAACCGTCACCGCCACCTCAACCGCACCATAACCACAACCGCCAAACCGCCAAACCACCACGCACAGGCGGCAGCGAGCCCGACTTTGTGCTGGTGTCGTGCGCCGGCAAGTCGCGGCCGGGCATCGATCCCGCCGACCTGCGCAAGGTCATTGACGCCAAGCGCCGCGGCGAGGAGAACCTGCGCACCAGCGGCCTGGGCTACAGCATCATCCGGCCAGGTGCGTGTGTGCGTGTGTGTGGGCGTGTGCGTGTGCGGCCGGCCGGCCGCTGGGGCATGGGGCGCCTAATACTTGGGCGGCGGGCCGGGGCATGGGGCACGTAATAGATGGGCGGCTGCGCGGGCTGCGCGGGCGGGTGGGCGGGGTTGAGGGGTTGCGCAGATGGTGGCGTACGACAAGTGTGGCACGGTAGGGGCAGCCTGCACGGGTGGGTAGGGGGTGAGTGGAGGCGCTCGTGCGTCTTTACCTACCAGATCCAAGACCTGGATCTTGCTGCGTGTCCGGTGTGTGTCCTGAGTCCTGACGCTCCCAATGTGCGTGTGCGCGTCCGCGTCCGTGCAGGCACGCTGCTGGACGAGCCCGGCGGCTACCGCGCGCTGGTGTTCGACCAGGTGTGTGGGTGCGTGGTTGCGGGGCTTGGCGCTGTGCGTGCGTGTGCGTATGTGGTTAATCCACCACCAATCGCTGGGGCGCCGCGCGTCAACCACTGATATGTGTTCCAACCTTCCGGTATGTGGCCACCACACCTACCGTATGCGCCGCGTGCCGCCGCAGGGCGACCGCATCACCGAGTCCATCGCCGCCGCCGACGTGGCGGACATCTGCCTGCGCGCGCTGCACGAGCCGGAGGGCCGCAACAAGACCTTTGACGTGTGCTACGAGTACCAGGTGGGTGGGCTGCGGGTCTGGCCGTTCGTGGGTGGGGGGCTGGCGGCTGGATGGTGCGGGAGGTCGGGGGTCGGGGGGCCGTGCGCGATGCGACCGGGCGCTTGCGAAGGATTGTTAATTGGGGCGAAAATCACCTCGTCATCACCAAACGTGACTGTTCCACCGCCGCCCAGGCCGACGAGGACAACGCCATGTACGAGCTGGTGGCGCACGTTCCCGACAAGAAGAACAACTACCTCAAGGCCGCCGTGGCCTCGCTCGCCAAGAACACCTAGACGGCTAGAGAGCGCCATTGCTTTGCGGCGCCCAGGGCAGTAGCAGCTGGGCAGCAGGAGCAGCAGCAGCAGCAGCAGGAGGAGGAGCAATGAGCCAGGCTGGGGCAGGCGGAGGCGGGCCCGGGGCCGGGCTGGGCAAGAGGAAGTGGGCTAGCAGCGCGGCGCGTGGGCAATGGCTGTGCTGCCGCGGCTTGGGCCGGGCCCGCCGCGCGACGCGGCCGAGCTGGTGCGGTGGGCGGCGGCATCGCCCTGGGGAGAGGAGCGGCTGAGGCGCGGAGCAGGGCTTACTGGTACATGCAGAGCGGGATGGCGTGGAGCAGGCGGGAGGAGGCGCAGGAGGGGCGCCGCGGCGGGGCAGCACCTGCGGCCGGAGCTGCGTCGCGGGAGCGGCTCAGCGGCCGGCGACGCCGGCACGACGTCAGCGTCGCAGCCGCGGCCCACCGTCCGAATGGACGGCCGGGCCGATGCGGTCAGTGCACGCAGACAGGGGCCCAATGCGGCCCGGCGCTTCTGCTATGCTCAAGCCTTAGGTTTCAACAGCGCCGCGGCGCAATGGCTGCTGGGTGGTTCGTGGCGCGCGGCGACGCCCGCATGGCGCACGCGGGTTGGCATATGCTACAATGCGGCCCGCCTAGCTAACAACGGCTGCTAAGGGAGGGGGGAACGGGGGATGGGCTGTGGGAGGTTAGGGAGGGGTAGGGTGCGTGGGAAGGACGCGCAAGGCACCTCTTGCACGGCCTCAGCCTCGATTGTAGGCAGGTGAGGCCCAGGTCGGGCCGAGTAGGCTGGCTGGCGCCGCTGTTTATTTGTGGCTTGCTTGCGGCCATTGCGTTGGTCGCGATACTGAGAGTCATTGGGAGTTCAAAACTCAAAGCAGGACACGATGGGAAGGGGTCAGAGCGCGCCTGTCGGCGGGTGTGCGATTTTGGTTGCCGGGCGTAACAAGCTGTGCCGTCACAAGCAAGGCCGCGCAAGGCTGCGCGGACGGCCAGCGCGCCTCACGCACGCTGCGCACTATTTTGTTTCTGTTCACCTCTTGAGAGAAGAGATCTTGAGTGTCTGATTGTTGTACTCATAAATATGGGCCCGGCCCTCAGGCCCGGCATTGCAGTGGCGTGGGTTGTGTTGCGTGCCGCTGGGCTTGGGGCTGGCTGCTGTTGCGAGGTGATAATACCGGTTGGACTGGCCGCCACGCTCGCTGACGCTACACATGGTTCTGGAAACCCCTATTAGCTTTTGTATCGCTACGGCCTAGCTGCGGGGTAGCGGTCGGTAGGGCTGCGATGAGGGGCATACAGGAATGCCGCTCGCGCTGTGCGGGACGTGCATTCATCCGGTCGTTCCATGCAGGCCGGGGACACCGCAAGAGGGCGCATACCCCACACGCCACGTGCGAATGTGCGATGTACGGGACCGCGCCAGCGTGAAGCTGCTTGGGTGTAAGCCAAGTCATGTTACCCCCTGGCCCTTGCTCTGCTCGGAGGCGGTCGGCGACGGGAGCGGGGGAGCAGGCGGCAAGCAAGGTTAGGCCATGCGTAGTTAGGGGGAGACTGCGGGAGTAACGATAGTACAGGATTGCAGGGGCGCCGCAGGATGGGTGATGGCCGCTGCAGTGTTGCACTTTGAACGTGTAGATGGTCACTGAGTAGATGTCCATGGCCCACCTGCCGGTTTCCGCGCCCTGCAAAACCGCATGCCATGGTCCACGTTTCATGTATTAGATCATAGACAATGTTGCTCCGAAATGGGCGTGCGAGCATCGCTCAGCCTGTTGCGGCGAGTCCCGGGACTCTGCGGAAACCGGCGCCGTACCTGTCGCGATGGGCGTTACTGCGTATATAGGCGACTGACACCTTACCGGGAATACAACATATACATTACCGCTACGCTGCATTACAAGGCAAGTGCAAGGAACAAAGGAGCCTGCGCGCTGACCAATTCGCGCTTCGTAATGCTCACGCTGCGCGTTTGTCACTGCCGTCTCGCTTTCCGCTGTGCAGGCCTCTCACACGCTCTCGTAACACTGGCTAAACCGAAGGTCACTTGACGGTGGTAGCCCCTTCCGTTGACCGTCGGCACTGACGGGGCATGTGGCACTCGAACATGGCGGGCACGCGTCGGTCTCTGCTCGCGGCCGCTTTTTGGCGCTTGTGCTGGCATCGGGTACGCACGGCCAGGCCGTTGGTCCCCTTGCCACATCGCCTGCGGGAGGCCGTGACCCCCGGCAGACCAAGTCATTGACGCTGTCCACTGCGGGTATCAAGGCAGACATCGTAGAGTTCAGTGCCAACGCGACCGCGGAGGCTGCTGCCGCCGCAGTAAGTGCGAGCTTGCTTTGAGCTCTAAAAGCCTGCAGGGATCTATCCAGTGAATCGGACAGGCCCCGCTAAAACCGCCTGCCAACTGATCCTGACACGAGGGGGAAACACCCCAGCTAAAACCGTTCCTTCGGTTGTATGTGCAGAGCACAGCCACCGCGCCTTTTTCTTCCCATGGACGCGCAGGCCATGAACGCCGTCGATGCATGGGTCGACTTCAAAACAAAGTGGCGGAGGAGCTACACGGATGCGGCGGAAGACGCGCGGCGGTTTGAGCTATTCAAGGCCAACCTCAAGTTTGTGAACGAGTACAACCAGCAGAATGCCAGCAGTCGCGGAGCCTACGCGGAGTTTGTGAGTCAACCGTGGGGCGGTGTGGGGCAGGGGCACCGGGCAGGGGCACCAGGCAGGGCAAGCGTCATTGCTGCCCGGCGTTGGTCTGCGACTCCGTGTATGTCACCCAGGCATGGGGGCACCCGTGGTGTCCTACGCAAGCGTCATTGCTGACTTCCTGCTTCGTGTAAACCGGAGGCCCGGGCCGGGGTGACCCAGTCATTGGGGCATCAGTGGTGTCCTCCGCGTGCGTCATTGCTGATTTCCTGCTCGCGCTGTGACTGCAGGCATGCGGCAACGCATCCATCTGTCCACGTGCTTACCCAGTGCATGCACCGTGACACCGCCGCCGCCCTGGCGCCCGTCCTGCTGTGCGCCGCTCCAGATGCGCCTGGGGCCGCTGGCAGATGCCACTGCGGATGAGTTGAGGGGAGCGTAAGGGCGATTAGAGGCGGCACGCAATCAATGGGGGCGCACGCATGCCTCCATGCGACCTGTGCACGAACAAGCAAGCAAGCTACTCACGCTTCGGCTTCTTCCCACGCACAAAACAGTACGGCCGCATCCGCGGCCTGAAGAACAACACCGGCAGCAGCTGGGACCGCGGCGCGGTGCTGACCAGCCCGGCCAATGGCACCGGCAGCGCCGCGCCCATCGCCGCACTCAACGCGACGGTCAACTGGGTGGCCGCGGGCAATGTCACGCCCATCAAGAACCAGTATCAGCGCGGCGCCTGCTGGTGGGTAGCCAGCCTGTTGCTGCGGTTTGTACCGTGGAGTCGCTCGGGCGCCGATGCTGTATGATGGCTGTTTTGCCTGCTGCGCGTGCCGCTGCATGCGTGCTGGGTGCCACGACACCTGCCCCTTGCTTGTTCGCGCGCTTGGACATGCATGCACGCGGTGTCCCCATGCTTTTGGAGAGGGCAGCTGACTGGTTGGCTGGCTGGTGTGCGCGAGGTTCACCACGCGCGCGACACGGTGCGGGTTGCCAGCCATGCGCGGTTGCATCGAGCCCTCACCCACCACCACCACCACCACCACCACCACCACCACCACCACCACCACCACCACCACCACCACCACCACCACCACCACCACCACCACCACCACCACTGCACACACGCCGCCTCCCCTCCAACCCCACCCCCCCCCCCATCCCCTCCAGGGCCTTCGCCGCGACCGAGGTGACCGAGTCCATGCTGGCCATCCAGACCGGCACGCCCGTGCCCCTCAGCCCCCAGCAGGTGGGCAAACCAGCAGCATGCCGGCTTGCCGGTAGCTACAATGCGACGCAGCAGGGCAGGGCCGCAGCGAGCCTGAGAACCCGCACAAGGCACGCGTGTCCGACACGCGAACCCCGTACGTACCGTACCGTGTGATGTTAGATGTTAATCCATTCAATGTATGCCTGACACTCGCATTGCAACACACACACGCAGGTGATGGACTGCACGCCCTATCAGCTCAAGGGCAACGGCAGCGTCAACTCGGACGCCTGCGACGGGTGGGTGACGACTGAGGACGGCTCGCTGCTGCTGGGTGGTGAATCGCGAAACCGTGGCGTGCATGTGCACGCACCTCAATGCAAACAAGCAACACGGTCTGCCATTCGCTGCTGAGCTTTCAGCATCTGTAATGCCACAGGCCATGGCACGTACCCAACGGCATGCACCACGCACCTCGCGCACCCCTCGCTGCCTTGCCCGCCATCCCCCACCTGCTGCCCACCCACCGACCCGCCGCCCCCGGTCTCGATCACGCGCTGATCACGCGTGTGCAGGACGCTTGAGCCGTTCGCGGGGCTCATCTTCCCCTACGCGCGCGAGGGCCGGATGCTAGAGGATAACTACCCCTACACCGCACGGCCGGTGCGCAGGCTAAGTCAGCCGCCAGATTCATTTTGGTAACCACCCCAGGAGCGCGCGCCCTCATCTCCTCTACCCTGCCTCAACAGCCGCCTCTCCACCTACGGTATCGATGAAGCCCACCCTCCATCATGCATGCTTCCTCCCCCCTGGCCGTGTCTTGAATGGAGCCTCCGCCATGTGGCTCTGCCGTGGCATCTCTGACCGAGCCGCCCATGATCGTGGCTCTCCCCATGCCCGCATGCAGGGCACGTGCCGCGACCCAGTCAACAGCTTCATCAACATGACGGCCGCAGGCCTGCTGCCCGCCGCCAACGAGACCGCCATGATGCAGGCGCTGCAGCAGGGGGTGCGTGAGGCAGCGCCGCAGCGGGCGGGTGGCGAGCTGCGGAATGCCACTAGAGCAGGACGACCGCGTTGCGTGTTACAACCCAGCCTCCCCGGCGGCCGCCAGTCTTGCCTTGCCTTACACGCGTGCCGTACCGTGTCACGCGCCGTACCCAGCTGCTCACTCCTGCTTCATTCCAATCGATTCCCACCAGCCAACCCCGTCCCATCCTGTGCCCGCAGCCCATCCTCATCGGCATCGCCGCCTCCTCGGCTTTACTCGGCTACGGCTTTCCAGCTGTACGGCGGGGGCATTTTCTCAAACTTTGACGGCTGCAGCACCTGCCTCGTGAATAGTTGCCGTATTTGCGGTATACTGCCTAATGCAGAGGTCTCGCTAGTTGGCCACTGCACATATTTGGTCAAGTTGTTTTGGTCAGGTCAGGTCATCCGGCACTGAAGCTACACCAGGCCTGGATGCACGGCTTTGCGCAACACATGCACCCGTGTCCCACCACAACCAACACGCGCCACGCGCCACCACCCATTGCCAACCACGCACCGCCGCCACCACCACCACCACCACCACCACCACCACCACCACCACCACCACCACCACCACCACCACCACCACCACCACCACCACCACCACCACCACCACCACCACCACCACCACCACCACCCACCAGGACAAATCTACCGGCGCCTACGTCAAGGGCACGTGCCAGGTGGACCACGCGGTGGTGCTGGTCGGCTACGACCTGAACGAGGGCTATTGGATCATGCGCAACTCGTGGGGCCCAGGTGCGTCCGTGGTTACGGTGGTTGCACAGCCAAACCCGGCCTGGCATTTGTCTGCTGTTGCTGCTTGTTTCATGTGGCGTGCGTGTGTGCAAGTGGATGGGGTGGGGCGCAAGCAGCTCTGGCCTGCTGTGTGTGTGGTGCGTGAGCTTGATTGGCGGCCAAAGGCTGAATAACCATTACCGTGCTGTGGGACGCGTCGCCCCTGATCCCTCTCTCCCGTTGCATGCAACCTAACCCACATTCATCCATCCGTCCCAGACTGGGGCATCGGTGGCTACATGCTGGTCGCCATGGTGAGGGCAGTAGACTACCTACCGCAGTACTGCCGCCCGCGCCGCCAGTGAGGCAACAACTAGCACGGCGCTGCGTGCTATGCGTGCCCACGCGCCCTGCCCCGGAACTCCATCGCGCTGCACATCTAGGCGACGCTTAGCAGAAAGCAGATCCATGCCACCGCGTGCGTACCAGCAGCTATACCTCGCTCGTCACTGCATGCGGCCCTGCGCGCAAAGCACGCATCGTGCTCCGCACGCAGCTGCCCCAGCCACGCACGCTGCGCTCCTTGGTCCGGTGCGGTCCGCTTGCTGACACGTTTCTCAACGCCTGCTGCTCGCATGCCGCGTTTGCGTCGTTCCATCGCATCGCAGGGCAGCAACGGCGGGGCCAATGAGCACGGCATGTGCCGCATGCTCGAGCAGAACCTCGTCGCCGCCTCCGTGCCCAACTCGCCCCTCGCCGCCGGCGCCGCCGCCGGCAGCACCCCCGCGTTCTACCAGCAGCCCTTCAAGCCGGAGTCTGTTGTCAACAGCGCATTCTTCAACGGCACCCCGTTGCAGTTTGTGTTGCTGCCGCCCGCGCCCAGCCCCAGCCCCAGCCCCCCGCCCAGCCCGCCCAACCCGCCGAGCCCGCCGCGGCCGCCGCCCTCGCCGCCCTCGCCTGGCGCCGCGCACGGCGCGCGCGTGTACCTGTGGTGCATGGCGGCCGCGGCAGCTATGGTGGCGTTGCTGCTGGCTTGCGTTGATTGCTCAAGCCTGGATTCTGCTGGTGATTGCAGGTGCATGTACCGCCGTAGAGCACGTGTGAAAACAAGTGTGTGTGTGGGGGGGGGTCGGGATTGGGGGCGGGGCACACCGTGGACACCTTGGCACAACACATTGTTGCAGAGTAGCCAGCAGGTGGCGTACTCTGGTCAGAAGCACTGACCGCCGTAATGAATGGGGGGAGGAGGATTTGTGTGCTGAAGGCGATCAGTTACCTGCTTGGTGTTGAGGAGATGCGTGTGCTGTGGAGATGTGTGCGGGCATGCGCCGGTCCTGCTGCTTCCTCCCCTGAACGCAAACAGTGCCGACAGTTGGTGTGCATCAATGCCAGCCCTTCGGCCTCCATCCGGCCTGATGACCATTGCTGTTAGCAGCAATTCACGCACGCCTGGATTCAGGCCGTATCCATATACGGACCGGTCCCACCGGACGTCAGCATTTTACTACTCTACGTTTCGTGGTGTATTTGTGTTGTGGACTTTTGTGTAATGGCAACAGCTTGCAGCGCTTGAATGGTTTCGGTTCACACTCACAGCGCCAGCTGCCCCACGATTCCTGCCTTTAGTGTTCTACCTGTCAGTCCTCAGCAAAGCTGTGTAATTTAAAGTTACAATTCGAGTATCACGCGGCTACTACGGAGCCCTCGGCGGAAGATGGCCGCGCGGAAGTCACTCGCTCAACATACAGCAGCCCAAGCGTCGGCCTTGCATAGATTCCTTCCATTGGTTTTGATAGGCGTCATCACTGCAGCACCGTTCCTGGCCAGCGCCGCTCCTGGCGGGCCACTCGCGACGTCGCCCGCAGGAGGGCGGGACCCCCGGCTGCTGGCGTCAGTAGCACAGGGTAGCGCCGGCATCAAGACCGACATCGCCGTCCTGAGAGCAAGCGCGAGCTCGGAATCTAATGCAGCTGCGGTAAGCAACTAGCGCTGCAGCGGTGGCCCGGGCGGCAATGGATCGGGACGCCGAGGGTGCGGCACGCTTGCACGCGCGTGCGCGTGCTGGGCCGCAATACGCACTTGGTGAACACCACAGCTAGGCCCGCATGCGATGTCGATCTCTTGGTGCAATTTACTCCCACACCTGGCGTGCGTCGGCCAGCCATCGGGCCGCCTGCCAGGATGAGATCCGCACAACGCCGACCCACATGCTGTGCGGCACCCCCAGGCGGTGCCGGGACGGTGCCGGGACGGGATGGGGCTGGGCTGGGCGTACATGTTCACCATATCTGGACGCTGTTCTTGGGACTCGCTACCTCACCTCTTGCCCTGTACCACCCGCCGTGCGCAACCCCCCAATGCTTCTTTCTGGGCACTGGAATGAGCTACCCCCCGCCCCACGCGCCCCCGTCCCCCAGGCGAAACCCGTTGCGGCCGCCTGGGGAGACTTCAAGTCGCGCTGGCAGCGCAACTACACCAACTCCAGCGAGGAGGCGCTGCGCCTGCAGCAGTTCACCGCCAGCCTGCAGTTCATCAACGAGTACAACACCAACGCCTCGCGCGGCCAGTACGACGCATTTGTGAGCGCGGAAGCTATTTAGCAAACCGGGTTGGAACGCACGGTTCTAGACAGCTGATGGCTTGGGGGGCACGTACCTAAAGCCCTACATGTGTATGGTGAAGGCCCTGCGTGTCAAAAGCGGTCAGGTCGGCGCCGCTCGCCGCTGATGAGACTGCGTGTGACCATCCCTCGCCATCACCATGTGCAGATGAGGCTTGGACCCCTCGCGGACGCCAGCGCTGCCGAGGTGCGTGGGCGCAGCGATACCGGTAATGCCCCCTTGCAGCCTGCAAGGCGTAGGTTTGTTCCCGCCCCACACACATACGGCACGCTCGCTCATTCACTCGCACCCCGCGGCCCTTGTCCTCTGCCCTGCAGTACCGGCGCCTTCGCGGCATCAATCTGGTAAACAACACCGCCACCAGCGCCGTCAACCGGACGGCGGTGCTCGCAGCCCCGCTGGCGCAGGGAGCGTCCACCAGCGGCAACAGCAGCGGGGCGCTGCCGCCCGCCACTGTCAACTGGGTCAACGCGGGCAAGGTCACGGGCATAAAGAACCAGTACCAGTGCGGAGACTGCTGGTGGGTGGCCTGGTGCCGCACACGTGGAGTTGTCGGGAAGGTTGTGAACACCATCCCAAGCTAAACCAAGCTGAACTAGACAAGGGACAGACGGGGGGAGCGAGGCGCGCTGCTGACACGGCTGCTGGCGCAGCAGCGTGGCCGAGCAGGACCGTAGAGCCGCGTGCAGGCGGCTATTCTGGAGGCCGTGTGCGTGTGTTTTGGGAGCACAAGGCTAGAAACACGCGCAACGGCGTTGGCCATGACCGGGGTGTGTGCGTGTGCGTGTTTGTGTGTGCGCCCATCCCGTTACACACAGGGCCTTCGCCGCCACAGCGGTGGTTGAGAGCATGCTGGCCATCCAGGCCGGCACCAACGCCACCATCTCACTCAGCGAGCAACAGGTGCGGGCCTGCGTTTTTTTTGCGCACCGCACACACTGCGCACCGAGTGGGGCTGAGCACCGCGCACCCACCTGGCGGGACTGCTGCTTGGGCCTGCGTGCTCGTGTGTGCGCTCGCGGCATGGGCGCGCTACCGTACTGTGCACCTTGAATGTTGATAGGGCCAACGCATCGCCCGCATGCTTGCTTGTAACGCGCACTGCCACATACACACAGGTAATGGACTGCACACCCTACCAGCTCAAGGGCAACGGCAGCGTCGACTCGGATGGCTGCGACGGGTGGGTGCAGCGGTTGTTGTGGGTTGGCCAGCGGATTTCGCAAGGGGCCAAACCCAAGCGCGCCGGAATGCATAGCGAGGGTTCTTTGCGGGGAGCTGTGCGGCATGCGGGAAGCTGTCAAGTCATCTTCTTGCCTCATGGGCTCATTATCCCCCGTGATGGATGCTCAGCCCACTCGTACATCCCGGCTGTATCTGCGCAGGACGTACGACCTGTACAGCGGCCTGGTGTTCCCGTATTCGCGTGAGGGCCTGATCACGGACGGCGCGTATCCGTACACCGCCGTACAGGTGCGTGCGCGGCGGGCAGCCAGAGGAATCGCGCTTTGCCCGCTACCTAGAACTGGCTGTGCTGTGTGCAGCAAACGTGCGCCCACGGTCCATCCACCCACCCACTTCGCCGCAGGGCACGTGCCGCGAGCCGGTCAGTACCTTTGTCAACCTGACCGCCGCCGGCACGCTCCTGCCCTACAACGAGACCGCCATGATGCAGGCGCTGCAGAACGGGGTGAGGGCCGTGGGGGCCGTGAGGACTGGGGACTGAGGACTGGGGACTGAGCCACTGAGGACCGAGGACCGGGGCCTGCGGACTGAGGGCTGCGGACTGAGGCCTGAGGACAGCCGTGCCAAGCCGTCCTCCTTCTGCCCCGACCCTCGCCCCCCCTGTTGCCCACCTTGGCCGCGGCCCCATCCCGGTGCCCCAGCAGCAGTCGCCCGATCCCGTTCCTGGCTTCCTGCCCGTGCTCCCGCCCTGCCCGTGCCCGTGCCCCTTCCCGGCCCGTGCCCCTGCCCACCCCCCTGCCCCGCTCTGCCTGCCCACAGCCCATCATCGTGAGCGTGGCGGCCTCGTCGCGCGCCTTCCAGAACTACGGCGGCGGCATCTTCAACGACTTCGCGGGCTGCAGCACCTGCTATGTGGGTTGAGGGCAGGATAGGGCGGGTAGCGGGGATAGCGGAACCCGCGCGCGGCAGGGCGGCAGGGTACCATTACCCGGAAGAAAAGGGATGGTGGCAGACGACGTCCTTGCCTTGCCTGCTGTGCTGAGTGCTGACGCCGACGCACACATCCTGGTTGCCGTGCACCAACACGGTCGCCCGCCGCCCTCAGGACTCCACCACCGGCACCTACGTGCCCGGCACGTGCCAGATCGACCACGCGGTGGCGCTGGTGGGGTACGACTCGACCTCGGGCTACTGGATCCTGCGCAACTCCTGGGGCCCAGGTGCGTGAAGCCGCTGCTGCGCGCCTCCCTCCTGCTTTCCCCCTGCCGCCGCCGGCCTCGTGAAAGCTGGTTGACGGCCACGGGCCGTGCGCGGGTGTGCGAGGCCCTTGCACTCTTGACTCTTCCCTGCCCGCCCCTCACGCGAGTGTATGAGCGCATGCCCCTGACCGCTACCGCTGCCCTGTCTGTCCGCCCCAGACTGGGGCATCGGCGGCTACATGCTGATCGCCATGGTGAGTGAGCCCTCAGCCGGGTGCACGGACACGGACACGGACACGGACACGGACACGGTGCCAGCGACACACCGAGCGTGCCAGCAGTTGCATGCCGCCGTCTTGCGGCTCGGCGCCCCTTCCTTGCGCGCGCCATCCGTCTTGCTGCCGACTGAAACGAATCTCCCACCGCGTCTCCCCCTGCTTAATTAATCATGCATGGACCCCCCCCCCCTCCAGGGCACCAACGGCGGCGCCTACCCCGACGGCATGTGCCAGATCCTGGCGTCCCCCGGCGTGGCGGCGTCGGCGCCCGTCCAGGTGGCCTCCCGTTCCGCCATCCCCAACTTCTACAACGCGATCTTCCCTTCACAGCCCGTGATGAACACCATTTTCTACAACAGCTCGGCCCTGCAGTTCACCACGCTACCCCCGCCGCCCTCACCGGCGCCGCCGCCCGCGCCCTCGCCGCCGCCGCCCCCGTCGCCCGCACCCCGGCCGCCGCCCGCGCCGCCCGCGCCCGGCGCGGCGGCCGGCACGCGGGCGCAGCTGTGGCGCACAGCCGCCTCGGCGGCTTTGGGCTGGGTGCTCCTAGCGCTGCTGCTGGCTTGAGGCCGCGCGTGGTGATTTTGAGTGCGGCCTAGCTGTATTTGGGTGCCGAGGAGTCTCCTGAGCTTGCTCCAGAGTGGAGCTGAGGTGCACAGTGCGAAGTCCGCTGGCCCGGCTTGCGCCATGCTCGGAGCACACAGCAGCGGAGGGCAGTGCGGCTGGGGTATCATCGTGTATGCATTCATAAAGCGGCTCAATAGTAGCACGTGTGCGGCGCATGCGTGGTAGGGGTGGGTACCGACAACAGCATGTGCATGTGATGGCTGCATTGGCGGACTGCTGGCCCTGTCGCTGCCGCCTGCGGGCAGCTGCAACGGCTCCACGGACGTCCGCTGGAAGTGTACTGCCAGACTGCTGGGCGGGACACGGGGACTGTGGCACTGTGCATTGGACACTGCAGCTGTGCGATGGATACCGCGGCAGGAGGTGTGTGTGGTTCTTACAGCCAGAACACAGCAGACGCGGCGTGCCAGGCATGGCATGGGCCGCGGCTCCTGAACCTGACACAAGTGTGCACCGCAGAAACAATCGGAGCGGCAGAGCACGATTCTGGCTCTAGCCCGCATGTACAAGTCGCAAAGTACAGAGCGGATGCGCCGTGGGGCTGCATCCTAAAAAAGGGTATTCGTACACTCGCGTGATGGACCATACCCTCCAATCGGAAATGGGTCACGCGCAACTCTAGACTAGAAATGCACACACTTGCAGCAATCTCACTTGGCGATGGCACACACAAGCACGGTGCAGCTCACGCGCTATCGATTCTCTAGGCGGTCCGGGGACACAACTCGCAGACGCACGCGCCCCAAGTATTCGAGACCCGCAGCTGCAGCCAGCAATCCGTCAAAACCTGAGGCGGTGCTTCCTCCCACACACGCCCGGGCTATCCCCGCACCCGCTCTTGTGGGGCCTGTGCCGTCAACGCTCACGCGCACCCAGCCGCGCACATCCAACTTCGCGTGCCAAGCCCGCAACCAAACCTCCACACCCGATGCCCGAGAACCCACCCCCGCACCCAGGCGGCATGCGATGCCTCCCCCTCTGCGCCCATCTTCGGCCCCGCTTCTCGCATCTTCCAGCCTCCTGGCAGCCGCCCGCCGCGGCAGCACAACGACCAGGCGTGTGGATTCCAGCCCAGGCCGCCGCGGGCAGCTGCCCGACCACAGCCCAGCCCGCCTCGCGGCGCAGCGCGCCTGTACCGCCGGTTGACGGCCGGCCACGCAGTGTGTCCAGAGCGCTCTACCGGTTGACCGCCATGCTGTCCGCGTTCTTGACAAAGTCCTCGCCGCTCCACTCGGCGTCGTTGGCCAGGCCCTGGCGCGCCTTCTTGGCGGCGAGGGCGTCGCGCTGGCGCTTGACCAGCTCGCTGTGCACTGTCACATACGGCAGCGACTTGCCCTTGAACTCTGCGATGGACTTGAAATCGTGCTTCTGCATGAACTTCTGCAGCCCGCCGCACAGGTTCTTGACGACGGGGTAGCCGTGGATCATGACGCCCGTGCACACCTGCAGGCACAGCGAGTGGGCGGGGTGCGGTTGTTGGTGGGTGGTGGCGGCGACCAGCGAGCGATCGTCAGCACAGCGGGCCGCCGCGCGGCTGACGGCACTGTATGTGTAGCGCCGACGGGCCCAAACTCGACCGCTACAATTGCATTGCCCATCGGCGCCCCATCCATACCGCAGGCCAGGGTTCGCCCGGCACACGGCGGCATCCCTCATCCCCGACCTCTCAGGAGACAACTCTAACACTCCCTCGCACAACCTCGTTCCTCCCTTCCCTCCCTTGTCTCCACAGCCGTGCACACGCACCTGCACGGTGTCGCTGCCCAGCAGGATGAACTCCGCCGCGTCGCCGCCCGTCTCCACGCCGCCGATGCCGCTCAGCGACTTGCCCTGCGGCGGTCCAACGCCCGGGCGGCGGCAGTTTAGCTCGGTTGGTGCTTGGCGTGCACCGCAGCCGCAGGCCTCTCCCTGTACAACCGCACACCTCCCACGCACGCAAGCACCCACCAAAACCCCAGCCCAGGCCACGCCAACCACGCCCACCCACCCACCCTTCCTTCCTCCCCCCCTTCCGCCCATATTCTTCTTCTCCTCCTCCTCCTCCTCCTCCTCCTCCGCCGCCGCCGCCGCACCTGGCCGGCGTAGTCGCGCGCGATGAGCTTGGCGATGGCGGTGCACTTGGCCAGCGCGATGGGCTTGACCGCCTTCCACGAGTAGCCGCCCGGGGTGGAGTAGCCCTCCACGGACGGCTCCGGCCGCAGCGTGTCCAGGTTCACGCCTGGCGGTGGGGGGTGGGTGGGTGGGTTCGGAGGTGGGCGGGTAGGTGGGGTGGAGTGGGTCCGCGGGGTGGGTCCGTGGGTGTGTGTGCGGTGGAGGCAGCGCAGCCCCCGGCGGAGCGACTGTCCGCGTCCAGCACCCAACAGCCCGCCACCCCGCCCACCGCCCATACCCCAGGCCTTTTCCCAGGTCCGCGTTCTTCTCCCCCCTCCCTCCTCCTCCGCGCCCTCCCGCCGCCCCGCCGCGACGCACCGCTGATGCACTGGATGGTGTTGATCGCGGCCACGCCCTCGCAGCCCGCCTTGAGCGCCACGTCGGCGGGGTGCGAGATGTCCGTCACGTTGGGCGTCATCTTGGCCCACACCGGCACCTTGGCGGCGCCGTTGATCCAGCCGCACACCTCACCCAGCAGCTCGGGGTCCTGCCCCATGGCCATGCCCATCCTGCGCGCGTGCGTGTTGATGTGTACGTGTGTCAGGAGGGGGGGCAGCAGGTCAGGGGCCCCGGCGGTGGCCTCAGTAGCCCTCGCTAGCCCCCAGTGGGCCTCAGGTGGTGCCGTGCCGCGCCGTGAAAGGCCCCAACAGGGCCCGGACACCGCCCGGAGCCCCCAGCCCCTGGTGCCCTGCGGCGAGGCCCTCCCCCCGCCCATACGCCCCTCGCGCACCACCCAACGCTGCCGGCCCGGCCCGGCGCTGCCGCACCTGCGCTCCGGCAGTCCGTGCGGGCAGCTGAAGTTGATTTCGAAGGCGTCCACTTTGATCTCCTCGCAGCGCCCGATGATCTCCTCCCAGGCGTTCTTGCTGCGGGAGGGATATAGACACGGTACGCAGGGAGCCGCGGGAGTAAAGGCACCACCGAGCATGAAAGCAAAGCACAGCCGAGGCCCCCATGCGCCGCTGTGGCCCCGTCAGCTTGCCGCGTGCCTAGCTGCTACCCTTCTGCACCCACATCCGGCACAGCATGTCAGGATCCCGACCGTGCCCCAACCCGCCCCCGGCCCTCCCGGCCGGCGGCTCACGACCCCCTCAGCCGCGACCCCCTTCTCCCCCGCGCCACCTTGCCCCCTCGCGGGCATGTCCCTCATCCATCTCCTCGATCCACTCCACCTCCCGCGACCACTGTCTCACCCAGTCACGGCCCCAGGGGTTTGGTTCAGGTCGGGTGTTCCCCCCACTCTTCACCCCTAGTTCTCTGCCCTCCGCTCGCACACGCCCCCCCCCCTTCACACACGCCACTCACTTATACTCCTCCATGATGGAGGCGATGAGGATGCGGTTGGGGTACTCCTCGCGCAGCCGCTTCATCTCGGCCAGCATCACGTCAAAGGGCCGGTCGCTGATGAGCTCGAAGTTCTGCGTGTGTGAGCGTGTGTGCGTGTGCCGGGGGCAGCCGAGGAGGCAGGGGGCGGGCGGTCGAGCCGGGACTGGGGCCAGGCCTCATGGGACCAGGACTCAGGAGGCCGCAACGGTGGCCACAGCCGAGCATGCCGGCTGTGCGCACTGCGCGCTGCGCGCAACCATTCCCACTATGCTTGGTCAGAGACAGCGGAGCCGCCGCCCTCAATGCAGCGCCGCCGCCCTGCCTGACTCGGCCCGGCGCCCCACGTACGGCCCCCCTTACACACACCCACACACACGCACCTGCCAGCCGAACACGCGGTTGGAGTAGTCGCGGATCTTGGCGTAGCGCGGCGTCACGTTGACCACCTTGGAAGAGTCCAGCGAGAGCGTCTGTTGGGCGATGCGAGGGCGGGGGCGGCGGTGGGAGCAGGGTGATGGGTGAGGGTGGAGGGTGCAAGGGCGGAAAGTGAGAGCGCGAGGAATGGATAGGGGGCGGGCATGCGTGTGGGTGGTCCGAAGGTGGGCCGGGGCGGCATGCGCTGGCGAAGAAATGAGGCGAGGAACACACGATGGCGGTGCACACGGCTGCTGTTGCATAACTGCCGCACAGGGCGTCGGCCAAAGG
The DNA here is from genome assembly GCA_016834605.1 of Chlamydomonas incerta. NCBI lineage: Eukaryota > Viridiplantae > Chlorophyta > Chlorophyceae > Chlamydomonadales > Chlamydomonadaceae > Chlamydomonas > Chlamydomonas incerta. The sequence goes on along the minus strand of JAEHOC010000003.1, from coordinate 2,213,391 downwards.
GGGGGAGGGTTGAGCGGGCTTGGGCCGGGGCTTGCCTTGCAGATGACGCCGCCCCAGCCCTCGTCGAACGCCTTCTTCATCACTTGGTAGTTGGTGCCGGGCGGGCCGCTGCCGATGATGAAGGGGTTGGGCAGCTTCATGCCGTTCACCTCCACGGACAGGTCCTGGGAGCAGAGGTGGGGGTGGCGGAAGGCAGGGTGAAGGGCGGAGAGGGGCAGGCGGTCAACGGGGGCCGGGCGGTGGGTGTCGACTTCAACCGAGCTGACGCTCGCGGGTCGACGTGGCAGGCGAACCCAGTCAGCTGCCGAAGCATATTTGACCGCGTCAGAAAGCAAGACGATGGAGACAAGAAGTGATCGCAATGTGCAAAGGCAAGGTCCGGGAGGGTCGGGCGCGGAGTGAGAGGAATTCGCCAAGATCGCGACATGGCCCTAGTTTGCCGAGTCGTTGCTCACCGGGCCGCTTGTAACGCGCCCGTCGACAAGCTCGATCGGCTCATCTAGACCAAGAGCAGATGCAGCAGTGCCATTTCCAGTCGCGCGCGAGACAACAGCAACGCGACGACTCTGGGGACGCGCATGGCAGGGAGCCCGTGCCTGAACCCGGCCTGAACCCGGCGCGCGCAACACGTTTGTCTGCATGTGGACTGGCTGCTGGAGGCTTGCGGTAGACTGGCTGCTGGAGGCTTGCGGTAGCTTTCTGAAACAACCCTAATTCCAAGGTGTTGCTCTTGGTCCGATTGCTGTGGCGAGCGTCGAGGAATGGAGCAAAAGCTTCGTGGAAGACTGGATTGTTAATGACGACCGCGCGAACTCCAGGGGTATTTATGCCGTGTTGAGAAGTGCATGGGCCGATCCAGAGCTCCTTCCGCGATCGCGTCTGAAGCGCGTGGAGAATAGAAACGACCTGCCAAAGCAATCGTTGTGGCCAGTTGTGCGTGAACGAACTCAGCTTGCGAAGAAATCCGGAAGGTCCAGTCACATGCCAACCGCCGTGGATGTCATCGACATCCTGAAGAAGCCTGAGCTTGGCCCTGCCTATTAAGTAATCAACTGTGTGTCCTCGTGCCGTATCCGTCTACAGCGCCCTGCTTCACGCCTGGCCTTCATCCGGAAACGAGGAAAGTGGGCTTTGCTGCTGCAACTTGCAAGGCCCGTGCCTCGCAACATGGTCGCAACGGCGAGCTCCCCCGCTGGTTGCATGCGATGGCCACTACCGTACTACGGTACTGCAGACCTAGCCAGTCATGCGCGGCAGACTCGGCTACTCCAGTCCAGTTATAGTCCAGTTATAGTGCCGGACCGGGTGGGTCGGCGGGCAAGCGGGATTCAGTAATCTCAGCCGGCTGGGTGCTGATGCTCAGCAGCACAGGTGATGCTGGGCTGGTTTCAGGCAGGGGTGCCCCCTGGCGGGTTTGGCCGGCTGCCGCACCGCACCGCATGGCGCCTGGCCGCCTGCACAGCACGAGCTCGAACGTGTATGGGGGGGGGTTGGCCGGGGTTCGGGGGAGCGGAAGTTACTGATTTTACTGGAACTGGGTGCCGCCGAGTGCTGCGGAGCTGTACGGAGTGTGCATGATTGGGACGGGGGGGCCATGGTTCCAGCGGAGGGGAGATGAAGTCTGCGATGTAAGAGTTGCGCGCGAAGTTTCCTGGGCTTCACGGGGTGGCGCAGGTCGCCGCGGGGTGGCACGTGCGCGGCAGGTATGCCCGTTCGCGCACGCGCGCGACGGATTCTGGGTGGTTTAACAGCTGCGCACCGAATTCACAGCACTGTACGTGGCGCAGGTGGGAGGGAAAGGCAGTTGGGGTGGTGGGGGATTGGGGGAGTCGGGGAAATCAGGGGGACTCGGGCGGGACGGCACGGGACGGCACGGACGGCGCTGAAAGCCCCGAACTTACCGATTTCGCTTTTTGGAATGGGTACGGCGCGGCGCCGTTGACTCGCCTTTGTGCAACGCGTGGCACGTCGTGTGTGTGTATTGTTTCTGGCCACTAACAAGCAGCATGCGCCATGAAGTTGTTTAGCTCGAAGAAGCACGGGCCCAGGCGGGAAGCTGCGCAGCGCGTCAGCGCGGCCACGGCTGAAGCGCCCGTGAAAGTCGTGTCGCTGGACCACTTTCGCGAGGATGTGGGCGAGGACGTGTTCGATGGCATTGTGGCGTGCGCGACGCGGGCGGCCGGGAGCTCCAGCGTGGAGGACATTGTGGAATCCGTGGCGCGGCTGCGTGGGGGCTCCGACGCGCAGCCGGTGCTTCGGCTATACCGGTTCAAAGCGGGCGTTGGCGAGCAGACGAAGGTAGGCCGGCTGCTTGTGCGGGAGCTCTTAGGAATGGAGGATTCGCAGGCGGCGCCAGCGAGCGAAGGGCGCCAGCAGTCCCGTCACTATCCGTGGCTGCCGCCTGCCCCGCTGTGGCTTCGATGGAACAATGCAAGCGGGGCAGGTGGCGAAGTCCCACAGTGGCCTGCCCCGCTATGGCTGTGAGGCGCTCGTCGCACTGCCACACGCCCGCACAATGCCGGTCCGGCGGTCCCCGCCTGACTCCTCAGTGCCGCCCCCTGACATGCGTCTGTACCTCGGCGGATACGGTCTGCACTAGGGGACCCCTGGTCTGTGCCCATCCCGCAGGCCTGGTCTGTACCCTCACTCCCCCCTGGCCTGGTCCAACCACCACCCAACCGCCTAACCGCCTAACCACCTTCAAGGCTCCAACCACTCCCCCCTCCTCTCCCTTCCCTTTTCTTACGACGGCATTCTTATAGTGCCCTCCGCGGGTGCGTCATGCCCCCACGGTATTAGGGCCATCCGTGGCTCTCGCGAACGCGGCGTCCCCACACGCGAACAATGTGTTGAGTTTGCGCCCAGAACAGGCGACCACTCAGGACGGTGTAAGAGGGCTAGCGCTAGGACGGGGTAACACGTACCGCCATCTAAGCTCCTCACATCACGGACCTAGGCCGGACGGCTGGGGAGGACAGGGGTCAAGGGGACCTTGGATGGACTCCGATTGCGGCGAGCCTGGGCAGTCAGGAATCAGGAGTCGGCAGTCAGCCTGTGCCGGTCCGGGTGCTATTCCCCCGTGTCACATTTCTGTAGTTGGTCCGTAGCTTGCGTTTGCGTTTTAGCTTGGGGCGGTAATTCGGACATTACAATGGCGCCCCGGCCGCCCCCGCTCCTCCTCCACCCGCCCAGGGCACAGCTGCATTGCTGTTTTGCCGCTCCTTACGCCGACGTACCTCGCCCGGCCCATGACTGCTAGGGCGTTCAGATCAACCACGTAACAAACAGCAGCCACCAGCCAGCAGAATGCACCACACTTTCCGTGGCCAGCTTGAGTCACGCGCATCCTGTCCATGTCCGCTCCGCTGAATACCGGTAACAGCTACGTACGGGTATTCAGACCCGGGCTCCGGTAACAGCAGGGGAGGGGGTGTTACCCTCCCCTGGGTAAAAGCCTCCCCGACACGACCAGAGGGACACCTTGTACTCCGCGGGCAGCACCCAGCTTCAATCAAGCCTGAGCCGCCAGGGGCGCTGCGGGCCCCTCTTCCTCCTCTGCCGACTCCGCCTCTCCCTCGGATCACTCCTCTTGCCCCCCACCCAACTCCCCATCCCCATCTGAGCTCCCATCCTCCTCTGAAGCTTCTGCTGAGTGGTCTGGCGCCAACTCAAACGGCCCCACTGGTGCATGGCGCCTCGAACTCGTCGCCACCCTCGCCATCTGCACCTCAGCCACACGCTCCGCCTCCGCCCGCGCCGCCGCCACCGCGCCCGCCTGCCCCACCGCCTCCAACTGCGCCGCCGCCTCCAGACGCTTCGCCACCAGCCAGTCCCACTGTGTGCGCGTGTGCTTCCGCTGCCCCTCGTACCTGGGTGCGTCGAAGGCAGATGACGCCACACCTGCCAACACCGCCCGCCATTCGCTGTCCGTCAGCCTTCCCACGAGGACAGGCTCCGACCTGCCCCTGTCCGTCTCCTCAATTCCCTCAGCCTCCTTGATTTCCAGCACGCCGCCGCGCTCTTGCCGCTGGGTCAGCCACCAGCGCAGGGCCCCGAACGCGTGCTCCTCCCGATGCACGGTCCCCGCCACAGATGAGGCGGTGGGCACAACCGGCTTCAGTTGGTGTGCCGCCAGCAGCTGCGACAGCCAGTCCGCTGCCGCCAGGTTGCCGGACAGCGCCGCAATCCACGTGGTGTCGTGCTGGATGCCGCGAAGCAGGCCCTCCATCCCCTGCACGCACACACAGTTGGTGGGGGCGTCGGGATGCAAGTCAGGAAATAAGTCAGGTTCACGTCACGCTGGAGGCCGTTCACGGCCATAGCCTGTGCACGTGGCCGGTTGCATCCGGGGGTTGCGCGGGTGGTAAGCGGATTGTGGCGTTGAGGAAGCGTAGTGTTTTGGTCGTGCGCGTGTTGAATCAAATGAAATGATTCCAGCATTGGTACAGAGCCTCGGGAATGGATAACGCCCGGTACAACGCACCGCCACAACAAAACAGAAAGTCCACAGCCCCCACTCGCGCATCCGGTTGCACCCTGTCCGCCGAGCCCCCATACGCGTGCCCATACGCACCCCGGCAGGCCGATTGGCCGCTCGCCTCTGCTGTATTGCCGCCACCGCCCACTCCAGCGCCTCCACGCTGTAATGCCCCGCCACCAGCTCTAGGGAGATGGGCGCGCCGTGCTGCTCGTGCACCCGCCGCAGCGTGACGAGGCTGGCATCGCTCATGGCGGCGGCGCGGAGGACCGACTCCCACTCCAAGACCGGCGGGTGCAGCGGCTGGTTCAGCAGCCACAGCGTCGCTTCGGCCTTGTACGTGGCCGCCGCGATGTCGACGTCGGCGCACGAAAACTTCCGCCCTCACTCCTGCAGGGCGACAAGTGCCGCCACGTGTCCTCCTGACGCCGCCGCGAAGACAAGCCCCGGCTGATCCACCCCCACCCCCTCGCCCCCACCCCCTAGCTCATCCAGCAGCCAGCTGAGCGCGGCCACGTCGCCTGCGTAAGCGGCGCTCTGCGCAAGGTCCGACAGCGGCGGCAGCGGCACGCCGCGTGCCTGCAGGGCCCGCAGCCGCCGCAGCCAGTCCGGCAGCGTGCCGGCGCCGCCCATGAGCACCTGCGCGTCCGTGTCGGCCTCGTCGACTTCATCATCAACGTCGGGATCCTCATCCTCGACCACGGCACCCGACCACACGGCGTGCGGGTGTCCCGGTAGCGGCGTGTTCGGCACCGGCTGCCGCACGTTCGCCATGACCCAGTCCAGCTTCTGCTCCCAGTCGGCTGTGCCGCTGACGGCGGCGGTGATCGCCAGTGACTGCTTGGCGCCGGCGCCGAGAATCGCGGCGCCGTCGTGATAGCGGCGGCGGTGAACGCGCCGCACCGCCTCCAGCGGGCAGCCGTGCACAGCGGACAGGAGCACGCTGCAGGCCGCGCCGGTGGGGAGTGGCTCCAGGCACGGCAGCAGCTGGTCCAGCAGCTGCACGCGCCCGCCCGCCGCGGCCGCGGCGGCCAGGTGAGGCACGGCCTCGGGGTCGATTGCGTACAGCCCGGCGCCGGGAACAGCAATCTCCAGGCCCTCGTCAGCATCCCGCTCCTCCTGCCGGGCCCGCGCTCGCAGCTGCTGCAGCTGTGGCTGCTGGTCCTCCTCCTGCAGCCAGGCGAGGATGTGCGCGTGGCCGCCGCGGCAGGCGGCCGTGGCCGTCGCGAGCTCCTCCGGTCCGTCCTCATCACTGTTCCAATCTATTGGAGGAAGTGGCTGAGGCAGCGCTCCGGACCGCCGGGCCTCACGCAGCCAGCGGAGCAGCGCCAGGTGTCCGGCCTCGGCTGCAATGTCCTCCAGGCGCGCCGTGCTGTCGCCGGCCTCACGGATCAGCAGCGTCTCGCACGCGGTCACGCTGCCCCCGAGCGCTGCAGCCACCGCCACGTCAGGCGTCAGGCTGCAGCCGCAGTGCGACAGTGCAGCCTCCAGGCTCGCGGCACAGCCCGAGTTCGCGGCCAGGCACAGGGAGTCGGGGTCTCAGGGTGGCACCCTGAGACCCAAGAACCCCGCTCCCTGGAGTCAGTAATCTCGGGGCCGTTTGTTACAGCTCAGTCCCAACCTGTCCAGACCTCGAAACCAGTGAACCCGCGCCCCTAGTAAAATCGTCCACCCCCAGCAAAATCACCCACCCCCCAATCAGTAAACTCGTAATCCGCGAACTCGAACCCCCCCATACACGTTCAATCCGCAACACCTGGCAACACAGCTCGCCAGGGCTGGAGCACCCCAGGTTGCACCCATCCTGCCCCCGAGCAGGCACACTGGAATAACGTGCAGGTGCATGCACAAGGTGCATGTCATCGCTCCGCAACCATCCTACTAAAAATGAAACCAGCTAGCGCCCCTAAACCCAGGCCCAAATCATACCTGCGCAGCGCTCGGCAACACGACCATCCTTCCTCCCTCCCTCACTCCCGCCCCTCATCAACCTGCCCTCACCAACACCACCGCCCCGGCCTTGTCCGCAGCCCTGCAGCCCCCCCTCCACTACCGTATTTACACCACGCCCATCAGCCCTGTGTCGTCGCGCCCTTGAGCGTGATGGATATGTCTCCGCCCAGCATGGGGTGCGTGTGGCCGCCCGCCCCCGCCCCCGCCCCCGCCCCCGCCCCCGCCCCCGCGCCGGCGGGCACGTACGCCTGCAGGTCCGACAGCCCGCGCTCCGCCAGCACCCGGCAGTGCGCGATGCGCTCCGGGTCGGACAGCGACTGCGGGAGGGGGGCGGGAGGGGGGCCGGTGGGGTTGTGTGTGAGGATTGGTGTGTGGGGGGGGAGCGGCGTGGCGTGGCATTGGGGCGGAGGTAGGGGGAGCCAGTATGGGGATCCAGGCAAAGGCTGTAGGCGGCGGCGGGGGCGGGCGTAGCAGCTCGGCTGCCTGGCTGCCTGACTCCTGTATGCAGGGCGCGACGTGGCGCCCCAGGCTGTGCTGCTGGGGAAGGTCCCGCCCGGTCAACCCGTGGACGCCCACACTTCGTCCGCCCAGTGGCCAACTAGGCCACGCACTAGCCGGACTGCTAGAAGCGAGAGCCACCAGGGAGCATCTACGACATTTGCCTGTGCCTCACCTTGTTTGCGTGAAACTCCCCTTTAATTTCCCGGATGATGGAGCTCCGCTTCTTGCTGGGGAAGTACTTGGCGGCCTGTGTACAGCGTATAGTGTGGAATGTGGGGTTCGGTTTGGTTGAGCGCGGATCCTGTGCCTGGCAGGGGTTCCTTTCGCAATCGTGTGGCAACATGCCCGCCAAGGAAGATACTGCCGACAGGCTTCGCGGGCAAGATGCGCGCCGCTGGGTGCTGCCGCTCGGCCGCCACGCCACGCCACGCACCTTCAGGATGTGGCGGTATAGGTGCAGCACGCCAGACGTGCTGGCCGCGCTCATGACGCCGTGTCTGCCCCCAAGAGAGCGCCGCGCAACTGGTTATCAGCGAGGGCGTTCACGCGCGAAGGACGCAAAGCAAAGGAGCGAAGCGACGTTGGTTTTGTTCAAGGCAAACTTGTGCGGTGCGCAGCTTTTTGTCAACAAGCAAATATGCATACGTTTGTGTTTTTAGCCTTTGAAATCAGTCAGAGGCTGTCACATGGCTTGGTGGATTCATCGCTGGCTCGCCGACATTAATTCAAGGACGCCTAATAGGCCATACGCGCCATTCACATAGAAATAACGTAATAGTCATTAAAACATGCGCAAAGTATGGTTCTGATGAGTTTAGGCTCCTGCTCGGAGCAGCAGCTCTGCGAGTTCAAGCGTTGCCAATGCCGACATGAGTCGGTGTGCAAGATAATGCTTCGCTAGAGACTTAGGCTGGAGACCGAGCGCCCGAGGGCTTGGAGCCGTTGATGGAGGGCCTGGAAGCGCTCGGCTGGGTAAGAAAGAGGGCTGTGACGCGAGCCAGCGCTGGTTAGGCACTTAGACTTGCACGCATTACAGCAACGCGGCGGGGCTGGGGGACCCCGACTCGGAGGGGCCCCGCTGGGCTGTTGTGCGCGGCGGTCCTGCAGCAACTCACACCGACACCGCTGCCGCTCCCGGAACGCGTTCCTCCTGGCATATGCCCCTGCTGCCACGCAGCGGCCCGCCCGCCGGCTGCGCCACATCAAGGTGGTCGGCATCCACAACCTGTACGACCCAGTGGCCTCGGGCGGCGGCGACGGCAGCGGCAGTGTTGGCGCTGTCGCCGGTGTCGGCAGCGGTGCAGTAGTGGGTGGCCCAGGCGCGGGTGGCGGCGGCGGCGGCGCCGCCGCCGCATCATCACGCTTCCACAGCGGTGCGGTGGCCGGCGGCGCGGCGGCGGCGGCGGCGGCGGCCGGGCCCGCCCGGGAGGTGTGCGTGTACCGCTATGAGCTGCACACGTGGGACGCGGCTGCGCAGGACTGGCAGCTCTTCTACCGCAGCGAGCAGGTGCGGCCGGTGGGAAGGGGCGGGCCGCAACGGCTCAGCTGTGGAGGTCGAAGGGTGGGGGATAGTGGTTCATTCTGCCAGGCGTGGCAAGCGCTAAGTGTCGGGGCAGGCTTCTGGAGGGGGTGTGGTGTGGTGGTGTTTGTCCGCGCAACGTGCTGCGCTCCCGCTCCCGAGCTGCCATATGCCGCCTCGTGACGCTGACGGTTGGGCCCCCAGGTGGATCCTGACTATGCGCTGGAGTGGGATCCGCAGCTGCTGGATCCAGAATCCGAGTCGGCGCTGCGCGGCCTGCAGCACCGACCCGACGTGGGGCACGTGCGGCTGCGGGTGGTGGCGGAGCCGCTTGCGGCCGCGGCCGCGTCCGCGGGCGACGGCGACGGCGACGGCGACGGCGATTCCACGGCTGGCGCTGGCGCAGTGGCGGCTGATGGCGACGGCGGCGGCGGCTGGGGCCAGTGCGGCGGCTGCGGCGGTGCGGCGGCGGCAGGCGGTAGCTGCGCCGAGGCGGACGTGTGGGCGGTCACGGGCCTGGACGCGCCCGCGGTGCGCAATGCGGCCGACTACGAGGCGCAGCACGCGCAGCGCCTGCAGCAGGCGGCAGCGTCGCGGTGGCCGCGGCCGCCGCCGCCGCCGCCGCCGCCGCCGCCGGCGATGCGGCCACCGGCAGAGGCGGAGGCAGCGGCAGCCAGCGCTCCGCCGCAGCTGCAGCCGCTGCAGTGCCGGTCAGCTCCGCCGCCGCAGCAGCAGTTGCTGCAGCAGCAGGGGCTGGAGGCAGGGCAGGGTGAGGCGGGGGCGCGGCTGCCGCAGGCGGGTGAGTCCGGTGCCCCGCCGCTGGAGCAGCCGCCCACACCGGTGGCGCGCGCCCCGCACCCGCGCCGCGCGGGGCTGGCGCCCGCCGACGCAGCAGCAGACGATGCCGGACTGTTGGGGAGCACCGGCCCGGACCAGGAGCAGGAGCACGAGCAAGCGCAGGTGCAGCCGCCTGTGCATGGATGTGATGGCAGCGGCACGCGGCCTGGCGCAGGCGACAAGCGCGACAGCAGCGGATGTAGCAAACATGTGCAGGGCGAGGGCAGCAGCAGCAGCAGCAGGAGCAGCGACGATACGCCAGGCGAGGGGAGGACGGCAGTAGGGGGCGGTAGCAACGATGGACAACCAAGCAGGGGCGAGGACGCTGTGTCGGCATTGGTGCGGCGCGTGCTGCAGCGGGTGGCTGGGGCTGCAGGAGCGCCCGCCGCGACCGGCGGCGCGGTGGCGGCGGCGGCGGCGGATCCTGTGGCAGGCCTCATGCGGCGGGTGCTGCACCGCGTGGCAGTGGCGGCCGCCGGAGGAGGAGGAGGAACGCCCGGGCCGGCGGGTGGTGCGCCGCCGCTGCAGCCGCAGTGGCCGGGAGCACGCCTCCCAGCGGGAGCAGGGCAGCCGGCAGCAGGGCCAGCAGTAGCAGGGCCAGCAATAGCAGCGGCAGTAGCAGCAGCAGCCGCGTCGCAGGCAGCGGGCGGGGGCGCGCCGGATGCGGTGTCGGCCCTGCTGCGCCGCGTCTTCCGGCGGGTTGCTGGCGAGGCGGCTGTAGCAGCAGCAGATGTGGAGGGTGAGGAGGAGGAGGAGGAGGAGGAGGCTGTAGCAACAAGGACTGCACCTGTAATTGAGCCTGGGCCTGCAGCATGCAGTGCGGGGCTGGCGGCGCGGCCGCTAGCCGGTGCCGAAGCTGTCAAGGCTGCAGCACCCGCCGGCGGTGCCGCTGCCATGATCAGGAGCGACAGCAGCGACCGCAGCGGCAGTAGCACCTGCATCGACGACAGCGACAGCGGCGGCAGTAGCAGCGGCGTGCACGGCGACGCATCCGGGAGCGTGCGCCTGCCGTCGGGGGCGCAGGGCTCGCCCGCCGAGCCGCCGCTGTGCGACGGCGGCGGTGGCACCGAGCACGTTGGCGATGCAGCCACGACACCGGCAGCAGCAGCAGCAATGGCCGGTGCGGCATGCAGCGCCATGGATGAGGCCTCCAGTGGTGGCGGGCTGCTACAACTGGCCTGCAAGCCCCCACGGACCGACCGGGTGGTGTTGGAGCACGTGTTCCTGCTGTCGGAGCTGACGCCGCTGGGTGGGTGGCGGTCTGCGTGTGGTGGCCTCGGGGGCCTGCGTGTGGTGGTGGTGGTGGTGGTGGTGGTGGTGGTGGTGGTGGTGGTGGTGGTGGTGGTGGTGGTGGTGGTGGTGGTGGTGGTGGTGGTGGTGGTGGTGGTGGTGGTGGTGGTGGTGGTGGTGGTGGCGGTGGTGGTGGTGGTGGTGGTGGTGGTGGGGCTGTCAACACCAGGCTGAACCAAACCTAACTGGATGGAGTGAGGCACCGGTGGGAGGGCACGGGGTGACACGTGTCCGAACGCCACGTACACTGGCCGGGCCGCACGCCGTGCCCACTCCATGTGATCAACTCCATAAACTCACCTATGTCTGCTCGACCCCGTGTGTCCACCCCTCCTGCAGAGCCGCGCTTGCTCCAGCGCGGCTGGCTCATCAACCTGCCCGTGCTGCTGCTGGCACCCGACGGCCGCCCACACACCCTGGCCAGCGCGCTGCCGCCGCCGCCGGCCCCGCCGCCGGCGGCGCCGCCGCTGCCGCCGGCGCCTCGGCCCACGGCCGCCGCCGCCCCAGGGTGGCGGCCGTGGGGCTCGCCGGGTCCCAAGCCGGCAGGCAGGGCCGGCGCCGCCGCCGGCGGCAGGGGCGGGCCGGGCCTGGTTGGCAGTGCGTCGGCGCAGCGGCTGGTGGGCGGGGCGTTGGGCGCGGTTGCGTCTGAGGCCGAGGTAGCGGCGGCGGTGGCGGCGGCGGACGAGGCCAAGGTGGTTGACGATAAGCGCGCGCTGCTACGGTGAGCCGGCCGGCGGCAAAGCCGCACCGGGAAACTGCATGGCGTGCGGAAGCTTGCTTTCTGGCTTGCCCTACGGAGTCGGCTGTGCTGCTGCAGTTCCTCGTCAGCACTTCGTCGCGCCGCACATCATTTGTGTTAACACGATCCACAGAACATGATCACTTTTGAACGCGATCCACTATCCCACCAACTGCTCGACAACGAACCAACGAACGCCGCAGGTGGCTGCTGAGCACGGGCAGCATCGTGCAGCCGCTGGCGGCGGCCGACAGCCTGGACGACGAGCTGCAGGAGGAGACGGTGCTGGCGGCCGCGGCTGTAGCAGCCTCCAGGGCCGCCGGCGCTACAGCCGCCGCTGCGGCCGCGCGCGGCGGCGCCGGCGGCGCCAGCCGCGGCAGCCTCGACGGCGCGTGCGCCGGCCTGGGCGCGGGCGGGGGCGCGGGCCCGGTCCCGCGGCAGGCTCGCTCGGGCGGGTCTTCGTCGCGGCTGCTGTCGGCGGCGGCGGCCAGTGCGCTGCTGGACCCGGGGCCGGCGCCCGGCTTCCTGCCGGGGGCCATGGCGGTGCTGTTCCAGCAGGTGGGTGGGTGGGTGGGTGTGCGTGTGCGTGTGCGTGTGCGTGTGCGTGTGCGTGTGCGTGTGCGTGTGCGTGTGCGTGTGCGTGTGCGTGTGCGTGTGCGTGTGCGTGTGCGGGAATAGTTCATTCCAACTCCCAAACCAACCACAACCCAAACCCATGTGCGGAGGAGAGTTGGTGGTGCCGCCGGTTGTGTGCCACAGTTACGCCACAATACGCCCAAGGCAGTCCCAATAGATGCATGCACGGTGGCCCCATGACTCTCCTGCCTGCCCAACTGCTGCGGGGCCCCGCAGGAGCAGCAGCGCCCCAGCAGCGCCGCCTCCCTCGCACCGGGCGGCAGTGGCGGCGGCGGCGGCGGCGGCTTTCCCTCCCTGCCCTCCTTCAGCCAGCTTATGCAGGGCGCCGCCACCGCCGTCAGCAGCACCTTCTCCTCCCGGCCCGCCTCGCCTGCGCCGCCGCCGCCGCCGCCGCACCCGCACCCGCACCTGCCGCCTGGGCACGGCGCCGCCGCAGGTGGCGGCGGTGGCGGCGGTGGCGGCGGTGGCGGCGGCGGCGGCGGTGGTGGTGGTGGCCCGTCGGCGGGGCGGCGGGTGGCGAGCGTGCCGCACCTGGCGGAGCTTGACGCCGCCGTGGTGGCCGCGGCGCACGGCGACGTGGCGGGCGCGTCTGCTGCCAGCTCCGTGAGCGGCAGCGTCGGCGCCGGAGGCGTCGGCGTCGGAGGCGGAGCCAGTAGCGGCGGCGGCCGCGGGCTGCTGACCACTGCCGCGTCGGCGTCGGACCTGCGCGGCCTGCCGCAGGCGGCGGGCGGCGCCGGCCGCCTGGGGCGGCACCGGCGCGCGGTGTCCAGCTTCGCGGCGGGCGTCTCCTTCCCCGACGACGACCTGCAGGAGCAGTCGCTGTCGGGGGCGGGGGCGGCGGCGGCGGCGGCTGGCGGCGCGCCGCCGTCGTCGTCGCCGGGCGGCGCCTCCGACGCCGCGGAGGGCTGGGTGCAGACGTCGACCTCGGCGACGGCCGGCGGCGCCACAGGCGGCAGTAGCAGCGCCTCCGCGCTGCCGCTGCTACTGCCATCCGGAGCCGGCCCACCAGGGCTGTACCGGCCGGTCGCCACGCGCGCCACGGCGCCGCAGCCGGCGGCCGCCGGGCCCTCGCACCCGAGGGGCGCGGTTGCCGCGGGCGGCAGTAGCAGCAGCAGCGCGGCGCAGCTGCCGCCGCCGTCGGTAGTAGCAGTAGTAGGCAGCGCGCCGGCGGCGGGCGGCGCCGCCGCCACGCCCGCGGTCTCCCACGGCTCTGTCGGTATGCCGTCGCGCACCTCGAAAAAGGCAAGGTCAGACACAGCGCTGGCGGCGCAGGCGGGTGGCGGCAGCGGCGGCGCGTCGGGCACCGGGCACAGCAGCAGCGGCAGTGGCAGCCGGCGGGCGGGCTCGGGGGCGGCGGCGGCGGCGGCGGGCGGCTTGCAGCGCGTGTGCGAGGTGTCGGAGGCGCGCGCCAGCATCCGGCGCCTGTCGGAGCTTCAGGTAGGGGCGTGTGGTGTGAGTGGGTGGCGCAGGCGTGGCGTGGCGTGGCGTGGCGACTGCGGCGCCCGCAATGCGGGCAATGGTGGGTTGGCCTGGCCTCCGCGGACGCTGGTGATTGCCGCCGGCCCGCTGCGTTCAGTGCTCCCAACTTTCCCCCGAACCCCTGCGGCGGCACCCTCCCCAAGCCCGTGGCGGGCGCTGCCTGAAGCACCAGCGCTGTGTACCTTGACCACTTCACCGTCGCCCGCCCCTGGCGCCCCAAGCTCGGCGATGGCGGCGGGCGGCGGTGAAGTGGTCGACGTACACCATATGTAGCGCTAGTGCTTCAGGCCAGAGCCCGCCACGGGCCTGGGAAAGGCGCCGCGGCGGCAGTCGGGGCAAAGTTAGCGGGTGCTTTGAACACAGCGGGCCGGCGTCAGCCTCGCCCTCAGTGCGGTGGTGCCGCCGCCAACCGCCGGCTTCAGCGGAGGCCCTCCCAGTTCCCACCCGACCTGGCGAGGCGATGCAACATCCGCTTGCGTGACGGGCTGACTTCACGCCCATGCCATCACACCGTCATAATTAATTAGAACCCCACCCCACCTCGCTGCGATGACGACTGCGCGCAGCGGCGCCTGCACGACGCGCGGGCCGCCAGCCTGGCGCTGCAACAGCGGCTGGCGGGCGCGGCGGCGTGGCGGCAGCGCCTGGACGCGGCGGCGGCGGCGGCGGAGGCGACCAGGTGTGTAAGGGGATGGGGGGCAGGGGCAGGGGCAGGAGGGTCTGTCGCTTGTGTGGCGGCAGGCTGCGGGGTGGGGGTTTGCACGCGAGAGGAAAACCTGCATCCACGGCAAGTGTTGTGTGATGACACATTATGTGCGGTGCGGTGTGGTAGTTTTTTTCCAATTTCCACATCAACCTGGGTGGGTGCACAGGCAGGACAAGGCGCGCTGGGCGGCTGCCGCCGCGGCGGCGGAGGAGCAGCTGTCAGGGCTGCGGGCGGCCGCGGCGCTGCGGCGGCGGGTGCTGCAGTCGCGGGCGTGCTCGCTGCAGCGCGCGGCGGGCGTCCTGCAGGTGGGTGGGTGGGTGGGCGGCGGGCGGGGCCTTGCAAAGGTCCGTGCACCAAGTTACAAGGGTGTTTCGCGCCGCACCGACGACTCTCACCGGCGGCCGCACGCACGGTGATGTGCGCGACACGCAGGCGGCGGAGGAGCGGCGGCTGGGCGCGGAGGAGCAGCTGGCGGGCCCGGCGGGGCGCGGGCGGCTGGCGGCGCTGAATGCGGCACTGGTGGGGCGGCGCAACCGGTTGGTGGCGGAGCTGGGCCGCATTTACCAGGTGCGTGCGTGGGGCGGTGCCTGGATAGGTGGGTGGGGCGGCGGAGAAGCTACCAAGCAATCAAGCGGGCGTCTCAAGACCGCGTCGCCCACCCTCCTCCGGCAGCGGCCCTTCTCGCGCACTGCCTTTATGACCTGCGCCGCTGCCTACCTGCCTACCTGCCTACCTGCCCGTCATCTCTGTCTGTGCGCCTGTCTGTCCACGCACACACTACACACACGCACACACACACACACGCACACGCACACACACACACACACACACACACACGCACACACACACACACACACACACACACACACACACACACACACACACACACGAACAGCGACGCATTGCTGGGCGGGTTTTGGTTTCCGTGTGTTGTCCAACACACACGCACACACGCACACACAACCGCAAACAGATCGGCCCCGTGAGCGAGGCGCTGCTGCAGCCCGACCCGCTGGAGCTGGCGTTGGACAGCAGCTGGGCCGGCGGCTGGGTGGCGGCCTGGCAGCAGCAGGAGCAGGAGCAGGCCGAGCAGCAGCAGCAGCATCGGCGAGGGGTGCTGGGCGCGGGCGGCGGGGAGTGGCCTGGAGGCGGCGCGGGTGTCGCGCCGGCGCCGGCGCGGCGCGTGTCGCTGCCGCCGCCGCGGCCCATGCGGCTGGCGGTGGTGGGGCTGGAGGTGCCGGCGGACCTGCTGGAGCGCATACGCAGCAGTGAGTGCCCGGGTGGGGGGGCTGCTATCACACTCACGCAGCGTCCCTCCTACCCATTCATGACAACCTCCAATACCAAACCACCAAAACCAAAACCACCATCACCAAAACCGCCAAAACCGAAACCGCGCAGGCGCCGCCTCCAGCAGCTGGTCCGCCCTGGACCTGGGCCCCGCCCACGACTCGTACCAGCGCACCAGCGCCTCCCTGGGCTACCTGGCGGCGGCGGTGGACCTGGCGGCGGCCTACCTGGGCGTGCCGCTGCGCTACCCCATCGCGCCCCGCGTCTCTGTCTCCTACATCTCCGACCCCTGCCCGCCCTCCGCCGCCGTGCGCGCCGGCCTGGCCGGCGGCGGCGGCTCCGCCGCGCCGCCGGCGCTGCCGCCGCAGGCGGCGGCCGCGGCGGCGCCTGGCGGCGCGGGCGTGGGTGGCAGCGGCGGCGGCGTGAGTGGTGGCAGCGGCGGTGGGCGGGGTGCGGGAGGCGGGCCGGCGACGGGGCTGGCGCGGCAGCCGTCGGCGGCGGCGCGAGCGGCGTCCCAGCCCGGCGGCGAGTGGCGGCTGCTGAACCTGGCCACCGGCGCCCTCTCCGCCGCCACCACCACCAGCGCCTCCCCCTGCACCACCACCTCCTCCTCGTCCTCCACCACCACCTCGGCGGCGCCGCCCCCCGCGGTGGGCCTGATCCCGGGCCCGCGCGGCGTGGGCGCCGCCGGACGGCTGCTGGTCTTCTCCGCGCTGCTGAATGAGCGGCTGGACCCCCGGGTCGCGGCGACGCCGGCGGGCGCGCTGGGCGAGGACGCGCACCCGCGCGGGCTGCTTCCGGCCGCCGGGCTGCCGCTGTTCTGGGGCGAGGGCGCGCGCGACCGCAGCCGCTTCGCGTACGCGCTGTACCTGCTGTCGAGGGACGTGGTGCAGGTGGGCTGGGTGGTTGGGTGGGTGGTGGGGCGGTGGGGTGTGGGTGGTGCGGTGGGGTGTGGAGATGGCGTGTGGCGTGTGCGGGTGGTGTGCGTCTAGTACGTTTGATTTCACATGTGCCGCTGTTCGCCGCTGTCATGGCGCAGGTGATGGAGGCTCACGGCCTGCCGCCGCTGGCGCCCAACGCGCCGCTGCAGAACCTGTACGCGCTCATCAGCGCCGCGGCGGCGGGCGTGCCAGACGCGGCGGCGGAGGCGGCCTGGCGGCGGCGCGGGCAGGCGCAGGCGCAGGGCCAGGGGCAGGGGCAGGCGCAGGCGCAGGCGCAGCAGCCGCACCGGGCTACGTGATAACGCTTGGGTGAGGGAGCGAAGGTGCAGTTTGCAGGTTGTGTGAGTGGAGGTTCCGGTTTGGCGTGCGGAGCGCATGTGGTGAGGGTTGTGCGTAAGGTGCGCGGGAGAATCGGCCGGCGGCAGGTGTCGTGGCTCTGCCTGTGGGGCCGCTTGTTCACCCGAGTCCCGAGCCAATCGTCGGCGTACTTATGTGGAGTGGACACTGAAACATGGAAACATTAAACATGACCAGACAGGCACGCTTCGCTCGCGCGCACAAGCAGGCATCGCGGGAATATCAGCGCAACACCCTCGTTCAATCACAGCTGCATTTCAAAGCGCCAGCCACTTGATTCGTCTATGTAATTTCTTGTGAAGAAGCACACACCTCGAAAAACATGCAGGCGCTTCATTCCTTGCGGCATCCGCGGCCGTGCCTTGGCCCGAACCAGCTTTCAGGGACAAGATGCACGTTTCTATCGCCACATGCTCGCCATAGAAGTCAGGGGAGCCTGAACAGATGCAGGGCGTCGACGCCCGGCGCGCCATCGCAGGGCCCCGCCGCGCCTCAGGCCGCCGTGTCCGACGTCTTTGTGCTTGACTTTGACGGCGTGGTCGTGGACTCGGAGCCTGAGGTAGGTCGCGCGACTCGGGGCCTGCTTAATGGGGGGTGCCCGAGGGCACTCGCCGCACCGCGAGCCTCCGGGCGCAGCAAGCACGCCACTGCCTCCACTACCTCCACTGCCTCCACACCTCCTGCCGACTGCCGTGCGGCCCTCCAGATCACCGCCTCAGCCTTCGAGGCCGCCGCCATCCGCTGGCCGGAGCTGTTCGCGCCCGGCGCGCTGCCGGCCGAGCGGCGCGGCGCGCTGCGCGAGGCGATGCGCGTGGTGCGGCCGGTGCTGGTCAAGGGCTACGAGAGCATGGTGATGCTGAGGTGCGTGTGGTGTGGGGTGAGTGGGGTGAGTGGGGTGTGGTGTGGTGTGCGTGTGGTGTGGTGTGGTGTGGTGTGGTGTGGTGTGGTGTGGTGTGGTGTGGTGTGGTGTGGTGTGGTGTGGTGTGGTGTGGTGTGGTGTGGTGTGGTGTGCCGGTGGGGTGGGGTAGTTTTCTCTAACTCCCTAATCAACCAATGGGGGTGGGGTGGCCGGGCAGCCCTCTGCTGGTGGCCAGTGCCCAGTGCCCAGTGCCCAGTGGTCAGCGGGCGCCAGAGGTTGGGGGGGGGGGGGGGGCAAAGTTCAGTGGCGCACCCAAGGTCAGGCTCCAGGTTCCAGGCGCTGCCCCGCGCAGCGGGCGTTGCAGGGCGGCCACAGAGGGAGGCGCGGTGGTTCGGAAGCGGCGGGCCCGGTGGTTGGGGCCGCAGAGGCGGAGGTCTGCCTTCTCTCGGCCTCCCTGCAACCCCGTGCTGCAACCCTCCGCCCTACTTACGACACCTTGCAGCAGCACAGCAACGCCGCCCTGTGCCCTCGCACGCTGCCCCGCCCATCACTGCCGCCCTCCCCGTCCTCCACTACCGCCCACGCGCCCACCCGCACACACCGCACACACCGCACGCACCGCACGCGCCTGCAGGCTGCTGCTTCGCGACCCCAATTGCGAGGTGACGCTTCGCGCCATCCTGGGCCGCTGGGGGCAGGAGCTGCCGCGCGCGCTGGCGGAGTGGGGCGAGAGCGAGGCGGAGCTGAGCAAGGTGCGTGCGGCGCGCGTGGGGGCGTTGGGGTGGGGTTGGGGTGGGGCGGGTTGGGGTGGGGTGGGATGAACGAGGCCGCGGGAGGACTGCGTGTGGGCCCCGGGCCGTGAGGAAGCCAGGGGGCTACAGTAAGTCAATGGTGCCACGGCGGTGCACTGCCACACTGGCACACTGGCACAGGACAGATCACGCGGGAGGCACCCGTGCACCAAGTCCGTGTGGATGGCGCGGCGCCCCCTAACCCGCCCTCAACTCCCGTGCCGCACCCCACCCTCACGCCCACGCCCTCCCCCCGGCCGGCCCCGCTGGTCCAGCTGTTCGAGTCGGTGCGCAACGAGTGGATGAACGGCCGCACCGAGTCGTGGATGGCGCTGCAGGTGCGGCCGGCCTGCAGCATTAAACAAATGATAGTGATGATAATGATGATTAGTTGGGTGTTTGTAGGGTTTTGGGCTTGCGGATTAGGCGCGTGGGCGTTGGGCATGCTCTGTGTGGCAGAGCCCGCGTCGCTTGCCAGGGCCGCGACGTGGGACCGCCACCGTGCCGTGCTGCCGCACACCCCTGCCGCACACGCCTGTCGTGGCGGGCAGGCGCCGTACGAGGGCGTGGCTGCGGCGCTGCGCGGCTGCCCCTTCCCCACCTACATCGCCTCCTCCAAGGTACGGCCGGTGGGGGGGGGGGTGGAGGGGGAAACTGTGCGGCGCTCAAAATGGTGTGGCGCGGCAGTGGCAGTGGCAGTGACAATGGCAGTGGCAAGTACAGCCCGCCCGCCCGCCTGCCTGCCTGCCTGCCTGCGCCCGCTTCTCACACTGCGCACACCTCCACCACACACACCGCTGCACACCACCCAAGCGCCTGGCCTCCCAACGCCCGCCAACCCCCGCCAAACCCTGCCAACCCCCGCCATCCCGCCCCCCCCCACCACCACCACCCAGGCCGCGCACCGCGTGGCGGCGCTGTCCACGGCGGTGCTGGGTCTGCCGCTGGCGGCGGACAGCCCGCGGCTGTTCGCGTCGCTACTGCCGCCCGAGGAGAAGAAGGCGGAGGCGCTGAGGTGAGAGGGGGGGAAGGGAGGGGCGGAGGGAGGGAGGGGCGGAGGGAGGGAGCTGGGGTGGGTGGGGCGGTGCCCGGGGGGCCGGGGGCAGAGGGGCAGCGAGGGGTGTGCCCTCCTCCACACACACGCACATACACGCACGCAACCAAGCATCCCCTCCATTACACAACCTCACACACCCCACACGCACGCACCCACCTGCCCGCACCCGCAGCATCATCGGCTCCCGGCCGCTGTGCTCTGCGCCAGGCACGCGGCTGCACTTTGTGGACGACCGGCTGGACACGCTGCGGGCGGTGGCGGCGGTGCCGGAGCTGGCGGGCCGCTGGAAGCTGTACCTTGCGGACTGGTGGGTGCGTGCGGGCGCGCTTCCAGCGCACACGCGCGCAACCACATCACGCAATGACACGCACACAGGCACACACATGCGCACACACGCGCACACACACACACGCGCGCGCCGTCGTTACGTTTGTTTTGCAACACACACGCGCACACGAACCCTGGTGTGAGCGCAGGGGCTACAACACGGCAGAGGAGCGCGCGGCCGCGGCGGCGGAGCCGGGCGTGCGTGTGCTGGGCCTGCCCGAGTTCAACGAGCTGCTGCGCTTCGGGCTGATCATGGGCGTGGACGACGGCTGCGAGCCCACCGCGGAGGAGGTGGAGGCGGGCGTGTAAGGGGGGAGCGCGCGCGTGTGTGTGTGGGGGGGGGGTGTTTTTTCCAATTCCCAAATCAACCATTGCAAACCCAAAAACCATATGGGGGGCGCCATGGCAGCGGGACACAACTGCAGTGTTGGTGCGAACAGGGGGCCACAGCGTTGGGCGCAGAGGGAGGAGGGACAGGGTGCCGAGAGGTTCCGGCGTGCCGAGAGGTTCCGCGCCGTGGCTTTGTGTACTTGAGGCTAGCTTTTGGTCGAGTGCTGGTTCCGCGCCGTGGCTCTGAGAGGTGTTGTGGTTGAGTGCTGAGTGTCGAGAGCGTGAGGAAGAACTGGAAGAGTGAGTGAGCGCGGAGCGAGCGTGAGGGAGGGGTTGAGGCAGGCCGGAGGATGTGCGTGCAATGGAGCAGGTTGAACGGAGCAGAACGTCGGCGGTGATATGGCTGTCAGAGTGTGATGGAGTAAGAAGGTTTACTCAAAGAGTGCCAACCAGGCTGGCCGCGGAACGCCAATGGCCGATCACAGTGCCGTCGGCGGCAACCTGCAGCGCAGGGGCGGTGAAAACCATTGAGCCACGCGCCGCTGCGCCCGCGCGCCGCTGTGCATCAGGACTGCCTTAGCGTGCTTGCCAGCGCCCCTGCGGCATGCGCAGCAGCAGGGCTGGCCCGCAGCACCCCTCCCCCGAGACTGTTTGTCAGCTGGGGGCCCCTGCTGCTTTGCAGTGTGTCCGTGCCCGCGAAAAGGAGGCCGGAGCGCGGAGCACGACCTGGCGGCGGCCCCGGTGATGCGCCCGTTGATGCCACGAGGGCCCGGCCACTGGCACAGGGCGCTTGACTCGGGCATCCAGCGGCTTGCGCCCTGACTTGAATTCGGGCTGGTGGCGGAGCGGTATTCGACGGTGGCACAAACGTACACTGGCTTACACGGATTTGTTCGGGTCGCTCAGGTCTCAGCCACACCACCCTGCAGTGCCGCTGTTTCTCCGGGCCCCCCCTTGCCCGATGGGTGGAAACGTGCAATACCAGCACACCAAGCTCGCCCTTACGCCTGCTGTCTCACTTTTCTTTGAAAGCCACCCCAGCAACACCTCCCACGATGATCACGCAACACCATTTATACACACACGCACACGCACACGCACACGCACACGCACAGCCGCACGCTCACGCCGCCTGGCCTACACCTTGCCCGTGTACTTGAACGAGCTCTCGTACTCCTTGCGGAGCGCCGCCAGCGCCGCCCGCCGCGCCGCGCCCATGCCGCTGCCCGGCCGGCCCGCCAACGCCGCCGCGCTGGCCGCCAGCCCCGGCGGCGGCGCCTCCTGCCCCAGCGCCATGTGCAGGTGCTGCAGCTGCAGTGGCCCCAAGCAGCCCAACAGGCCATAGGCGCCCTGGCGCAGCGCGGCGTGCGCCGCGGGCGTCAGCAGCGCCGCGCCGCCGCCGGACGCCCCGCCTCCGCCCCCGCCTCCGCCGCCGCCGCTGCTGCTGCCGCCGCCACTCCCCGCGCCCACGCCCAGCGCCGCCGCGGCGACCGCCACCGCGGCCGCGTACGCGCGCTCCGCGGCCGACGCGCAAGCGTCAGGCGTCGCACGAGCTGCTCCCCCGTGCACTGGCAGCGCACCCAGCCCCTCTCCCAAGCTCTCCAGACCACCTGCCGCGTCACCGCCGGGCTGCGTCTGCTGCTGCTGGGCCTGCAGGATGAGCGCGAGCGAGGGCAGCGGCGCGGCGGCGTAGGCGATGTAGTCGGCAAGCAGGTGCGGCGCGTACTTGCCCAGCGTCTTGGGGTGCTCCGCCACCGCCTCATACACGCGCGCCAGCGCCGCCGCGCAGCCGGCCAGCCCCTGCCCGGCGGCCGCCAAGCCCACCGCCGCCGCCGTGGCGGCGGCCAGAGCCGCGCCACCTGCTGGCGCCTTGGCCCCGCCCGCAGCGCCCGCCTCGGCCGGCCCGGAGCCGCCGCTCGAGGCGCCCGCCGGCAGTAGCAGCGCCGCCTGCAGCAGCTGCAGCCGCCGCTGCTCCAGCCGCAGCGTGGCGGCCGCCGCCGCCAGGCGCAGAAGCAGCCCGCGCGCCGCCTCCACCACCAGCACCGCACAGTGCGCCACCACGGCCGTGTGGTGCCGTACCGCCACCGCCAGCACCGCGCTACAGCCGCCGTGCAGGCTGTACCCGCCGCCGCCACCACTGCTACTGCCGTGGCTGCCGCTGCCGCCGCTGGCAGGCGAGGGGGAGGACATGCTCAGGAGCGGGCTCTGTGTCACGGCGCCCACCGCACCCAGCACCGAGGTGACGAGCTCCGGCGGGAGGCGAAACGTCACCTCACGCGCCAACACCGACTGCAGGCAGCGCAGCGCCGTCACCGCCGACACCTCCCCGACAGCCGCCGCCGCCGCGGCTGCCTCGGCTGTGCCGGAGTTGCTGCCGGCGGTGGCTTGCGCCGCCAGCGCCACGAGCGTGTTTGTGAGAGCAGACACCATCGCGCGACCCTGCGCGGCGCACAAGTGAAGCAGTGTCAGGACTAAAACTTCACCGTTTACGGCATTCAGGTAGTGCCGTCATGCAGCCGACCAGATCCGCCGCCAACAGCACCGCTCTTGGGCCACTCCCACACGGGGTGCGCACATGGCTGCATGCCGACGCACCTGCTTCGCGAGAAGCGGCAGCGCGCGCGGCCCGCTCACGCACTCCAGCACCACCAGCAGGCACTGCAGCGGCGGCAGCAGCGCCGCCGCGGACGCGGACAGCAGCGCCTCCCCCAGCTGCCGCAGCAGCAGCCGCAGCACCGCGGCCAGCTGCGAGCGGTTGCTCCGGGCCACGGTGTCTCTGTGGCGTGTGGGCCGGCAAAGCAGAGCGCGTGGTACCGTATTGTGGGTGCCGTGGTGGCGATGGTGACGCCGAGACATGCCACGACGCGCCACCAGCCATCAGTCCACCCCATCTCTCCAGCACGACACGTGCAACGTTGCGCCCGGCCCCCCAGCCCCGCCCTGCCACTCGCCTGAACGCCTCCAGCAGCAGCCGGCGCGAGCGGCCCTCCGGCGCCGCGCCCTCATCCACGTCCACCAGCAGCACCGACCACAGCCCGCCGCCCGCCACCCTGCATGAGGGCAAGTGGGGAAGAACGCGACGGTTTTCAGCGCGCATGCACCTGACACCTGACACGTGACACGTGACACGTGACACGTGACACGGAGCGCAACCGTCACAGCGAAAGGCATTCCAGCGCGCACACAGGCGGCATGTAACGAAAAGCGCAACCGTCACGCGCGCACTTCGCCCGCACCTGCCGTTGCAGCCCCGCCCCGAGGCCGCCGTCAGCGCCAGCAGCCGCTGCTGCTGCCGCACCAGCAGCTCCTGCAGCAGGTCCGACGGCCCGCCACGCCCACCCGGCGCCGCCGCCGCCGCTGCAGCCGCCTCCTCCTGATCTGCGCCGTCGCCGTCGCCGTCGCCGTCGCCGGGCGCGGAGGCGGCGCCGCCGGCATGCTGCAGGTACGGCAGCCACGCCGCCACGCCGTACATCAGAATCGTCCCGTGCGCCAGTGGCTCAACCGCCAGGTCCACGTCAGCCGCCGCCACTGTCTGCGGCAGCTGCAGCAGCAGGCACCGCTCTGCCGCCGCCCAGCCGCCCGCGCGCTGCAGCAGCCCCGGCAGGGCGGCCTCCTCCTCGGGCGTCAGGCGGTGGCCGCTGGCGCCGCCAGCAACGGCTGCCCGGAGGCTGAGGCACGCGCCCACGCAGCCGGCTGCACACAGCGCGGCGCGCAGGGCGTGCACCGGCGCCAGTTCACTGCCATCAACACCTGTCGAGGCCGCGTGCTCAGCGACCGCGCTGCTGACGCGGACCGCCAGCTCCGCCACCCGGGCAAGGTCCTTCAGCGGGACCGCGCCGGCGCCCTTGCCATCCGGCGCGGCCGCCGCCGCCGCGGCCTCCAGCCCGCACGCGGCACCCTGCAACGCGGCAAGCGCCAGCCGGCTGTGCAGGGCCGCCTCAGCCGCGGCTGCCGCGGAGGCGGCGGCGCGCGCGCCGTGCGCCTGCTTCAGCAGCTGGTGGCTGAGGCGCACACACGAGACCGCCCACGCCGCCGCCACGCCCGCGCCCGACCCTGCCGCTGCCGGCGGCGGCGGCTGTAGCAGGCCCTGCAGCAGGCCCCCGCAGCAGTGCATCGCCTGCAAGCTCAGGCCGGAGCGCGGACCCGTCTGGCGTGTGGCGGCTGCTGCCTCCGCGCCCTGCGGTGGCGCCGCCGCTGCATCCGCCGCCGCCACCTCCCGCACTAGGTACACCGAAGAGCACAGCAGCCAAGCCACTGGCACGGCCTCCGCCGCCTCCGCCGCCACCCCAGCCGCCTCGCCAGCCGCCTTGCCATCCGCCATTGCCGCCGGGAACAGCGGCAGTAGCGCGGCCCACGCCTGCATCGCCGCGAGCGTGGCGTTCGCCAGCGCCGCACGGCTGGCTGTAGCGCCCGTGCCCCCGACCGCGAGCGCGTCCAGCAGCGCCGCGGCTGTAGCAGCCACCTGGCGCACCAGCGCCGCGCCCGCCTTGCGCGGCAGTAGCTGCGGCTGCAGGCCCGACCGCAGCAAGTCCAGCAGCCGCTGCAGCCGCCCGGCAGTAGCAGGCATGGCTGTAGCAGCCGCCACGCTCCGGTGCGGCCACCGCGGGCCCAGCGCCCCTGCATCCCCCAGGTCGGCGCCCTGTTGCTTCAGCAGCTTCAGCGCCCGACGCCAGGACTTGGGCGCAGCGAGGGCCAACGCATCTCCATTCTGCTCATGCTGGTCCTCGCCCGGCCCCGCAGCAGCTACTGCTACTGCTGCCGAGCCGCTACTGCCGCAGCACAGCTCCTGCCAGGCCGCGAGCCGCTCGAGCGCCGCCGCCCCGCCAGCGGCCTCCGCCGCCTCGCCCGACTTTCTCCGGCCCTTGCCGCCCCCACTGCTGACGCCCGCCTGCCCCTCAGCCTGCCCTCGCGCCGCCGCCAGCACCGCGCCCAGCTCTGCCGCCGCCGCGCCCGCCCACGCCGCCGCCAGCTCCTGCCGCACGCCCGGCAGCGCCTGGAACTCGACCAGCCGCAGCGCGGCCTGCGCCGCCGGGAGCAGCAGCCGCCGCCGCTCGCAGTGGCAGGTCGCCTCCAGCGCCAGCCGCAGCACCTGCGCCAGGGCTGCATCATCGGCCCACAGCGCGACGCAGCCCATGAGCGAGAGAAGGTCCGACCAGCTTGACACGACTGCGCCGTCCCAACTGCGCCGCACGCCGGCCGCCGAGGCGTCGCGCGCGTTGTTCAACTCAGAGACGCCGCAGGCCGCGGCCGCAGCAGCGGTGGGCGAGAAGGGCGCCATGAGAAGACGCGCATTCAGGCGGAGCTCCTCCTCCTCCTCGTCCGCTGCGGCCGCCTGTTGCTCCTGCTCTTGTGCGCTGGCCGAATCGTCAGCAGGCTGCTGCTGCTGCCGCCCGCCGCCGCGCGGCCCGCCGTACAGCGGGCACGTGCTGCCGCGGCGCAGGCGCCGCTCGTGCAGCGTCTGCTGGCGCTGGCAGAGGCAGCGGTACACCGCACGCGCGAGCTCCAGCACCTCCCAGGCAGCGCCCGCGCTGCCGCCGGCGCCGTCGCCAGCTGCAGCCGGGGATGCGGTGTTGGCAGTGGTGGTGGGTGTGGTGGTGGCGGCGGCTACTGCCGCCGCCAGCGGCGGCAGCGTGAGCGCCGCCAGCGCCGCCAGCGGCTCCGCCGCGGCGCCGCGGAGCTTGCTGCCGCCGACAGCTGCCGCCGACTTCTTCAGGGCCTTGCGCAGCTTCTTCACCCGCTCCTCCGCTGCCTCCGCCGCCTCCTGGCTGACGGGCTCGGCGGCGGCTACTGCCGTCGCAGCAGCTGCTCCGGCGCGTGCTACAGGCTTGGCTGGGGCGCCGCCCGCGGCGTCAGCATCCCCTGCCACCAGGATGGCTGCGGCAAGGTAGCCCCCCGGAACGCGCCTGGAGCCGGCAGCAGCGGCGGCGGCGGCGCTGCTACTGCCGCCGGCTACTGCCAGCGCGGCAGCGGTGTCCTGCTCAGGCAGCACCGCCACCTCGGGGTGCAGCCCGCTGCACACGGCGCTGGCCTGTACGACGCTGCCGTACAGCCGCAGCAGCGCCGCCAGCCGTGCCGTACACAGCCTCACCCCCGCCGCCGCCGCCTCCTTCTCCACCACCGCCTCCATCTCCGCGTCTGCCTGCTCCCCGGCCGCCGCCACGGCGCGGGCGTAGTCCTTCACCGCCCGCAGCAGCGGCGGCGCCGCCACCCCCAGCAGCCGCCGCAGCGCGCCGCCAACCGCCGCGGCGGTTGTGAGATCAAGCCGTACGGACGACAGGATTCCGTCGTACAGCCGCCCCGACGCCAGCAGCAGCGCCGTCAGTGCGTCGGCCGCGTGCCCCGCCGCCGGCACGGCCGCCTCCGCCCGCTCGCCCCAGGCCGCCACGTCGGACGCCACCCACGCCACCAGCGCCGACAGCTGACCTGTATCGATGCGATTGCGCCGGAGACGGGCCACCGTCAGCAGGAAACCCACCACGCCCGCGTCACAGGCGCGCTAGGGCGGGCAGGCACGGAGCACACGGCATGGCCGCTTGCTGCAAGTGTGCCGGGCCAGCCAAGAAGGTGCAAGTCCTGCATCCCGCCCACACCCACACCCACACCCATGTTGTTGTCGTTTTTCCTTGTGATCTCTAACACACCCACACCCATGCTGCGGAATGCACAGAAGCCGACTTCAGTGCCACCGGACCCAGCCCAGGCCCACGCCACGCGGTGTTGCGTACCTGTGGGCGCCGCTGCCACCGCCTGCCGCACAGCCGCCACCACCTCCGGCCGCACGATCAGCAGCGCCGCCGCCTCCGCCGCCGCCGCGCCCGGCGACGCCTGGACCGCCCCTGCCGCGCCCTTGCCCTTCCCCTTTGCCTTCCCCTTCCCCTGAGCCTGCTCCACAACCGCTGCCACCGTCACATTGCCAGTGACCCCAGCCTCGGCCCCAGCGCCGCCGCCCGTAAGCGCCCGCAACGCCGTGCCCAGGGACTCTAGCAGCGTGCCCAGCTGCCGCAGCTCGGAGAAGGCCCGCACGCAGCGCTGCAGCACCGCCGCCGCGGCCGCCGCCGCGGCCTCCAGGCCGCCGGCGGCACCGGCGGCGGTGGCGCCGGCGGCGCCGTGGCTGGCCGCGGCGGCGGCGGCGCCGTCGCTGTCGGCGGTGGTGGCGGTGCGCCAGAGCAGCGCCCACACGTCCTCCAGGTGCGGCGTGATGACCCTGTGGGGTGGGGTGGGGTGCATGCAGGGCCGTGCAGGGCCGTGTGGGGTGGGGTGCATGCAGGGCCGTGTGGGGTGCATGCAGGGCCGTGCAGGGCCGTGTGGGGTGCATGCAGGGCCGTGAGGCGGGTCACTGGCAGGAGCTGTTGCCGGAAGCACGGCCGCTCCAGCTCCCTCAGTCCACTGAAACTCCAGCGGCCCCCTCCTTGCGCAAAGTGTCTTGGGCCCATGTTCACAACGGGCCCCTCTGTCCCATGTCCTTAACCTTCGTAACCCTGCCACCCCCTCCACGCCCACAGACCCACCTGTGCTCAAGGTCTAGTAGCGCCACCAGCGCCAGCGAGGACCCCAGCGCCAGCCCGCCGCCACCGCCGCCAGCTGGCTCCGCCGACCCAACTCCTGCGGCCGCCGCCGCCTCCAGCCGCACCGCCTGCAGCAGCGAGTCTGTCAGCGCGGCCAGCGCCGCCCGCTGCTCGCCCGACACGTCGGCTGTGGGCCGGTAGGCGCCGGCAGCCTGTGCGGAGCAGCAAGGCCCACACACCCGCGGCGTCAGTGTCACGGCGGTCCAAAGCGCTCGCAGCCAAGCGCAGCAAGAGCGCCACCTTTTATGCCACGCAAGCAGGCCCGCTGGGACATTACCAAGATGACAGACTCGCACACCCACTGTTCCTCTCTTTCATTCTCACCCGTCCGCTCGCCAACACCGCACCAAGCGCCAGCCTCCGTACGCCCGCGCCCGCGGCAGCAGCCGCCGCCGCCGCCGCCGGCGCCCCATCGGCCTGGCCCGCCGCGCCTCCCGCCGGCGCTGGCACCTCAGCCGCCGCCACCGCCGCGGACAATTTCCGCCGCTTCGCAGCCCGGCCGCCGTCAGCGGCGGCGGCGGCGCTGCCGCCAGGTGCTACAGCCGCCGCCGCCTCTGCAGCAGCTGCAGCCGTTGCTACAGCCGGCGGCATCATGAGCATGTATGACAGCACAGCCATGCAGTTGAACTCGGCTGTAGCAAGCGCCTTGTGGGAGAGCGGCGCCGACTCGCCGTCCTCCCCTGCCGCCCCCGCGGCCGCGCCGGCCGCACCACGGCTACCCGCCTCCGCGCCGCGCCCGCCCGCGCCCGCGCTGTTGTTGCCCGCCGCCGCGGCGGCCGCCGCCGAGTCGGCGGCGAGCGTCCGGCGCAGCCGCCCCGCCGCGCGGCAGAAGCCGCGCAGCAGCCACGGCAGCGCCGCCACGATCACACCGTCCGTGTCCGCATCGGCAGTAGCAGCATCGGCGGCAGTAGCAGCAGTAGCAGCCGCGGACCCGCCCGCCATGGCTGTAGCAAGCGTCGCCAGCAGCTGCCCGTGGTAGGTCCGGCCCACGGCGACGCCGAAGTCGGGAAGCGGCACCGCCGCGCGCGCGCGGCCCTCCGGGTCCTGGTGCGGCTGCTGCTGCTGCTGCTGCTGGCCCCGCCGAGGCTTGGCGGCGCCTGCCGCGCCCTCGCCCCCCTCGCCCGCCTTGCCCGCCGCCGGCGGCGCCGGGCCTTGTGCGAGCGTGGAGAAGAGCTGCAAACGGAGGCGGAGGGGATGCGGGTCGGTGCGATGATTGGGCCAGCAGTTCGGAGGCCTGGGAGGCTAGTCATTGCCGGCGTGTACAGCAGCTTTGTAACAAACCCTGGATCGGCAGCCCCAATCGGCAGCTCCGTAGCACACCGAATCGGCAGCTCCATACCAAAACAGCCCCAAACGCAGCCGCAACCGGCAGCCCCACCACGTCGAGCCCTGACGGCTCTTAGTCGCCCCAGCCTCACCTCAGCCAAGGCGCCCACGTGCGCGTCGTGAAACAGCACAGCCGCCAGCACCTGCTCCGCCGCCCGCGACGCATCCAGCAGCGCTCCAGCCGCCGCCGCCGCCGCTGCCGCCGCTGCGGCCTCCACTCCCGACCCGGCCCCCGCCGCGCCGCCAGGCCCCAGCTCCGCACCGGCGCCAGCGCCCGAGCTCAGCACCAGGCGCAGCGCCGCCGCGCGGCCCTCCGGCGCCGCCAGCCGCAGCAGCGGCAGTAGCATGCCGGGCACAAACGCCTGCCACACCTTCTTTGGAGCGGGGTGTGCGGCAACGCAGGCGTGCGCGGCACGCAGCGCGGCG
Organism: Chlamydomonas incerta; assembly: GCA_016834605.1. Classification (NCBI taxonomy): domain Eukaryota; kingdom Viridiplantae; phylum Chlorophyta; class Chlorophyceae; order Chlamydomonadales; family Chlamydomonadaceae; genus Chlamydomonas; species Chlamydomonas incerta. Next base: position 2,183,985 of record JAEHOC010000003.1, on the reverse strand, counting down.
GCGCACAGCCCCGCCCACCTCGCCGCGCACAGCTGCTGCTGCTGTTGCTGCTGTTGCTGCTGCCTGGACCCGCCTTCGACTGCACCGGCCGCCGCCGCTGGCCCCGTCAGCACCGCGCGCGACTCCAGCAGCGCGGCCAGCAGCGCCGTGCACTGCTCCAGGGACGGCTGCAGCAGCGCCGGCTGCTGGTCTGCAGGCCCGTGCAGCTCGCCTGCATGGCCGTGGCCGTGGCCGTGGAAGTGGCTATGGCTTTGGCGGCTGCTACTGCCGGCCGGCGCGCCCTGCCCCGACCCCAGCCCCTGGCCCAGCAACCGCGCCAGGCAGCTGCGGAGCTCCCCCAGCAGCTCTCCCGCCAAGTCCTGTTGGTTGGCAGCGCGGTCAGCAGCAGCAGTAGCTGCTACAGCCGCCGCGGCCGCCCGGATGCACTGCGCCGCCGCCGGCAGAAGCGCGCCTGGCAGGGGCGGGCCCCCGGACAGGGACGCGCGGAGGAATCCGCGACTGCCGCCCCCGAGCTTGGCAGGCTCTGTGTGGCGCCCGTCGCTAGCGCTGCCGCTAGGCGGCGGTAGCAGCAGCAGCACCCGCAGCAGCCGCCAGGCGGCGAGTGAAGTCTGCAGGAATGCCTCGCTGGGGCCCTGCGCACCTCCTCCTGCTACTGCTGCTGCAGCCGCTGCGCCTGCCGGTCCCTTGCCTTTACCGGCTGCCGCAGCGGCTGCTGAGGCTGCTGCTGCGCCCGCGCCTTTGGCGCCGGGCGGCGCTGCTACTGCCGGCGGCTTGAGCTTGAGGATGGCACCCACTCCCCAGTCCAACACCGCGCGGTGGTAGTGCACAAGCACTTGCACCGGCACGCTCTGAGATGCGGCCGTGGGACGCTCGTGTGGCGGCTGCGATGCGCCCCCATCTGGTATGGAGACAGAGCCGGCTGGCACTGTGGACAGCAGCTGGCGTGCGACGGTGGCTGCGAGCTCGAGCTTACTGCGGGAGGACCGCACCAGGCGGCAAGGGGGGTTGGGTTACGCGACCGTAAAGCGGGCCCCTAGCCCCAACAACACAATGGAACGTCAACACAGGTGCACAGGTACCAAACCGTTGTCAATTAGGAGACTGCTGGGTCGGCTCACCTTGCATCGCCCGCCGTCGGAGCGCCCAGTTGTCGGATGAGCGCCGAAAGCGGCTGCGCTGGCTCCGATTCAACCATATCAGCGTCCATGAGACTCGAATCTCACGACTGTGCCTACACAAATCCAAACTTCATGACGGCTCGGACTCGGTGCCAACTTCTGATTAGCAGACTCTCTCAGGTGTTTGAAGTTATGATTATACTCAATTAATCAACTGCTATGTATTGCAAAACCATATTAAAGTAAAGGAGCTCTCGCACGAAAAATGCAAATTGACAACTCCTTCATCGCCTGGTGCCTTCGCTGGCATTCTTTTTGTGTGCATCACACGCAATTGGCACAAATGATTTAAGCATTCAATGAGCTGTGACGGCCTGAGGTCGACCCCGAAACCCTTCTTGCAGCGGGCCCGCAGCGGCACGCTTGCGACACCGGTGCCCTTGGAGCGGCGATAAAACTTGCCCAGACGATCTAAATGGACACATTGGGTATGGAGACTGCGGGAATACAGGGACTGAGTCAACTTGCGCCACGGATGGCAGCAGGGAATTGCACGATGGTCGGAGGGGCGCCCGGATCACCCCCTCATGACACGGGCCCATCCGTGGCTACATGCGTTGATGGATTCAAAATCTGAAGGAGATTCAGCAGGTAAGAGGCAAGAGACCACAGGCCCTGGCGGAGTGCAGCTGCCGCGTGCCGGATTGGGGTGGGCGGCAGGGCAGCTGGCGGGCCGCCGCACCCTGCCGCACCGAACACCGAACACAATCCCAAGCCACAGTATCAAGCAAAATTTCTTGATAGTGACGCTGCCTCACCAGCATGAAGGACATCGTGGTTGGGGGGGACGCCGCCCAGTCAACGAGCCGCAGTGGGGCGTCAAGTGTCTGAAAGCGCGTGCCTGGGGCAGCACGTGGGGCAGCAGGCGATGGCAGTCGGCGCGGCCGCAGCCACTGCAAATGCCTGACCGGATGCGCAGGTGGCGGTCAAGGGGAAGAGCGTCGCTTGAAGGGTGGGGGGCGTCAACCGTCAGCAGCCCAGGAAAGCATGGCGTCATGGGGGTTTGCTTTCGGTTGACCGAGCTTGCGCGGCACCTTGGGCCGCGCCCCACTCATCGGCCCCGATTAAAACCCGGCACAATTATCAGGCACATATTAAGGCAGCTTTTTGGGCATTGCGCCAGCGCACGAGCCGCGTTTTGCGCCAAGTCCCGGAGTAGGCCGTGTCGCGCTCGATGCTCGACGCCGCGCTTGCGGCCACAGAAACGGAGGATTTGCCAGACAAACACGCAAATGCTTGCTCATGCGCCCGCGTTTCGCGCGCTGCCGCGCTGCCGAAGGGTCGCGGTCGCGCAATTGCCGCGTGCGGGCGGCGGCATTCGCGCCCGAACTCGCAGCACACCGGCCGCCAGCGCTAGCATCGCCGCTGGTGGCGCCGACACTCGAATCATGAGCGCCGTTTCGGCGGACTGTGGCGCGCCCGCCGGGAGGATGAGCGCTGCGGACATGTGCATGCCATTTCTGCTGCCGAGCCTTTCCTTGGCGGCCAGCGCGGCGTTCGCGGGGGTGAGAGGCACCTGAAGCCGCGTCATAAACGCCGATTTGCGTTCCTCAGTCTCATCTGCTACGTTTTCGCTGGCATTCATCATATCCGGCTCGGCGGCTTCCCGCGCCCGCATGTCAACTTGCCCGCTCCGCCTGCACTGCCTGATGCGTGCAGGTGCTGCCAGCCGGGCTGATGGCGATGCCGGCGTGGACACGGGCGCTGATGGTGGGCTGCGGGCCGCTGGTCCTGCACCTGGTAATCCCCCTGGCGGACATGGCCTGGGTGGCGGCGGCAGCGCCGGGGGCCCCGGCGGCACCGATGCCTGGTGGCGCCGCGACCCCGCTGCGCCGCGCAGCGCCGGGTGACAGCAGCAACGGGTCAGCGTCGTTGAATCAGGCGAGCCCCGCAGCCCTGCGTGTGTGCGTGTGTTGTCAGTCAAAGTTGCTGAATCCGCAATCTGGAGTGCTACCGCAGCACAGCCGCCGCATCTAGCCCTATGCCGACAATAGCGCGGCGCCAAGACCCTGCCCCCACACCCCGCCCGCGCCTACCTCCTCCACACCCACCTCGGCGCAGGCGCCCGGCCCCGACAGCTTCTGGGCGCGCGTCCTGCCGGCGGCCTCGGCGCTAGCGCACATGGCCGCGGTGGCGGTCGCGCTCGCGCTGGTCTCCGCCGCCTGCCGCACCCTGCCTGCCGCTGCTGCCGCCGTGGCGGCCGCGCCCAGCGCTGCGACCGCAACGGCTGCGGCGGCGAGGGGCCTGCTGCCGCTGCTGGCCCTGACGCTGGCCTCCAGCGGCGCGGTGGCGTTCGGCGCCATCCACGAGCTCATCCACAGCCGCCACCCGGCGCACGTGGCCGTGGCCCGGGCCTTTCTGGCGCTGTTCTGGTGGTCGCCCGCGCTGGCGTGAGTGCGTGCGTGTTAGCGCGTGCGTGTTAGTGCGTGCGTTAGTAGCGTGAGTGCGTGTGTGCGTTTTTGAGTGCGTGCGTGTGTGGGTTAGTGACGTGCCTGCTTGTCTGCATGGCAGTCTTTGGCTGTGGTTGTTTGTGCGTGTGCGTGTGTCTGTGTTGGGGATGGGGATGCTGCTTCGTCCTGGCATCAAACTTCACTTTGGCCGACACCGCCCCAGCCCCCCCCATCATGCATCCATGCCGCGCGCCCATCCCAACCCGCCTGCATGCCCTGCCGCTCACACGCGCCCTCCTGCGCTGCCGCCTGTCCTGGCCCGCAGCGTGCACCACTGGCACCACAAGGTCATGTGCACGCCGGCGGACCACACGTGCGCGCCGCGCGGCATGACCGCCTTCGCCTTCATCCCGCGCTACGTGGTCGGCAGCTACGCCAAGGTGAGCGCGTGCGTGCGTGCAAGGTGGGGTGGGGTGGGTGGGTGGCGTGTGTGTGTGGGGGGGGCGGGCGGGCACGTCCGCAGCGGCTGAGCACGCGTGCACCTGCCCGCGGGCTGAAATGGCGTGGGGGTGGGCTGCCGAGTGCCAACCCGCCCAATCGGCTTGCGCACACACACTCACACGATTTGCTGCACCGCACGCACAGTCTCGTGTTGTCGTCAATCGGTTTGCGCACACCCACCACGCACACTCACGGGCAACGCCAGCGGGACTGATGCCGCCGACGCCTGGTTGGCTTGGCGCACACAGGCGTGGTCGCTCGCGGCGGAGGCGTGCCGCCGGACCCGCAAGCCCGTCCTCAGCTGGCACAACAGGTGCGTGTGCGTTCGTGTTCCGGCCACCACCCGCCTGACGTCAGCTCCGCATCACCGCCGTCGGCTCTGCCCACCTCCCACCTCCCTCCATCCTCCAACCACCACCCGCCCCCCGCTGCTCCCACACACACCCAGCGTGCTGGTGGCCTGGGCCGCGCAGCTGCTGAGCCTGGCCGCCATCGGCGCGGCGCTGGGGCCCGCCGCCGCCGCCTTCCACGCCGCCGTGTGCGCCGGCATGATTGCCTACATAGGCGCCCTGGACTTTACCTTCCACTACGGACTGGTACGGCCCAGCAGCGCGCAGCTGGCCGCCGCCGCCGCCGCCGCGGCGGCGGCTCCGGCGGCGGCGGCCGAGGCGGGTGCCGGGGTGGCGGCGGCGGCGGCGGCGGCGGCGGCGGCTCCGCCGCCCGGGTTCGCGCCGGTCACGCGCTTCAACAGCTGGTCCTCCCCCTACCCGCTGGAGGTGGGCTGGGCGGCGTGTGTGGGCGTGTGGGCAGCGTGTGTGGGCGTGTGGGCGTGTGGGCGTGTGGGCGGTGGCGGCACATTAGGGCTCGACAGCCATGCATGCTTCCCAGTCATCGCAGTTGATAACCTCATGCTTAAAGGATCCCCTGCTGTGACTTGCTCAGTTGCTCACGTGCCGTGCCGGCCCTGCGGCTGCGCCCCTCCATGCGCCACGCCTGCCACGCACGCACGCACGCGCACGCGCACGCGCACGCGCGCTCACACATAACGCCATGTCAGGTCTTGTGTGTTTCCTTCCTTGTGCGCCCTAACAACACACAACACAGAACGCCATGACCTACCACGGCCTGCAGCACTCCGAGCACCACATCGCCGCCGGCACCAGGTGTGTGTGCCCGCCCGCGTGAGGCCCAGTCAATAGGCCGGACCTCACATTTGCCGTACTTGGCCTCCGCCCCCCCCCCCCCCCACACATCACCTCTCATTCATTGTTTTTTCTGGTCCGTGTGTTTCAACGCGACGCGATGTTGAGGGGAAAGTGAGGGGAAAGTGCGTCTAGCAGGCGATACGGACAGCGCGCGGCCTGCGCAGGCTCTCTACTCCTCACGCACGCCTCACGTTCCTCGTGCGCCGCAACCGCCGCCGTGATGGCCGTGACGCCTGTGACGGGCCTTCCCAACCCCCGCCGCCGCCCGCAGCCACGCTTGGCTCCGCCCCACCTCGGGCCACAACCCGCACCTGCCCGCCCCCCTGTTCCTGGCGGCTCTGGCGGGCTTCATGCCGCCGCTGTGGCGGGCGCTCATGGACGGCCGTGGTGCGTGCGTTGCTTCCGGGTTACGGCTGCTGGGCTGGTGGGCGTTGGTTGGGGGGCTGAGGGAGTGGCGCGCCTCCGTCTGAGCGTGAAGAGCTGCGGCTGGGCCCTGGGGTGGGGCAGGCGGGGTGCGTTTACAGCGCCGTGCCGTGTCGTGCCGTGTCGCTCGTCAGGGTGTCAGGCACGCTGGCGTAACGTGCGCATGTGTACCCCCAGCCCCCGAGCTTTGAAACCTCCCCCCCGCCCCCGGCCCTCCACAGCGGATGCGGTGAACGCCCAAAACATGGAATACCTGCTGGCGGCGGCGGCTGGGCAGGCCGCCGCTGGCAGCGACGCGTCCGCCGCTGGCGGCGCCGGCCCCGCGGTCGCCGGCGCCATTGCTGCGGCCAGCAGCAGCAGCCCGCTTTGTGAGGCCAGCGAGGCTGCTCCTGCTGGCGCCGCCGATGCGGCTGCGGCTGGGGCTTATGAGCAGGGCAGCTCGGCCGCGCCCGTGCGCGCGACGGCGTGGGCGCTACAGCCGGCGGCTTAGGCAGGCGTAGGCAGGCGTAAGGCACGCACGTGGGCATGGCTGGCGCACATTATTCATCGTATTGTTTGGCCGGGCCTATACCAGGCTACCGTGTGTTATCCATTTTTGCTGTGTCAAGTACTTGTTGGGAATGGGAGGACTCATGCATGCCTACAGACTGATGCTGTGTCTGAAGTATGAAAGCTCATGCGGTTGGGTTGTGTTGGGTTGCGGTGGGTGGGGTGGGGTGGGATTTGGTTGGATTGGATTGGCGCCCTCAAAGAACGATGTCAATGATTTATGGACATTGGGCAGCGGCGGCGAAGGGATTGCTGCGAATGGGTCAATGGGGTGATGGAACCTAATGCAGTATGGCACTAATTTGGTGGTGTGTCTGTCTAGCGTGTCGCGTGCAGATGGTGCCGGCCCGGGGATGCGGCGCGGTGCGGCCTCGGGCCTTGCACCACACAGACACACAATAAGAAGACGGCACGCCGCTGCTTCAACCCTGCCTTGCGTAGCTGTATGTGCGACCGCCACCCCTGTGATGAGGACCCCTAGCTACGGTACCTACTGGCCCCCGGCCTCGCATCACACACCACGAGCACCATACGAGGGGAGGGGTGTGTGGCTGTGTGCAACTCGGCCTGGATCCGGGCTCGCGCTGCACCTCCTCCCCTGCACCATACCACCAGCAGCCAGCGCGCGCACCATCGGTACAGTAACCGCGCCGCCCAGCCACGAATCCTGCCTCTGTCAGTCGCGGACGGGGGTTCGCTGGGCAGTACGGGCTTGCATCTGTCACCGCGGGGCCCACCCCTGCTGTCCCTGCTGCACTGGCCAGCATGCTCGAGCCAGCTCGAGCATAGAGCGGTGCGACGCTACGTCGCTACAGAACCGGTACGCACGTGGGGACAACGGTGGGCCTTCCTACTGCCAGGGGCTTCTTTGCAGCCAAGCGGGAGGCGTGGAGGCGTGGAGCCTCATTCGCGCTTGGATCGCGTACTACGAACTCCGCCGAAACCGAATGCGCCGAAACCACCTTGGCGAAGGCGTGTCAGGCAAGGTGTCAGATCGGGCTTCCCGGGTCCCACCAGGTAGGACAGGACAGCGTATGCGAATTCATATCAGCGCACAAATCGAGACACCAATCGTTACCAGCTTACGTGAGTTTCCCCTTAGGCAAATCTCTCGGACATGTCCCTGCCTGGGCGCCTGCGGGTGCCCAGACCTCAGCTACAGTAATCAAAATGATGGGCTTTCCAGGACATCACCTCGGTTAGGCGCCTAAGTTTTGTGGGAAACGACACATTTGATAAACTGAGTTTTGCTCGGACTTTGCTCACCGGATCGTCCGCGTGCAGTACTATTGACAGCATATGACAGTATGAATCTGACATGCAAAGGTGTACAAAGCTGCTTGCAAGGGCAGGTCTCACACATCCGAGCGGCTCATGCACACGCCTGAAACTGGACCGAGTGAGTCGGGTTGGAGATTGCTCGCCTTCAGGAAGACATTCGGTCAAGTGGCTTCAATCAAACATTGCAGTTCGCAAGAGTAGTACATGAATAGAAGGTCAGGAAGGAGCGAGCAAGGAAAATGACTTTCACCCACAAAGTGAAGAAGTTACTCGCGAAGCTCGGAAACACTCACGATGGCGAGCGCGTTGAATCGAACGCGGGAGGCGCGGCGCCAGCGGCCACGATGCATAGTTTCGTCGACGGGCAGCTGTCGCCGCGTCCGGCCGCGACGCCCAGCAGCTCCACGCGCACATTTTCTATGCGAATGGATTCGTTTTGCTTGGCCATGTCGGACGTGAAGCTCGAGCCCTCGTGCCCGAGCGGCGGCGGTTTGCCGCGCCATGAGGTGGTCGCCGCGCGCTCGCCGGGAAGGTAAGCCGGGCACGTGCGACAGGTCGCGCTACCCCGAAAGCCCAGGATACTGATTTTGTTGGCACGCCCTGCTGCAGGCCGAGTCAGGTCGAAAGCCCAGAGAGGGGTTTCGGCCCGGGTTTCGTTGCTGCTGGCCGAGCGGATGCATTGTCTATTTCGACCGGCGAGGGCGACGCGGCCGCAGGAGCAGTCGGTTACAGCTCTAGGCAACCGACGTGCTCGTTTGAGCCCGAGCCATGCCCCTCGCCTCCGCCCCGCCGCTCCGGCGGCGGCATATCCCTTCGACGCTGGGTGAGCAGCGGAGTCGTGCGCCCCGACGCTTCGTCGCCGGCGCCGCTGGCGCCGCCTGTGGTGGTCGGCGGGCAGGCAGCGGGTCCGGTGCAGCAGCGGCAGCAGGAGGGGGCGGCGCAAGTTATCCAGTACCGGTCGCAGCACCAGCAGCACCAGCACCGCAACGGTGCAGTCGTCCGCGCAGACTGCCGATCGGCGCGCAGCGGCTCGTCCCTGCCGCAGCCGTTCCTGCTGCCGCCTGCTGCTGGCGCTCCGCCGCCATCAGCAGCAGCAGCAGCATTAGCAGCGGCAGGCGCCGGCGGCAGCAGCGCTGCCCAAATGATGGACGGGAGTCACGCGGCTGTACGTGCCCACGCACCAGCACCTTCTGCCGACCGCAGCTCCTGTCCCGCTCCAACCAGCAAGGCGGCGGGCGCCGGCGGCGAGGCCACTTCCGCCACGTGCTACCCCTCAGCCGCCGCCGCCGCCGCCGTCGGGGCGGCAGCACTGGCAGCGGACGGCGGCGGCCGCCGAGCCGTCGCCTCTGCCGGGCCGCTGCCTGCTGGCTCGCAGCAGCAGCAGCGCACGTACGGCGCGGCCCGCAAGCCCCGCCGGCTGCACATCATGTCATCAGCCCAATGCCCCGACCTGCTGCGGCCTTCCCCGCTGCCGTCGCCCGCTGCGACATCCTCCTGCGTGGCATCGCCGCCGCTGATGACGATGCTGGCATCGCCCTCGGCGGACGCGGCCAGCGACGCGGGCCCGCCGTCCTGCACGTCCGTCGCGCCCTCCTCGGCCCTGACACGCATGCTGTCCTCGCCGTTCCTGCTCGGCTCAGCCGCATCCACAACAATCATGGCGGCGTCCGCCGCGTCGGTCACGGCGGCACCCGAGTCGGCTGCTGCGGCGCGCGGCGCGGCAGGCGGCGCGGCGGCTGGAACGAAGATGGCGGCGGCGGCGGTGGGCGGCAGGGTGTCACTGGCCGCATTGCTGGCGTCCCCGGCGGCCTCGCCCTCGCCCTCGCCGCGCGTCAGCGATGCCGCTACAGCTGCCTCCGCCTCCCGCCCAAGCTACACCTCCGCCACCATTGCGCCTGTGCGCACCAGCTACGCCTCAACCACTCTTGCTACTGCTGCAGCTACTGCTCTTGCCACTACCGTGTTGGAGGAGCCTGGCGCAAGCGCCGCCGCCACCGACGCCACCGCCGATGCCGACGCCGGCTCAACGCTGGTGCACCCCTTCGAGCCCAGCGGCGGTGCCGCTGGTCCCGACGGCTGGACACCCACCGAGCCGGTGTGTGCGGCAGGCGCAGCAGCAGCAGGAAGGCAACTCGCGGGAGCAGCTAGCGCAGCAGCAGCACCGCCGCCGGTGGCCACCCTCGCGGCGGCGGGTAACGGCGGCGGCAGGCGGCGGCGCGAGCAGCCCGGCGGGCCGCACCCCTTCATGCACGACCTGCGCCAGGTGGAGGCGATCGTGTTCGCGGCACCGCCTACTGCTGCTGCGGGTAGTGCTGCCGCCGCCGCCTCCGCCCCCGCCGCCGCCGCTGACACCGCGAGAGGGGTGCAGGCCTGGGCCGCTCTTGAGGCCGCCCTTGAGGCCGCCGAGGACACCGCCGAGGACACCGCCGCCGCCAGCGCCACAGCCGTCGCTACCACCGTCGCTGCCGCCGTCGCGGACCCCGCCGTCGCGGACCCCGCCGCCACCAGCGGCAGCACCCGTGTCCCGCCGCCTGACGCCCAGCAGCCTGGGGACCTGTCGCCGCTGTCGCCGCAGCTGCAGCAGCCTCAGCTGCAGCAGCCTCAGCTGCAGCAGCCTCAGCTGCAGCAGCCTCAGCTGCAGCAGCAGGCGCAGCCGGCACTGCCGCGTCGTGTGTTGCCAGACGACGGGTCTCTGTACGTGTCAGAGGCGGCGCCGGCGGCCCTGCGGCTCAATGGGCAGGCCGCGGTGAGCGGCCAGCGCGGAGCTTGGGCTCTGGCTGACTTTGAGGTGCGTGGGTGTCGTGCATGCGTGCGGGCCTGTGTGCCGTACACGGCTGCCATCTCCTCAGTAGTGCCATGATCGTGCGGCGCCGCAAACGCGCGTAAACTCCGTGATGATCGTGTGCGTGCGTGCTCGACTTATCGCTTATTACATGCGCTCGCTGCAGATCGGGAAGTGCCTGCACGAGGGCTACGCCAGCTCGGTGTTCAGGGTACGTTTACTTGCCCCCAACCTACCCCCTGAGCAAGCATTGGTTGCTGACTCCGCATCACGTGGATGGCGGCCCGCCGCGCGGCCAGCAGTGCACGCATCTCCTTTCTTCAATTTACCTACCTCGTTTTCCAAATCGCTGCTGCTGCAGGCCCGGTGCCTGCTGTCCGGCCACGCGGTGGTGCTCAAGGTGTACAACCTGCACGAGCAGACCGCCTTCCTGCGCTACCAGATGCTGCGCGAGCTGCACATCCACGCCCGGCTGCGCCACCCCAACATCGTGCCGCTGTACGGCTCGTTCCGGGTGCGTGCGTGCGTGCGTGATTGGATCCAGCAGATCCAGATCCATCTAGTACGCAGCAGATGGCTAGAGCGGGTGGAGAGCGAGCATGCAAGCGCGTGTTCGTTATTTCCCACGCGCGCACTACGCGCACACGCACGCGTGCACTCGCCATCCAGCGCACCTGGGTGGCCCCGCCTCTCGCCCGCTAACAATGTACACACAACAGACGTGCTAAATAAAGCTGCGTGCCGCATGATTGCGCGCGCGCGTGCGTGCGTGCGCGCAGGACGACGCGGCGCTGGTGCTGGTGCAGCAGTACGTGCGCGGCGGCAGCCTGGCGCAGCTGCGCCGCGCGCTGAGCGGCGGCCGCATGAGCGTGTTCCAGGTCATGCACCTGGTGCTGTTCCCGCTGCTCAACGTCCTGGCCTACATGCATGGCCACGGCATCGTGCACAGGGACATCAAGCCGGTGCGTGCGTGCGCTGTGTGTGCTGTGTGCGTGCGTGTGCTGTGTGTGTGGGGGCGTGCCGGCGGGGGGCGCGGCTTTTTGTGGCACTGAGCAGGGAGCCGCGGGGCCTGGGTCACAGCAGGCAGGGCGCGAGGTGTGCGCTGGCTGTGCGGGCGGGCGGGCGGGCGGGGGGGTAGGTGACGCTCGCGCGGCGCGTAGATGGTGAGTGCGCCACACCCGCATAACACCCGCACCCCCTACACGCACGCACGCACGCGCGTTTTACCTCTGACATGCTCCCTCTTTTCTGTGCGCACCCCTTCATACACGCACGCAGGCCAACCTGCTGTTCAGCTCCGACTGGCAGCTCAAGCTGTGCGACTTCGGCGTGTCCATCTGCCTGCACGAGGAGCGCGCCGTCACGCGGAGCGGCTCCGCCGACTACATGGCGCCGGTGAGGATCGGTCTTACTTGGCTGTTGCGCTGGGTATGGTCATCCCACCTGCTGCTCGCAGATGCTGGCGAGCAGCCCAGCAGGTGATAAGCACGCACCGTTCGCCCCTTACATTTGCCGCAGGAGGTGGTGGTGTGCCCGCTCAAGCGCGGGCCCGAGGACAACAAGGACGACGCCCAGCTGGCCTACACGTCCGCAGTGGACGTGTGGAGCCTGGGCGTGCTTGTGTACGACATGCTGGTCGGCTTCACCCCCTTCCCATCCCGCCTGTCCCGCCTCCGCGAGCAGGCGGGCGGCGGGGAGCCCGCCGACCAGCTGCACTTCCCCTCCAGCGTGGGCGAGCCCGCCCGCGCCTTCGTGCGGGCCTGCCTGCGGTGGCACCCCGAGGACCGGCCCACGGTTCGGCAGCTGCGGCAGTACGAGTGGGTGACCAAGGCGCTGGTGAGTGGTCCCACCCCCCAAGTACTGGCAGTGGTCTCAACTGCGCACGCGCCACCCCCATCCCACCATGCAACCCAACTAGGCCAGGCCAGGCTAGCGCCAACGCCTCCCGCTCCCCCACTTCCCAACTGTGCATGCAGGAGGACGCAAGGTAGATTGAACTGAGCCCCTACCTGCGGCCAGGAATATGTTACTGAGGACCCGGCACTGGCCCACGGTGACTTATCAGGGGACACTTACGATACTGGTTCCCAAAGATTGATCGGAGAATACCAACATAGTTTATCGCAGACGAACTTGTTTGTTTCAATGCGGGTCGTTTGCGGGCAGTGGGCGGCTCCTGGCTGCCCGAAATACGCATGGATCGTGAAAGTTGGCTGCCAACGGCTGCCGTACATACTGCTTTTGATACCCGTGTGTGGGTACGAACCGATGTGGGTTTGAACGCGCCAACCTGCCTTGAATGGACAGCGCACTCGGGCGAGCATGGCTCGCATGGCATGCTCGGCATGCTCGGCATGCTCGCACTTCCTGAAACAAAGTTGCAGTCACGTCGATGCACACGCGTGACCGTGGGCCGTGTGTGTGAGTGAGAGCCGGAAAGGCATGGGGTGTGGCTTAGCCCGCCGTCAGAGTCGAATGCCGTGGAAATGGCGATGCGTTGATGACTTATGCCGAAGCAGGAAGACATGGGGTGCAGACCCGTGCCTGCACAGGTTAGGAGGAGGGCCGCCTCCTGTGCGGCTGCCAAGAAGTTCGGACGGTTGTTGCCGTGGCGATTTGCTGGAGCGCCCACCGCCCGTCGCTGGGTGGAGGTGTGTGACGCAGCAACTCTGGCTGTGTATGTACTCTATTATCGTGTGTAAAAACCTTACTAGTGTCAGGGTGGAAAGACAAGAATGGCCTGATGCGGTGGTCCTTGGTTGGCGGGTGGTGGCAAGAAAGTTGAGAAGTGGGAATGGATGCGAGCGGGAGGCGGGTGGGTTGCAACAGGTTGCAAGATAATACTGGTGCACGTAAGGTCAATCAAGATGCTGGGCCCATCAAACTCTATTTCTCGATTTACATATTGCAAGGTCATTTCTTACGTGGAACGAACCCGGGGGACCCGGGTCCTGCGGCAACCGTATCATGCTGCTTTTGACCCCGGGGCCGTAATGGGCCTTGAAAGAAAGGCCGCTGCTGAATAAGCAGCTGCTGTGATTTTGTGCCGGTTGGCCACACCTTGAAACCAGGTGCTGTTGCTGTGACACAAAGTTTGAAGACTGTGCATGTGCAGTACATACTCCATAGGTTTATACCAGGGGAGGGTCTCCCCTGCCTCTTTTACTACACCGGGATTGCGTGAAGGTTCTTGGAAAGCAAGCCCCGGCGGCGTTGGGCCATCGCATGAAGCTGGCGGCATGCACGTGATGTCTGGCGCCGCCGCTGTTGATGTTATGAGGGGCACAGTCTGTATGCATGCGAAACGAGCTTTGCTACGGTACTGCCTGGGTGCTTGGCACGTACGGTACGACGCCATGCATCCGCCACACGCCGGGACATGTGCATGCTTTTGTTTGAGCTTTACAAGGGATTCGGTTCGCAGTTAGTTTCGCACAACGTTCACAAGTAGAGCATTTCGATAACAAGGAGCCTCTGTGGATGTAGGGGGTGCTCATTTGGTAGCGCACGCGTGGTGGGGACGTCATTCAGGCAGGGGTGTAGCCGGGGTGGGGTCAGGCATGTTGATGCCGGTGACCAGCTTGCTTGCGTGCACCCCTGCCGGTGACCAGGGCAGACTTGGCGTTGGTGTGTCAGCAGGTGCCTCGGCAGCGGCTGGCACTAGGGTGTAGTATGTGGTGGCGGAGATGCATGTGAGGATTGGCGTGGCGGGGACGAGGAGCGCAGTCCCGAGAGGAGTAGGCATCCAATTGGACTGGAGCCTCGGCTGGAGCATCACTAGAATGCAGCAGGCGCTCCCTTACGGCAGCTGCGTAAGTCTGTGGATGAGGGGCTATGAAGGCTGCCGATGCCCCGGAGAGGGCGAGTGTGTATGGCTACGTGGGTGCCAGCTGGAACGGTACTGCGATAGTGCGTCCGAGTTCGGTCGGTGTGGGCGACTGTGGAGATGTGAAGGTTGACGGTTCCTGTCAGAAGAGGTCGGTTGCGGCGGCTTCGAAACGTGCATGCGAGACACGAGGTTCAACATGCAGCACTTCGGTTTTGGGGCATCGCTCGCGGCGGGGGCATCTCGATGCGTGGATGGCATGGTACGGGACCACGGGTGCACCTTCAGTTGGGTGCGCAACCAGCAGGGACGCTTCAACATACCTGTGCGCTACACGTGGTCATGACAAGGCGTGCCACTGCGACGTGTCGCGACGCCTTTATGTTGGCGACTTAGCGTTTGCATGTCAACTGTTAAGGTACCAGGACGCAAGCAGCAGCTACACAAGCTGCCCGGAGGCAGGCATTACGCCGTTGCGCATGCCTGCTCGTGAATGCAGTTCGGGCACTCGGGCGCTCGGCCACAAGGGTGGACGCGCGGAGGGGGGACGCGAGTTCGGGCGCTGGGGGGCGTGCCACCAACCGTGACCAACTGCATTGCGACGTGCGGGAAAATCGAGTGACATCGAGCAATTAAGCAGGTAATAGCAACAATAGGCACATTGACAATAACGTGCATTGCCGCTTATGCTCGGCCTGAACCGAGTGGTTGTTGTGCTGCAATCCCCTTTTCCTTGCTTCTTCAGCGGTGCCTGCATCATGGCTCGAGACATTTTGTTTAATTTGTTTGGCTAAGATATAAATAGGCAACTGGCGGGGCGACGTAGCGACGGTCAACGCATCGACATTCGCGTCGCTCAAGTTCACGAGCCTGTTGCTGGGTCTCATGCCCTTTGGAATTTTTTAGGACGGAAGCTTAAGATAGAGAAATGCTGGGCGTCCGGCTCGGGACCGGGCCTCCGCCCCCGCCATCCTCGACGGTGACGGATGTTGAGCGGAAGCTGAACAGGAGCAGCGAAGTGGAGGCAAGCATACAGCTACATGAATTCGGCATATGCCACCCAGCCTGCATTTTGGGAGCGACTTCAGGGGTTTGCCGCTGACTGACCGGCGTGCCGTGCCCTCGCACGTGGCCGTCTCCCCCCCCCCCCCCGCCCGCGCCCGCTCCCTCGCAGATAAATGCGAGCCTCATGAGTCGCGACGAGCTCATTGAGCTGGGGAAGAAGCTCGTGGTCATGGCTCCAAAAATAACTTCGCTGAAGATCCTGTGCGTGCCAAAGTGAGTGCCGCCAGACAGCCGCCGGGCTCACACCTGCTGGGGGGGGGGGCCTCTGCCCCGCATCTGGCAGGCAACTGGGTGGATGGCGGTTTCCCTTTGGGCCGGAGCTGGTCCCTCCTGACCTGGGTGCGGGGCACCCTTGCTTGGTCGGACTGTCCCTTCTTTGTAATATCGCATTCGTCTGGCTGATTCCAGCTCGTGCCGCTGCCAACCTCCCACCAACCTCGGTCACAACTTTACAATCGGCCACGCACCGCCACAACGCCCTCGCTTGCAGGGGTGTCACCTGGTCGACCTACCACTACAGCCACATGCAGGACCGGCGCTCGCACGAGCAGTACGTGTTCGCCACGCCGGAGCACAAGACGGCGGTCAAGGTGGCGTCCGCAAACGTGCAGCACCACCTGTGAGAGCACAGGGAGAGCAGGGAGACGAGGAGGAGGAGGAGGAGGAGGAGGAGCAAGAGGGTTCATAGATGCGCCGCGGGCTCCTGTGGGCTGGTTGGCAGCGGATGCGGCTCCCAGAGCTGCCGCCTGGCCCGTGCTTGGCCTTCACGGCACCCAGCCACCACCGAAATTGCCACTTTCGCCGCGTCACTGCAGGGTGCGGGTGGGCTTCTACAAGGCCATCTGCTCGGTGCTGCGGAGGGCGCCCATCCACGAGCTGGTGCTGGGCCTGGTGGGTGGCGGCTGCAGTGTCAGTGCATTTCAAGTGTCCAGTGAATCTTCGGAGGTGTCCTTGCAAGCCGGGGGCGGGGAATACCAACCCAAGCTAAACCAGCCTAACTAGACAAGGGACGGGCAAATGCAATAGGGGGGCGATGGATGGCAGCGCAGAGGGCGCGGCGTGGCATATGCCGCCAGCATGCGGGCGGCAGCATGTCCAGGGGCGAGAATGGGGCATCTCCGCATCTGGGGGAACACCAACACTGCCGTCGTGCCGTCGTTCGCCCGTTGCCCATGTCGCGCCCGACCCACCCACCCAACACGCCAGTCCGCTCCTCCCCCCTCCCCCCGCCCCCGCAGCGCTTCAGCGAGAGCGGCTACGTGATGCTGGGCGAGGCGCTGGCGGCCAGCAAGACGCTGCGGCGGCTGAGCTTCGCGGGCAGCCACATGGGGCTGCAGCGCCTGCAGGTGAGCGGCAGCAGCGGCAGCGGGGTTGCTGAAGGGCCGGATAGTGGGGGAAGAGGCTGGGTAGGATGCCGACGGGAAGAGGCCGGCGGGCGGGTCAGCAGGTGGGCGGGGTGGCACTTGCTGCAGGCACGCACGCTTTGCTGCCCTTCCCACCCACCTGCTCCCGTTTACCAGACTTGCTTCAGCGTGGGCCGGTGTCCTCAGCCCCCTACCTCCCCCCCCCCCACCTGTCCCTACAACCCCCCTGTCCCCGCCCTGCAGTGGCTGAAGCCGGGGCTGACCGCCAACAACTCGCTGGAGGAGCTGGACCTCACCGCCTGCGGCCTGGGCGACGTGGCGGCGCAGTGCGTGGCGGCAGTCATCAAGGTGCGCAGGCCGGCCGGCCGGCTGCGGCCGGCTGCGGGCCTATGTTCAGGGCCGGTGTTCAGGGCCGGTGTGCGAGCCGGGCCGGCCGGGCAGGCGGGTGGGTGGGTGGGCACAGCTGAGCTGTTTCGTGAGCCCCTCCCCACCCTCATGCTCCCTAAACGTCACCCGCCCCCCTGCCCCTGCTCCTACCCCTGCGCCTGCGCTCACGCTTGCGCCGCCGCCGCCGCCGCCGCAGTCCCACGCCGACCGGCGCCAGTCGCTGGTGTTCGACGAGCAGCTGCGGCTGTACCCGGACGCGTCGGGCCTGGTGCCGCAGCACGCCGCGCACCTGGCCTTCGCGGGCCAGCTGCGCGCCATAGCCGCCTCCGTGGACGAGCGCTGCGGCGGGCTGCTGCACCTGGAGCTGGCGGAGAACAAGGTGAGGGGGTGAGGGGGTGGGCGGGGTGTGGAGCTTGGGTGGAGGGGGGGAGCGCGGTGCATTACCAGCCCGAAATGGCTAAGCGATGCTGCGCGCTGCGTTCTCCGCCGCGCTGTATTGGCTTTGGATTGGGTTTAGTCTTGGGTTTGGAATGAACCACCCCACACGTGCAAACACACACACGCCTCGGCCCTTGGGCCCCGTGCAGATGACGGACCGCTGCGCCCGCTTCCTGCGCACCGCGCTGTCCTACGACCGCCGCCTCATCTTCCTCAGCCTGCGGGCCAACAAGCTGTCCGCGGAGGCGGAGGCCGAGGTGGGTGCGCGCACGACTGGGGTTCGGGGCCGCGCCGTGCTGCTGCCCTCAGGTTGAGCGGCAGCTGACACGTCCTGACTCCGGGCTCCACCCCCATTCATCACCTGGCCATCTTGTTTTCTTACCACCTAAGGTCGCGCCACCTAAGGTCGCGCCATTCTTTGTGTGTGTGTGTGTGCGGATGCGTGGGCTGTATTCATCACCACAATCTCGTGGAGGTCAACCTCGCGAAGGTTCGGCATGCGTCTGCTCCGCCTTCCCCCGGACGTGAATGGAGGGCCAGCCCCCGAACGGCCCCCACACCCTCCGCGCACATCCTCCCCACCTCACACACCCTCCGCACACCACTGCAAACACCCCACACACCCCGCACCCCACGCCGCCCCACCCACCCGCTCGGGGTCTTTCTTTCTTCTTCTTTGCCCCGCCCAGTTCATCTCGCTGATGAAGGAGCACCAGGCGCTGCTGCGGGTGGACCTGCGCCAGAACGCCGACCCGCAGCTGGGCATACTCAAGGTGCGGCGGGAGGGCCGGGCCGTACTGGGGGCGGGCGGTGCGCGAGCGCAGCAGCTTGGGACCTACCGCGCTATTACGGTACCACCACGTTTCACTTTCACGCTTCACGGGTCACCCGTGGCACCCAACTAGCCGTGCTGTTGCAACCACGTTTCAGCGCCATGCGCCGGCGGCAGCCGCTTTCCCACCCCTCTTCCAAGGTCTGGCCCGGCCGCCCCTCCCTCGTCGCCCCATGCGCGCAGCTCAAGCGGCGGGTGGCGCCGCGCATCTTCTCCGCCGCGCTGGGCTTCCAGCCCAACCCGCTGGCGCCGCTGCCCGGCTCGCCCGCGCTCACGGAGACCAGCATGCCGCTGTGGGCGCTGAGAGATGTGGGTCGGCGTCTTGGGGAGGGGCCGGGCTGGGACGGGTCGAGTTTGAGCACGGTTGCGTTCGGGTGGGGTGTAAACGGGCTGCGCCGCTGCATAGCTGACGGCTCTTCTGCTGCAGCCGTGAGTCAGAGTGTGCGAGCTGATGGCATGGATGGCTCAGCCCCCGCGGGTACCGTACGTGCGGCATGACGCTGGAATCTGGAACTCCGCCCCGCGCGCAGGAGCTGCCCCAGTCGCTGGGGCCCACGCCCATGGCCAGCCCCGCGGCCCGGCCGGTGCCCGGCCGCCCCGGCTACCTGCCCACCTTCGCGACAGGCGCCGGCGCCGGCGGGGCCATGGTCGCGGCCGGCGGCATGGGCCTCGCTGCCGGCGGCGGGCCGGCGGCGGGCTACGCGCCCGGCTCACCCAGCCGCATGTCCACAGTCAGCTGGGGCGACGCGCACCTGCTCACGCGCGGGTGAGAGCGGCTGCGGCCCGTGGGGGGTGCGGGCGCGGTGCTGCGGAATGTGCGGGGTGGTGTGGGCTGTCGAAACCGGCACCGGCGCTATCTGTTTCTTTAGTTTGTTGTTGATGCGTACGCCCTGTCGCCCCGTGTGGGACGCGCACAGGTCGCCTCGGCACATCCTGATGGCGGCTCGACAGGCCGCCGCCGCCGGTGTCGGCACAGCGCAGGACCCCAGCGCCGCCGCCGCCGCCGCCGCGCCCGGCTCCGCGCCTCCCGGCTACGGCGGTGCCGCCGTCGACCCGCAGCAGCTGCAGCTACAGCAGCTGCAGCAGGACGCAACGGAGGCAGCGCGCCGCCGCGCCGCCTCGGCGGGGCAGAATGCCGCCCTGGCGTATGAGGACGGCGGCGTCGGCGTGGCGGGCGCGGATGGCGACGGGGTGGTGGAGATGGCGCGGCAGCGCAGCCTGTCCGCGCCTGTGTCGCCGCTGCCACGGGCGGCCAACTGGTTCGCCGGGGCCGCGCAAGACGGCGGCGCTGGCGCCGGGCCCAGCGCTGGCAGCGGCGCAGGCGATGGGCGGGCTCGGGCGCCCGACATGTTTGGGTCTGTCAGCCCGCGCAGCGCGCCGCCGGCGTCGCCCCGTGGCATCGCCGCCGCCGCCGGTGGTGGCGGCCGGGACCTGGGCAGGGTGCCCACCTTCTCCTTGCACGAGGCGCCTGCAGCCGGCGCAGGGGAGCAGCAGCAGCAATGGCAGCAGCAGCAGCAGGGGCAGGGGGCGCCATGGATGGCGCCGCGAGAGGCCTCGCTGGCGGGCGACGTGCCGCTGGGTCTGGACCCCAACCAGCTCTTCGCGCAGGGGCAGGGGCAGGGACAGGGACAGGCGCCATGGCAGGGCGGCGCCGCTGCTGCTGGGCCGGGCGGCGGTGGCAGCGTGTTTCCAGAGCGCCGGGAGACCACCTTGTCCGGCTGGGACGACAGCGCGGGCGCCGGCGGCGGCTTTGGTACCGGTGGCGCGCCGCCCGTCGCGCCCGCGCTGGTGGCGGCGGCGCAGGCCGCGGCCGCCGCAGCGCGCGGCGCCGGTCCGGCGGCGGGCGGCGCCGCGGACGCCGCGTCGTACGGCGGGGAGGGGGCGGCGTCGGGGCCGCAGCTGTGGCCCATGCTGACCCTGGCGTCCATGCTGCCGCCGCATGCGTCCACAGCGGGGCGGGTGGAGCAGGCACTGGACAAGGCGGCGGCCACCATGGCGGTGGCGGCGGGGCAGGCGCCGCTGCAGATGCCGTTGCCGGGCATGCCGACGGTGACGGCGATGCAGCAACAGCAGGCGGGCCCGCCACCGATGGGCTCCTTCCCTCCGCAATCAGCACTGCTGCAGCGGCAATACCAGCAGCTGCAGCAGCAACAGCAGCAGCAGTATCAGGCAGGGCAAGTGCCGCAGCTCCTGAGCCAGGGGCCCTACGCCATGTCGCCGCCGCCCGCAGCGCGGCCATTGGGCGCGCCGGTGACGCGCGCCCCTGGCGGCGTCGCCTCGCCGCCGCGAGGGCTTGGGTACGGCTTTCCAGGCGCTGGCGTCCCGGGCGGCGGCGCAGCGCACCCGGCGTGGCTGGCGCCGCCTCCCGCGCCGCCGGCCTTCGCTGGTGGTGCCGCTTTGCCGCGGTCGTTGGGGCTCTCGGCGCTGCAGCAGCCCTTCACTGCGGCCGGCCAACACCCGCAGGTGTTAGTCCGGCCGGCGCAGCCGCCGCCGGCGCCGTCAGCGGCGGCGCTTCGGGCGGCGGCTGCCGCCGCGGCCATGGGGCACCCAGGCGGGTTGTCGGCGCTCCTGGCGGCGCCGCCCCGCACCTCCGCGATACCCGGCACGCCGCCCAGGGCCGCCGCCGCGAAGCAACAGCAGGAGCAGCTCCAACAGCTGCAGCAGCTACAGCAGCAGATCCAGCAGCTGCTGCTGCGGTCGGGCGGCGGGGCGGCGGCTGCCGAGGTGAGCGACGCGGCTCGGCAGGCGGCGTTCCTGAGCATGCTGCACCGGGAGCGCATGGCGGCGCCGCCCGGCCAGCAGCAGGTACGGAAGGGGGGGGCTGGAGCTGAACGTGTAATAAGGGGGCTGTTGCTAAACGTGTAAAGGGGGCTGCGGCCGGGGGACTCGAGCTAAACTGAATCCGTTGCAGGGGCAGCTATGCGTGAGGTCTAAGGAGTGTTGGTGCTTGCTGAAGCGCTGCGGCCAGAGCAGCCGGCGGCTTTGAACACTGCGACGTTTTGGGAGCTCTCATGTGTGTTCGCAAGGTGGTTCTGCGCGTGGTTCTGAGGTGCCTGCGCCCCCGCTTCTGCGCGGCAGGCCGACTACAACTACCTGTTCACCGGGCCCGCGCCCGGCCAGCAGCAGCAGCAGCCCTACCCGCAAGTGCAGCCGTACCAACAGCAGCCCTACCCGCAGCTTGGCGGCCCGGACGCCCCGCCGCTGCCGGCGCACCAGTACCTGCACCAGCAGCTGGACCCCGCCTCCTACCCCTTCTATTACCACGGCGCCGCGGGGGGCGCTGGCGGCGGCTCGGGCGGCGGCGGCGGGCGCAGCCCCGCGTCGACGCGACGGTGAGTTGCGCCCTGACGACGCGTCCGCATGTCTGCTGTTGTGGTGCACTTGCGCATATGCATGGATGTGTGTGCTGCAATCCACAGGATGTGCGTGATCCCGCATCCATGCCCCACGGCCCCCTGTAATTGCCACCGACGCACCGACCTGCGCAGGCGAAAGAAGGCGGGCACACGCACGCCACACGTGCGGCTGGCAGCGCGGCGCTCCAGCCGCAATGCCCGGGCGCGGCAGCGTTCGCCGGGTGGGCGCCAGGCGTCCCGCTCACCGTCGCCGTCCGGCCGCAGGAGCGGCAGCAGGTCGCGGTCGCCAGGGCGGGGCCGCGTCGCGGGGCGCAGCCGGAGCAAGAGCAGCTCGCGCAGCCGGAGCCGCGGCGCGGCGCGGCGCTCCCGCTCGGGCTCGAGGTCCCGCTCTGGGTGAGAGCGCACGGGTTGGGCCGTGAAGTGCGCATTGGGGATTGTGCATGCGCAGTGTCTGGGCGTTGTGCCGGAGCTGGAGCTGGGGGTTACTGTGAACCAATCCCGTAAGGAAACATCAGCGCTGCAAGGAGAAATTGCAGCCGCATATGCGAGCTATTGGCTGGCTGGGGGCCAGACCTGATGCGTGGCTCGCCCTAGTCGTGCCTGCGCCGTGTTATAAAAGGGCTGACGGCATGCGTTGACATCCGCCGCGCAGGTCCCGCTCTCGCTCCAGAGGCCGTAAGAGCAGCCGCGGACGCGGCCGGACGGGGCGGCGGCTACGCGCCAAGCGCAAGGGCGGCCGGGCCGGCCGGCGCTCGCGCTCGCCGCCTGCGGAGCTGCTGTCTGCCACCCACCCCGACGCGCTGCTGGTGCTTGAGCGTGCGCTTCTGGAGATGGCGGCGGAGGTGGATAGGCTGGAGGCCGAGGCGGCGGTCACGGCGGCGCTGCAGGCGCAGGAGGAGGCGGAGGCGGCGCGCCTGGCGGCGGAGGCGGGCGCGCAGACGAGTCCGGGCCAGGGGCGGGGGCGGGACGGCAAGGGCCGCAAGGCGGGCCGGCACAAGCAGACGCAGACGTCGACGCGGCGGGAGCGCTCCAAGTCGCGCGAGCGCAAGGCGGCGGCGGCTGCTAAGGCCAAAGCGAGGCGGAAGGAGGAGGAGCTGGCGAAGCGGCGGGTGGAGGAGGACGCGGCGGAGGCGCTGCGGCGGCGGATCGCGAGCCTGTCGTCGGTGAAGGCGTATGCGGGCTCGGCGCGCGGCGGTGGCATCAACGTCAACACCATCATCTCGCAGCTGGACCGCTGGTGCAGCCTGTGCGACGACGCGTTGCTGCAGCCGCAGCCCAAATGAGGGGAGCTGCTGGAGGAGGGCGGCGGATGGCCAGGCCCAGAGGGTGTGCGGCATTGCGGCATGTCGCCTGCAGCTGGGGGGAGGGCCAGCGGGCGTGTGTGGTGCGGTGCGGTGGGGTTCCGTGGCTGGCAGGTCTGCGGCTGAGCGCTGAGAGCGCGGGACGCAGGGAAGGTGCGTGGCCGGTGGGGTGAACGCACGATGCACACCGGTGACCTTGTGAGGAGGCCGGGTTGGCGTTCGGGGGTCGGGGCCGGGAAGGCGCCGTGTGCAAGCATTGTGTGCGTCGGCGCTGCGATGTGCTGTCGTGGATTGGCATGAGCTGTGAACTTTTGGCTGTCAAGGGTTGAGGCGTGTTGGCCGGGGGGGTCCCCCTGGTCCCTCGGCGCCCCTGGAACTGAGGCTGAGTGCGCAGGGGCCCGGCGCCAGCTGATGACAATGCTGCTGGTCCAGAAGATAATTCTTCAACAATGTTTCGCTGTGCTGTTGCGCTCAGCGAGCCAGCACCGACTGCCCCGTTCTGCAGCTTAGCAAGCTGGCGCCACCGGTGGCCACGCCCATGGAAAGAGAAACATCAACAGGCGTCTCAAACTCTCACCGGTATCTTACACACTCACCGAACCCAGCTTCCCAGCCGGCGCCGCGCGCAATCAGATGCTCCATCCGCTGTCGCCACGCGTGCCACCAGCCAGCACCACCGGGCCAGCAGCCCGGCACCAGGCCACCAGCCCGGCACCGACTATGCATTCGCTTGATTCCGTATGCAAGTCTCGTTAGTCCCCAGGCGCCCAGTCCCCGTCCCCAGCAGTCCCGATTCGACACCACAAAAGTGTCGCACCCCCAGTCGTACACACACACACGCATCGCCCGGACTCGTTGTTATTGTTTAACACGTCGCCCAGACTCGGGTCAACAGGCCGTGCGCATCATCCCGAACCAGGCAGCTTCCACTCCCGAGGTAATGGGGTGCCGTACAAACATTAGTACGGTCATAACTTATGTGTTCCTAGCTTCTTTGTGGCCTATCGAATCAATCACCAGTCCTCCTTCCAGCGAGCTCCGCACCGCTCCTCCACCGTCTATCATCCCTCTCTCCTGCAAGCAGGCAGTGCAACGCTATGTTTCTCTTCTCTCCTACGACCAAGCCGCCCGCGAACTGGCAGCGCAGCGCCCATGGCGCCGCAGCGCCATACTGCTCGCTTTGCTCTCGATCCTCTCAGCACCTGCCACCTGTGCCGGCCGTTTCCGGCACCTCCACTATTGCCTGCCAGACGCGCCGCAGCACCACGCCGCCGGCAGACTCCTTTTCCTCGCCGCGCATAAGCATCCCCATGGGTTTGAGGTCAGGTCAAAGCAAACAGCCGCTCACACACACAGGCACTCACCACTCGGGGACGTACGCTCTCCCTACACACACACTGTACATCGGCGCACACTGAGTCACCGGCGCGGCACTCTCCAGGCACTCGCGCATCAACACCCCCCTCACACACACGCTCCACATGACATAATGATGACGGGGCTCGCGGCCTCACACCTCCACCCCTGCTGCGCACCATGCGGCTGGCCCCGCGCAGGCGCAGGCGCAGCCGCCCCCACTGCCCCCGCCTCACTGCCGTTCATCGCCACACCGCGACGCAACTGCGCGCCCGCCGCCGTGCAGCCGCAGCCCCTGCCAGCCCCTCGCACCCGCCCGCCCAAACCCACAAGCCCTATCCTCCCACCCCGCCTCAATGCCCCTCCGCCGCACCCTCCGCACCCGCCGCCGCACCCTCCGCCGCGCCCGCGCCCGCCACCGCGCCGCCCGCCGCGCTGATGGCGGCCGCCGCCGCCGACACCGCGTCCAGCGCCGCCTGCGTGCTGGCGGCCACCCCCGCCATGGCCGCCGCGCCCTGCTCGGTGCCCAGGAAGCAGGGCGCCACGTAGGTGAAGCCGTCGAAGCGGCCCAGCGAGGCCACGGTGGGCGTGCCGCAGGGCGAGTCCACTACCGGCTGGTCGGTCCAGATCTTGTCGAAGTTGCCTGTTGTGCGTGGCGGTGGGGAGGCGGTGGGGAGGCGGTGGGGAGGCGGTGGGGAGGTGGGGAGGTGGGGAGGTGGGGGGGGGGTGGGAGGTGGGGAGGTCGGGAGGTGGGTGGGAGGTGGGGAGGTGGGTGGGGAGGTGGTGGGTGCAGGGGAGGTGGGACGCTGGCGGCGGTGATGCCGGCGGAGGTGCCCCGGAGTGGTGCCGTCCACATCGGCGGCTGCAGCAATGAGCCGCGGGCTGCGCTTGCGCGCTGCGCCACTCGCCCCTCCCCGCGTGCGGGTTGTGTCTCAGCCTGGGCCGTCTTCACCCGCCCTCCCGCCGCCCAGCACGCCCGCCTCCAAGATTAACAGGCATACAAGCGCACAAAACTGGACCCGCCGCCCTGGCCGCTCACCGACGTCCATGTTGCAGGACACGGTGGGCTTGAACTTGGACTCCACCTGGCGCGCCTCCAGCTTGGCCCAGTTGATGGTCTTGAAGAAGGGGTGGCGCTTGACGGCCACGGAGCCGTCCAGCCCCGCGCCCAAGCGCTTGGTGGGGTCGCGGATGAGCAGCCCCTTGAGCAGCGACTGCGAGTCGGTGGACAGGAACTCTGTGTGCGGGTGCACAGGAGCGCAGGAGGGTGCAAGGAGAAGGGGGGGCACAGAGGAGAGGTCAGGAGGGTTGCAAGGTTAAAGAGGTTGAGGATTACGGGGGTGGGTGGGTGGGTGCAAGGGCGGTAAGCGGAGTGTGGCAGGGAAAGGTAGCCGAGCATGATCAATGTAAGCGGTGCGAGGAGGGCGCTGCACTCACTGGGGTATTTGACTTTGCCGGTGGCGATCTGCGTCTGCAGCGCCTGGCGGCTCTTGGCGCGGAAGGGCGGCACGCCGCACAGCATCTCGTACATCAGGATACTGCGGGCGGCCGGCAGTAGCAGGCGGTAGCAGGCAGTAGCAGGCGCATCAGTGGACCGTAGGGATGGTGGGAGAGGCACAGTCAGGAGGGGCGCATCACATGCGAGCCAAACCGCCCACACCCGCCCGCACGCGCCGCCCAGTCCGCAGCCCATGCCCAAACCGGGCGTGCCTGTCCATCCCCATCCCCATCCCGATCCAAAACCACTTCCCCTCCCCCTCCCCCTGGCCCTCCTCCTCGCCCCCGCCCCCCACCCCACCCCACCACCCGCTCCCGCCCGCCTCACCCCGTGCTCCACCAGTCCACGGCCTTGCCGTGGCCCTTGGCCTCAATGATCTCGGGCGCCATGTATTCCATGGTGCCGATGAAGCTGTTGGTGCGGTTCTCCTCGTGGCCCATGTCGCCCTTGGCCAGCCCAAAGTCCGTCAGCCGCACGTGGCCCTCGCTGGGGGAGCGGAGGGGGATGGGGAGGGGGAGTGGAGGGGAGGGTAAACTTCGCAGCCCGCTGCACCATTTCGCCACCACATCCTCGCAACCCCCACCCCTCCCCTGCTGGCCGCTGGACGTCACGGACATCGGTAATAACCTGCGGTATGGCTGCTCCTGGCTACGCCTTCACGTCCTTACGAATGATGAATATAACCCCCCCCCACACACACACACACATCCTGCCTTCCGCCCGCGCTGCCGCACTCGTCACCCACCTCGCAGCCCGCCTTCCCCCAACACACCCACATCCGCCCCCCCCGCCCGCCACGTCGTACACTTCGGGCTCCCTCTTCTGCCTTGCCGCGCCCTGTTTTTGCCCCTGCTTGTCACATTGTCGCCCGGCCATTGCTCTGCTGCACGCTGTTCGCATTTTCTCTCCGTCGCCTTCACCGCTCATCCGTGGACGCTGGTCGCCTGCCTGCAGGTGCGCTGCGACGCGCTCGCGTGTGTGGCGTTGCGGTGTGTGCGTCTGGTGCTATCGCCTGGCCGGGCGCCCGGAGCGTGAGGAATGCGCATCAGCAAACTACCAGCCTGGCAGCTAATCAGCACCGCATCGGTACAGTAACTCCGGCGTTAAACCAGCCGCGCGCTCCTGTCTGCTGTCGCAATTTGTTTCTGGGTCTGGGAGGGTTCTGCACACTATGGGACTTCGCCACATGCCCCGCTTGCACTGTTCCATCGAATCCGCCCCCCCCCCCCCCGCCCCCTCCCGCCGCCTCACTTGTCCAGCAGCACGTTCTCGGGCTTGAGGTCGCGGTGCACGATGCCGCGCGAGTGCAGGTAGGAGATGGCCAACACGATCTCCGCCGTGTACAGCCGCGCCACGTCCTCGCTGAACACGCCCTGGGGGGGATGGGGGGTTGGGGGGTTGGGGATGGGGTTGGGGGGTGATTGTTGGGGTGTGGTTGGGGTGTGGTTGGGGTTGGGTGTGGTGGTGGACGTGCTGTTGCGGTTTGTTGTTGTTGGGGGTGTTGAGTTCAGATGGACTGGGTTGAGTTGTCCATGCTTGTGGATTCCAGAGCCGAGACAGGGCCCACCACACACCCCACCACACACCCCTACACACACCCCACCACACACCCCTACACTCACCCCTACACTCACCCCTACACTCACCCCTACACTCACCCCTACACTCACCCCCACACACACCCCTACAGTCACAGTCGCCCGCACCTGGCGGTACAGGTTGAAGAACAGGTGGCCGCCGTTGAGGAAGTCCAGGACCAGGTACAGCTTGGTGGGCGTCTGTGTGTGTGTGGGGGGGGGAGGGGGTGTGAGGTTGGATGTGGGGTTGGGTGTGAGGGAGTGTATGTGTGAGTTTGATGAGAGTGTGAGCTGGCATCAACCTCCCGCGCCCACTGGCGCACAACCTCACACCCGCCCACACCCACACCTGCCCCCTGTCCCGGGTCTAGTTACTTAGTTTCGCTTTGGATGGTATTCACCCCACACGTCCACACACACACCCTCCCGCCCACCCGCCCGCCCCCCACCTGGAAGCTGAACCTCAGCGTGACTATGTAGGGGTGCACCACGGCGGTGAGCAGGTCGCGCTCGGAGCGCACGTACTCGCTGTGGTCGCGCTGCAGGATGCGCTCCTTGCGCATCACCTGCGCAGCCGGGCGGGCGGGGGTTGGTTTGGTTTGGGTTGGGTTGGGTGGGGTTCGGTTTGCTTGGAGTGGTGCAAGATGAGTTGAGTTACCGTACGGTAGTCATGGTTTTGGTTGGGGTGGTTTGGGGTTGCAAGGATGATTGTGACAGCGGTAGGCGGGGGGAGGTGTGAACACAACCCGGAAACGCACAGCCGAGCTTCTAACCCCTGCCGCCACCCCCCGACCAGCCACCACCCTGCCCCCCCCCCCGCGGTCCTGCGCGCACCTTCATGGCGTAGATGGTCTTGGTGGCCTTGTGCATGACCTGGAACACCTTGCCGAAGGCGCCCTGCCCCACCACCCGCAGCATCTCAAAGTCCTGGGGCCCCACCTGTGGAGTGCGCACGCGCCGCGTGTGCCAGGGCAAAGGCAACAGGGAGCAGGTCAGACCCGAGCAGGGCGGGGTTGGGCGCGGACGCAGCAGCCCCCATGCTTGTGTTGGAGGAGGCGGGACGAAGCCCGATGTGTGTGGGTGTACTCCCACCGCCCCTTCGGGAGTGCCCGGCGGCCCTGCGCCCAGCCCGCCTCAACGCGGCTCGCTCCCCCACAT
The DNA here is from genome assembly GCA_016834605.1 of Chlamydomonas incerta. Taxonomy (NCBI): domain Eukaryota; kingdom Viridiplantae; phylum Chlorophyta; class Chlorophyceae; order Chlamydomonadales; family Chlamydomonadaceae; genus Chlamydomonas; species Chlamydomonas incerta. The sequence goes on along the minus strand of JAEHOC010000003.1, from coordinate 2,155,518 downwards.
CGCCTAGCGCAGCCCAGCCCTGCGTCCGCCACCCAGCCACCCAGACCCGCCCCTTCGCCTGCTGGTCTTCGCGCCCGCTGCACCACTACACCAACCGCCCTCGCATCCCCCCGCATCCCCCACTATCCACCCTCGCAGCCCGCCGCCCCCCACCCGCTGCGCCGCCCACCTTGCCCGGCGCCACGAACGGCTCGATGTGCGCCGCCGCCGCCACCGCCTCCGCGCGCTTGGCCGCCTCCTCCGTGCCGTGCAGGTCCGGGCACGTGACGGGGCCGTCCACCTCCATCTCCAGCTGCGCCTCCTTCAGCACCAGGTCACCCACCGCGCCGTCGCCGCCGCCCGCGTGGTCCGACGCCGCCGCCACCATCGCCTCGTCGTCCAGCCGCCCGCTGCGGCCGGCGGCGTTGCCGCCGGAGGCGGCTGCGCCGCCGTCCGAGGCGGCCGGCGAGCCGCCGTTGAGCGCGAGCGCGGCGGCGGCGGCGGCCACGGTGGCGCTGTCGGGCTGCTCGCCACTGATGTTATAGCTCAGCGCCTCCGAGGGGCGGCTGGCGATCTGGGGGCGGAGACCAGAGACAGGGGGGGCAGTTAGTTCAGTCCTAGCACGGCGACGCCCCTGCTGTCCCGCATCCCCCGGCCTGGCACGCTGGCAACGGCAGCCGCACCCAACCCCCTCCGCCGCAACCCGCCAGCCTGCCTCCACGACCCCTCGCCGCAGCGCTGCTGCCCCCACAACGCTCCGGCGCCCGGCAAGCGGCACCCGCCCCTCCGCCGCCCATTGCATTTCCCAAGCATGCCCTGCCCCCCCCCCATGGACGGCTACCACCGCTAGCCTGAGGTGATGTTTGACAACAGCTCACAGCCCTGCCTTACCGAGCTTGTCCGGCTGGGCTGGCTGTGCGTGTCAAACTGCTCCTCGAAGGTCATGCTCTCCTCGTGCGGCCCCCCGTGCAGCGGCCGGCCGGCCGGGCCCGCGCCCACGCCCGCACCCACGCCCTTGCCTCCGCCAGCCGCCGCGCTCGCGCCCGCGCCCGCGCCCGCGCCCGCGCCCGCGCCCGCGCCCGCGCCCGCGCCCGCTCCGCCCTTGGCGCCGCCCGGCGCCGCCGCCTCGGCGGCGGCGGCCTTGTCGTCGCGGCGCTGCTGGATGCGGCGGCTGCGCTCCTCGTCCTCCTCCGCCTCCATCACCTCATCCATGGTCAGCTGCTGGCGGCTGCCGCGGCTGCGGATGGCGATGGGCTGAGAGGGCGTCATGGCTGCGGAGGAGGAGGAGGCGGCGGAGGCGGAGCCGGGCGACAGCGTGTGCGGCCCGCCGGCGCCGCCGCCGGCGCCGCCGCCGGGCGACGGCGGGATGAGCGGCGCCATGCGGCCGCCGCGCATCGGGATGGGCGTGGCGGCGCTGCCGGGCGCGTGGCTCGGCTTGGGGCCGTAGTGGCCGTTGGCGGCGGCGCCGGGGCCGGCGCCGGGGCCGGTGCCCAGGCCGCGGCGGGGGCTGTTGTGGTTGGAGTTCTCGGCGCTGCTGGCACCGCCGCTGCCGGCGTTGTTCAGGGCCGCGGTCAGCGGCGACGCCTTGCGCGCGAGCTTGGCGCCGGGGGCCTTGCCAGCCGGCGGCGTGTTGGCGACCGCCGCCGCGGCCGCCGTGGCCGTGGCCGCCGCCGCCGTGGCCGCCGCCGCAGACGCGGGGTTCACGTGGAATCCCACGGGCGGCGCCTGCGCCGCCGTGGTGCCAAAGGGCGTGGGGCCCGCGGCGCCCGGCGTGGTGTGCGGCGCGGCGGCGTGGCCGGCGGCCGGCCCGCCGCGGCCGCCGCCGGAGCCGGAGCCGGCGAGGGCGGCGGTGGCGGCCTGCTGCGCCAGGCCGTCAAATGCGTGCTTCAGCGAGTGCTGTTGCTGCGAACCCTGGCCGTGCTGCTGCTGCGGCTGCTGCGGCTGGGCTTTGCGGCCAGCCTGCTGCGGCGCGGCTGACGCGCCGGGCGCGATTGACGGCGCCGCGGCGGCCGCGGCGGCCGGCGGCGCCGGCGGCGGCGCGTGCTGCTGCTGCTGCTTGCCGCCGCGGGCGTTGCCGGGCGGCGGGGCGGCGCCGGCGCCGGGGAAGCGGCCCTGCGGCACCATCAGCGGTGCGCGGGCCGGCGGCGCCGTGGGCTGTTGCGGCTGCGCAGTAGCAGGGGTCGGGTGGTGGCCGTTAGCCCGGCCAGCCTCGCCAAGGAGCGGCCAAGTGGCCACCGGCGGGGCGGCAGGTGCAGCCGACGCCGGCCTCGACGTCGGTGCGGGCGGAGCAGCAGCTACCGCGGGCGCGGGCCCGGCCACGTTTTTCCAGGACTTGGCGCCCGGTGCCTGGCTGTCGCCCTTGCCGGCCGCTGCAGTGACGTTTGCAGAGGCGCCTCCCAGAGCGGGAAAGTCGGCATCCTGCGGTGGCTTCGCGGGCCCATTGCCGGAAGCAGGTCCCGATGCAGGTCCGCTGGTGCCTGGATTCTTATGGTTCGTATGATGCTGCTGGCCGTGCTGCTGGCCGGACTTGGCGGCCGAAGCCCACTTCGTTGGGCTGAATTCGGCCGCTGCCGGGTTCAGGGTCGGCATTCTGCTCAATTGAGAGGCGCGAGTAATACAAGAGCTATCCTAGACGATGTAAGTGATACGGGCGCAGGCACCGCCAGCAGTTCTGGCTGGTCAGCTCGACCTTCAAGGGCCGGCTCCCTCACACAGCGGCAGAGGAGGGAGTTTCAGGTTCAAGTCCAGAAGCATACGTGCGAAATCGGTTCGGGCAAAAGGCATATCGTCGGAAAGGTTGTTTCAATGGCTCTCGCGCGCGAACGCTTGACGGGCTGGTTTGAACAAAATCGGCAATAGGCTCAAGCGCTGCGTATGCGTGAAGTGGGGAATCTGCAGCTATCGTCCGCTTATGGGCGCAAAGACTTTGGGCTGCCGGGCAACATCCCTGCCGGATTGAGATGCCCCACGCCAATTGGCGGGACCGCCTGTGCCTCTCTACAAGTTGCTATCACCACACTGCCCACACTCGCAGTAACAGGCCCGCCCGCCGCCGTGCCAGGAGTTCCGTTGCTGAAATCATGATTTCACCATTCGTTCACAGACAAGGCGTCCCTTCTGCCCTCACGGTTTGCGCCTCGTGCATCATAGATCTAAACCCAGATACAAATCTAGGTCAGCGCCCGGACTGGCGCCCGGCGACACCTCGCGCCCTTGCCCCAGGCGTCCTCCGACTCCCGGCGCGGCCCCAACACCCGCTCACCAACACCAACTGTCCTCTACTTGTCCGGAACTCGTTCATGATCACGACGTGCGCCATGTGGTGGCCACGCAGCCGCCGCGCGAACTCCACCCACGCGTAAGGAGTTCGTGCCGCTGCTGCGTGACCACCATATGGCGCACGTCGTGACCATGAAGTAATGATTTCCGGACAAGCAGTCTAAGTAAGCGAGACGCCGATGGTGAACGCTTGTTTGCGGCGCACCTTTTGTAACGCTGGTCCGTGTAACCTTGGATGTAACGCCGGTTCGAGAGCGTGTGCGCGCACGCAGGTATGCGTCGAGGCGTGACCTGTGGTGCTGCAGGCTGTCAAAGCGCAAACCTGGCATGCGGGGGGCTTACGGCGTGCAAGAGTGCAACTACTCAGGCACTTATGCTGCTGCTACTGCTCATCCTGCGCTTGTGGCACGGTGGAGACAGCCGGCCAGAGGAGTCCGACGGCCGGCCGCATGCCGACGCCAATGTTCCAACGCCAAACGCCGAGGGCTGTGACGCGCAGCAGCCGCTGCAGCGGCAGCGCAGCACCAGCAGCAGCAGGAGGAGGACGAGAAGGTTTAGTCCAGCTTCTGGTTCCAGGCTTGCGGCCCCTGGTAGACGTGCTGTGTGTTCTAATGGGGCTGCGGGGTGAAGTGACACGCCATGGGCCGCAGTTCATGTCGTGATGAGACTGATGACCCGCCTATTTGGCGGACAGGGGCGTCCCTCCCGCGCGCTGCCGTTGGGGCGTGTTTGTGAGGCCCTAAAACCCTAAACCTGAGAGTACAGACCCCTGTGCCGTGTGTGGACTGGGCAACCGTGTGTGGACTGTGTGGGCTGGGCAATGAATATCTTGAATGAGGCACAACTTACGAGGGACATATCAAAGAGGGACATAACACCAGCGCGGGGAATGTACAGGCGCAACCGCATTATTGCTGCGAGCTTTGCACTTTTGCACTCCCCGATATGCAGCATGTGGGCTTCTTTACTACCTTTGATAGTTTGATGCCTCACGCTGCATGTTGGCGAGTGCGAGAGCGCAAAGCTGGCAGCAGACATGCACGCCTCCAGCACTGCGTTTGCGAAGGATGTTTGGGTGTAGCGGCGCGCAAGGCTGAGTCTGATGGCAAGTCTGGGTGTGGGCCGCAGTTCATGCCGTGGTTCCCGGTTCCCCCGCTCGGACTCGGACTCGGACTCGGACAGGCGGCTTTAGGCCCCGCCCTTGAAGAGTGCCTGTAAAGTGTAAACTGATGGATGGTGGTAGGAACAGGACAAGGGCGACAGTTGGCATGTCCGGTAGATGAATTCCCCGCACCCAGTGTAAACTGACGGAGTACAGACTCCCAAGTCGTGCAGAAGGGCTGTACTGGGTGTGGTAGCGCAGATCAAGGGGCATTGTCGCCCAGTCCCAACTCCCAACAGTGTTTGCCGAATGCCCAGCCCCAGAAGCGTATCACCGGTATGCGCAGCACCGCAAGTCAGCGGTTGCTAGCGGCTGGAGAAACCGGACTGCAGGAATCGGGACGGATCGCCGGATGCACAAGGGCAAAGGTTGGCTGGCGGGGCCTTCCCCGGCGTTGGATGGGCACAGGCATGCACGGCATGGCAGGGCGGGAGGCATGACCTGAGGTGAAGGGTTTGTTTTGGGGCTTGGACAGAACGCCAGTTGTGCACAGGGCACACCAACGGAGGCGCGTGGTGTGGCCAGGGGCCGGCTGACACGGTTGCAGCTGACGCGACACGGGCACGGGCCGCGTGGGGGCAGTCGAGACAAGCAAAACGACTACAACTCTACAAGCATGCCCCTTCGGCTGAGGACCAACTTGTACCAGTCCTCCAGTCTTGGGTCAGACCGGAAAGTGTCCCGGGCAAGTGTGTACTGTGCCCATCGAGCGTACACAGTCGCAGTGTTCTTTGCGGTGTTCCCTCCATCAAGCCATCCATTCGCTGCCATACGCCTATGCTGCACAGCCTCCGTCGTCTCAGCCAGCCCAGATGCGCGGCGCCCAGGGCGCCCCTGGCGGTGCGCGCCGCACGGCCCCTGTTCGTGCACGACGTGCTGTGCCCACACACTGCTGCACACCAGTGCCGTGGCACGCCCCACCCGAGCGCTGGGGGCTGATCCACGAAATGTGCCAGCCAGCGCTGTCCTGGTGATCCAAGTACGTCAACCACGGCATCCCTCAACACACACGATACGCATCACATAAGCCTGCCGCATTGTCTGCCACACCACTCTGTCTCTCGAGCTACTCTCCGCTAGCAGTGCAAGGGAACCCTCGCTCCATTACGCCGACTCTTTCCCGGGAGCACCGGCGGCGGCGCCGCTGTCGCCACCCGCCTTCCCGGCCGGGCTGGCCCCTCCTGCGCGCAGCGCCGCCGCAGCCTCCCTCCTCCGGAGCACCGTCATGACCTCCCACTTGGTTGCGGAGGCGGGGTTGCTCTTGAGCAGCGACTCGGGCGTGTTTATGAGGTAGGCGTCGAGGCCGCCCATGTCCTCAATGTGCCTGTGTCAAGGGGCAGAAATGTTGTTACATTACAAGTGAGCATGGACGGAGGGTGCAGCGCGCGAGCCGCACTGGCGGGCGTGGAACAGTGTGCGCGTCCGGGTGGATTGAGCCAGGCGCGACGGAGCGGAGCTGTGGAGGTGGAATGAGTGAATGACCCGTGGCTGGGACTGCCCGGCCGTGCCCGGGCCGCTGGGATCCGGCTCTTCCTGAAGGACTACTGTTCTGCGGCAGACGTGGCTCCCCGAACCCTGAGCCTCCAACCGGCTCCGCGCTACGGATGAGGTGTCACCAGGAAGGGACTGCGACGCGAGTGCAGGCCGTCCCCAACGCACGCACCGCAGCGTGTCCTTCGTCATCACCAGCTCCACCTTCCGCCGGAGCGTTTCGCTCCACAGGCGCACGCGATGCCAGTTTGGGAGCACCAGGGATACACGCCTGCGGGCAGGAGCAGGAGCACACGGTTGAGTCACGGGGCGTAGACCCCGAAGCTGGCGAGGCACGCCTGCCCCGCACGTCTGAGCCCCCCCGGCGAGGCAGAAACCCACTCACTCGTCCTTGCTCTTGGGGTATTGCCGCACTCTTAGCGTTATCTGCGTGTTGCCCCACACTACATCGCGCCGGTGCGCCTGCAGGTGCTCGAGCTGCTTCCGGGCTGGGGGAATCAGCCGGCTGATCAGCTGCCGGACGTTGGAGGACATTCTAAGGTGCTAATAGTATGCTAACACAGCATAAATCACTGCTGCGCGGGTGCTGACCGCGCGGCAGCGCAAAAAAAGCAAAGTTGGGGCTAAGTAATGCTTATGTGGCACCGGAAACGTATATAGTTATTGTTATTTAAGACCGCGATAAAGATACCGGGGCAATAGACGTCAGTCCCAAGCAACTTCTTTGCGGTAAGCTTTGAGGCTACGTGCACAATTAATAACTGTTATGTTAACCTTTAAGTTCAACAATCCGCAGCGAGGACACAGAATCCTCGGTGTCTTTCGAGCGGAAAACTGCAGTGCCGCGATGGGAGTCGCTTTCAGTACCTGTTCAGTGGGGATCCACGCAATGCATTAAAATACAGTAGGTAGGATACCGACTGCATGCTAGATTGAAGCACGAGTTTGAGGCTTGAGTTGTTCCATGAATGATTTCCCGCCAGATGTCTCGCAGCGCATAAGCGCCTAGCAAAATGGCCGAGCTTGGGTCTCGCGCTGCTGCCATCCTTTCGGAGGAGCCTTTCGGCGTGAAGCTCCTTCGGCGGGAGTATGAGCGCAAGGCGAGCTGCTGCCGGGGGCTCAAGGGGCGCAGCTGCAGTGTCGCCAAACTTGCGCAGCGCTGCAATTATCCTGTAGTTTGGAATGCAGGCCGGGGCTTAGCCCGAAACCCTGTATAACTACGTCGCCGCTGCTTGCCTTTGCCACTTACAGGCAGCGGGCGGGCGCCACAGGCAGCGCGGCGACAGCCAGCGGCTGCTGCCGCCCGGCGCCATCAAACTCTACGTGCGCGAGGGCGCCACGCCGCCCGGCGGCGACTGCTGCGTGGAGGAGGTGGCGGTGCTGGGCAGGCGGTGAGAGAGCTGTGGCGGTGAACGGTACACGCTGGAACGAGAGCCGGATCAGCACAGTCCTGTGCAGTGCAGCTGGGGTGGACGGGTCACACCAGAGCGCCCGCTACGCTACCGCACCCGTGCAGCATACTCCTCCAGCCGCGCCGCGCTGTTTACCCCTGCCAAGCTGTTTGCTGCTGCTACTGCTGCTACTGCTCCTTCCGCTCCCCCCATCCCGCAGCGTGGCCTGGACCTGCGGCAACCGCGTGCGCAAGCTGTTCACGCTGGGCTTTGAGGTGCTGCAGGTGGGGGCTCCTCCGGGGTGCTGCCGGGGGATGCTGCAGGTGCGGGGCCGGGGGGTTTGCAGTTACCGGGCCGGTGTGTATGTGTGGATACCATCCCAAGCTAAACCAACCGAAGGGGGTGGTGTGAGCCGGGGGGGGGGGGCTGCAGATGCGGGCCAGGGGATGCGGCCTGGTGTGAGCAACCGCGGCCGTGAGCGGCCGCGTGCGCTCCTCAGAGGGGGCCGCGTGCGCCGACCACGCACACCGCTCTGGCATACGCCCCCGGCCCCCACCCCGCCCAACTAATCCATGCCTGGGCCTTCACGCACACGCACACACGCACACATGCACTTCCTTATGATCTCTAACACGAGCAAAGTAGCAAACACAAGGTACACGCACCCACGTTTTTCCCTCGCTAACACGCGCACGCACGCGCATTCGCTCGCAGGCTGCATGGGCGCAGTTCCCGGGCTACAGCGGCGGCGAGCCCGTGCTGTGCCTGCTGGGCGCCGCGGGGCTGCTGAGCACCTGCACCGCGGGCGGCGAGCTGCAGGAGTGCGCGGTGCCGCCGGGGCTGGACGCGCTGTGGCCGGCGGGGGAGGCGGGGCTGCTGCTGGGGGTGAGCGCCGGGGGGTGGGCGGGCGGGTGGGCAGGGCAGTCGGGATTAGTCTGTCTGTTGGCCACTCAGGCAATATGGGGAGTGGATTGTTGGCTAGCTGCACGACTCGTAAGGGGGCACGCAGCCTGCGAGCAGCCTCCACCTATTCAGCCTGCGCCGCGCGCCCTGCACCGGTTCGCCGGGTCGCTCCCGGCTTTTGCCATCTCTGCCTCCTCTGCTTCTCGCGAGCACGCAGCAACACGCCTCCCAGCCACATGCAATTACGATTGCGACGCAATGCGCAGGGCGCCGCCGCCTCCACTCTGTACCTGCTGTCGCACCCGCTGGATGAGCCGGCGCCCGTGGTGGCGGACGTGGCGGCGCGGCACGGCGGGCGCCCCGGCGGCGGCAGCTACGCGGGCTGGGCGGGCGAGGCGGTGGTGTGGAGCAGCCACGACCTGCCGTACCTGGCCACCTACAGCGAGGTGGGTGTGGGCGTGGTTGGGCGGGCGGGTGGGTGGAGGGTCGGCGAGCGCACGCGACCCGGCCATTGCCACACAAGCGGGGCGCCATGGTCAGGCCGGGGCAGCGCCTGTGCCAGGAAGCCCTGGACGGGCAGTGGCGGTTGTGTGCCCCGCGACCGGCTCTGCCCCAAGTCCCACTGTGCCCCTCACACACTCACACGACCCCTGTATGCGACCGCAGGCGGCCGGCCGGCTGGCGGTGTGGGCGGTGGGCCGCGCGCAGCTGGCGCCGAAGCTGCTCGGAGACCTACCCGACATGCCCGCGGCCACGCCCCTGCCGCCGGGAGCCCCGGGCGGCCCGGCCGGAGCGCACCACTTCATTCCCGGCACCGGTCCCGCCGCTGGCACTGGCGCCGGCGCCGGCGCCTGGTTGGCGGCAGGAGGCCAGGCGGCCGCGGGGATGGGGCGCGGCATTGGAGTGGCGGCGGCGGCCGGCGGGGGCGGCGGCGCGGGCGCGCCACCGCCGAGCGCGGTGGCGCCGGGCACAGCGGCGTCGGGCATGTCGCTCGCCACGCCCGTCAGCATGTTCAGCTTCCAGCTGCCGCACGGCGGCAGTGCCGGCGGCGGCGGGGCTGCGGCGGCGGCAGGTGCTGGCGCTGGCGCTGGCGCGCCGTTCGGGTTCGGCGCGGCGGCGGTGGCGGCGCCGTCGCCGGCTCCGCCGCCCAGCGCCGCGCCGTCGGACATGTCAATGGCCATGACGCCCATGCAGCAGGGGCCGCCGGCGGCGCCGCCGCCGCAGCAGACGCCGGCGAGCACCGCGCCGTCGGACCTGTGCCCCATGGACATCACACCCATGCCGCCGCCGCTGCCGCAGCCGCTGTACGGCACTGGCGGCGGCGGCGCCGCCGCCGCCGCCGCCAGGGCTTCGCCCTACCCGCCGCCCAGCGCCGCGCCCTCCGCCATGTCCATGGCCATGACGCCGGCGCCCTGCGCCGCCACGCCGGCGGCGGCGGCGGCCGCCTCGCAGCACGCGCCCTTCCCCGCCTTTCCCGCGCTACAGCCGCCGCACATGCCGCAGCAACAGCAGCCGTCGCCCGCCGCGCCGCCCAGCGCCGCGCCGTCGGACATGTCGCTCATGTCGGCGGCCATGTCGCTGGCATCGCAGCACCCCACGCCCGCGTCAGTGGCGCAGCAGGCGGCGTCGGCGTCGGCGGCGGCGCGGCCGGGCGGCGCGGCGGGCGCGCGCCGCGGCTCTGCTGCCGGCGACGTCGCCGCCGGCGGCGGCTGGGCGGGCTTTGGTGTGGGGCCGGCAGTTGGCGGCAGTGGCGGCGGCGGCGGCGGCGGCGGCTATATGTCGCCGTACGTCGGCGCGGTGGCGGGCACGCCTGTGGGCGGCGGCGGCGGCGGCGGCGGCGGCGCGGCGGGCTGGGCATCGCCGGGGCCGGCGGGCCTGGGCGGCGCTGCCGTGCCCGGCTCGGCGTTGAAGCGGTAAGCGCTGGTTCCGTCGCTGTCACTGCCGCAGCCCCTGATTCTCTTCGCTGTAGTTTTTTAATGCTGCCGCTATCAATATGCTTACGTCAATGTCATCAGTCAGTGGCCGAACTGAGGACAGGGGGCAAAACTAGCGACTGGCACAGAATCAGTGACAGACAGAGCGGGAGTCAGTGACAGCGACGGCGGCAGAACCCTCAACAGGATCTTGGAAAGCGCAATGATGCTGTCGGGGTTCTGTCGCTCTCGCTGTCACTGATTCCGGCTTTGTCTGTCACGGATTGATCCTGTGACAGCCGCTAGCTATGCCCCCTGTCACTAGTTCGGCCGCTGTCGTCGTACTGCATCTCTTGACGCCCTGGAACCATGTGCGGCGTGTGCCGCGTGGGCTGCGTGTGCCGCGTGGGCTTACCCCTTTCTGGTCGGTAGGCGGACGGCATGCAACCAGGCCCTTGACCTCTCCCGTTAACTTCGTGCACTCGGCCTCCTGCTGCGCGCACGCCGGCCCCGCAGGGCCCCTGCGACGCGCACCCCCGACGGCTTCCTCTCGCCGCACCTGTTCAACCCCACGCCGCGCGCCGCGGCGGTCGCGGCGGCAGCCAACGCCGCCGCCGCCGCGCCAAGCCCCGGCGGCTTCGGCTACCGCGCCGGCGGCGGCGGCGGCGGCGGCGGCGGCGGCGGCGGCGGCGCGGCCGGCGGCGGCAAGCCCCCTCGCCACCCCGGCACGCCGGCGCAGCTGTTCGCTGGGGACGGAGCCGGTGCGGCGGCGGCGGCCGGCGGCGGCGGCGGCGGCGGCGTTGCCGCCAGCACGCCTGGCCTGCTGGGCGCGACGGCGGGCGGGCGGCGGGGCAGCCGCACGCACGTGACGGCGGCGTCCCGGCCGCCGGCACTGGGCGGCGCGGGCGAGGAGTGCCGCGTCATGGTGCTGCTGCACGAGGAGCCGCTGCCGCCGGGTGGGTAGGCGCGTGGGTGGGAGCACAAGGGACATCGACCAGGGACTGGGCATGCGATGCAGGCGCGTGCGTGTGGGAGGGGTTGGGCGGGTGCGGGGCAGTATGACAAGCGGCCTGGGGACCCGCCGGGGACCCCTGCCGAGATACACTGCCGCGCTGCCGCGCAGCACATTAGCGCTGCCTCCTCGGCCTGCACGTGCGCGTGGCCGACTGCTGCTACTGCTGCTAATGCCGGCGCGCAGGCGTGCGGCCCACGGAGGCGGTCATGGCGACGGACCTGTCCGGCGCGCCGCTGCTGTGCGTGCTGTGCGGCGCCACCTCCCGCGTGCTGGGCCTCTCCATCTCGCCCGCCGGCGGCGGCGGCGGCGGCGCCGCCGCCAAGGCGCACAAGGCGCAGCACCAGGAGCAGACGCCGTACCCTGGGGCAGGCGCGGGCGGGGGCGCGGCGCCGCACACGGCGCGTGTGAGGCTGGTGGGCAGCATCGAGGCCACCGCGATCGCGGCTGTAGCAGCCACCGGGCTGCACATCCTTGACGGCAGTAGCAGCAGCAGCAGCCCTGCCGCAGGCAAGGGCGCCGATGGAGGCGGCGACGATGGTGGCGGCAGTAGCAGCATGAGCCCGAGCGGCTCGTTGCTACAGCCGCGGCTGCACCGGGACCTGCTGGCGCTGCTGCCGTCGGGGCAGCTGGTGGTGCACCGGGGTGAGCAGTCGCACACACCTGCTGCTGTTGTTGCGCACAGCTGCGCACACATGCTGCTCCTGCTCCGGCTGCTGCTGTTCCTGTTGCGTCACGGCTGATGCGTTCGCGCCCCTGCGGGAGGTTCACTGTGGACATCCGTTTCATCACCTGAATTGTGGGATTTGTTTCACACCCGTTCTTCTCCTCACCTGACCAAACAGGCCTGGCGCCGCTCGTCACCGTTGCCATCGCCCCCACCTGGGACCCGCCGCCGCACCCCGCACCGCCGCCGCCGCCGCCGCAACAGCAGCAGCAGCACGCCGGCACGAAAGCGCCGCTCTCATCCCTGCGCACCCGGACCGGCCCAGCCGCCGGCGGCGGCGCCGCCGCCGCCGGCGGAGCGGACCCATCCACGCCCACCTCCTCCAACGGCGGCACAGACATGATGCTTGATGACGGCTGCTCCGACATGGATGAGGGCGACAGCGACCAGGAGGGCGGCGGCGGCGCCGCCGCCGCCGCCGCCGGCGGCCGCGGCACCTCGGCCCGCCGCAGCGGCGGCGCCGCCCACCGGCCGCGCGGCGGCGCCACCGCGGCGGCGGCGGCGGCGGTGGCGGCGGCGGCGGCGCACGTGAGTGAGGAGGGTGACGACATGATGCTTATCTCCTCACCGCCAGCCTGCATGGGCAGTGCTGGCGGCGCCGCCCCAACCCCGGGCTCCGCCACCGCTGCATGGGCCGCTGCCGGCGCCGGCGCCGCGCCCCATGCGGCAGGGCAGCCAGCCGTAGCTGCTGCGCCGGCGCCGCCGAAGCTGGTGGGGCTGCGCCGCGGCGTCGGCAACACCGTTGTCGTGCTGACACCGCCGGCGGCGGCGGCGGCGGACGCGGCGGCGGCGGCAACGGTAGCGGCGGCAGCAGCAGGAACGTCCCAGCGCGGCGGCGACAAGCCGCGGCGGAGCCTGGCCGGCGCCGAGCTCCTGCCGGCGGTGCCCACGCCGGCGCCGGCGGCGCCGCCGCCGCGCGAGGTGCGGCTGCTGCTGCCGTTCGCTACGGTGTCGCGGCTGACGGCGGCGGCGCTGGAGGCGGTGCGGGCGGCGGCGCCGGCGGCGGCCTACCTAGCCTTCCTGCGCCGCTTCTACGGCGCGCGGCCCGCCGCCACCGCGCGCGCCGCCAGCGAGTGGGCAATATTCGACTCGGTGCTGTCCGAGTGGGCCGCCGACCCGGAGGCCTTTGCCCGCGGCGCCCCCGTGCCGGCGGCGGCCGCCGCCGCCGCGCCCGCCAACGCCGCTGCTGCTACAGCTGCTACAGCTGCTGCAGCGGGCGGCGGCGGCGGCGGCGGCGGCTCCGGGCCCGACCCGCTCGCGACGCCGTTCTCCACGCCGCTGCACACGCGGCGCTTCGCGGCCATGTCGCTGGCGTCGCCGGCGCCGCTGCAGCCGCCGCAGACGGCGGCGGCGGCGGCGGCGGCGGGTGGCGGCGCGGCGGGCGCTGGCGGCGGCGGCGGCGGCCCGGGAGCAAGCTCGGCTTGGGAGCGGCTGCTGGCATCCGAGACGCAGGCGCGGCTGCTGGCGGGCGGCGCCGGCGCCGGCGGCTCGCGGCGGCGGCTGGGCTGGATGTCGATCAGGCCGCCGGCGGCGGCCGCAGCCGGCGGCGGCGCCGCCGCCAAGCCGCCCGCCGGCCAGCAGCCTGCGCCCGCCACCACCGCCGCCGCCGCCGCCGCCAGCTTGCCCATCGTCAACCTCACGGCGCTCTTCGGCGACGGCCCCGCGAACGACGGCGCCACGGCAGCGGCGGCGGCGGCAGCGCCGCCGCCGCCAGCCGCCGCCGCCGCCGCCAGGCCGCTGGGCGCCGCCGCCGCGCCTCTGCTGGCCGTGCTGTACGGCCTGCACGGGCTGTACGAGGAGTGCAAGCTGGACGTGCTGACGTGGCCCAGCCTGGCGCCGCTGGGCGCCTGTTTGGGCAACCTGGCGGCGGCGTTGGGCCTGCACTCCTACTGGGAGCACTACGCGCGCGACCTGGGGCCGGCGGCGCTGGCGGCGGCGGGCGCGGCGGAGCCGCCGCTGCGCGCGCCGCCGGGCCTCGCGGTGCGGCCGCCCACTGACATCTACAGGTGCGCGGCCCGCACGGTTTGTTTTGCACACACACGCATGCCAGTTTGCGCTCCTTCCGTTTGTAGGCTGCGCTGATCATAGCCGTAGTCGTGTGCTTTCCTGCTCGTGGGTCACACCGGTGTTTTGTTTTGGTTGCACCGACAACAAACCAACGCCCGGACCCGCACAGGGTGCTGTCGCGCATGCTCCACGGCACGCCGCCCGAGCCCCGCGACCTGCCCTCCCTGCTGGAGCCCGCCGCCGCCGCTGCCGCCGCCGCCGCCGCCGCCGCCGCAGCTGGCGGGCTGGATTCCAACGCCACGGGCGGGCTGGAGGGCGGGCGGGTGCGGCACCCGGTGCTGCCGCTCACGTCGCGGCTGCTGGCCTGCTACGCGCTGCTGTGCGGCTGCGCCAAGAGGTGAGCGCGCGGAAGGGGGGAGGGAGCCGGGATACCCAAGCTAAACTAAACCGAAGCCCAGGCAAATGCGACGTAGGTAATGCGGGCCGTACGGCATACGACATGCACAAGAGGGTCTTGATTACTCAACGCTCTGCTCTGCTCTCTCTGCTCTGCCCCTCCCGCCACAAGCCTGCCCGCACCAACACAAACACACCAACAACCACAAACCGTTCCACCTTGCCATTCCAACTTGCGCGCTGCCATGTAGCTGCGCATGCATCATGCTGGAGACGTCGCTGCGGCCGCCGCCGCCGCCGCCGCCGCCGGCCCCCGGCGCCCGCGCCGCCGGCACAGCCGGCACTGCCGCCGCCGCCGCCGCCGCGCCGCGGCTGGAGGCGGCGGTGCGCGCCGCCTCGGAGGCGGTGGTGGCGGCGGTGGCGGCGCAGGGCTGGGACGCGGGCTCGCTGGGCCGCCTGGCGCCGGGCGTGGCGCTGCCGCTGCGGGAGGCGTTCCAGCGCTGCCGCGCCGCGCCGCCGGCAGGCGAGTGCTTCGCACACTGTAGCTCATTTCACTTTGCTACCCCCCCTCCTCTCAATCCATCCACGTCTTTTCCCCGCACGTTCCCCCCTGCCATGCACATCGCACCAGTCCACAACTGCACAGCCGTCTGGGAGCGGCACCAGGGGGGCATGGCCGGATGGGCATCTACCCCCCGTGCCTGTACCCGAGCCTGTGTTTAATCCCCTCGCGCCCCTTCCCCTTCCCCTTCAATCCTTCACCCCCCCCCCCCGGTCCCCCTTCCGCAGGCTGGCCGGTGCAGGCCTACGCGCTGATCGGGCGCGAGGACATCGCCGCCACCCTGGCGCCCTCCGGCCTCACCACGGGCGTGCCCACCATCGCCGCCGACGCCGCCTCCGACCAGCGCCACCACCAGCAGCAGCGCGAGAAGGACGCCGCGGCAGCGGCCGCGGCGGCGGCAGCCGCCGCCGCCGTAGGCAGCGCTGGCGGCGCCGGCGGCGCAAGCGCCGCCGCCGGGCCGGGGCCGCAGCCGTCGCAGCTGTCGGCGGCGGCGCTGGCGGCGCTGGCGGCGGCGCACGCCGCGGCGGGCGGCGGCGCGCCGAGCTTTGCGGCGCTGCTGGCGCAGATTCCCGGCCTCGGCGGTGCGGGCGGCGGCGCTACGCCGCACTCTACGTTCGGGGGGCCGGCGGGGCCGCTGCTCACGCCGCTTCACGGCGGCGGCGGCGGCGCCGCAATGATGGATTTGGCCGCTAGCAACGCAGCCGCCGCCGCGGCTGCTGGGCCGCTGGGTGCCAGTCCCGCCGCCTCGCTCTTCTCCTTCCGCCCGCCGCCCAGCTTCGGCTCGCTCGCGGCCGTCACGCCGCCCACCGCGCCCGGCACCGCCCCCGGCGGCGGCGGCGGCGCGCCGTACTCTCGCCGTACACCCGTGTCGTACATCCCGTACGGCCGCGCCAGCGTCGGCGGCACGCCCGGCATTGGCATGCTGACGCCCGCCGCGGCGACGGCCGCTGCCGCCGGCGGCGGCGGAGCCGCCGGCGCCCTGGTACCGGCGGCGGCGCAGCCGCCGCCGGCGCGGCGGCTGGCGCCGCCGGCGCCGCCGCCGCGGCCGCCGCCGTCTCACTGGTGGTACCTGTGGCGGCCGCCGTACACGGCGCGGCTGCAGCTGCCCAGCCACCAGCTGGACCTGGGGGCGGAGCTGGAGGCGCCGCGGCGGCTGGAGGGCGCGGCCAAGCAGTTTGAGAGCAAGCACGGCATGGAGGGACTCACGCGGGGTGCGTGTGTGCCTCCCGTGTGTGCCTCCCGTGTGTGCCCGTGTGCCGCCCGTGTGTGCCCGTGTGTGCCCGTGTGTGCCCGTGCCCATACGCTCAAGCCCAAGCTCTTATCGTTGTGCTGCATCTACCCGCCAGTCACCCGAGCCCGTGATGTTAAGCACATAACCAAAACCTCAATAATACCAAGATTACCAACCCGTGCGCGCCCCGCAGGCGTGTCGCGGCTGCGCTTCGGCCGCGACGGGCGGCTGCGCATGGTGATCGCGGCCCTGGACAGCTCCCACCCGCTGCTGCTGGACGGACTGGGGCTGCACGAGTCCGACCCCGAGGCGCCCGGCAAGCAGCAGCAGCAGCTGCTGGCGGCGGCGCTGCGCACCATGTCGCTGCCGCTGGGGCGCGGCGCGGTGGCGCTGGCCACGGGTGAGGGCGGGCGGGCGGGCTGGGGGTGGGCGGGGTGGGTGGGGTGGGTGGGGGCTGGGGTGGAGAAGGGTGGATGATGGTGGATCAGCCAAGGGGGGAGGTGAGTGCGAGCCCAAGCTAAACCAACCTGACTTGGGGCAGGGGGGCAGCTGGGCGCCGTTCGAGTCAAATTGTGCAGAACTGATGCTTGTCTTATGCGCACACATGCAACTCACCCAACTCCCAACGCCGCCCACGCCCACACACGCCCACACACATCCCCACACCCCTCCTACACGCCTCCTCACACGCCCACACCCACACACACGCTCCCCCACACACGCCCCCCCTCCACGCGCAGGGCGGCCACTGCCTACCGAGCCCACCGCCTCCGTGCCCAGCATGTGTCTGGCCGGCCTGGTGCCTGACAGCCTGTCCGGACACACCGTGGTCAACCTGGACCTGTCCACGGCGCAGCCGGCGCCCGGCGGCGGCGCGGCGGCGGACTTCACCGCCTGGCCCGAGTTCCACAACGGCGCGGCGGAGGGGCTGCGGCTGAGCGCCGCGCCGGGCGAGGGCCTCACGCGCACTTGGCTGCAGGTGTGTGGTGTGGGTGGGGGCGTGTGGTGGGGGCGTGGGTGGGGTGGGGTGGGAGGGGACGACGGACGCAGGTGGGTGGCGCGGTTTGGCTTTGGAGGGGGCTTTGGAGGGGGCTTGGCTGCCGCAGACGTCAGGGCGTCCGGACGGCCTCGGCCGCCGGTCGCCGCACTGCCGCAGGGGGGTTGGTGGGGTGCGCATTCCTCACCCAGTCGGCGCGGCCAGCCTCCATTCGGCCTCCCACCCTGCTGCGCAGCACACAAGGCTGTGATCCCTCTCCAACACACACACGTCGTGCTGCGCCCCCCACCCCCATCCGCCCCTGTACCACTGGGCATCGGCAGTTCACAGATTTACAAAAGACCGTCACATGCACGACTAACCCCCACCCCCCGCAGGTGGCCACCAAGCCCGACGTGCCCTCCTACACGCACGCCGGACTGCTCATGGCTCTGGGCCTGACCGGGCAGCTGGACCGACTGTCCTGGACCGACCTGTACAGGTGCGTGCGCGTGCGTGGCTCGGTGCGTGTGTGTGTGTGTGTGTGTGTGTGTGTGTGTGTGTGTGTGTGTGTGTGTGTGTGTGTGTGTGTGTGTGTGTGTGTGTGTGTGTGTGTAACTACGGTTTCCACGGTTGACTGATCGAGTCTCGTGATCGAGTACTCGGGACAACCAGCAAACAACGGGCACTCCAGGCTCTCGTTGCTGCTACCACGTGTGTGTGTGTGTGTGTGTGTGTGTGTGTGTGTGTGTGTGTGTGTGTGTGTGTGTGTGTGTAACTACGGTTTACAGTTGCTTGATAGAACCTCGTGATCGAGTGTCCTGAACAACTAACCAGCGCTGGAGCCAGGCTCCAGCACAGTAGTGTTCGCATAGTCTGGTAGTGCGTGTCTCCCAAGCATATGCGCGAAGTTGCGGAGTAACCCGCCGTTTCTGCCCTGTTGGCATACCCTCATCGACTTCTGTGAGCCGGCACTGTCGCTATGCATTGTTTGTTCGACTAGCAATAGGTCATGCACCAAACCAAGTCAGGCACACGTAGTCAAGGCAACTGCACAGCAAGCACACTGGGGCACAAACTACCGAAGTCCTTCCCTCACAGGGCAGAATACGCCTATGGGCAGCCACAAAATGAGAAGAGGTCTGATTGCCATGCCGTCAATGTCCTAGCGTCGCCGTCACGCCAACCCTAGCCTCCACTAGCCTCGAAACCCTACACAGCGCGCGCCGCTCTCAGTGATCCGCCGTATGCATTACTGCATTGTGTGTACGCGGCGCCGGCCCCCCTCCTCAGTCACAATATCGGTTCCCCGCCAGTACGGCTGCAGCCCCCGTTCCACAAGGCTGTCGAACTGGGCTTGCCTCGCGCGCCTAGCTGTGCGCCCCTCCGGCGTTAGGAAAGGCGCCACCGTCACGCCTGCGGTGTGTTTTATCCGCGCAGCAGCCCGGATGAGAGCTGCCCGCTGATCCCTGGTCACCACCACCTCCACATTCCAGACACGACCCGTGCCACTAGCGCGCCAGCGACGCTCATGTGTGTGTGTGTGTGTGTGTGTGTGTGTGTGTGTGTGTGTGTGTGTGTGTGTGTGTGTGTGTGTGTGTGTGTGTGTGTGTGTGTGTGTGTGCGTGCGTGCGTGCGTGCGTGCGTGCGTGTGTCAGCCCTTGCAACCCCTTACCCATCACCACTATCGCGTTTGCGCGAGGCTCCGTCTAGTCGGGTTTGGTTGCGCTTGCGCGGGCGGCCACGTGTGCGGGCGTTCCCCATTTGCTCCGAACGCACCCCACACCCACACCCACACATACCCCGCCCCCACCTCCTTAACTAATGACGAATGTAAACGCAGGTACCTGTCCGACGAGCACGACCCCACCACCATAGCGGTGCTTGTGGGCATGGCGGCGCAGCGGCGCGGCAGCATGGACGCGGTGGTCACGCGTATGCTGTTCCTGCACCTGCCCGCGCGCCACCCCACCTCCTTCCCCGAGCTGGAGCTGTCGCCGCTGGTGCAGGTGGGCGGGCGGGGGCGGGGGGCGGGGCGGGGCGTGAGGGTGTTTTGCAAATAATGTGAAGTGGCGCAGCAGAAAAGCGTCAGCGCCAGGGGGCGTGTGTGTGAGGGGAGGGCGGGACGGGGTGGGAGGGTGGGGTGGCGGAGCGGGAGGGCTGGGAGGGGAGGGGACGGGTTGTGAATGCTAGCAACACGCCGCCTCACGCACCCCACACGTGCCCCACGCACCCCACCACACACGTCCCCCACCCCACACCCCACACCCCAGGCCGCGGCGCTGATGGGCGTGGGGCTGCTGTACGAGGGCTCCGCACACCGCGTCATGGCGGAGACCCTGGTGGAGGAGATTGGCCGCCGCCCGCTCTCGCCAGCCGCCGCCGCCGCCTTCGCAGCCGGCGGCGCCGCCGGCGGCGGCGGCGGCGCCGGAGGCGCCGGCGCCGGCGGAGCCGGCGCCGGCGGGCTGCTTGGCGGCGGCGGGGCCGCCGGCGGCGGCGGCGCGCTGCCGCCGGGGGCGTCGCCGCTGGCTGTGACGCACGACCGGGAGGGGTATGCGCTGGCGGCGGGGTTTGCGCTGGGCATGGTGACGCTGGGGCTGGGCGGCAGCCGCGCGGCGGCGGGCCTGGCGGACCTGCAGCTGGAGGAGCGGCTCACGTGAGCGGTGGCGGGGGAGGAGAGGAGGGGTTTGGTGGAGGTTTGGGCACGAGGTTTGGGGGAGGTTTGGGGGTTTGGGGGGTTGGGGTTAGAGGGGTTTGGGGGATTGGGGTTGGCCGGTGCGGTCATGTTTGGGCGGCGGCGCTGGATTGGATGGGGTCAGATCTGGTCAGGGTCCTGCACCACCCACACCACAACGTACATGTGCACATTTCGGAGAGCTCTTTAACACTCGCAACAAAAAAACACAACGCACACAGGTACTACATGCTGGGCAGCACGGACGCCTCGGCGGCGGCGCGGCGCGCCGGCGGCACCTGGGGCGGCGGCGGCGGCGGCGCGGGCGGCGGCGGCGGCGGCTTTGGCCTAGACCGCGTGTTCGGCACCAGCGGCGGCGGCGGCGGCGCCAAGCTGGGGCACGCGCCGGGGCTGTGGGGCGGCGACGGCGCCGGCCCCGCCGCGCTCAGCGCGCCGGCGGGCGGCCGCAGCGGCGAGGGCGGCGCGGGCGGCGGCGGCAATGGGCAGGGCGTTGCGCTGGTGGGTTGCGATGGGTTATGGCATGACCTGCAATGCCACGCAACGTGACGCAATGAAATGTCACATCATGCAATGCCATCCCGATATGTATTGTTGGTTGAACCAACCCTAACCACCGTGCCTAACCACCCAATCCTAACCACCACCGAACCACCAACCAACCACCAACCACCCCCACAGGTGGTCCTGGAGCCGGACAATGCGCTCAACCTGTCGCTCACGTCGCCCGCCGCCACCGTGGCCCTGGCGCTCATGTACCTGCGCACACACAACGCCGCCATCGCCGCCCGCTTCGCGCTCCCGTCCACGCCCTACGGCCTGGACGCCACGCGGCCCGACGTGATCACGCTGCGCGCGCTGGGCGGCGCGCTGGTGATGTGGGACGCCATCGCGCCGAGCGAGGCCTGGCTGCAGGCGTCCATGCCGCCGCTGTTCCGGGTGAGGAAAGGGGGATTGCAATGATGGTACATGGAAGGGAAGTCTGAACCAATCCCGTAAGGAAACATCAGCGCTGCAAGGAGAAGTTGCAGCCGCATACGCGAGAGCTACTGTAAGGGACGGCAAGGGGAGGGGTTGTGAATGCCAGCCCCCAAGCTAAACCAAACTAACTAGACAGGGGACACCAGCCCAATCTAGGACAAAGCAGGGCTGCAGGTGGCCATGCCGCCGCGGTTCCGGGTGCGGCGCGGGGGAGGAAGGCAGGGGAGGGTGGGGTGGGAGGGGAGGGGCGGGAAGGCCGGCAAGGTGCCCGGCAGACGCCTTCGCACGTCTCCAAACACGCACAGCCAAACACACGTCGCCACCCCGCAGCTGTCTGCGCTGCTGCACGTCGTTGTGCCATGCCTGTAATCCCCACAGACACGACCCCCCCCCCCACACACACACCTGCTGCCTACGCTGCTACACTTCGCTGTACGAACCTTGCAACCCCTTCCCCCCCCCCCCCACACACACACCTCTCCCGCAGGGTCCGCTGGACAAGCTGGTCGACCGCGTGCTGCACCACCTGCAC
Organism: Chlamydomonas incerta; assembly: GCA_016834605.1. Lineage (NCBI taxonomy): Eukaryota > Viridiplantae > Chlorophyta > Chlorophyceae > Chlamydomonadales > Chlamydomonadaceae > Chlamydomonas > Chlamydomonas incerta. The sequence continues at coordinate 2,134,284 of JAEHOC010000003.1, read as the reverse complement.
GGAGGCGGCGGAGCCGCCGCCGGCCGCCGCGGCCGCGGTGGCGCCGCCAGTAGCACCAGCGCCTCCTCCGCGCCCGGCGACGTGCACGCGGTGGCTCTGGCGCACGTGGCGGCGCTGTCGGGCCTGTGCCTGGCCATCGGGCTCAAGTACGCGGGCAGCGCCAACGCCGCCGCCTACGACACGCTGCGGGCCGTGGCGCTGGCGCTGCTGGCGGCGAAGCGGCGCGTGCCCGAGGTTGCGCCGTCGTCGACGGCGGGCGGCGGCGCGGCGGTGGTGACGGGCGCGGGCCAGGTGGCGGGTGGCGGGCCGGCGGCGGTGGGGCGGCTGGACAGGGCGCCGCTGGAGGGCGCGCTGAGTGTGGTGGTGCTGGCGCTGAGCGTGGTGATGGCGGGCACAGGTGAGGAGGAGATGGGAAAGGGGGGAGGGGAGAGGGGAGATGAGGGGAGGGGAGGGGAGAAGAGGAAAGGGGGGAGGGAAGAAGGGGGGGAGCGGGGAGGGGCCCTGCGGGCGGCGGGTGGGGGGCGCGCTTGGGCGACGCAGGGGCGGGAGAGCGGCAGGAGAGCTGGCGCACACGCACAACCACACACAGCAGGCGTGCGAGCTTGCGGTGTGCTTGTGCTCGAGAGTCAACAGCTGCCGCATGCACGCCCACCTGTGCTTGAGACCACCCCACTTCAGATTGTTGATATTGCACCCACACCTGCCCACCTACCCGCTCCCCCACCCAACCTAACCGTCACATGCACGGCTACCCCCCCCCCCCCGCCAGGCCACCTGCCCACCTTCCACCTGCTGCAGGCGCTGTCGTCGCGCCGCCACCCCGCGGCGCACCACGTGCTGTCAAGCGCGGGCGTGGGCTACGGCGCCCACTGCGCCGCCAGCCTGGCGCTGGGGTTCCTGTTCTTGGGCGCGGGTGAGCTTTTGTGTGTGGGTTCCTGGGCGTGGGTGAGCGGCGGGGACCTAACCGAATAATATTATAGGGTGCGGGGGGTGGGGTGGGGGGTAGTGGAGTGGGGGGGGGATAGTGAATGCCAGCCCAAGCTGAGCCAACGACATCTGGGGGCAGGGTGGAGGAGGGGGGACCTGCGGGGCTGGGGAGGGCAGGGCAGTGAAGTGGCGCCGCCCCCGGTGCAGCCCGTCCCTTACTCATCGCACGACCCACCTTACCGCCTCGTCCGCCTGACGCCCATGCGCACAGTGGTTCAGCGGGGCACAACAGGGAGGGGGGATGTGAATACCAGCCCAGGCTGAACCAGCCCAAGCTATCACACGACCTGCCTGCCTTGCCCGCCATAGCACCCACGTGCACACGCCGTCACACCACATGCCCATATGCACACATGCCCACACCCGCCGCCGCCGCAGGCACGCACACCTTCTCCACCACCAACTCCTCTGTGGCGGCGCTGCTGGTGGCGCTGTTCCCCGTGCTGCCGCACACGCCCACAGACAACCGCTGCCACCTGCAGGTGCGTGGGGGGGGGGGGGGCAGGGGGCAGGCATGGGCGGGGCCGAGGGGGCCACCGTGCCACTCGACACGATACTTGTTTTCAACCACAAACCTTTCTTGCGCTCTTTAACACAACACAATACGCATCACATCACATCACAAGTTCACAACACTGAAACACCCCACAACACAAGTCAACACAACACAACACTGAAACACCCCACAACACGCCGCGCAGGTGTTCAGGCACCTGTACGTGCTGGCGGCGCGGCGGCGCTGCCTGGAGGCGGTGGACGTGGACTCGCAGCAGCTGGTGTACGTGCCGCTGCAGGTGGCGCTGCAGCCGCCAGCTGCTGCTGCAGCTGCTACAGCCGGCGGTGGCGGCAGGCACGGCGCCGGCGCCGGGGCGGCAGCGGCTGCTGCGGCTGCTGCCGGGGGGCCGACGGGCCGGCGCCGCGAGGGCGAGGGCGAGGAGGCGGGCGGCCGCCGAGACCCCATTCAGACGGAGGAGGGCGGCGTGCTGCGGGTGCGTGCGGCCGTGCGTGTGCCGCTGCATGGGCTTGGCTGGTTGTCGGTAACACACATGGCGCTCGCTCTACCCGCCCTTCCGCATCCCACAACTGTTTTGACAATGCAAACCCTACCCCGTACCGGTAATAAAGCATGAATAAACCCCGTTCCCTGGCCGCCGCCGCCGCCACAGACCTCCACCAAGGCCAACCTGCCCTGGACGCCCGACGGCCAACTGCGGCCCGGGCCGGGACTGGGGCTGGGGCTGGGGCCGGGCCTCACGCCCGCCACCGCCGCCGCCACCACCACTGCCGCCTCGCCAGGGCCACCAGGCACCGCCGCCACGCACGCCGCCGCCGCCGCCGCCGCCACCACCACCCCTGCCAGCTCGCCGCCGCCCATGCTGGAGGCCCTGCATCTGGAGGGCGACTCGCCGGGCCACCTGCCGCCCCACCCCCACCACCATTCGGCGCTACTCCGCGGCGCCGCCCCCGCCGCCACGACGACGACAGCTGGCGGCGGCGGTGGCGGCGGCAGCGCCAAGACGCCCACCTCCGTCAGCCTGGTGGCGGCGCTGCCGGGCGCCGCCGACGGCACGACCGCGGCGTCGCCGCCGCGGCCCTTCGCCGCCGCCGCGGCGCACGCATCCCAAGCCGCCCACGCCACCACCACCACCGCTGCGCCGCACGAGTCGCTTCCCGAGCCACAGCCACAGCAGGCGCCGCAGGCGCCTACACTCTCCGCCGCGGCCGCAAAAGACGACGGCGCCGGCCTGCCGCCGCCGCAGCCGCCGCTGCTGCTGCACTATGAGCGCGTGGCGCCGGCGCTGCTGCCGGAGCCGCACCAGACGGTGCGGCTGGCGGTGCGCGGGCCGCGCTACTGGCCGCAGCAACTGGACTGGAGCTCGCGCGGCGCCGCCGGACTGGACGGCACCGGCGCCGCCGCGCTGCTGCCGCCGCCGGGGACGGCCGGCACGCAGCCGCCGGAGGCGGCGGCGGCGGCGGCGGCGGCACCGCCGCCGCCCACGCCCTACGGCCTGTTCCCATTCCACACGCCGCTGCCCGGCGGCGGCGGCATCGGCTTTGGCGGCGGCGTCACCGGCGCGATGCTGCCGCCCGGCGCCGCGGCGGCGCAGCCGCCACCGCCGCCGCCGGCGCAGCCGGCGCTCGCCGCCGCCGGCTCCTGCCCCTCGGCGCTGGAGACGGTGTATCGGCAGCTACTGCTGTTCGTGAAGAAGCGCGCCGGCAGCCTGAGCTACAGCCAGGATCCATCGGGGATCCGCTCGCTGCTGTCGCGCGCCTTCCACAACCAGGGCCTGCTGCGGCAGGGGCTGCCGCTGGACGCCGGGTCGCTGCCTCTGCCGAGCTTGGCTGTAGCGCCCGGCGGGGGTGCAGGGGGTGGAAGGGACTCGGCGGCGGCTTCGCCGGCGGCGGGGCGCAGCGCCGGCGGCGCCGTGTCGTCGCCGCCGGGCAGCGCGGGCCGCGCGGCGCGGCGGCAGCTGGACTGGCGGGCAAGCAGCGGCGGCGGCGGCGGCGGGAGCTTCGGCGGCGGCGGCGGCCGCGACGTCGACGGCACGTCACCCAGCGGCGCCCGCCGAATGGACCTGGACGCCGGCGGCCGCCAGGCCAGCCCCGACCGACGGCGGCCGTCCGCCGACGGCGGCAGCGCCGGAGGCGCCGCCGCCGCCGCCGCAGGCGGCGGCGGCGCCGCCGCGGCCGCGGCCGCGGCCGCCGACGCCTCTGCCGGCGGCGGCGGCGGCGGCGGCGGCGGCGGGTTCGACCTGGTCCACCTGTGCGCCACGTTCTCGGTGGACCCCTCCATCATGGCGTTCGCGCAGCACATCAAGGCCATGCGCGACCTGTGGATAGCCGCCGAGACCGAGGCCGAGGCGGAGGAGGAGCAGGCCGCGGCGGCGGCGGGTGCGGACGGTGTGGGTAGCAGCAGCGGGCTGCGGCGCGGCCTGTCGCTACTCGCCGCGCCGGCGGCGCCGGCGGCGGCACGGGCTGCGGCCGGCGGCAGCGGCACCGGGACAGCGGCGGCGGCGGCGCAGCAGCAACAGCTGCAGCTGCTGCAGCGGCGGCGGCGGCGCTGGCAGGCGGCGCGGCGGCTGCGGCGGCACGGCGCGGAGCTGCTGTCGTTCTGCTACAGCGCCCTGTACGAATGCATCACAGGCGAGAAGACGCCCGCGCTGCCCATGTACCTGCACCTGCACTGCCTCGTGCACCGGGCGGCTGTAGCAGCCGCCGCCGGCGGCAGTAGCAGCGGCGGCGCCGACTTCGGTGTTGGCGCGGGCGGCAGTCGCGGCCGTAGCAGCGGCGGCGGCGGCGGTGTGGACCGCCTGGTGGCGTTCGGCGCGGCCGCGGCGGCGGCGCCGCTGCACCCCGGCAGCGTGCTGACGGCGGTGGCGGTGCCGCTGGCGGCGCCGCTGCGCGGGCTGCAGCTGGCGAGAGCCTACTACAGCGGGCCGCTGGCGGCGGCGGCTGCTACAGCCGTCGCCGCCTCCTGCTCCTCCGGCGTGGAGCTGTTCACCGACCCTGACGAGCAGGCGCTGTGGCGGCCTCTGCTACAGCCGGCCTTCCTGGACAGCCTGTGGTGCGCGCTGCAGCATCGGCGCTGGCGCCCGCTGCGGCTGCTGCCGGCGGCTGCGGCGGCGCCCCTGGGGGCGGCGGCCCCGGCGGCGGCCGGCAGCGGCGGCGGCGGCGGCGGCAGCGCTCTGGGGGCGTACCTGCAAAAGGGCCGCATGCTGTCGCTGGAGGACTTCGAGGCCGTGGCGCCAGGTGCGAGCGGCGGCGCGTGTTGTGCCGTGAACCTCGTGTTACCGTGTGGTGTTCACCGGCAGAGTGTATGTTGAGGCGTTGCCACCGGGGGGGCCGGCCCGGGCGTGCTGCCGTCTCCACAGCGGCCGCTCGCGCGGGTTGCCCAGCCACCGCCGCCGCCATCGTTGCGTCCCGGGCCGCTCAATTAGAATATATACACAACTTAGTAACACCCCCGTGTATGTGCGTGCGCGTGTGTATTTGTGTGCGCGCAGGCATGTCCCGCCTGGCGCCCGAGGCGGAGCTGCAGGCGGAGCTGGGCCGCTGCCTGGCGCTGCACGGCCTGCCGCCCCTGGCCGATGTGGCGGCGGCGCTGGAAGCGCTGCGGCAGCTGCCGGCCTGGCAGCAGGTGCGGCAGCTGGCGGCGGCGAGTGCGGGTGCGGGAGCCGGGGTCGGGGCAGGCGCGGGGTTGGGGGCGGTGGTGGCGGCCGGCGGCGTGGCGCCCACGTGGGCGGTGCTGCCGCTGCTGTCGCTGGTGCTGCCGGGGCTGTCGCAGGAGGCGTTGCTGCTGCTGGCGGCGGCGGTGCCGCTGTGAGTCGTGTCGTGCGGCGAACAAGGCGCCCGTTGGGTACCCGTGGATGTGGTGAGGCAGGGATGGTTGCACCTCTTGAGGCAGCGGCGATGGTTGTCATGTTGGTGCCAGTGCTATGAGGGTGCGCATGTGTGTGCGGGAGGTTGTGCGCAGCACGGATGAGCAAGGGAGGAGGTGCGGAGCGAGCCGAGGGACCGGCGGCGTGAGCCAATGAACGTGTGGTGAATTGCCGTGTGCCACTCGGTGTGGTGTAGTTGTGTAAACATCATCCGAGCGGGACCGAACCAGACCGCCCGCCGCAGTCGGCTTGGGCAAGCCTGCTATGCCACAGCGGCACGCGGCCGCGCGCACCCACACTGGCCCCAACCAGGAGCCCTCTCAGCTGTGTCACCAAAGGGAAATGCCAACTCCCGTCCCTTGCCCTGCTCCTCCGAACCACTGACGGGCTGTCGGGCCCCACCCCAGTTCGTGGCGATGCAAGGCGCGCTCCGCAGGCGTGGAAGAAGCTGGCCCGGCTGCACGAGGGCTGAGCTGTCGGTAACTACCCGCGAATGCGGACCCCAAGTCTGGGCGCTCGGTGGACCAGCCGAGCGGGCACTGGATTGTGGTTGTGGTAAGCTGGCAGAGACGCACACACAGGACGGCGGCTGTGTGGCTGGACGGCACCTCCCGAAGAGACAGGGGTTGCGAGAAAGCACTCTGTAATCTCCGTGAATCCCGTGTAAAATTGGATTTCGTTACAGGCAGCTGGAAGAGGTGCATCGCGACGTCGCGCGTGGGCTTAAGTACCTACCGTATTCAAGCGCTCGCCACGGGCCCCGCCTCTGCCATGCACGGCTGCAACGCCGCACAACGCAACACACTTCGCAACTGAGCCTAACAACCGCGACAGCCAACAGCACGACCGCATCCACACGTTCTCAGCACCGGCACCCGCAAGTAAGCGCAGCCCTCGGAGCGCCCTGCCCGGCCATTCCTCACCCGTTTCTCTCACTCCCTGTAGCTGCCGCCTGACTCCAGCGAGGCCCAGAAACGCGCGCAGCTTCCAAACAGCACACACGATATCAAGCACACTCGCCCACAGCTCTCAGCACGCAACTCGGTTCGTAACCGCTGTCTCATTTGTTGTAAACCTGAAGCCGCTTAGCCGCGTTACCGGTGAAATGGGGCCGGGGATCCGTGCGCCCACATGGGGTCCGACACCACGGTTCGACACCCGTACTATACTCCAAACACCCACTACCACCACTACCACCGCTACCCGTGCACGGAGCCGAATGCCGAATAAACAAACCCGAAAATCCTAAGATGCTGGTGTTTTGTCGTTCCGCCTTTTGGCTCCAAAGTTGGACCCAAAGTTTGACCCAAAGTTTGACCCAAAACTGGATGATGCAGCCTGCAGCGTGCTGCCGTCCTTTGCAAAGGACTTGCCGCCCTCAGCGACTCAGCCCACTCTTGAGGCCGCCGCCGATGCTGTTGAGGCCGGCGCCGATGCTGCCCAGCCCGCTCTTCAGGCCGGCGCCGATGCTGCCCAGCCCCACGGCGAGGCCGCCACCGATGCAGCCCAGCCCCACGCCGAGCCCCAGGCCGAGCCCCAGGGCAAGCCAGCGCCCGTCCGCGACAGCGCTAGGAGGGCGCTGCGTGCTGGATTTCCGGTGGCTGCTCCGGTTCCTGTTGCTGCTGCTGCTGCTGCTGCCCTGTGAGCTCGCGGCTCGGCTCGCGGGCACGGCGCTGGGCATGGCGAGTTCCGGGCAGGCGGGCGCCTGTCGGCCGAAGCACCAATGTTTATTTTATAAGCCTTGAATTGCAGCCCAATGCAGCGCAAGGCAGCCCAAGATACTCGGAAACCCCTCGACTTACGCGAGCCGCGGAACAACGGCTCAGACGAGCAACGCGCGGCAGCTTCGGAGTGGAAGTGCCGTGGCTCTTAGGCTTGTGCAGGTGCCAACCAAAGAACGAAGACAACAAGACAACTGGAATCCACATCGCCGGTGCAGGCATGACGCAATGCACGCGGATATACGCAATGTGATAAATCAAACTGAGTTAAGAAAGTATCAAATGCGCTCCAGCTTCGGTAAGTGGGCAAGACGCGGCCATGACGCGCTGGACTAGGACTCGATGGTGTTCAAACAAGCCTTCTACTTCTTACAGCATTGGTTTACGCTTCTCTTACAGCGTTGTAAATTGCTTCTGCTGCTCGCTTTGAAGCGCATCGCGCGGAATCCGACGGACTTTGTGTGGGTGGTAGGACCAGGAGGGGCCTCCCCTGGACCAGAAGGGCCTCAGTTCATCAACCCCTGACACACACCGTGTGACACGCTCGTCGGCCGCTGGGCGCGGCACGATGGGCCGTGGCTTTACATGCATGCGGCGGAGCTGTCCGTGCCAGGCTGCCAGCAGCCGTGCCAGCAGCACCCACCGTCCTATGGGCGCTTTTTCAGCTGCCGGCAACCTGGGTTGTGAACAGCTTCACCAGCGCCTCTGGACTGAAGACCCGCCGCCCCTACCGCCGCCCGCGAGCTGCCACCGGGGCTGGCGCCGGCCGCACTGCGCTCACGTCGCGGGCCCGGCGGATGCGGCGCTACCTACCGTGACTCTTGTGCGGCAGGTTGACACCTTTGGCCAGGTGCGCCACGGATTCTGGGTGGGTTAACCTCCCCTGGCTGCACAGCTGCACACTGGCGGCGACGCGGCGAGTACGGCGGCGCCGGCCCAGGCGCTCTCAGGCGCTCTGCACCCGCAGCCCTCCCCTCTTCATCAGTAATCGCATTGCCGAGCCCTGACCCTGCTGTTGCTCTGCCCTCCGCGCTACGGGCATGCTGGGTCTGGGAATCCGCCTGTCGCTATCGGGGTTGCGGTGTTTGGCCCCTCGCCCTGTCCCATCAAAGGCCCGGCTGGCCCGGCTCAAGGGCCCGGCCAGGTGCTGCCGTGCCGGGCGGCGGCGGCGGGGGGATGGGGCGATGGGCTGCGCGGGCATGACCGCGCGGCGTTGAGGAGTGGAGGCCCAGGTCCGCCAACGTCTGCCGTGCTGCGCTGTGCTGTTCTGTGCTGTGCCCGGCTGCCCGACTGCGTGGGGGCTCTCGCGGCCTGAACAGTCATCCCAGACACTGCGCTACCGCGCCTACATACCAACCTACCGCATTAGCAACTGCGGTCTGCAGGAGTGCAGGTTGATGGCCTGGTGGGGCCACGCGCCCAGCCTATTATCGCTGGCAGGGCACCAGGGGGTGGGCGGGCAGAATCAGCCGGGGGCTCACACGACGGTTACACAGTACTGTAGGGAATCTCCCTCCCACCCGGGCGTGGAGCAGCAGGAGCCGCGCACAGCCGCACTCGGCCGCGCCGGCGCTGCTCCCACGGCGGCAGCCCTGTGCACGCACGCGTGCGCAGGCCAGGTGCGCACCACCCCGCCACAATAAATCTACATTACCCAGCGCGGACACCCCCCTGCGTTAACCACTATCACCAGCGTCGCTGCGCCGCATGCGTTGGGCATTCCCGTCTCACCACCGCGTCCCGCGGGCCTGCGACCGCGGCCCCAACCAAGCAAACAGTGCGTGATCGCGCACCAACATCCATGCAACACACCATCACAGCCAGCCGCTTAACACCAAACAAAAACACACACTTCACACACTTTTTCGTGCCTCCCTAGTTCCACCCATGCATATCTTTCTAGCCGCAGCAAAATCACCCGGTCCACCGTACCACCATTACAGGAAGCTTCGAGGCATTTGGCGCGCTGCCCGTGTTCGCAGCCCGCCTCAACAATTTCGACTCGACACCCACACCCGCACACCTCCACCGCACGTACTTTCCCGCCATGTGAGACCATTCGCATGTTGCGTGGGCACCCACACAGTTGTATTATATTATTGTTTTTAGTTCGGCAGTTCAGGAACCACGCCGCCACGGATGCTTTGTAGTCCTGAGGCGCCAGCGCAAGCGCCCCGACCCTGTCTGCCGTCGCGGGGGCCACGGGCTATGTTGTGCACACCCTATCAGCATCAACCCGAGCCATACGCACCCGCCGCGTCCGGGCAACGCGACAGAAGCGATCCTTCTTTACGCGCCGCCAGCCGGCCAACAACAAACAGGGGGCGCCGCGGCAGCGCATCTGCGTCGCGCGCCAGCCAGCGCCTCAGAACCTCCGCTCCTGACACGAACTCACCACCAACAGTGTCGGGCACACACACACCAAACACACACCATGCACTTGAGATGCACCAACGAAACCAGCACCCGCACACATTATCGGACGCCGCGGGCACTGCGACTGCTGCCCCGCGACTGATCACGCGCTAGCGCGCATTGCTAGAGGCCCCGCGGGGTTGGCCGCCGTCCGTGATCACCGCTGCAGCGCCGTGTGTCGACCGCAGCCACGCGGGTTCGCAGCACCCGATCATGCGGCACGCGGCACGCGGCGAGCTCTGCCTTCACACCCAAACTCCCAGCAACACCCGCATTGCCAACGCTTGAAACACCGGATGCAAAGATAGCAAAACTTATTGGAGGGCGAGGCCCGCTCCCAATCAGTAACCTCACACACGCACACGGGGATTGGACGCTTTTCTGCTCAAGCAACCTGCTTGGGCATTGCGCACCTCGTGCAGCGCGGCAGGCCTTTCGACACACGCACACACAATTCAAATCACACACCTTCCAACACGCCACACAGCTGCTTCCCTGGCGCAATGCCTCGGCTACTCCCATCATAGCAAGCAAGGACCGGCACGCGACAGCACGCCCTCGCGCCGCACCCTCCTTCGCACCTCGTTTCGTTCGCCCTTCAAGCGCCGGCCATGCCAGGCCACGGGGCGCATCTCTTCCATTGGGCCGGGGCACCCGCATCCGCGGCCCTGTGGCAACCGGCGCTCGGCCCAGTGCGCCAGGCGCTGCACTGCACCGCACGGGCCACGGCCGCTTCGAAACCCTTGCCGGCACACGCCCCGTCCAGCACCAGTCTAGTGGTACCGTACCGCCTCGGCGGCAACACCCGTACTCCACAGGCCGCATCATGAGGCCGCACCGGCACGCGCGCGTGCACGTGCGCCATGGCGAGCGCCTTCCCCAACACCATCTGCAGCAGCCTCACCACCCCGCCCGGCGCGCCGCAGCGCACCGCCCAGCGTGCGGGCCGTGCATTGGCCCTACCTCCTCAAGCCACACAGCCGCCCACAGTCGCCAGCCACCTGCTCCAGTCGGCGGCAGACACCCACTCTGTGCACACACCCACTCTTGAGTTGACCCGCAAAGCACCCGCACGCGCTACGGGGCGGCGGCTTATTGATCGGCGCAGCGTTGGTTCTGATGCTACGGTACGTGATCCGGTTCGGCACCGGCCGCTAGCGCCGTCGGCAGCACGACGTTGATGACCGCACGCAGTGCCTCTCTCGAATCATGTCGCGCCGCATTCCATCCCCTCATTCCATCCCCTCAATCCATCCCCTCAATCCATCCCCTCAATCCATCTTGTTGCGACTGACCACGGGGCACACGGCCATCGCTCCAGTTCCATCCCAATCAGTTCCGCCACCGTATCATGTGAAACAGGAAGTCCAGTCCAGTCATGCTCTGCTCAACAGCAGCGTCTCAGCGAGTCAGTACCCCGGAAGCGGACATAACGAAATAGTCTCAATGCTGGGGGAATCCCGCCATTCCCGATGCACACGGGAAGTGCTGCGCCCGGCTCCTTCACTGGAGGCAATCGTTTAAGAATAACCCAAATGACCCACACACGACTCGGCGCCGGTCGCTCAGGGGCCGGCGCCGCATGGCCGCACACACGGCGACTTCAGTTCCAAATATACGCAGAGCATGAGCAAATTCTCACGACAAATCCGCACGATGCGCCCGGGCACTGCTCGGCCAGCCTTGTAAGCGCGCACTAAAGGCACTGAGCCGCAGCGCTCCGAGCGCTGCCCTCGTTCCGCCTCTGTGTTGGCATCTGCCATTTTTCTTGTTGACTAGCGCGGCACCAAGCCTTTCCAACCCCCCGATGTGGGGTTGCCTTCACCGCCTGGTGTAGCGCGGTGTAACTCTCTGGCATCCAACCAATGCCACAACCGTAACAATGTGGGGGTAACAAACAACGTTTCAGCATACTGGCGCAGTAACCTCGTATCCCCATGCCACACGAACACGTGCCACAAGGCTTGTCACTTGCCATGCCCTGCTATCAAATGGCAATCTGAAGACCAACGAGTCCCCAACGCTAAGAACAGAAAGTGTGTCCAAACCACAAATGCAGGAAAGATTCTAAACCAGGCCGGTTTACGGCCATGCGTCTTTCACAGCGGATGATGACTAACGCCAATATCTAAGGAACAAATATCTTAAGGGGAGAAAAACGCGTGCGGCGTGTGTGACGCCATGAGTCGCCTCTCATCTAGATCTGGCTTCTCCGGGTCTGGCTCTGCCCCCTCACACAAGAGCATTTGCATCTCTCGACGCCATGGCCGCAACTCTCCACCACGTGACTGCCGACCACGCAACCAATAGCCGCGTAAACCAACTATGAAATATGCCGCACCGCCTGCTTTCCTATGAAGGTAGGTGTGCAGGAGGTCAGGCCGGTGCATTCGTACGCTCATATCGCGCCTTAGACAGACGCGCCTTAGACAGATGTCTATAATTTGTCAGCCGATCCCGAAGGCCGTTGAGGAGCCAGCCGCGAGCGCCTTGCCGGGGTCTTTCTCCCAAGGCCTAACCCCTAGCGCGGCGAATGTGTAATACCGGTTAGCACATGATGCGTACACATGCGGAGGAATGTTCGAACCAGTGAATGTGGCCACCAAAAAAACCGTTTGGGCAGTGCAACAAATAATTTTCGGCAAGGGGATCCTGCCGGGCAGTACAATAACAGCAGCATGAAGGCCCGACGCAGCGTCAACGCCCGTCGGTTTGACAGAGACCCACCCGTCAATTGGGTAAAGCGACCCTTCCTGCGCCGAACGCACCACACGGCCGCAGCTCAGTCTGCAGTGGCGGGCCGCGAGTGTGTGGAAAAAACCCAGACCCCCGCTCTCAACACTTTTAGCGTCCTGCCATTACCATCAACATTCTGTTCGTCCCTCCCGGTCTGGAAGGGGGCCACCCCACACACGCGACACAGCCTAGTGCCCCTGGCTGCCCGGCAGCCCCTTCGTATCATCGTCAGCAGAAACTTTTCGCCAGTCTCGGGGTCGCAGCTCAAAATGCATGATCCATGCACCTAGTATCAGCCCTGCTATTTACTACAGCGCGTGGCGTGCAATGCGCCAGCGCGCGATCGCGATCGCAAACCAAAGCCAGGCGCCGAACCCGCGAGCTGAGGCGGAGCGCACATATGAATGGCTAAAGAGGCATGTAGGCATGCTAGCGAACCTGGGGGCTGCGATCCGTCGCTGTCGTTCCAGCCGTCCGAGCTCGTGCGATACGAGAAAGCGAATAAAAGAAAAGCTCTGGTTCTTGCTCAGCGCATGATGGCTGCTTTCCCAAGCGTTGCGTTGCTTGGCTTGGCTTAGATTCCCCAGCCGTAATGAAGTTGCATGTGCTGGTCGGTGGAAGCTCCGCCGTACGGCTGCTGCAGCCAGGCGGCGGCGGCGGCACTGACGGTGTTAGCCGGCATGGCGGCCGGCGCGCTCACGGCAGAAAGAAGTCCGGCCGCCGCCAGCTGCTGTTGCTGCAGGTGCTGCTGCTGCAGGTGCTGTTGCTGCAGGTGCTGCTGCTGCAGATGCTGCTGTTGAAGCTGCTGTTGCTGCAGCTGCTGTTGTTGCAGCTGCTGCTGCATCGCTGCCGCAAAAGCCGCCGAGGCGTAGGGCGACGCCGGGCGCTGGCCCTGCCGGTGGTGGTAGTGCTGCTGCTGCTGCTGCTGCTGCGCCTGCTGCAGCTGCTGCTGTTGCTGCTGCGCCTGGTGGTGATACACGCGAGGCTGCGCCGCCATCATTTGCTGCTGCCGGCCCTGGAGCTGCTGCAGCTGCTGCAGCTGCTGGAGTTGCTGCTGCTGCTGCTGCTGCGCTGCCAGCGGCAGCCCCGCCACCGCCGACCACGCGAGCGCCGACATCGCGCCCTGGCTGCCGCCGCCGGCGGCCATGGAAGAGGCCTGCTGCTGCATGGCTGCCGCCAGGCCGTACGGGTCGGGAGAGTTGTTGGGAGCCGCCACCGCCGCCGCGGCCAGCATGGCGGCGGCGGAGGTGACGTCAGCAGCGCCGCCGCCGCCGCCGCCGGTCAGCCAGCCCATGCCGGCGGTGGCGGCGCCGCCGTCGGCCATCGCCGCCGCCGTCAGCATGTCCATCAGCTGCTGGTGCTGCTGCTGCTGGTGGACCTGGTGTTGCTGCTGCTGAGCAGTGGCGGCGGCCGCCGCCGCCAGCGCGTCGTAGTTGCCCGACGCCATCCGCGTGGTGTGCAGCCGCTCGCTGAAGCTGCCGCCGCAGACACTGGCGCCGCCACCGGCACCCATGCCCAGCGACGACGACGCCGACGCCAACGCCGGCGAGGCCAGCGGCGCGGCGCGCATGGCGCCGACGGCCGCGGCGGCGCCGCCGCCGTTGTGGCCCAGGTGCAGCTGCTGCTGCGGCGTGGGCGTGCCGGGCGTGGGCATGAGCGACACGGGCCGGTAGGACGGCGCCGCGGGGCTGGGCAGGTCCAGCGTGGGCAGCACGGAGGCGGCGGCGGCCTCGAGCGACGGCACCGCCACCAGCGGCCGCGAGCCGGCGGTGGCGTTGCGCGGGCGCGGCTGCTGCGCGCCGCCGCCCAGGCCCAGGCCCAGGCTGCCACCGCCGCCCACGCCCACGCTGGCGCTGCCGGAGCTGGCACCGGCGGGGCTCATCATGCCCAGCACGCGCTGGGTGGGCAGCGCGGAGGCGCAGGAGGACGTCGACGCGCTGCGGCCGCGGGCGCCGCCACCGGCGGCGCCGGCGGCCTCGGCCCTGCCGAGCAGGCCCTGCAGCTCGCCGGCGGGCGCCACCGCCGCCGCGTTGGCGGCCGAGAAGGTGGCGCCGCGGCACGTCATGCCGCTGGCCGCCAGCGCCTCCGCCACCTCGGCCGCCTTGCCGGCGCCCAGGTGCTCCGCCACCGCCCGCACCACGTGCTCCACCAAGTCCGAGGCGTCGGGGCCGGCAGCCGCCGCAGAAGCCGAAGAAGCCGCCGCCGCCCCGCCCGCAGGGGCGCCGCCGCCGAGGCGCAGCGTCGGCAGCGGGCCGCTCTGGGCCGAGCCCGAGCCGCCGTCGGCGCCGTGCATGGCGGCGCGGCCGCCGGCGCCGAGGCCGCTGGTGGTGGCGGCGCGGCCGCGGTTGAAGCCGTTGCCGGATGCCGCGTTCACAGTCTCGGCTGTCAGGCGCCGCGCGTTGTTGCCGGCGGGGCTCCCGGCGGCACCGGCGCCGCCGCCGCGCGGCGGCGGCGGCGGCGGGCCGCCAGGGATCGGCATCGCCGACGCGCCCTCTGCCGGCGGCCGGCTGCGCGGCGGCGGCGGGGGCGGCGGCGGCACGATGCCGTTCAGGAAGCGCGCGGCGGCGCCGGTGCCGCCGCCGCCGCCGGCCGCGTTGGTGACGGCGGCGAGCGCCGCCACCGCGCCGGGCTCCAGCAGCGCCAGGGCGGTGTGCACCACACGCGTCACGACGCGGTTGTAGTGCTCCATCACGGACACGCGCAGCGCCTCCGCCGCCGCGCGCGCCTCGGCCTCGGACTCGGGCGTGGTGCTCTTGGCGGCGGCGGCGCCGCCGCCGCGGCCGGCGCCGCCCTTGGCGGGCGGCGGCGGCGCGATGCTGTCGGCGATGGCCTCCTCGGCCATGGTGCGCAGGTTGTGCAGCAGCGAGGCGACCAGGTGCTCGGCGCTGCAGCCGCTCTCGTCCAGCGCGGCGATGAGCTCCTGCGTGGATTGGGGGCGGGTGCGGGGGATGCATGTATGATAAATGATTATTTGAGGGGTGCGGGTTGGGTGCGGGTTGGGTGCGGGGTGCGCGCGGATCGGGGGCGGCGGGGAGGCGAAGCGACCAAATTTTGAGTAAAATTTGACAACGGCAGGGCGCAGCGGGAAAAAACGCAGCGGGATGAAGCTGTGTGGGCATGCGCGGGGAGCGGAGCTGCCGCAGCGCGCTGGGGCCAGGCAGATGGGGGGCGCCCTACAGGCCGGCGCGCACCGCACCGAGGCCGCGAGTGCGCTCCCCACACCATAGTCACACGCGCGTCCGCCCCCGCACCTGGTGGTCCTCCGGCGCGAAGTTGAGCAGCTGCTGCAGCAGCTGCGGCGGGCTGGCGCCCGTGGCCGCCGCAACCGCCACCAGCATGCGCGCCAGGCGCACGTCGCCGGCGGCGAAGGGCCGCGGCGCGAAGGGGCCGTCCTCGCCGCCCGGCACCTCGACGGCTGCTGCGGCGGCGGCGTCAGGGGCGGCGGCGGCGGCCTCGCCATCAGCGGCAGCAGCTACCTCGGGAGCGGCGTCCGCCGCAATGGCGGGGGCAGAGTCATCAGCGGCGGCAGCGGCTGCGGGTGCGGCTGCGGGTGCGGCGGGCGCCGAGGCCTCGCTGCAGGCGTCTGACTCAGCCAGCTCCGAGGATGAGGCCCTGGCGGCGGCGGCCGCGGCCGCGGCGGCGGCGCCAAAGACGGCGCTGTCGGCGTTGCTGTAGTGCGCCGGCTGCTCACCGCCGAACCCCACATCCTCCCCCAGCAGCACGGCCTCGTCGTCGTCGTCGCCGTCCTCGGGCAGGCTGGTTAGCGACAGCTGCGGCCGCAGCGGAGCGCCCGAGCCGAGCACGCGCGCGGAGCTGCCGGCAGCTGCGGCCGCGGACGGCGCGGCGGAGGAGGAGGCGGAGTAGTTGGCAAGGGGCGGCAGCATGAGGCCGGCGAGGGCGCGCGGCGCGGGCACGTCGCTCCAGCCGCTGCGGTTGATGCTGTCCTCGCAGTAGGTGGTGTTGATGCTGGGCGCGCCGTAGCCTGTGACGCTGCATTCCGAGCTGCCGCGCGACAGCTGCGCGTAGCTGCCCGACAGCTCCTCCGCGGCGGCAGCCGCAGTAATAGCACCGGTGGCGGTGCGGTGCGCGGCGCCGTGCGCGACCGAGCTGCCAGAGGCCGCCACGGTTTCGCCGACGCCGAGCGCCGCGTCAAGCTGAAACAGCTGCGCCGCGCGCTCATATGCAACACGCTCTGTGCCTGTAGGCGCATGAACGAGCAGCGACTCAGACGCGGCCGCGCGGAGTCGCGGTGTGGGTAGTAGCCCGCCGAAATTGTGAGTCGGGCTTACACGAGAAAACGCGCGGTTTTCAAATTATTCGAACGGCATCGCTGCACTATGAGTCCCTCCCCCTTCAGGTGGGCCCCCATATCCTCGCCGACTTGATGCTGGCGTCGCAAGCCGCTCAAGTTTCCCCACCTGAGGTCACAGGAGGCACCGCCGCGCGCATCGCATCGTGACGACTGCGGGTGTGGTCAGAGGCGCCGCAGCAACAGTTAACTCGGGGGCCGTTCGCCTCGTGCGAGCGTCATCCGCGCGCGTCAAAGGCCACCGCGCTCTGGGAAACGCGGACACCCTTCACAAGCGTGCATTCGTCCCTGGAATACACATACCTTGCAGCATATTTGAGTTCTCCCTCGCGCAGGCTCAAGGAGGAGAGCGCATCTCCCGGCATTACCGCGCCAGCGGAGCTCCAGAGCTCCTCAGACATTAAAGGTAACCCTTTAAATTATGATGGCTTGGTATCGAGAGCGAGCGGGCTTATTCAATAAGGAATTCTAGGCCAGGGAGTGCCACCCTGCTGAGGTGACAGTGCGTGGTATTTCTATCGCCTCGTTTGCATGTTGCTGCAATGGTTGACGGGGCTTAGGCACGGAAACTCCCGCCTGAGTTTGCGCCGTGGGAGTGTGTCAGGAGTCTCACTCAGTCAGCCAAGGCAGCGCAGTAGCAACTTGATTTATACTATAGGCAGCTTGTCTACTGTGTGAGTTTGAAAGTACTGGAGCAGGCGTCACCGCCTGAGGCGCGCCGCGAGAAGTTCTCTGCCGGAGTTTCGACCCATCCCGCGCAGCGCGCCACTTCTCTGGCTGTGTGTACTTCTGATTAAAAACAAAAGACTAACACAATAACAGATGCCGGCAGCACGAAACATGCAGGCATCGCCCAAGCTCCGAGACCAACCCGAAAAGCGCACGTGGGCCTGTCGTGCGGCCGGGTAGGCTGCGGCGCGCGTTCTCAGATCCGCCCCACTCGTCCAATCGCTCAGGTTTTCTGCCCACTCGCTGTATGGACGCCGCCGAAGGCTCTGCACCCTGTGAGTGTGCAGTGCCGCATGGCGGGCAGCGCTGCGTGGGCCGTGGCCGAATCCTGCAGGGCGCGCGTGCTTGGCGTCAATCGGCCGTGACCGCACCCCTCCGCGTCATGCGCTTGGTCTTAGCAGCCGCTACGGGGCTGGGCAACTTGCGTTGCTGCAGGGGCTCACGTCAACCCATTCCCCAAGCCGCGCATGTGCGGGGTGCTTTGGCCGGCGCAAAGTAACCGGGGCGGCAATCCGCTCCGCCTGACTCAGCACACAGAGCTTGTCGCTCGGCGCACATGCCGCGTCTATGCAACGTGATAGGACCAGTACTCGCAATGCTGCATGGGTAAAGGGCTTGAGGCAACATCACCTCGTGCCGGCCTCCACGCCACGGTGCAAAGGCGCGTTTTGGTCGTTTGGTCTCCCAAAATCGATCACGCATTTGTAACAGTGTGTGTAACAGTGTGAATCCGAACAAAGTTACGGCATAACAATTATCACATTATCGTGGCGCACCCGCTGCGTGCTTCAGCATTAGGGGTGCTGCCGTAACTGCCGCAATCAGGCTGTAACTCGAAAACGGGTCGCTGGCCAGACGCCCCCCCCCCCCGCCCGCTCAAGGGGCCGCTCGGCCCTCGTCCATCCACCGCATTGACCGCGGCCCAATGCCTGGTACCCTCCTTGGCAACATCACGGTCGCCGCACTGCGCGATAAAGTCTCGAGCCTGGACGCACGCGTGGGCACACATAATTCAGCTGGGTCACAGCCTCACAGGTCGAGCCACCCCTGGGTAAAGCGGACGCCGCGGCCAGCAGCAGCCACCAGCGCACGCCTCCGCCACCTCCCGCGCGCCCACGCCGCCCAGCCACAACCGCAAGCGCTCGACCCCAGGCGGCACAACGCCCACGTGACTACCGGTAGTCACCTGCCGCCAATGCATGCCCCGCGCATAAGCATGGTGGCAGCTCCCCCCCCCCCACACACACACCTTGCCACCACCCCATACCCACCCCAACCCCCAACCCCAATGCATGCACCCCGCGGGGTGCTTCCACAGCCCCATGGCGGCGCATCCACTCGCCCATTGCAGACCACCACTGGCGGCCGGGCCGCACCGCTGCTATCAGCCGCGACGCCATCGCTCCAACACACCGTGCGATCGGACAACGGGGCGGCACCAGGGGTCCTGGGGCCTCACACGACATACTGCGCGCAGGAGGGAGTGGGGAAGTAGGTCTTGACGGATGCTGATTGGCCGCAAAGCCAAAAAGCGATGGGTTGGGGTGTGGCGTACAGCATCCCCCCTCACACACACCACCACCACACACAGGCACCGACCCACTCGTGACAAACTAGTACGTGTGGCACGAACCTGACACGCACTGCCGCACACCGCACCAACGCACGCACCACGTACACGCCAGCTGCAGCCGCCGCCCCCCCAGCTTCCCCGCAACACCCACACCCACACCCACACGCACACGCACACGCACACGCACACGCACACGCACACGCACACGCACACGCACACACACACGCACACGCACACGCAAACGTGCTCACTCACCTTGGGTATGCCGTATTGCTCCCACACCTTGCCGCTCTCCGGGTACCAGCCCGCGCAGCCCTCCCGCAGCGCCGGCGGCATGTAGACAGCCGGGTCCACCGCGGCCGGCGGCGCCGCCATCGCCAGCGACAGCGGCGGGTGCTGTGGCGGGGCACGTGGGGGCGGCAGCGGGGGTAGGGCATCAGAGTTTCAATCGGCACGTGACGGCCTGGGTGCGAGGAGGCAAGCCGTCGGGGTGCATGCCGCGTGTGGCCGCGTGTGGCGCTGCCGGTGGGATCGGTGGCGACACATGCGTATACCCAATGCCCAATCCTTGCTTGCCCCCCCCCTTTCTCCTCCAGGTGCTCCCCACATACCCGTGCGGGCTGCGGCACGCGCACACGCACATGTGCGCACGCGGCTGACTCATGCCCCTGCCCCTGCCCACGCAGCATGGTCCCGCACGCGCGCAGCGCGTCCCCCTCCCCTCCCCCCTCCCCTCCCCCCTCCCCCCTCCCGCCTCCCCCCCTCCTGCCTCCTGCCGCCGCCGCACCTCCAGCGGCCACAGGTAGCGGCTGACACAGAAGCGGCGGAAGGTGACCAGCGCGGGCGTGAGCGAGGCCCAGATGATGGCGGCCTGCAGCCAGGCGCCTGCGGGGGGGGGGTAGTTTATTCCAGAAACCGAATCGAATCGACCAAGAGAACCCAAACCAGGGGGGTTGTAAACACCAGCCCAATCTAAACCCAAGCGAACCTAGACAAGGGACAGGCAGGTGCAGTTTGCGGCAATACAGGACGGGGCGTGGGGGGCGGTGGCCGTGTGTGAGAGAAAGAGAGCAGACAAGGAAAACAGAACCAGAGACTGTATGCGACGCGGCACGTGTGATGTGTACGTGTCTGGCGCGGGTGGCCCGTGGTGTGCCCGGGGCCAACACGCGCCGCCGCCACGAGCCCGCCCGCCCGCACGCCAACCGCCCAACCGCCCAACCAACCGCACCGTTGGTCAGCAGCACCGCCCCCGTGAAGATCTCGGCCACCAGCAGGTAGCCCACCATGTGGTCCAGGACCACGGGGAACATGGCGCCGCCTGCAACGGTTGGGTTTTGGTCCGGTTTTGTAATGTTGATTCGGGATTGGTTTTAGGATGAGTGGTTGTTTGTGTTTTGGGGGTTGGTGGGCTGGACGGGCAGGGGGAGGGCTACGCCTCCCGCGTGTGTATAGCCGCCGTGGTCTGCATGGTCTGCGGGGTCCCCTCCCGCTGCCCCCTCCTCCTCTGCCAACCGCCGCCGCCCCCTAACCGCCAACCGCCCGCCCCCCCCCCAACCGCCGCACCCGACTCGTACTGTCGCTCGTAGATGTAGACGACCGCGTAGCGCCAGGTGAGGTAGGCGGTGGCGAAGAAGAGCAGCGCGATGGGCGCGATGAGCGGCGCGGTGACCACGTAGGCCAGACCCACCATCAGCGTCTGGGGCGGGCGGGGTTGGGGGTTGCAGGGATATTTGGAAACGCGGTACAGGTGCACTGAAGACTGGGGTGGGGGGTTGTGAATACCATCCCAAGCTAAACCAAGCTAAACTAGACAGGGGGGTGGAAAGGGGTACGGGAGGCGGGAACGCGCGGGCGGCAGGGGACGGGTGACACGTTTAGGTCCGTGGTATTATGAAGGGTCCGGCTCCGGCGCGTGTTTTCCACCCTAAGCAGCACAAACACATTCGCCCTGCCGCGGCGCGCCCTTTGCCGCGCGCACCTGCAGTATGCCGTTGTAGAAGGAGGCGAAGCGGTAGCCGGGCGGGCAGTGGGCCGACCACACGTCCTGCAGACAGCGCGGGAGCGCGGCGCCGGCCAGGCCGCGCAGCGCGCCGCCTGGGCAGCAAGGGGGCGGGCAGGGGTGGGTTGGTGAGTTGGGATTGGTGGTTGGGTTGGGTTGGGTTGGGTTGGGTTGCAGGGTTACATAGAGAAAGTTGTGTAAGTCGTTTGCGGCAAAGGAAGCCGACGGGGCGCGGAGGAAAATGCGTCAGCCCACGACTGGCCCCGGCCCTCGCCCCCCGACGGCCCCCACGCCCCCCAGGCCACCCCCCGCCCCCCCCCGCCCGCTGTCCCCCGCCGCCGCCGGCCTGCCGCCCCACCCGCCATGTGACCCAGGTGCGGCCAGGCGATGCGCAGCCAGTTGGAGTAG
The DNA here is from genome assembly GCA_016834605.1 of Chlamydomonas incerta. NCBI lineage: Eukaryota > Viridiplantae > Chlorophyta > Chlorophyceae > Chlamydomonadales > Chlamydomonadaceae > Chlamydomonas > Chlamydomonas incerta. Next base: position 2,113,025 of record JAEHOC010000003.1, on the reverse strand, counting down.
AGGCCCTTGGTGAGCGTGTAGTGCAGGAAGAAGTTGGAGGCGGTGGGCAGGGCTGCGGGGGGGGGGGGAGGAGGCGGGGAGGGGGGCGGGGGGCGGAGGGGGGGGTCCCCAGTGGGGAGTTGCAAGGTTGGTAAGCCCAGAGGGGTTGGGGCGTGGGGTTGGGGTTGGGGAGACGGGTGAGGTGGAGCAGGATGCGGTCGAGAGAGAGGGCACACGGGGCGGGGCCTCGTCGGGCCGACGCCCCTGCGAACCTGCCCATGTCCCTGCCCATGTCCCTGCCCCTGTCCCTGCCCCGGAGCCGCGCCGCACCTGTCCCGATCCGCAGGAGCAGCTTGCCGGGGTCCTGCGGGGCGGGGTGGTCCATGGGTCGGTGGCAGCGCCAGCCGGTTGGCGGCACGTTTCCGCACGGCGCCCAGCTGCCGGCAGGCGCGGCATTCTGACACGTGCATGACCGGCCCCCCACTCCCATTCCCCAGACGCCCCGGCCCCCCTTCACGTCCTAAACAATCATGCATGCACCCCCACCGATTCGCTTCGGTTTCTGGAATAAACTACCCCCCCACCCCCACCCCCACACACAACTCCTCCACACCTGCAGGTAGGCGCCCAGCTGTTGGAATACGCCGCCGCCCACCACCGCGCCCAGGAACATGTTGCTGCGTGGGGTTGGGGGCAGGGGGTGGGGGAAAGGGGGATTTGGGGGGGGGGAGGGGGGGGCGGGTGCAAGCAGTTCAAGGTCCAGAGCGCGGGAGGGGACAGTCTTCTCTCCACATTTGGGAATTGGAACAAGTACCCCCCCCCCCCCCCCCCGCCGGCCGGCAGCAGGAACCCCTGGGCAGCCTGCCCACCCGCCCGGTTCCCTCCCCTACGCCCCACGGGTCACACTCAAGGCAGGCACACCCCTCCCTCCCCTCCCTCCCCGCCTCCCCCGGCCCCGCCCGGGGGCCGCACTCACAGCAAGCTCCACCAGAAGAACCAGCGGCTCATCTGTCGGTCCATGCCGGGCAGGGACACACACCTGCGGGCCGGGGGATAAGGCGGGGCGGGTGGGGCCGGGTGTGGTTGCAAGGATGGTTGGGAAAGCGGTACATGGGCGGGGATGGGTAAGCGGGGAGTGCGAGTGGGTGGTGGGGTGGCGCCGTGCGTGCGAATCCGCTCCACAGGCGAGGGCAGTGGGCACTGAGCTGGGCACACGGGCACACACGCACGCACACGGTACCAGCAAGCAGCCAGAACGCCCAAACCCCCGGCCCCTTTCCCGCCCGCCCTGCCCCCACCCCCCGGCCGCCTCCCACCTGCTCTGTATGGCGGACAGCAGGTACAGCGCCTGCGGCATGACCCAGGCGTTCCAGCCCAGGCTCAGCAGCGCCGGCAGCACGCCCGTCAGCGCGGCCTTGGCCGCGCGGCTGGACCAGCTGTGGTTGTGCTGGTGGCTGCGGGGAGGGATGGGCAGGCAGGGGGTGGAGGGGGGGCAGGGGGGTGCGGGCAGGGCGTGTGTGTTGGGGGGTACACAGGGGGAGGCGGCGCCGCGCCGCGCGAGGGAGTGGGCCAGGTGTCCGCTCCCGGTGACACACAGCGGTGCGTTATCAAACATGCTCACTGCGCCACGCATGGCTGGGTCTCCATGTGTTGTCCAACACTGCGCCCCGCCCCCCCCCCCCCCCCGCCCCGCCCCCCCCCCGTCCCCCTCACACGCACGCACCTGCAGAACCAGGGCCAGTACAGGCGGTTGAGCTGGGGCGTGCCACCGCACACCGCCACAGGCAGGTTGGCCAGCGCGCCGGTGAGCGCGCCGATGGGGAAGAACAGCACCGCCAGCAGCGGAGCCGACCTGCAGGTGTGAGGGCGTGTGTGTGTCAAGTGCTAGGGCGTGTGTGAGGGGCGTGTGTGTGTCAAGTGCTAGGGCGTGTGTGAGCGTGTGTGCGGGCGTGTGTGCGGGCGTGTGTTAGAGGACACGAGAGGAAACCCACAAAGGCCGTGCGCGTGTGTGCCGTTGTGGGCATGCAAAACGGTTCGGTGTCCCTTATTACCCGTGTTCACACACCCTGTGCTGTGCCACTGGACAAACACATCGGCACTCCACAGATTGCACAAAACCCGTTCACATGGGCGGCTATCCCACCACCTCCCCCCAAGGCGGGTCAGGCGGCGCGGCGCGGCGCGCTCACATGAGCACTCGGGCGGCCCGGCTGGTGGGCAGCGTCCACAGCGCCGGCCAATACACGGCGTCAGGCGGCGGAGCTGCGCGGGGGGGGGGGGGGCCGGGGGCGGAAGGGTGGGCCGGGGGCGGGTCCTGACTGGTTGCGGACAGCACACCTGCACACACGCACACGCACACACCCTAACTCGTATTTCTAACACACTGGACACCCCCACCCGCCGACACGCCCACCCAACCCACAACACACGCACACACACACGCGCCCACCTGCGCAGGCGCGGAAGTGCAGCGGCTGCGAGGTGGAGGGCGGCGCCAGCGGCGAGCACTGCGCCGCCGCCGCCGCGTCGCGCTGCGTGGAGAACAGCGCCACGTAGGCGCGGCGGGTGGGGCGCCGCAGCGCGGTGGCGCGCTCCAGCCGGATGCGCTCCTGCAGCCGCCGCACGGCCGCCGCGGCGCGGCGGATGGCCTGGGGCGTGGAGGGGCAGGGCGGTGGGAAGCAGCGGGGGGGGGGGCAGAGGGTTCAGGGGGGGGGGAGAGGGTGGAGGGCAAGGGTGGTAAGCGAGATATAGCGCGGGGGGTGGGGGGCGATGCCAAGCGGGTGTAGAGTAGGGGTGTGTCGAGTGGTCTGATGGTACACGCGCACGCCGCACTTGCCTGCATGTGGGAGCTGTTCAGCGCCGGCAGCGCCGCCGCCGCCGCCGCCGTCACCGCCCCAGCGCTGCCAGCGCCAGCGCTGCCGCCCCCCGCGCCTGCGGCCGCGCGGCCGCCGCCGGCGGCGCCCAAGGCCTTGCGCTTCCCGCCGCCGCCGCCAGCGGCGGCCGCGGAGCGCATGGCCACGTGGGCGTTGAGCAGCGCGGCGGACAGCTGGCCCATGGCGCTGGTCCACTGGAACAGCAACTCGTCCACGGACTGCACGAAATGACACGAAACACACGCGTGCTCACACACCTTGTTCTCACTCACACACACACGAAAAACGGGCTGGATTGCCAGGCTCAGCGGTGGATCGTTGCCGCGTGCGCATATCAAACCCCGGCCCCAGCCCCCTCCCCAGCCCCCTCCCCAGCCCCTCCCCAGCCCCCACCCCACCTCCCTCTCCCCCAAGCCCCGCCCGCACCCACCCGGTGGTTGCACACCGGCACCAGGCGCTGGAAGCTGTCGGGGAACAGCTGCGAGAAGTAGGACGCCACCGCCGCCGCCTCCTCGCTGTCGTCGTGCGGCACCGCCATCACCGGCGGCGGCGTGGGCACCGGGCCCAGACAGGTGCCGCCCGCCGCCTCCACAGCCGCCGCCGCCACAGCCGCCGCCGCCACAGCCGCCGCGGCGGCGGCGGCTGCCGCCGCTGGTGGCGGCAGCGCGCCTGGCGGGCCGCGCCGCTGCAGCGCCTCCGCCGCCGCCAGCGCGCCGGCCTGCCGCCCCGACGGCGACGCGAAAGGGCCCAGCCCCAACCCCAGCCCCATCGCCTGCGCCTGCGCCTCGCCGCCAGCTGCCGCCGCATCCTGCGCCCCCGTGCCGCCCGCCTCGGCAACGGCTGACTCCCAGCCGCCCCAGCCGCCGCTTCCGGCCGCCGCAAAAGCCGAGGTCGCCGCCGCCACCGTCGCAGCAGCAGCCGCGCGCGCCGCGCCTCCCCCTCCCTGCTCCCCCCCTCGCAGAGACGTCAACTCCAAGGACGCCGGCGCCGGCGACGCCGCAGGCGGCGGTGTGCCCTGTGCGCCGCCGGCGCCTGGCCGCCGGCCGCCGCCGCCACCACCGCCGCCGGTTCCGCCGCCGCCTGCCAGCTCACGAGCAAGCAACGCCGCGCGCTCACGCAGCGGCAGGTCACTGGCGCCGCCAACAAGCGGCCGCCGCCGCCGCCGCCGCCCGCGGCCTCGCACCTCGCCGCCGCCCTCCTCCCTGCCCTCCTCCCCGCTGCCTGGCGACAGCAGCGGGTCGTGCTCTTCCTCGCCGCCGCCCTCCTCCTCTGCCTCGCCCCCACTCTCATCGGAAGCGCCGCGCCGGCCGCCCCTGCCACCGCCGCCGCCGCCACCGACGCCATCACCCGTGGCCGCAGGACTGAGCACGCCACCGCCGCCGCCGCCGGCGGCCTCGCCGGTGCTGCTGCCGCGCCAGCGCGGCAGCGGGCTGGCGCCGCCGACGGAGCGCCGCCGCGGCAGGAAGTCGGTCCGGCCGACGGCGCCGCCGCCGACCATGTCACCGTACGGCAGCACGCCGCCGCCGCCGCCTGCTACAGCTCCCGTCATGGACGCCCGGGCGCGGGCAGCGGCGGCTGTAGCGGCTCCGCCGCCGGGCTCGCCGCCGTCAGCGTCAGATGCGGCGGCGTCTGCCTCTGGCGGCGGCGCCGGCGGCGGCTCGCGCCAAGCGGTGGAGGCGGTCCGTAGCAGCGTACGGATCAGCTGCTCCCGAGGAACCGCCGTTGGCAGCTGCGGCGGCGACAGCACTGCGGCGCCTGCCGCTGACGCCGGATCCGCGTCGATGACGGCCGCAGCGCCGGGCCCTGCGGCGCCGCCCGCCGCCTGCCCCTCCCATTCCCGCCCCGCCTCCCGCCCCGCCTCCCTCTCGCTCTCCCGCGCCGCCTCCCGCTCCGCCTCGCGCTCCCGCGCGCGCTCCTCGCGCCGCTCCCGCGCGCGCGCCTCCGCCTCGCCGTGCAGCTCGATGCCCGGCAGCAGCGCGCCCAGGCCCAGGCCCAGGCCGCTGCCAAACAGCGCGAAGCGCTCCACGGGCCGCAGCACGACGTCGCGCACGAGCACGGCGTAGTGGTGCGCGTTCACCAGGTGCGCGCGGCCGCCGTGGCGCACCTGTGTGGCGGGTAGGAGAGGCAGGGGCAGGGAGAGTGACAAGGAGAGGGAGAGGCAGAGGGACGTTGGGGAGATAGGGGGAGGTTGGGGAGGTTGGTGGGATTGGGGAGATTGGGGAGGTTGGGGAGGTTGGGGAGGTTGGGGAGGTTGGGGAGGTTGGGAGGTTGGGAGGTTGGGAGGTGGGGAGGTGGGGAGGTGGATGTGAGGAGGAGGGCATGGTCAATGGGGCACTGGGGCGCAGGATGGGGCATGCTTGCTGTGTACCCTCTCCCCAACCCCACCCACCCCACCTTGAGCAGCTGCCGCAGCCGCGCGCTGCAGCGCCCGACCACCAGCGGCTGCTGCTGCCAGCCGGTCCAGGGCCGCTCGGGGTCGGCCGCCGCCGCCGCCAGCAGCTCCTGCAGGTCGTCATCGGCCTCCGCCTCCTCGAGCTCCGCGTGCGTGTTTTCGAATTGGTGTTCGAATTCGTGCCCGTGGCCGCGCCCGCGCTCCGGCCCGGGTCCATGATTATTATTATTCGTATTCCCGTTGCCGGCGCGACCGTCGGCGTCACCACCATAGTCATTATGGTGCCCATCGCCCGCCGCCGCCCGCATCGCAGGCGCGGAGCTGTCGTTGTTGGGGAGGGCGTGCGCCCCGCCGTGCGTGTGTGAGCCAGCAGCCCCAGCCCCACTGGCAGTAGCAGCTGCAGCCCCTGGAGCCGCAGTATCGCTGGCGCCGGCCTGCGCAGCGGAAGGCGGCCCCGCGGCCAGCGGCGACGCCGGCGACGTGTCGTACACGGGGTTGGCGGCGGCGGCGGCGGCGGCGGCTGCGGCTGCGAAACCCGGCGGCGGCGCCACGCCCAGCCCCGCCAGCGCCGCCGTCACCGCCGCCGTGTGCCGCCGCTGCCGCCGCCGCAGCGCGCGACTGAAGCAGCGCTGCTCCGCCGCCGGCGCCCAGTAGCGGTACACCGCCGGCGCGTCGTTGCTGCTACTGCTGCCGCCGAAGCCGAAGTCGATGCCGGCGGCTGTAGCAGCGGTAGCGCCGGCGGCTGCGGCGCCGCCGCCGCGGCCGCTACTGCCGGCCTTGGCGGCGCTGCCGCGGCCCTCAGGCTCGGCGTCGCTGGCATGGTGCTTGCCGTTGGCGGGGGCGCCCACATTGCTACTGCTGCGGAGCTTGCTGCCCCCGCCGCCGCCAGCCGTGCTACTGCCAGCCGCCTCGCTGCCGCCCAGCCGCAGCCCCAGGCACTTCGCCAGCTCCAGCGCGCTCCCGCTCCACGTCAGCGCGCCCCCGGCGCCGGCGCCGGTGCCATCGCCGCTGGCGCCTTTGCCCTCGCCGTCGCTGCTGCCGCCGCCGCCGCCGGCACCATCGCCATCGCCACCCGCGGAAAGGTAGCGCCACTTGCGGCCGCGGCGGGTCTTGATGCCGCCTGCGGCGGCCGCTCCGCCGCCGCCGCCACCGCCGCCGCCGCCACCGCTCCCACCACGGCCGCCGCCAGGAGCGCTGGCGCTCCGTTGCGACTCCCGGCCAAGCAGCGGCTTCAAGTCCCCCGCCTCCACATCGCCACTGGCGGCGGCGCAGCACGCTGCTGCCGTGTCAGCAGCGCCGCCGCCTCCAGAAATTGCAGCGGCGATCGCCGCCGCCATCGCCGCCTCAGCCACATCCCCGCCGCCGTTCGCCGCCGCCGCCGCCGCCGCCATCGGGTCGTCGCCCAACCGCAAACCGCAACCGTCCGCGCCGCCGATACGGCCAGTGAGGGCCAGGATCATGTCCTCGCTGGCGATCAACAGCCCGCCGTGGATGGCGGTTGACGGCGGCGGTTGGCCGGACGGCACGGGCGGCAGTTGGGGATCTGGATCCTGGTCCGCCGCCCACTGCTGCCGCGCCCAGTCCTCCCGGTCCTTCGCCAGCATCTGTCAGGCAGCAGTAGCAGCAGCGTTAGTAGCAGTAGCAGAAAGGAGCGGTAGTGGCAGCAAAGTTTGAACCGGCGGGCAGACCTGGCGTGAGCCTCCCGCACCGCACAGGGCCGCCCACCAGAAGCCGAGCTCGAGGCTCTCGCGATGCACACGCCCCGCCGCCCGCCGCTCCGCCAGGACCCCACCACAACCCAACACAGCCTTCCCTCCCCGCCCTGCCGTCCCTCCCAGCCCCATGCCACTCATGAGTCATTGCGTGAGCCATGCATTAGTCATGAGCCATGATGACTCACGCGCGTGGGGCTGAAGCACGCCACCAGGTTGTCCCAGGCCTTGGTCCGCGCCGCCCGCTCCGCCGCCGCCACCACCACATGCCGCAGCCACGGCGCCACCAGACGCAGCCGCTGCCGCAGCGGCAGACCCCGCGTGTCACTGGGCGACAGCGGCCCGCCGCCGCCGCCGCTGCTACTGCCCCTGCCGCCACTGCCGGCGCCGCCCCGGGCCTCGCTGCCGCCGTCTTGGGAGGAGGCGCGGGCGTCCCTGCCGTGCGCAGCCTGGCGGCTGTCAGGGCTGCCTCGCGCCGTGTCCACCGGAAGCGGCGGCGCCGCCGACAGCACCAGCAGTCCGCCTCCGCCTCCGCCTCCGCCGCCGTGCGAGTGCGAGTGCGAGTGCGAGTGCGCGTGCGAGTGCAGGTGCGCTGCAGCGCCGCCGGCCGACGCGCCCGACGGCGCCACAGCCAGCGGCGCGGCGGTGTAGGCGCCATAGGACATGCGCGCCAGGACGCTGGAGGAGCCGTGGTGCGGCCCCTGATGCAAGCCGCCGGGGGCGTGGCCGGCGCCGGCGCCGGCGCCGGGGCCGTGACCGCCGCTGCCGCCATCCAGCGAACGGAGGTTTGCGGCGCTGGCGCTGCCGCGAATCCCACCGCTGGTGCCGCCGCCAACGCCGCCCGCGCCGACACCGCCGCCGCCTGCCGCCGCCGCCGCTGCCGAGCCGCCAGCGCTCCCCGCCGGCCCGCCGCCTGCACCGCCGCCGCCGCCGCCGCCGCCGCCGCCGCCGCCCAGCCCGCCGTGGGAGTGGTGCCGCGCATGGCCCTGCCCCACCCAGCGGCCCTCCGCCTGCTGCTGCAGCAGCCGCGACAGCGAGGCGCTGCTCCCCAGCCCCGGGCCCAGCCCCGGGCCCAGCCCTCCCACCTCCCCGGACCCGCCCGCCGCCGCGCCGCCGCCGACGCCGCCGACGCCGACGCTGACCAGCAGCGCCCCGCTGCCCCTCCGGCTGCCCAGCCCGCCCGCCCCGGAGCCGCCGGCCCCTCCACCACCCGGCCCGCCCGCCGGGCCCGCCACGCCCGCCACGCTGACCACGCCGGGTGCCAGCTGCCCCGAGCCGCCGCCACCACCCAGGCCGCCACCCAGGCCGCCGCCGCTGGCGGCGTCGCCCGCCAGTGCGGTGGCGCGGGCGCGCCGCGGCTGGTAGTGCTGCGGCCCCGCGGCGTCGAGGCATAGCATGTAGGCCACACGCAGCTCGGCGTAGCTCTGCGCGGGGGCACAGGCGCGGGGCGCGACACAGGTGCGGAGGTGAAGCACCGATTTTGTGGGGTACCGGGGCCCAGTGGTACAGCGGGTAGACACACATGCACACACACACACACACACCGCACGCACGCACACGCGCACCTGGCAGTGGCACAGCAGCACCCAGCAGCAGTAGCCCACCACCAGGTACAGCACGCCGGCGGGCAGCCACAGGATGGCGTGCCCGGCCGGCAGGTTGGAGATGGTGGTGCGGGACAGCTCCGCGGCGTTGGTGCCGTGGTGGATGCGGTGCGTCACGATGTCTGGGGGGTGCATGGGGGAGCGAGGGGGAGCGAGGGGGAGCGAGGGCGGTGCAGGGGTTCACAAGCAGAGGACGTTGCGGGGGAGGGGGCCGCGCGGGGCCGCGTCAGGGAGTGGAGGTTGCTTGGGTCCGGCGCATGCCTTGGGTGCCTTGGGTGCAAGGCATATGCCCACGAGGCATGCCCTGGCCTGCCCATTCCCTGATCCCGCAGCCCTCTGGGCTGCGCGCTGGCTCCCTCTCCTCAATCGCGTGTGGCCCCATCACTCCCGCCCTCCCTCCTCCATTGCGCGGCACCGCCAACGGCCTCCTCCTCCTCCCCCCTCCACCCCGCCGGCCGCACCATCGAAGCTGTAGTACACAGGCAGCACTGCAGAGGGGGGCAGGGCGAGCGGGTGCCAGGGTGTGTGTGATCAGGGTCAGGGCGTGTGTGTGCGGGTTGCATTCGGGTGACATGTGGGCGCAGTGCAGTGCAGTGCAGTTCAGTGCTGGTCCCAACGTGCCCACAGCAGGCACCGGCAGCGCCGCGTGCCGCACGCACGCCACCCAGGCAGGCTGCTGTGGATCCTGCTGAAGCCCCCAGCCCCACCTCCCACCTCCCAGCCCCGCGGCCCCAGCGCCCAACCCCCAGCCACCAACTCGCCAGCCGTCCCCCGCCCCCAGCCCCCTAAGCGCCCGGCATCACACACACTCACGCACGCAGGCGCTGATGACTGTGAGCACCGAGAACATCTGCAGCCCCATGAGGATGGTGCGGTTGAGGATCTGGCAGCCGCCGCCGGCGCAGGAGGGTGGGGTGGCAGGAGGGTGGGAGTGGGTGGGAGTGGGTGGTGAGTTAGGCAATCCAGGCAGGTGCGCAACCCCGGGGTACGGTACACAATCCCACATCTCCCCTCGACACGCCACCCAACCCCAGATTTCCGCGCCCCCAGCGCGCCCAGCCCCGGCCTGGCCCTTCGACCGCGCAACCCCTGCGACACGCCCCTCGCACGCACGGCTGATGACGGTGGGGCGTGTCCGTCGGCCCATCCCACTCGCCCCCCCTTACGCCTTCACGTCTTAAATAATCATGAGTGTAAACACCCCCGCCGGCAGAACACGAGTCAATCGACCCACGCTCCAGCGGTCCATGCTCCAACGGCCCACGCTCCAACGACCCAGCTGCTGGCAGCTGCTCCGCAGTAGTCCACACACGCCATGCCACGCCCACGCCCACGCCCACGCCCACGCCCACGCCCACGCCCACGCCCACGCCCACGCCCACGCCCACGCCCACGCCCACGCCCACGCCCACGCCCACGCCCACGCCGCGCGCCACCCACCAGCGCGTCCAGCCCCGCGGTGCGCACCAGCTCCGCGTCTGACATGGTCAGCACCGCCGCCGCCCAGCTCCAGGTCTGGCGCAGGCCGCCCAGCGCCAGGCCGGGCGGCTGCAGGAATAGGTCCATCAGCTCCTGCGCAGAGCAGTGCGGTGGCGGTGGCGGTTGAGATGTGGTGGTTGTGGTGGTGTGGTTGTGGTGGTGTGGTGGTGGGGTTGTTGTTGTGCGGTGGTTGTTGTTGTGCGGGCGTCGTGCGAATGTGCGCATGTGGGTGTCGTGTTGGGTAAGGGCGCGAGCGGCGAGCCTGGGGAAATGGGCGAGGGCAGGCGGTTGCACCGCGGCTTGCAACCGGCCCGCAGCCGGGCCCGGGGGGGCGCCCGCTGCGGGAGCGCACCGCTGGCCCGCACCCGGGCCCCTCAACCCAGTGAACCCACCCTCCTGCGCTGGTACACGCCGCCGACGCTCCTCAGCGTGCCACGCAGCGACACAAACGCCAGCAGCGACAGCATGCCCAGCGCAAAATTTAGCATGGCGCTGCGAGGCGGAGCGACATTTGGGGGATTGGACGTGAGGGAGGGTGCGCTGGATGGCCAGGGCGGACAGACCCCGGCTGTCGGACCCCAGGCAGCACCCAGCGCCCAGCTCGCCGTGAGCCCAATTTTGCTTTGTTGTGGCCGCCCGTCGTGAGGAGCTAGCCCCTTTCCCACCTGGTCTTGAGCTGGTTGTCGCTGACCACGAAGGGGAACTCAAACGCCTGCCCCAGCGTCGTGTTCAAGGTGGTGGACATCGTGCCTGCTGGTTCCGGTTGACCGGCCGTCAAGCCGCGAGGTTTAGTCTCCGTTTGAGGCTACAGCACCATCCAGCACTATCTCGGCTGCATCCTTCTTTGCTGGAGCAGCGGGAACCGCCGCGCAATTCCGCACGAGTCCTTCAATCGTCGTTTTGTCGTGTGGGTTTGCATCATATGCGAGCCTGGTTGATGTACGAATGTGAAAGAAATGTCAAAACCGTGAAATAGGCAAGCTTGTTTTGCCAGCTTGTTTTGCAGCGCGAGAACCCTGCCAACAAATGCTCGAGCACCTGCTAATCTACCGAACAGATTAATAAACGCAACTAACTTTGCAATGGTGCACGCCTACGACCGCGCTGGAACCTGCGTGCCGGGATGGATCCAACCCTTGCTCTGACACGCAGCCCCCACAGTGGCCCACCCCAGACCTCCCCTCTCGAGGCCGCAAACGCCTAACTCATGACATCTCTACCCGCCCTTATCAGTTTTCGCCTATAGCCGGGGTCGCTATACAGGCACCGCCAGCCATGTGTTCCGCCGCGGCCAGCGGTCAAGCACAAGCACAGCAGGCGTCGACCTCCGCTAGCTGGCCTACGACCTAACACTGCGCCAGCAAAGACCGCCAACCAGCCACTGGGCAGTCGCAACCTGCGCGCCGGGCCGCCGGCGCCGCTTCTGGAACGGCGCCGCGCTCTCCCCCTCCACGCGGCCTTGCCCGCTCTCTCCGCTCCAGTGATTCCGTTTGGTGGCTCGCGTGCCCGCGACGTCCAAGTGTGCCAACACTGCAGGACTCGTGCGCTGGGTCCAGGCTGGGGCTGGGGCTGTGGGGCACATGCACGCCGCCGCTGCAGTGTTGGCACACTTGGGCGTCGCGGTCATGTGAGCCACCCAACCGAATCTGCTGCACGGAATGCGCTGCCCCATTATGCCCCCGTTAGCAAACCCACGCGCAAGGGGGCGCCAAAGCCGCCAGGAGCAACGCCAGCGCGTCATGACGCGGGGTACGCGGATTGGGAGGCAAAGAGAAGACCTCGTGAGCCCTTGCCACGCACGCGCATCACATGCCAGGCCCATGCGCGTGGCAAGGGGTCACATGGTCTCCTCGTCACCTCCCAATGCGGGGCCAAGCGAACAACTGGGGTTACCGAGACAGGCCGAAGTCCGCCAGGTCGGCCGCGGAGTTGGATGACACCGACTCGGTCTGCCTCACCGCAGCGAGCGCCGGCGTCCGGCGACCTGCGGCGGATGAGCCATGTGTGAGGTTGCCGTGTCCAGACTCCAGACACTACATACAGTTGCCACGACACTTGCCACTCGTCTGTCCATCATCACACGCCGCTGCTGTCTCACTTCTGCCCTCGCTGCATCCGTAACGCTGGCCCCTCCAATCCCCCACCCCCGCCGCTGCCACCTGACGCGTTGCTGACGGCACCGAGGCCACTAGCAGGCGAGGACGGTACACAGCCTACCTTGCCACTGCCCGTGCCCTCGGGGGTCTCCACGGCCTCACCAGCGGCGCCGTCCTGTTGACGACAAGACCTGTGGACTGTGGGAGGGAGGGCACGGCGCCAAGTCTGGAGTGCCGGTGGGGAGACTGTCGGAGCCCTCGCTGCTGGAGGTGGACAAAGCCAGGAGGCCTGAAGTGGCCGTCCGCCAGCAGGAGTCTTCCTCAGACTTCAGACAATAGTGGAAGGGGTGCGGCTCAGACACGCACCTCGGTTCAGCACTCAGCTACGGCACCCTCCCATTTTTGTCGGAAGTCTCAGGAAGACTACAGCTGGCGCGCGGGCGTTGGCCTTCAGCCCCATGTCCTGCCCCAGCAGCCCCAGCAGCCTAGTGCGCGCACCCACTGCCGTTCGTGTTGGGGTGGGTCAAGGGGTTAGGTCACTTCACGGGCCCACGCCCGCGCCCCAGCCTGCGCGCCCGTCCGCCCCCTCCAGCTCACCGGCGTCAATGGAACTGCGCCAAACCTCTCCAGGATCAACATGGTTCGTTTGGGTGCGTTTGGGGACCATCCATGCACGCGGTAGAGGCGATAGCAGCGCGAGGTCGGCCGGCTGCATGCGCGCGCAGCGGCGGCACACCGAGGCACGACGCCCTGGACAGAAGAGGCCGCTGGAGTGTTGGTAGTAGTGCTGCCGGGGGCTCGGAAAGGGCAATCGGGGCTGCGTGACGACAAGTGGCACCGACCCGCGGGATGGACCTTGCTCTGCATGGCGCTTCTCTGGCACGCCAGGCTCCGTCACGAGCCCAGGCCGTGGCCTAAGACCACCCTCCTGCATGCGCACACATGCACGCCCAGCCACCGCAGCCAGTCCCCCAGGCGGCGGGCGGGCCGGCCAGCGGCGGACGCGCTAAGTAGCGTGAGCAGACCGGGCTGGGTTGGGTTGGGTTGGGGCCCTCAACAACCGCCTCCGCAGCCACGAACCGCAGCACACACACATGCTCACCCTGTCGCACACACACATGCTCACCCTGTCGCACACACACATGCTCACCCTGTCGCACACACACATGCTCACCCTGTCAAACCCCGCTCCCGCCGTGGCTCCCGCCCCCCCCGTGGGGATGCCCCCACCCAACCCTTCACAGCTGAATGTGGCGGCGGCTGATTCCGAGCCCCAGGGGATTACCGCCATGCCGCTGGTTCGCTGCCAAGTTTCCAATGCTTCCAATGGTTCGCTGCCAAGTCTCCAATGCCGCTTTCTCTATCTGCGCATGTTGGGCCCATGCGGCCTTACAACTGCGCTGTTCGCCCTGAAGTGCTGCTGTGCCCAAGACCGCCACTCAGTGAGGACCCATTCCCTGCTACCGCGTTGGCTACTACGCAAGGTGGCCGTGAAGCGCACTCATTGGAACCATAGATTACAGCCTAGCATTATTGGTCACAGGGCAGTATGCTCATGCTCACACAGTTCCCCCCCACGACTGTAGGAGACGAGGAGAAGAGTCTGCGAAGTCGTAACCCCCAAGCACGGTGGCGACAAGTGCGTGCCCCCCCTGAATGCAAACAGGGGAACCAAAAGCAAGAGACAGCACACACATCATGCGGAATGACATGCGAGAGTGTTCGTGCCACGCGACAGACACAAACTGTAACCAAACTAGCCTAGCACACGCGTCACTAGTCAGGTCAGTCCTCCACGCTAGCCACTGCGAGCTAGCTCCAAGCGGATGGCTGATGAGAACACGCTGTGAAGCGAGCAGCGGCACGCTGCTTGCAAGTGCAATCCGGCAATGACACCCGAGATACAGGGTATCGGGCACGCGAGCGGCGGTGCATGCCCCGCCCTGCAGGCGCCAGTCGGGCCATGCCGCAGCGGCCACCAAGTCGCCCCCCCCCAGGATGCGCACTGGGGTCGTCCTGCTAAGGCTCTGGCTAGCGCAATGCTAGCTCCACGTGGGTGGTGGTGCGCCAGGGCACAGAGTAGAGGAAGCCGATGGGGACGAGGTACGCTGAGGCTTAAGGCTGGCTGACCCAGGGTGAAACAGCCGAGGAGAGAAGTAGCAGGTGACTGTCCAGGAAGACGAAGAGGTTGCTGTTGGCGGCGATAAGCGCGGCCAGTAGCAGTGTTGGCGGTACTGCTGGGTGCAGTGGCGCTGGCGGCGCTGTGAGGGAAGCAGCGCGGCTAGGCGGGATGGGAGAAGTCGGAGCAACTGCTGACGCGGGGCTGCGAGGACGCGTGCCGACGTCGGCCATGCAGGAACCGAGTAACACGGCCGCTCCCGAAGGCCAAATTGCTGATATATGAAAGAGCCTGAAATGCGTGTCCGTTACAGGAGTCCAGAAGAGCGGAAGGGAAGGAGCGAATGCGTCCAATTTCCGATTGACGACTGGGCGTCAGGCGCGCAGAGCGCCGGCAAATAGAGCTACGTTGGGATGCCGTAGTGTATAACGTGCTGAGAGGCAACTGAGACCCAGATGTAACGCGGCGGAAAGACATCGCCGGTCAGAAGCGCAGCAGCGGCGCAAGAGTTCAGTCCTCAGCTACGCTGCCTCAGAAGGGTTGAGTTACATCGTCCAGATACGGCCCAGAGCGTGGAGACACCGTATGGCCACTGAGTCCCTGAATCCCGTCGGCGGTGAGGTGCATGAAGCCGAGACGCTGAACGGGGACGACCAATGATGTTCAGCTGCTAGAGCTGGCTGCTGCTGCGGGCGAGGTGCAGGCTAACGCAGGCTTAACGGACAGAGGCGGCTCACATGGCTTGTGGGTAAGAGTTAACACAGAGTGATTGTCAGTCTGTTGGCTTACGCCGTTGGTAACTCAACCAGCGAGCCAGGTCGCTGTTGAGTACCATATAGGCTAGGCGAGGCCCATGCAGCTCATCCGCCGGGGATGGCGAACCACACGGTGACACCTCAGCACACACGGCATGCCGCACCGGGGGTCCTAGGAGGTTGCGCCGAACCACGAACGCGTTGGCACCCGACACTAAGCACCACCGCTTGTTTCCATCAGGTGCTAGTAGTCACAAGGAGTCATTGAAATCTTCACATCCAGGTCAAGAGTCAATAAGTGGTCACGGTCAGGGCGGGCAAGCCACACAGCTGGTGCACTCCCATTGATCCCAAGTCAAGCATGTACGCGCGTCAGCCTATACCTTATGTACGCTTCGGTTGCAGCAATATCACATTCCAAAGATCACACTTGAACAGGTTCGAGCATGCAGCTTAGCTAGCTAACTGGCTAGTAGCGGGTCACAGCCTCCTTATTCAGCCTGGCCATATTTGTCGAGATGCAAGATTCGACGTCTTAGACGGCGTTGGCCTTCTCCTCCTTCTCCACAGCGTGGTGGGTCGAGGGGGCGGCCTCGGACCCGGTCATGCCCAGGGCGATGATGAGGAAGCAGTTGATGGTGGCGGTCATGATGGAGCCGGCGATCCAGGTGCGCACGCGGTTCTTGACCTGGCTCTCCGCAGCGTCGGCGGTCAGGGTGTCAGTGGTCAGGGAGGTGTCGCACATCTGGATGTACAGCAGGGTGGCCTGGAGGTTGGCGAGGTGGGGAGAGGGCAAACACAGCGAAGCGGTCAGAAAGTGGGTCGGGATGGGATGTCCAGGGGGAAGGTGGGGAAGGACGCTAGCGCGGGAGAGCACGATGGGGAAACTCGCTTGTATGGACAAGGACTGGTCGGGCGGCCCGAAGCAATGCCGTGGCGCGGGAGTCGCTCCTTACCACGCAGAACAGGCCCAGGAAGGAGTTGCGGAACTTGGCGTAGGCGCCCGCGGCCAGGACGCCAGCCAGGCCGAAGATGAGGCAGACCTCGAGGCTCACGATGAACCAGTAGTAGCGGAAGAAGGAGTAGCAGGCCAGGCCACTGCGGAGGCCGGACCAGATAAGACGGCGGGTTAAGCTGAGTGCCGAGGACCAGCCCAGGCGTTAAGCTGTGCGACCGCGTGACGCCAGACACGCCGGAAGTTGACACGCCTAACCTCTACCAAGCCGCGCAATGACTTACGTCGAGTAGCCGTTGATCCTGAGGCCCAGGGCGTCAGACCAGCCCGGCTCGCACTTGTCCTGGACGGAGGCGAGGCCCGCCAGCGACACGGCCCTGCGTCGACGAGCGAGCAGCGAGTACAGCAGAGGGGGCAGCACACAAGTCAACACGATAAGCGGATTGCGTAAACCAGCGCAGTGCAGCAAGCCATTTTTAAAAACGGGGCGCTTGAGCTGCGCCAGTTGGCGCCGACTCGAATGGAAGGCCGGACTACTCGTTCGCACTCCCAGTCCTCACCAGGTGCAGAAAACCAGGGCAGTAATGCCCATCACGATGCCGGAGGACGCCATCTGTTTAAGCGACAACAGGTAGGGGCGCGGGGGAGAGTCAGCGGTCGCGCCAGGCTGGCATCTTCTACTTCCGGAAGGTCTGCCGCGCGCCGACCCAGTCGGCATACGCGCGCGCAGCCGGTGAAACGGACTGGCAGCGCTAGAATGGCTGGTGACAGGCCTAAGAGCCACGCGCTGGCAATGCCTAAGGCCCGCACAAAGGAAGTCAACAGCAGGACTGAATGAGCGGCCCGGACACGAGAACGCACGACTGCAAGCCGCGGCAGCGGCAAACTATCGTGTGGCAGCGTTTATAAACAACGGGCCACGCGCGCTGTGCAAAAGACGCCGGGAGGCTCACCTCGATTGGAAGCTTCGGTTGACTGGGAGGAGTCGACGAGGACAGAGCAGAGTGTTTGCAGGAGGCGGAATATATGCGCTTAGGTATCGAGAATGTAGAATTGACGGGGCGGAAGGCTGCGGACCAGGTTTAAATCGCCCGGAAGTCCGGCCCCATGGCCGTACAGCCCCGTCAGCGGCGCAATCGGCTCTGCGCAAGCGCTTGACTCTGAAAGCGATGGTCGATATCGGTCGTGAGCATTGCAGGTGGGCGACAGCGTTCTCGGGCTGTTTAGGCGCGGGCGTCAACGGGGAGTCGCGCGCGCGCAAGCTTGCAGCGCAATCGCCCGAAGCCGGTCGCGTCGACTGCACGCGCGGCGCCTGACGTCTGATTCTACACGTGAAATTTAAGAATGTTTACTGTCCTGACGCGGTTTGCGTCTTTCCAGCGAGGCTTCACGCGATAAAGTGTCGACCGCCAGCGAAGCGGTTATCGTTCAAATGTGTTCAAAGTGGTCGGCGGCGCCCAGTCTCGGACGCTGCTGGCAACGTGGACACTTTGCTGGAAGCGAGCGGTTCAGCGGGCGGCTGGAGCTTCAGCATCGTCGCCGGGCACCAGCCTGAGGCCTCCGGGGGAGTGGCCCCGACCCCGCCCGCTCCTCTGGCCTAGTGCCCCCCCAGGCCCCCACATTCACCACCACCACACACACACACACCATATGCTAGGAGCCCAACACTGGGCACCCTTATGCATCAAATCGCTTCACCGAGCGCATCACCGACAACGAAATCGTGCTAACATCCCGAGCCGCCCAACCACCTCGTGCCACTATTACTCAGGCACCAGCCCCTCCCCAACTTCACCGACAGCCAACAAGCCCGCCGCACAGGCACACACGCTACCTCCAGCACCACCACCAGTATCCAGCACCTGTCCCACTGTCTGTGCACCACCTGCTGCACCACACCAAACACCTCCTGCCGCAACCCCTGTCACACCAAACTGAGGCAGTCAATGGCTACCGCAAATTCTTGCCCATTTGCATGCAGCACCAACCTCCTGCCGCATACCAGCCGCATCCTTGTTGCACTGGGGCTCCGAGCATCCGTCCTGTCCGTCTGTCCACACTCTACAGCGATGGGGTGGCAGTCAAGGCACTCGCCGACCCGTCCTCCAGGCACCTCCAGGCAACCTACTCCTCTCCGTCTGAATTGCCGGTCTGCCAGCGCACTTGCACCTGCGCCTGCACCTGCACCTGCGCCTGCGCCTGCACCTACACCTACACTTGCACGGCTGTACCTGCGCACACCACTTCACGTCCCCACGATGTGCACCCCGTAGTAATAACCCACCCCACTACTTGCTTGCTGTGTACTTCCCCAGCCCGCTGCTGACTCAGCAGCCCATGCAAACGTTAGCCGCCTTCCCACTCCGCGGCCGCCGCAGCACCGCCGCCGCACCGCGGCCGGCGCACCACACCGCGCGGCCGGCGCACCACACCGCGCCGCCAGCTGCCGCCGCGCTCATTCAGCCGCCGCCGTCTCCTCCTCCTTCCCCTCCTCCCCCTCCTCCCCCTCCTCCCCCTCCTTCCCCTCCACCTGCCCCTCCGCCGCTGCCGCCGCTGTGTGCGCGTCCAGCCAGGCCAGGGCGGTGGCCAGCACGTCCCGCCAGCCGTCCTCCTTGGTGAGCACGTGGAACCTGGGGGCGTGGGGACATGGGGTGGCGTGGGGGCGTGGGGGCGTGGGGGCGTGGGGACGTTGGGTGGCGTGGGGACGTTGGGTGGCGTGGGATGTTTCGTGCGGGGTGCGGGGTGCGGGGTGCGGGGCGGGGCGGGGCTCCTTTCCAATACCCACATCAGCCATTGCAAACCCAAACCCCGGTGGGGTGCGTGGGAGGGGGCGGGGTTGGCTCACAACCACACACGCACAAGCGCACGCAAACCCCACACGCTCAACCACACACGCTGCCGACCCACATCCCCCCGTGCACATGTGGTCCACCGGCGCCTGTGTTCCTGCTCTCATGTTTTCTAATACGCAGCCACACACAGCCACACACGCAACCGCACACGCACATGTGGTCCACCGGCACGAGGGTTTTGTCGGCGCTGCGGCTGCGCTCGTACAGCGCCCAGCTGCCGTTGGCGTCCGTCCACCTGGGGTATGGGGGAAGGGGGTGAGGAGGTGGGGAAGGGTTGCAAAAATGTTTGCAAAAGCGGTACAGGGGAGGTTGGGGGGTGGGGTGGGGAGGGGGAAGCCCAAGGTCAACGCACTCACGCACTCACGCACACACACGCGCTGCCACACGCACGCACGCACACTACACCACAGCCACAACCACAACCACACGCACACGCTGCTAGCGCTCGCTCGCTCACTTGTCGCGGGCGCTGTGGAAGACCAGGAAGGGGAAGTCCAGGCAGTGCAGCTCGGCGCACAGCGTCTGACAGGCGCGCAGGTACTCCAGCGCGTTGCGCACGCGCGTGCCGTGCTTGAAGCAGGCGGGGTCGGCGTCCCACAGCTGGCGGGTGTGTGGGGGGGGGGGGGGCGGGAGGGTGGCGGGAGGAAGGGCGGGAGGTTGTGAACAGCAGCCCGATATAAACCAAGCTAAACCCATTTGCTTCGAAACAGTACGGCTTGTCCGGGGGGCAGAGGGCAGGGACAGGGCGCATTGGCGCGTGCAGCAATGAGAGGTTGAAATCACACACAACAGTATGTTGCGGGGGTCCGGGGGAACCGGGTCGGGCGCGGGAGGGGGCTGCGAGGGGGGGGGGGGCGTGGGCCGAGCGCCGCTGGCGCTGGCCGCTGGCACGCTTGCTGGAAGGATATGCTGGCGGGTTCGCTGGGACGCGCACATTTGATGCGGGGTTAAATGATATTAAATGAATGTAATGCGCGATTTTGGGTTCTGCATGGTTCCGCAAATTGCGACACACGCCACGACACACATGCAGCCTGCGCAAATTGCTCACCTTCGCAAGCACAAACGGCAATGCTGTTTCTGACCTGCGCGGCCCTTTGTCTGACGGATCACACTTATGCCAAAATACTCCAACCGCTCCTGTCCACTCCCACCTCGATCTCCTCCCTCCACTTCATCCGACCCGATAGGCCTTGCCCCTTTGGGGCAAGCCAACATCATCCGAGCGGGGCCGAACCAAACCGCTCGCCGCAGTTGGCGGTGGGCAAGCCTGATATGCCACAGCGGCACGCGGCCGCGCGCACCCACACTGGCCCCAACCAGGAGGTCTCGCGCTCGCGTGTGTGGCGTTGCGGTGTGTGCGTCTGGTGCTATCGCCTGGCCGGGCGCCCGGAGCGTGAGGAATGCGCATCAGCAAACTACCAGCCTGGCAGCTAATCAGCACCGCATTGGTACAGTAACTCCGGCGTTAAACCCCTACCGCTACGCAGTAATCCGGCTTGCCCCTCCCCCCCCAGGCGCCCCATCCGCGGTGTAGGGGGGAGGCGGGGGGCGGGGTGCAGTTACCAGCCCAAGCCAAGGGGGCAGGGGGGGGGTGCAGGGGCGTCTGAACAGCGATTTCCAAGGAAGATTGACACATCCATGTTCACGTATTCAGAAGATATGGGTATTAGCGCTGATCTGATCCGCACGGGGAGCCTATCGCCGGGGCTGGGAGTCAGGGGGTAAGGGGGAAATCAAGGCGGAGGATGGGGCCACAGGCAAGGGCACCGGAGGCAGCCGGCGTTTAGTCGCGGGAGTGGCTGTGCTGCGGGCTGCGAGCGGAATGCAACACATGAAGCAGCCATTATCGTGCATGAAGAATGAAGAGCGCTTATCTGATCAGAGGGGCGCTGTATTTCGCGCGAGCATTTAATCCATCCGAGGGCCGGGATCCTCCGACGTCTCCGATTCCGTCATCTACCGCCGTTCGCCTGATCGTTAAATTTAACAAATAGCATAAGATACGCTGCACTTGGATTTCAGCGCTGAATCGTGACTTGTGCGCTACACCACTTTCTCTCCATTTTAACGGTTTTTGCAAAGTTAAGCGTTGCCACAAGTACGGTGAACAAATTCTTAAAAATGCCGTGCATTTTGGCTGGGGCCAGGGGGCCTGCCAGGTGCACTTTCTTTTTAACTGGTATAACCGGGAGGGTCCGCCCGCGGCGAGCTCGATGCGACCGCAATGGCTTTCGCCCCTCCCCCTTCGGGGGAAGGGGCAAGCCAACCAGCCGCGCGCTCCTGTCTGCTGTCGCAATTTGTTTGTTGGGTCTGGGAGGCTCTGCACACTATGGGACTTTTCTGTGTGTGTGTGGTTACAGAGTGGTGCGCACGTTCTTGCGTGCCTTCCTGCTGCTGTAAACCGGAGGCCCGGGCCGGGGTGACCCTTATAACGCCAGTGCATGATTGTCCTATTTATTGTTCTCCCCTTGCAAGGGGTACTTCCCTACTTCTATGCTCCCAGATGGAGCTGAGTAATGCAGCTAACTTGACAGGCTCAGATTTCAGCATCACTTCGCGCATGCTTAGGCTAAAGTCTAGGCCACTGCACGCTCGTAACTCGGTATAGGCAGCACATTGCATCAGGACGTGGTGCTCATCCTCCACCTCATTGGCCGTACACAGTGGGCACGTCCTCTCCTCCCTAGGCCTCTCCCAGGCACGGTTCGCGGTGATTGGCCAGCAACATAAACGGAATCTCATCAAAAGCTTATGCTGTGCAACCGGTATGAATGCTCTACTGTGTTCGTGCAGGGTCGGCGGCGCGGACCCTAGTGCGCTTAGCCCCATCCAATGCTTGTGTTTGCACATGTGTATGCCGGGTTGCTTGCCGTCTGAAGGGAATGCGTGCGGGTCCGCTACCAGCCTCTCGTGCTCCCACGCCCTCGTCAAATGGCCCTTGAAGGTAGATAAGATAAGTCCATCGGGTAGGACCGTGCTTGCCCTCCAATCCTCTCTGGACTCGTGTGTGCCTGGCCAATGCCACGCGTCGACACCCTGTGCCGCCACAAAACGGAACAACCGCGCGCACCACCCGTCTCCCATTGGATTCGCCCATGCCTCCCGTGCCTCATCGACTAGTGCATCAAAAGCCAGACTTCTGTTTTGCGCGGAAATCCTATTGTAAAAACCCAAACATTGTTTGGCTATGAAAAAGTGCAGCGGCAGTTGGGCCAGCTCCGCAAACAGGAGACGGTGTGACGGTTTGGCTGCTCCCACTGTCTGTCGCATGTATTGGACCTGCAGCTTTACGGCCTCGTCACGCAAGCATGCCTCAAATGCGCCCTGTGCTAGGTTGTTCCTGTCATTCCTCCTGGGTGGCGGTCCTCCGTCTAGCATCTCTACTAGCACGTCGGGACCCCATACCTCACATCCGTAGGCAAGGATGGATCGGATTTGCACGTCAAAACACCTCATGCGAATATCTGGTGCGAAGATGCGTAAACGGTTCAATCTAGTGTTAAGCCCACACATGGCTCTCCTTGCTGACTCGCAGATTGTCTCCCTGCAGCTGACGAAGGCCCTACCCGGACCGTACACTAGTCCAAGATAGCGCGCCTTGTCCACCGCAGGGATGGGCTGCCCTGCTAGCTTTAAACCCTGGCATCCGCTGCACACAGTGCTGGCCGTTACTTCGTTGGCTGCAAAAACCAGCCTCTCACACTTGGTAACGTTTGCCTTCATGCCAAAAGCTAGGCAGAACGTGTCTACTAATGATAGCAAGTGGCGCATCCGCTCAGGGGTGGTGGCCAGCAGGGAAACATCATCCGCGTACATCAGCAGTGACACCTTTTTGCCATTCATCTCAGGTGCCCCTGTGGCTTCGTCCGTATCTTCCGAATCAATGTACTCTGCTAAGGTTTCTATAAAGAGGCCGAAAAGCTCTGTGCTAAGCGGGCAGCCCTGCTTGATCCCTTGCGTGGTTGCGAAGGGGGCACTGTGCTTACCCCCGGCCTTCACTACCATCATCACTCTCTCGTACGCTTTTTTCAAAGCCGCCAACATCTCACCCGTTACACCGCGTTCCTCCAGCCTCATCCAAATTAATGGTCGTGGGACCTTGTCGAAAGCCTTTTCAAAATCAATTTGTACGACAATGAGGGGGGTGGTGGCGCCGGCACGCGTGTGCTTGTTGATGAGATGCCTTACGACAAAAAGATGGTGCGTTGTGCCGTACTTCCTCCTGAATCCGGCCTGAGCCGTGTGCCTCCACTCAAACTCCTCCCCGGCATTCGCCAGCCTCTCTAGAAGGATCGATGCATAGCACTTTGCGAGGGCGCCCCCTACTGCAATGCCCCGGTAATTACCAGGCGCCTGCACATCACCTTTCCGCTTGTAAATTGGTGTCAAAACAGTTGTAGTAAATTGCTCAGGATAAGCCCCTTCGCTCCAGATTTTATTAAACAACACGTGCACCAGCGGTGCAACTCTATTGAGTGCCGGTGTCGGCGGATCAGTGGTGGGGTCGCCCGGTTTTACCGCGTACTTGTAGCACTCAGACGGTACCTTCTCTAAGCCAGCTGCCTTGCCGCTGGGCAGCCTTGCTAGTGCGCGTGTTACCTCATCAAGGGTAATCTCGCTATTCAACATCTCGTGCAGACACGTACGGTCAGCCGCAAAAAGATCTTCGGACATCCTCCCACCCGAACCCAAAATGCAGTGGGCGGCTGCTGGGCATCCCCCGCCTGCGCCGTCGTTTAGTAGTGTCGCAAAATGATCCCGAAACCCATCGGCCGTGACTGGGCACTGCTCCTTAGTCCGTCCCTCAATCATCCTCCACAGCAGTCGGGCGTCTGCGCGGCAGCGTGCCACCTTCTCCCTCATCTCCTGGGTGTCGTGTGCGGCCCTGGCCCTTCGCTTCACCCGGTCATAGGATGCCCTGGCTGCGCGGAGAGGTTTTGCCACACCTCTCCTTCTCGTACCACTGGACAACCCAGCGCTAGCTTTGCTTGCACAAACACCGTACGCGCCGCAGCACACTCTTCGTTCCACCATGGAGTCTCCTGCTCCCGTAGGTTGGCCGGTCGTGTGGGACCGAAAGCCTTTTCTAATGCATCGTACAAACATGTGCCTAAGGCTTCGACCGCTTCGGTGGTGCTGATGCCACCCTCCTCCGCGCAAAGTGCCACCTTAATCTGTTCGATTTTCCCTACAACTGGCGAACCGTCCGCCTTGAACAAGCCACTGAACAAGTGCTTCTTCTGTACGTCAAACTCTGTGCGCTTCTTTGCGGGGCGTGTGCAGCTCGCTGTGACTTCCTGCCCTTGGACCTCCAAGCCCAGTGTCAGCGTGACCGGCCGATGATCACTCGCTTCCTTCAATCCGCCGCACCTCCACTTTAGAATCTCGCCCACTTTCAGAGCCACCTTCGGGAATAGGGTCGGTGACGCCACACAGAGATCAATCATGCTGCCACCTGCGTCGCCCTTTGGGAAAGTAATGCGACCCGCTGCATCTCCCGGCGCCCTTCCGTTCAAAAGTACTAGTCCTTGCGAACGGCACATGCGCCCTAGGTACTCCCCGAAACAGTTTATTTGGGCATCCTCGGATGCTCTCACTGGGAGCCCCGCGTAGTCCGTAGTACAGGGCATATCTGACGTGGAACCACCCCCTAGTGCTACGTCCTCCAGCGCCTCGAGCTGTGCTAGATCCGGTACGTCAATGATGCTTGTTGAGATGCGTGCGTTCAGATCACCAATAATTAACACTTCTTCTCCGCTTTGCCGTAGCTCGAGGATCGACTGTTGTAGTCTGCTGAATACAGACTCGGCCGTGGCTTCCCGTGCTGTCCGCGTCTTTCCGCCCTCCCTGTAAACCCGCGAGGTTTCTGGCGCTAGGTAACAACAAGCTAACAACACACTGCAACCTTCATTTGACTTTATACGCATCCACACAATTTCGCACCCCGTGAGATGGACGTCCGTCTTGACATGCGAAACGCCGCCCGCTAGGCACTCCCGTACATACACAGCAACGCCTCCAAAATCTGACCGCGTGGCCTCCTGGGACCTATGTGCACGGACAACTGTGTAACCGTCTAGCTCGATTGATTGGTCCGGTACCCAGTTCGTGAGGTGCGCTTCCGAAATAATGATAATGTCGTGTGAACGTGCAACAGTGCCTATCCCGCGGTCGTGCAGCTTGCATGCCCCGGCGGTGACCAGCCCATGGGCATTCCATGCGAAAATGCTGATGCCACCCCGGCCCCCGCCTCCCTATGAATCAGTCTCGCCTGTGGTCCCCAAGGCGTCGTACGCATTGCGCTGCTGGTTGTGGCCGCCGCCGCTGTGACCTCCGCGGCTTGGCAAGTGGCTTCTGCCGCCAGCACTCCCACCCCCGCGGCCACTGCGCCCCCCACCTCGTCCTCCGTTTCCGCCGGCCTGATGCCCTCCTGCTCCCTCGCGCCCGCGTCCGCCTTTGGCCTTACACGGCGTGAAGCCCTCCTCATCGACGCGGTTGCCGTACTGGTCACAGAGGACAGTAGTGTGGCCGCGCGCATCGGCGGCTGTGCGAGCCGGCGACTCCATTACCACGTCCTCCGTAGCAGCGTGGGGGTTGCTGCCTGCTGACGCGGCGTTGCCGCCTGCTGGCGCGGCGCTGCTGCCCGCGGGCGCGGCGCTGCTGCCCGCGGGCGCGACGCTGCTGCCCACGGGCGCGACGCTGCTGCCCGCGGGCGCGACGCTGCTGCCCGCTGGCGTGGCGCTGCGGCTTGGGGCCGTGGCACCGCCCGCCTCCACCGCCTTACCGCTGGCCATTACCTGGCGCTGCCTGGGGTCTCGTGCGCGCAGCGGCTCCCCGTGTGTGGGTAGCGCTGGCCAGCTAGCCGCGAGGACCTCCGGTGCTGTGGTGGCTTCGCTCGCCTTGCTGGGCTTGCCCCGCCGCGACAGCTCTGCGCTTTGCGGCGTGAAGCGAACAGCCCGCTTTTCCCCTACGGGCTGTGCCGCCGCCGGTGTAAACTTCGGCTGCGGGAATCCCTGGGACTGTTGTTGCGGCGATGCCGCGGCGACGTGTGCCCAGGTCACCTGCGTCTGCGCCGTAGGCTGTCCGAATGGGAATCCTTGCGCGTGCGGGGCGGGCTGTTGCATGTACGGCTGCTGGGGCTGCACATGTGCGTACATGGGCATGTGCCCGGGGAAGCCCCCGTGGAACTGCGGCATGAGTCCGTGACCCATGTGCTGCTGCGGCGGCGGTGGTGGCGGCGGTGTCTGCACTGTCATCCCCTGCTGCTGCTGCTGCTGCTGCTGCTGCTGCTGCTGCTGCTGCGGCTGCTGCTGGGGCGGCGGCGGTGCATAGGGCGGCCCGTAGGCCGTCTGCTGGGGTCCGTAGACCGACTGCTGGTGCCCGTAGGCCGACTGCGGGGGCCCGTAAGCCGACTGCGGGGGCGCGGGGGGCCCGTAGGCCGACTGCTGGTGCCCGTAGGCCGCCTGTGTGTGCCCGTAGGCCGACTGCGGGGGCCGTGGCGGTGGAGGGGGCGGCGGCGGTGCTGCCTGGGCCTGGCGGCCCTGACCAGCGCCCCCACTAGTTGCTCCTCCCGGACTTCCCGCGGCCTGTGCCGCCCCCGTGTCTACCTCCATGTCCGAGTCGCCCGCCTAGCCGCTGTATGGCTTAGCCGGCTGGTCGCGGTCGGGTCGCCACCACAGCTCAGCGCCCAGCCTCCATTCGGGGCGCATGCCCTCCTGATGTAGGCTGTCGTGTGTGGCCTGCAGTCTGCCGCGCTCCGCCCTGCCTGCGTTTGTCAAGTAGTCATCAAGCCTGATGTCTGAGCCTGACTCGCGCATCGCTTGCTTGGCTGTGAGCAGCCGCAGGCGGAGGTCTGATCGGTCGCAGGCCAACTGGGAGAGCAACTACCAGAACAAGGCCGTGCTGCCCAGCCTCAAGGCGCGGATGGCTGCGGAGCTGGAGGCGTGCAGCCAGGACGAGAAGGAGAAGATCAAGACCATCTGGTGCGTGGGCAGGGAGTGCGTGGTGCGTGGGCAGGGAGTGTGTCTGACGACGTTCTGGGACTCGGTGTTAAGACCACTGATGGTGCATTGGGTCAGGTGCCTTCCACTTGCGATGACCATTGGGTGCTGTACGATCCCACAGGCTGCACGCTATCTACGGCGTGATGGCGCAGCAGAACGCTTCCTGGGCCGAGATCGGCGCCATGATGGTGGAGCTGGGCAAAGGTGGGTCCGGTTGCTGCCACCAAGTTATGGTCAAAACCTAGCACCTGAGCAGCGGGTCACTTGGTAACGCATCGCCAGGTGGTAGTGAGAACCACCTGGGTTTGTGTGGGCAGTGTACCAATACTAAACACGCGCTGTGCCTTGTGTGTGCTCATGACAGTGGCCGTGAGCGCGGACCTCTCCAAGCTCCGGGACACCAAGCCGGTGGTGAAGGTGGAGAAGGTGGCGGTTGAGGAGGAGCTGGAGCACGGCGAGGACATGGCGCTAGCGGCGGTGGAGCAGCAGGCGGTGGCGGCGCCAGGCAAGGAGGCAAAAAAGGCCATGAAGGCGGCTGATGCGCTGATTGCAAACGTGAAGGGGGGCAAGGCGGGTGCGGCCAAGGCGGGTGCGGCCAAGGCGGGTGCGGCCAAGGCGGGTGGGAAGGAGAACAAGGGCAAGGCGGAGAAGGTGGGCAAGAAGAAGGGCAAGGCGAAGGAGCTGGCGGCAGAGGAGCCGGCAGCAGAGGAGCCGGCGGCAGAGGAGCCGGCGAAGAAGAGGCGCAAGACGTAGGGGGCGCAGGAGGCCGGACTGTCGCCGGGCTACGAGCGGGGCGGGCCGGGCTGGCGCCGGGCTGCGTGCGGGAGGGCCGGGCTGCTGCGTGCGGGAGGGCCGGGCTGGCGCCGGGCTGCGTGCGGGAGGGCCGGGCTGGCGCCGGGCTGCGTGCGGGAGGGCCGGGCTGGCGCCGGGCTGCGAGCGGGGCGGGCCGGGCTGGCGCCGGGCTGCGTGCGGGAGGGCCGGGCTGGCGCCGGGCTGCGTGCGGGAGGGCCGGGCTGGCGCCGGGCTGCGTGCGGGCGGGCCGGGCTGCGTGCGGGCCGGCCGGGCTGGCGCCGGGCTGCGTGCGGTCCGAAAGATGCGGTGACCCGTCCGAATGTTCCCCGTCCGATGAGCTACCGGACGGCTACCGGACGGGAATCGGAGAATGTAATTTCGGACGGCATTCGGACAGAGTTCGGACAGAGTTCGGACGGCATTCGGACAGAGTTCGGACGGCATTCGGACAGAGGGCGTTCGGACAGAGTTCGGACGGCATTCGGACAGAGTTCGGACGGCATTTGGACAGAGGGCGTTCGGACGGCATTCGGACAGGATTCGGACGGGAGGCTTTCCCCGAGTGTGAGTAGCCGCCCAGGTGGAGGCACAGCACGCGCGACTGTGGGTGGTTGCTTCCAGTGACCGGCAGTTTGGGGAGGTAAAACCTGCCCTTGTACTGCTTAGTGACCGCCTTGCTAATTGCATCGCTGATCAGATGTGAATCGTTCGAAATGTTGCCCTTAATTGCTAGTTTGTCCTCGAAGTAGAACCCATTGCTGCTAACACGCTCATGCGTGCGGGCCCGGGCCTGCTCTGCTTCTGCCTGTATTTCAGAGAGTCCTGTCTCCAGATGTGTCAGGCGCTGGTCGTGCGCGGTGATCTTCTTGTTCAGAGGTGCGGTGCTGTCTTCGATCGGGACTTGGCCACCTGCCCCGCTTGCATTGTTCCATCGAAGCCCAAACCAGGAGTTCTCTCAGTTGTGTCACCGAAGGGAAATGCCAACTCCCGTCCCTGCTCCTCCGCCCCCGTGACTTCCCCTTGTTTGCCCTGTACCACCGCACCCGTGACGGGCCGTCGGGCCCCACCCCAGTCTTGCTCTGGGGCTAAGCATGATCGGCGTGGGGCTGGGCGTGGGGCTGGGCGGCATCGGTGGCGCCATGGCGGCCTCGCCGTGGGGCTGGGCAGCATGCATGGGCGCCGGCCGAAAGAGTGGGCTGGGCAGCACCGGCGGCGGCCTCAAGAGTGGGCTGCGTCGGGCTGGGCGGCAAGGACCTTTGCGAAGGACCGCAGGCTGCGTCAGCGAGTTTTGGGTCCAACTTTAGGTCCAACTTTGGGTCCAACTTTGGAGCCAAAAAGCAGAACGACAGAACGCCAAAAACAATAAGTATGCTGCGTTCTTCGTTCTGCTTTTTGGCTCCAAAGTTGGACCCAAAGTTGGACCCAAAGTTGAACCCTCAACTCTCTGACGCTGCCTGTGGTCCTTCGCAAAGGTCCTTGCCGCCCAGCCCGACGCAGCCCACTCTTTCGGCCGGCGCCCATACATGCTGCCCAGCCCCATTCCTAGCCCCAGGCCGAGCCCCAGGCCGAGCCCCAGGCCGAGCCCCAGGCCGAGCCCCAGGCCGAGCCCCAGGCCGAGCCCCAGGCCCATCCTCACGCCAAGCCCCAGGCCGAGCCCCAGGCCGATCACGCTTAGCCCCAGGGCAAGCCAGCGCCCGTCCGCGACAGCGCTACGAGGGCGCTGCGTGCTGGATTTCCGGTGGCTGCTCAACTAGACGAGGATAGGCAAGTGCAGTTTGCGGGTGGGGGGTGGGGGGTGGGGGGTGAACACCATCCCAAGCTAAATCCCAACCAAACCAAAAACCAATGCGTGTGCACCAGGGGGATTGGAGGGTGGGGGGTTGCGGGAGGCGGGCGGGGATTGGGGCTTGGGGCATTGGTAATTGGAGGTTGAGGGATGGGGGGGGCGGTATGGATGAGCCGCAGGCCGCACAGCCTCTCCGCCCACTGCTCACGGCCGTGCCTTGCTGTCGGCATAACGGGGGGCCTGGGAGGGCTGGGAGGGCTGTCGGCATAAAGGGGGGGCTGGGAGGAATGGCCAGCCCGTTCGCCCCAGCCGCCCTAGCCGCCTATAGCCGCCCCCGCCCCCGCCGCCCCGCCGCCCTAGCCGTCCCGCCACACCCCCGCCACACACACACCGAGTGCTTTGGATTCTGGAGTGAACTACCCCAGCCCCCCCCCCCGAACCCACCCACTGGGCATTGCACGCACCTGCTGTATGATTGGGAACACACGGTTGGGCTCGCCCTTTAGCAGCGGCAGGTGCGGGTACAGCACGTTGAGCACCGCCGCCGCCAGCCGCAGCAGCAGGTTGGCGGAGCGGCTGGCCATGCCCTGTGAGAGCGTGAGAGCGTGTGTGGGGGTGGGGGGTGGATGTGGAGGGGGGGGAGGGGGGAGGAGGGGGGGAGGGCGGCGGGCGATGGGGGGGGGAAGGCAGAGTTGACGTGCCGACCCAAGCGAAGTACCGCCGGTGACTGCATGCAATTGCGCCACACGGCAGGTCAGGTGTTGTGGCGCATGCCAGGGCCTGCGGCATGTCTTTCAGTGCCACCCCTTGCTTGGGTCAGCGGGCGTGAGCGTGGGGCGTGAGTGGGGCCGTGGGGGTGCAGGCAATGCGCCTTGGGCGGGGCTTCACAGGGGACGGCGTGGGGACACCGTACGCAATCTGGCTTTGTAACGTGTAAAGGCGGAGCTGAAACGAGAATTCTCGGGGCGCAGACCGCCTCATGCGTTATCCCTCTCTCTCTCTCCCTCTCATGCATCTGCAGGTGGAGTCATGTAAATTTCAGCCGTTTATTGAGCAAGGACGCGCTCTAGCTACTCCCGCCCCACCCCACCCCACCCAACCACCACCACACATCACATTACCCACACACGCACTCACCTGCAGCGATATCATGGGCGCCAGAAGCACCGCGCCGCGGAACAGGGCCGTGCCGCTCCGCCGCATCACGTGTGTGGCGATGCCGCCGCCCAGGCTGAGGCCCATGATGAAGCTGGGCGCATGTGTGTGTGGGGGGGGGGGCGCATTGTGTGCATGGTTGGAAAACCCAAACGGTGCGTGGGTGTGTCCGTGCGCGATGTGTATGTGTCGTCCGTGTGTGTGTTGGAGAGGGGGCCCGGTGGCAGACTAAGGATTGGGTGCACAGGGCGAACCGAACAGCCCCACGGCCCCACAGCGCCCCACAGCCATTACGCCCCACAGCCCTCTACAGCCCCCACGCCGTCCCACAGCCACCCCACGTACCGTGGCGACACGCGGGCGTCGGCTGGGAAGCCCGGCACCACCGCCGCCACCTCGCCCCCGCCGCCTCCCACCGCCGGCTGTCCTTCCTCCTCATCCTCGTCCTCGCGCTGGGCCTTCCCCGCCCCCGCCTGCTCCTCCCCCACCTGACCCAGGCCGTGCCCCGCCTCCGCTCCCGCCTCCTCCGCTCCCGACTCTGCCGCCTGCAGCTGCTGCGGCTGCTGTTGTGGCTCCTGCCCAGCTCCCGCCGCTGCCCCTCCGCCCCCTGCTACTGCCGCTGCCCCTGCTGCTACTGCCGCCCCAGCTGCCCCTGCTACTGCCGCCGCCGCCCCGCCCAGTGCGGCGGTGAAGTCCATTACGTCCTCCACGTAGTGCTCGAAGCGCTCGATGTAGCAGCTGGTGGGGGGGGGGGGTGTTGCAAAGATGGTACATAGAAGTGTAGTGGCGGAGACAGCAGGCGTGGAGGCGTTCGTTCCGAGGGGAGGGGATGAAATTGAGGGATGAGAATTGGTGGATACGACCGCGGGAGGCGCGCAAAGGAGAGGCACGAGGCGAATACCACGGGGCTGCACACGCCACGACGCACACGCATGCCAAACTCCTGCCTTGCTACCGCGTCAGGGCTCGTTGGGTTCGGGGATTCATCTGTCACCACCGGGGCATGCCGCTCTCATCCCATGCCCTGGTCCTACCACCACGCATGCCAAACCTCGACCCACCCCCCACACACGCACACACGCCTTCTCACCGCGTTCCCTCGGAGCGACCGGCGCCCTGCAGGTCGATGCCACACACCGCATAGCCCTGTGTGCGCGCGTGCGTCATGCATTAGATGTTAGAGAGACAGGAAACATTAGGAATACAATACGCACACGCCCAAGCCCACATCCGCACACCCGCACACGCACACACATACACATACACATGTCCAGCGGCCGCCGCCACACACACGTCGCCACACCCCACACCGCCGCCACCGCACACCGCCACACACACACATCGCCACAGCCCACACCGCCGCCACCGCACACCCGCACCTGGCGGTTCAGCTGCTGCACCCAGGAGCCGCGGTAGGTGGGGCCGGAGCCGGGGCAGCGCGTGCGCAGGAAGTCCCAGCACAGGTAGGCGCCTGCGGCGGCGGTTGGTGGGCGGCGGTTGGTGGGCGGCGGTTGGTGGGCAGCGGTTGGCAGCGGTGTGATCAGCGGTGTGAGCAGCGGTTGACAGCGGCAAGGTGGAGGCCGTCCGCCCCGTCCGCCCCGTCCGGCACGTGTCATAGCGCCTGTTACATGCTCTGGCCACAGATGCACGTCGGTGCGGGGAACTGGGGAAGCAGCGCGCGGGCGGCACCCTCCCTGTCCCCCTGGCAGCTGGCCGCGGCCGCAGCACGCCCCGCACCCTCATCTGTCCGCAGCCGCCTCCCCCCAACCCTGCCGCCCACACCTTCTAATTCCCACTCACCGTGTCCGTGCACCAGCACCACCACCCCCTTGGGCCGCACCACCACCACCTCCTCCTCCTCAGCGCCCTCCTCCTCCTCCTCGTCCTCATCAGCAGCAGCGTCCAACCCCTGCTGCGGCCCCAATGCGGGCTCCGGCGCTGCTGGCGCCTGCTTCACGCCGGCCGCCGCCTCCGCCGCCTCGGCCTGCGCCGCCGGCCGCAGGCCTGAGTCCGCCGCTGCCGCCGCGGCGGCAGGCGGGGCCCGGCTGCAGGCGTCGCAGCCGGCGCCACCCGAGGACGAGGCGGGCGGCGGCGTCTGTGGCGGCGGCGTCTGCGGCGTCTGTGGCTGCGGCGGTTGTTGCTGCGGCGGCGGCGGCAGGGACGTGTCCAGGAGCTGGATGGTGCCGACACGACTGATGGCAACGCCACCGCCGCCGCCGCCGCCGGCATCCACGCCGCCGCCGTCCCCGGCGCCTGGTAACGCAGCGCCCGGCTCCCGGCTCGCAGCCCGCCCGGCGCCACCGACCCCCGTCGGCTCCCCACCCTCCTGGCCCGGCTGCTGCTGTTTCGAGCTGCCTCCCAGCCCTGCCACCTCCTCCCCCAGCCCTCGCACCGCTCCCACCTCTGCCCCCAGCTCCCCGAGCTCTCTCAGGCTCTCCGGGTCCGTGGACAGCTGTGTGGCCACCACACTGACGGCGTGACTGAGCAGGCACGCCGCCGCCACGCTGCGACAGCGGCGCGACAGCCCCACCACACGGCGCACACCGCCGCCGCCGCCAGCGCCACCGTCACTGCTACCGCCTTCGCTGCTGCCGCACCTGCCATTGCCATCACCACGAGTGCTGCTGCTGCAACTGTCCGCCCCGCCAGTGCTGGTGTCGGCGCTGCCGCCGCCGCCGACGCCGCTGCGGGTGCCGCCGTCCTCGCTCTGACGGAATGTGACACGCTTGCTGCCGCCGCCGCCACTGACGCGGCTGCGGGGGCTGTTGCCGCCGGCGCTGTGGCTGCGGGCGGCACCGGCTACGGAGGAGGAAGGACCGGGCGGCGGGCGCGCGGCAGCTGCGCGCTGCTGCATGAGCGGCTGTAGCGGTGACGCGCCGCTGCTACTGCTACCACCACTGCTACTGCCGCCGCCACTGCTACTGCTGCCATCAGCGACTGCGCTGTCAGGACTGCCACTGCTGTGCCACTTCTGGCCCGGTGTTTCGGCTGTGAATGAGTTAGGCGGCACGGCCGCCGGCGCGCCACTAGGAGCAGCAGTGCAGGCGTCAGGCCGCATAGGCGCCGCCGCGGACTGCAGGCGACCCAGCGCGGCGGCGGAGGGCCGGCGGCGCGGTGGCAGCGGCGGCACTCCACCCGACGGGGCGCGCGCCGCCGCCGCCGCCATTTCCGGAGCGCACGGTGCCCCGCTTGCGCCCTCGGCAGCGGTGGCAGTGGCGCCGAAGGGACTGAACGCACTTCGCATCGACGACATCACCCCTCCCGCCAGCGATGCTGCCGGCGGCGGCGGCGACGCCGCCGCCGGCGCAGCTACCGCTGCTGCTCCACCGCCGCCACCGCTGCCGGCCTCCTCCTGCTTCCGAGCTGCAGGCGGCAGCACGGTGCCGCCCCGAGTCGGCTCGCGCGCAGGGTTCGGTTGGTTGTTGCTGGCGGTGGCGGTGGTGGGCGCGGTGGCGGTGGCGGTTGCGGGCCAGAAGTAGCAGGCCAGCCGGTAGCCGCGCCGGTTGACCATGTGGCCGAAGCGCCCCGCGCGGCCCAGCACCGCCGCCAGGTCGGCCGACTCCGCCGCCGCCGCCGCTGCAGCAGTAGCAGCAGTAGCAGCAGCAGCGCCGCCGCCCACGGCCTTGGCGGCGCCCCCCGGGGCGGCGGCGGCGGCGGCGGCGGCGGCGGCGGTGGCGGCAGCGGCGGCGGTGGTGGCGGCGGCGGCGGCGGCATCCCCGATGAGGGCGGGCGGCACGCTGTGCATGACCAGCAGCGAGCTCAGGCCGCCGCCGCCGCCGCCGTTGCCGTTGCCGTTACCGCCTTTGCTGTGGCCGCATGTTGAGGCGTGGCCGTTGGTGGACGCGGCGGCGGGGGCGGCGGAGCCAGCTGAGGAGCCGAACCAGGGGTACCAGTAGTGGGAGGCCGCGGGGGCGGGCGAGGCGGCGGGGGCCGGCGAGGAGGAGGGGGCGGTCGAGGAAGAGGGGGCGGTCGCAGGCGGAGCAGCCGGCCCGTTTGGGTGCACGGCGTTCCCGGCTTCCGCTGCCGCAGCGCCGGCTGCTGTCGCGGAGATCGGCCAGCCTCGGCCAGCCTCGGCGCCCGGCGCGGTCGAGACCTGCGGGTCTGAGTCGGCAGGCGCTGACACCTCACCGAGCCCGCCGGTGCTGCTGCCGCTGCGGTCGCCGGCATCCGCCGTCGCTGCGGCTGTGTGAGCCATTGTAGCAGCAGCGTCAGCCGCAGCTGCTGGCCCAGCCGGCGGCTTGGCCGCCGACTCGCGCTTGACCCGCGGCTGACCCGAAGCCACCGCCGCCGGATGCTGCTGCTGCTGCTGCTGCTGCTGCTGCTGCTGCTGCTGCTGCTGCTGCTGTTGCTGTTGCTGCATGCCGCTGGCTGCTGAGGAGCCTGCAGCGCCAGCGGCCGCAGCGGGCGCCGCCGCGGCGGAGCTGGCGCCGGCGCCGGGGCCGGAGGTCCAGCTGGGGAAGCTGCACCAGGCGGGCCACAGCGTGGGCGTGGCGGCGCCGGGGCTGTTCACTGGGTCCATGTTGGGTTAATGCTTTGCTTTGCGATTGTGTGGAGCACTGGAGCAACAGTGTGCAAGCTACGCAAGTTCTGCGCTCACAACGAGCATCATCCAGCAGCATTTACAGTTCGATTTGTGTCATTCGATGTCAAGTTATCTCTCTGACCGTGCAATTAGATCAGAAGATCCGAGCGGCATCGCTCTTCAGCTTCAGATGCACCGCCGCACGAACCCGTACCATCCGCGTCCGAGCTCAACACCACCAGAGCCGCCCAGTCTCCTCCTCGCGATTTCAAGCGCCCTCGCACTGTGCGCGCCCCCGAGGCCCCCTCCCTTGCGACACTCCCCCACAAAACGGTGCATCACACCCACCGCACCGCAACACTACCCTCCCTCCTCTCCAGCCACACCACCTCCCACCTCACACACCACCTCACACCTCCCAACCCCTCACACCCCCTACACACACCCGCCACCACACACGCCTCTCACACCCCTACCACCCCTCACACCGCCGTGACCACGTACTTGCTGACCGCCACCTTGACCTTCTCCATGAACTCGGCGGCGGCGGTCTGCTCCGCCTTCTTGGCGGCCTCGATGTTCTGGGCCAGCAGGTCCACCAGCGCCACGTCGATCTCGTTGGCGGCGGCCATGTCCTGTGTGTGGTGTAGGGTCGGGTGGGGTCACACCGCTCACACCAAGCTCCCCCTGCCCTGCCCTGCCCTGCCCTGCCCTGCCCTGCCCTGCCCTGCCCTGCCCTGCCCTGCCCTGCCCTGCCCTGCCCTGCCCTGCCCTGCCCTGCCCTGCCCTGCCCTGCCCTGCCCTGCCCTGCCCTGCCCTGCCCTGCCCTCGCCCTCTCCCTCCTTCTCCTTCTCCCTCTCCCTCTCCCCCCTCCTTCTCCCTCATACACACGCGCCACGCGTTTTCAGTGGCGTCTGTCTTTGGTTTTCAACACATACACGCCATGACGACGCCA
Organism: Chlamydomonas incerta; assembly: GCA_016834605.1. Lineage (NCBI taxonomy): Eukaryota > Viridiplantae > Chlorophyta > Chlorophyceae > Chlamydomonadales > Chlamydomonadaceae > Chlamydomonas > Chlamydomonas incerta. The sequence continues at coordinate 2,076,993 of JAEHOC010000003.1, read as the reverse complement.
TGACGCCCCACCGCCACGCACCAGGATGCACTGCTTCTTGTCCTGGCTGGTCAGTAGCTTCTTGAGCCGCTCCGCCGCGGTGGCGGTGGCGGCCACGGCCTTGTCCACCGCCTCGCAGGCCTCCTCCAGGTAGGTGCGCAGCGTCTCCAGCTCCGCCAGCCGCTCCTGCATAGGGCGGGGGGGGGGGGAGGGGTGCATTCGTGACTAGTGATAGACGGTCTGAAGGACCCCTACCCTCTCCCCTCGCTTGGGCTGTTTGGTTTTGGTGTCAATACCCCCCCCTGTACCGCCTTCCCAACCATCCTTGCATCCACCCCTCCCCGCCGCCTGGCTCACACGCCCACCCGCCCTCCCTCCCCCGCCCTCACCCCCACCCTCATCTCCGCACCTGGTCGGGCTTGGGCGAGAAGCGCTCGGCGCCCACCAGCGAGTCCAGCTGCTTGAAGAAGGCGGGAGTGAACTTGGGCCGGCAGCGGGCCACCTGCGGGTGGTGTGTTGCGTGTCGTGGTGGTTTGTGGTTTGTGTGGAGTGTTGTGTGCGGGCGTGTGCTATGCGTTGTGTGCCTCGCGCGGGGCCTGGGCGCCACCGCCCGCTTCATCAGAGGCGCCGCCGCCCCCTCTCTCTCGCCCCCCGCTCGCCCTCTCCCGCCCCTCCCGGCACTGCGCATCCCAAACCGGCGCAGCCAGCCCGAGCCCACGCGCGTGCTTGTCGCACCGCCCCCCCGCTGTCGGGCTCCATCAAGTTAGGTTCGGCCTAGTCTGGGGGCACGGTCTGGGGGGCTGGTATTCGCACCCCCGCTCCCCCTCACATGGACGGCTCCCGATTTCCCAACCATCCTTGCAGCCCCCCTAACTTGCCCCGCCCCCACCCCCACCCCCGCCCCCGACCCCGGCGCCCCCCGGTTTAGCTTGAGCTGGTATTCACAACCCTCCCTGGTACTTTTATGTAACTTTGTACCTTTGCAACCCCCCCCCCCCCTTGATTTGGGAGTTGGAAAAAACTACCCCCACCACCCCCAAACACCCCCACACACGCCGCGCACCTCGAACTCCATGTCGTCGGCCGATGTGTTGAGCATGAACTCAATCAGCTCGTTGGGGTCGGAGGGCGGCACACGCGCCTCGCGCCGGATCAGCACCTGGGCACAAGGGGGGGGGGAGAGGGAGGGGGAGGGGGTTGAGGGCGTTGAGGGGGGGCCGGGTGAGGGAGGGAAGGAGGGAGGAGGCCCGACGGAGGCGCGCAGGCGAGAGATTAGAGGGTGCCCCGTGCCCCGCGGCTTTTCTGTCGCTGCCTCCCTGCCCGACGCCCAGTTCTCGCCGCCCAGCTTGGAATGGTATTCACATTCCCCCCTCCTCCTCTGCGCCCCCGCTGACCTGCCCGGCGCTGCGCCCTCTCGCCCTCGCCCCGCAGTCACGCACGCAAGCGCCACTCCTCGCTCACCGCCTTGCGGATGTCGTCCTTGGTGCGCTGGATCTCCGCCGCAAACTCCTTGTTCTTCTCCATCATCTTCTGGGTCAAGCTGCGGGCAGGGCAGGGGTGGGCAGGGCAGGGCGGGGCAGGGCAGGGCAGGCAGGGGTGGGGGGTGGATGGGGGTCAGGGGTCGGGCTGCGGGACACAACGGCGGGAAATAACGGCGGGCCAGCAGCGGGCCAAGAGCGCAAAGGTCGCAATGGCAGGGCGCATGACAGGGGCAGGCAGAGGCAAGCGGGGAGTCGGGGCAGAGTGTGAGTGCTGGCGGGAGCGGCCGGCTTGCAGCCGCGGCGGGGGCACAGCATGCCTGGGCCGGGCCGCAGGGCCGGGCGGGGGCAGGGGCGCGTCGCTGCTGGGCAGCGCGGCCGAGGTGCGGTGGTGGTGGCGACGGCGTGGGCTTCCGGGATGTGTGCGGATGTGTACAGGATGCAGGGGGGTGTACAGCAGGTGTTGCATTGCGGCGGGCCCCCCGGCAGTCGGACCGTCGGTGCGTGGCACCCCTGGGCTTGCGCAGCCACGCTTCCCTTCACCCGTGTCGCCAACCCTTCACGCTGCACGCTAGCAGGAACTGCCGCATTGGCATATGCGGCTGTCCCCTCAGCGCTGCCCGTGCAGAAACGCCGACCGCGGCCCATCGCGCGCCAACAAACCCAAACTAGAAGAATCCCCTTTCCTCACCGGCGGTTAATGATGCCCTCCTGAGGCGGAGTTTTGAAAAGGTTCTCCGGGTCATAGTTCAAGGCATAGACCCGCACCGCCCCGCGCCGCGACGACCGAGTTAAGCCCGGAACAGCCGCTGCGCTGCGGTAGGAGCACGAGGTCGCGGAGCCCGTGACTTGACGAGCCATAATGCTGGTCATGGTAGCTCTCAAAATGTTTTGCCGGCCGGCAACGTTCGGGGACAGCGGGATAAGGCTCGCGCAGTCGCGGCAAGGAAAGTTGCAGGGACGGCCGGCTATCTGGGTAGGGGCGATTGCGACACTGCTCAGTACGGGGAGCGCAAGTACAAGGTGCAAGCGAACGCAATTGGGCCGGTCGCATTTTCGGCTGTTCCCGACCGGTGTTGCATGGGGCCGGGATGACCGGCCTGCGCCGAGTCACCCGGAGCGGCTTCTCGAACGCCGCTTTCAACTGGGTCAAAGCACGAGTGTCGCTGATTAGGGACATTTCGTTAAAGTAGTGCCGAAACAGGGGGCGCGCACAGTTCAGTGCGCCGCTCGCTGAGCGCAAACCGAGAAACGAACTTGTTTTCGGTCGTTTTGCCACTTGCACTGCTCTTTCTTAACCGTCTAGAAGCATTGGAGCAGCTGTCGACTAGCGCCTGAGAGCAGGTGAGGCGCTCCGGGACAAGGGCTCCAGCCAAACTGTGTCAGCTGCGCGCGCTCGGCGTCGCCGGGGCGCAGGGCTCATGGGCTGGAAAGCCCGACCGTGTTGTAACCGCGGTGTCAGCGTGGCGTCGACACCTCGGCGGGCCTGGTCGCGCGCCCGAAATGCTGGATAAAAAGGGCAGGATTCCGGGGCCTCGCGGTCGCGCTGCGCGACATAGCGACCGCGCGTGCGATGTAGCGCCAGGTCCTTTTGCCTCTAACACAGCGATCCGGTGCCGATCAGGCCGGGTTGCATCGTCGTGACAAAACCCTGCTCCGACAGTGGGTCCTTTTGGGAGGGCGCGCGCCCCCCCCCCCCCCAAACCGTTTGCGCGCCCCTTGCTGCACGCCCTCCGTTGCGCCCGCCTTGCCCTGCCTTGCGCTTCCTGCTCTCATGCACGGCACAAACATGACATCGCTGTTCGCCCGCCCCTTCTTCTCCTGACGTTGGGGTTTCCGTACTGTTGCCTTGCCTTGTCGCCTGGTGCTGCGCACCCACAGGCACACACACTCACACCACACCAACAATGATGCAGCAGCCCAGGCCACTGCAGAGCGGCCGCGCCGCCGGCGGCGCCGCTCAGCGGCCTTTCGTTGGCGGCGCCTCCGCCGCCAGCGCCGGTGTGCTGCCGCCGCCGCACCTGGCGACGGCGACGGCGGCCGCGCCCAGCACCAGCAGCGCGGCGGCGGCGTCGGTGCTGGCGGCGCCGCCGCCGCCGATGCGCGGTGGCGCGCCGCCAGGCAGCCGTCGTGGCATGTCCATCCGGTGAGTTCCATCCCAGCAGCCGCCGGGGGTGGGGGTCCGCCTGAGGCGGGCGGGCGGCGGGCGCAATCCATCCGGGCAGTTTGCGGTTGGGGTTGGTGGTGCGTAGACGCACAACAGGAAAGCTGGCGGGTCAGGGGCGAGCCTAGGGCATGGGCTGTACGGGAAGGTACCACGATATGCAATAGTTGTGTGTGTGTATGGCACGTGGCGTGTGTGCGGCCCGCATGCCACGGAAGCACGGGCTGGGCTGCGGTGGCTCCTGCGTCACGGAGTGTGTGGCGCTGTTGCGCCGCCTCCCCTGGTGGGGCCGACCCGCAAGCAACTGATGGGCTGTGACCGAAAGAGAGCTACAGCCCCATTCAGCGCCCTAACACCTGCAACCCTCCCCCAACGCACCGCACTGCACACACAGGCGCCACGCCGCGCCACGCAGCTCCTCCACCCCCGCCCGCGCGGGCGGCGGCGGCGGCGCCGGCGGCGTGCTGCCCAGCACCGCCGCCGCCGCCGCGCCGCCCGCCGCCGCCGCGCCGTCCAGCAAGTCCGCCGGCTCCACTGCTACAGCCGTGTCCGGCAGTAGCAGCAGCAGCAGCGTCAAGGACGGGCCGGCGGCCGCGCCGGCGGGCTCGCCGCCGTCGTCGCCGGGGGCGTCCACGCGTGGCGCCAGCGGCAGCGCCGCCAAGGGAGCGTCCAGCCCGGTGCGTGGGGGGCGCCGTCCTTTCTGGGTGCCTCCTCGGTGTCGCATGTTACGGCTGCATGATGGCAGTCGCAAGCAATAAATGGGACGGAGTAACACACCCAGGGTGCGAGGCATGTGAGGGCCAGTGGCTGGGAGGCCGAGGCCGCGAACACGCGCGCCGTAATGGGCGCGTGTCGGCACGCGTCTCCGCACGCACGCCGCGGGAGACGACCCGCAAACCCGCAACCCGCCGCAACCCGCAAACAACAACCCCGCCGCCAAGCAGGTGACGTTCGACAAGGCCATGGCCGCCAAGATCAACGCGGCGCGCGAGCTGGCGCGGCGGCTGGCGGAGGAGCGCGGCGCGGCCACAGCGGCGGCGTCGGCGCGCGGCACCGCCGACGGCGAGAGGTGCGGGCGGTGGGGGCCCGTGTGTGGGGGGGGGGAGTGCGTGCGGGGGGTGGGGGGGTTGTTTTGTTTGCCTGTGGGCGAGGACACATGTGGTGTGGGGTTCAGCAAGAGAGTGTCAGCAGGACAAACTGATTCCAACCCAACACCTACCACAGCCGCCAAGACCACAACCCATCCAACACCTCCGCCGCTTCGCAACCCCCCTTCACCCACGCCCCACGCCACTCTCTCCACGCCCGCCCCCTCGCAGCAAGCGCGCCGCGGAGACCGCCTCCGCCGAGGCCGCCGCCGCCGCCGCCGCGCAGGCCGCCAAGGCGGACGCGCTGGTGCGGGCGCTGCGGCGCGCGGAGAGCAACCGGGACAGCCTTACGCGGCTGCGGGCGGAGAACGACGCGTTGCGGGAGCTGCTGCTGGAGGTGGCGGCTGACAAGGACGCGGCGCGGGCGCGCATGGAGGCGGTGGGTGTTCGCGCGCGGGGTGGGGTGGTTTGGGAGTGGTTTTGGGGGGGGGGGGGGTTGGGAGGGTTTGGGAGGGTTTGGGAGGGGTGGGGGGGTGGGGAGGGGGTGGGCGGATGGGGAGTTGGGAGGGGGGCCGGGGTGGGAGGATGGGCGGGGTGAGAGGGGATGCAACAGTGGTTGGAAAGGCGGTGTAGGGATTGGATGGGATCGGAGGCGAACTGAGGGCCGAAGGGCGAAGGGGCAGGCCCGGGAACCAGGGGGCGCGTGTGTTTCCAGGTGGGGATGGAGATGGGGATGGGGGATCGGAGTGGGCTGTTCGGGATATGTGTGAGTGTATGGTATGTGTACGTGCGTGTGCGTGCCGTGGAGCCGGAAACGAGATCCACGTGTGGATGTCGGACATCCCGCGCCCCCCGACGCCAGGTGCTGTCAAGTCTCTCCGACCAAACCCTAGTCGAGCGCGCAAAGGCGACGGTGGGCGGCGCTTCAGCCGCCGCCGCCGCCGCCAGCCCTGCTACTGCCGCTCCTGCCGCGGCCCCCCTTGCAACCGGCGCCGCTCCCACACCCGCCGCCAAAAAGGCAACGGACGCGTCCGGCAAGGCTGCCACCGCCGTCGCCGCGGCCGCTGCTACTGCCGCTGCTGCCGCCGCTGATGCTACTGCCGTCACGGCCGGGGAGGTGGAGACGCAGCTGGTGGCGGCGAGCGCCCAGGTCGCCGAGTCCATCGCTCCCAGCAAGGTGCGTGTGTTGGGGGGTGGGGGTAGCAAGGGGAGTGTGTTGGGGGTGGGGGTGATTCGGTCCAGTCCCAAACCCAATCTTTGCCAACCCAGATGAGGAGTTGGGGGTGGGGTTGTGGGTGGGATCGTGACCCCAGCCCTCGCACGTGACACCTCACGCCTCACGCCTCACACATTACACCTCGCACGTGACACCTCACACCTCTACACGTTACACCCAGGCGGCGGTGGAGGCTCCGCCCGGGGCGCTTCAGAGCGAGGACGTGGCGCTGAGCCTCAACCAGGCGCGCGCGGTGCTGAGCGCCGTGCAGCAGGCCAAGGAGGCGGCGGCAGGTGCGGCGGCGGCATGGGGGCTGGGGGGTGGGGTAGTGGCGGCGACGGCGTGTGTGTGTGTTGGGGGTGGGGTTGTGTACGCCAGCCCAGGGCGTGTGCGTGGCGGTGTGCTAGAGCGCGTTGACTGACTAGCTTGTTTCGGGGCGGACACGACCGCGCTCGGGGGTACGCCAGCCCAATCTAGAAACCAGACCCGCACGGGCGCGTGTATGTCGGTGTGGTAGAGGGCATCAATGGATTGGGGTTGAGGTTGGGGCCGTTGGGGCATTGTTGACCGCCAGCGCTCAAACTCGCACGCTCGCACACACGCGGCTGCTTGGCGCTGTGTCGCTTACTCATCCACCTGGCGGCGGATGCGGCGGCGGCGGCACGTGCGGCGTGTGGCAATCAAACAGGCGGCGTGGGCGGCAAGGAGGCGGCGGTGAAGGATGCCGTGAGGAAGATGGAGCAGGCGGCGGTGAAGAAGGAGAAGGGAGCCGCGTCGGCGGCGTCGGCGTCCGCGACGGCGGCGCCGCCGGGCGGCGCGTCGGCGGCGGCCACGGCGGCGGTGGAGGTGAGGCGGTGTGTGTGTGTGGGGGGGGGGCAGAGCGGAGCGGGCAGGATGGCTGCTGGGGTTTGAGTGGGGGCCGGGAGGTTGCAAGGTCAAGAATTACAGTAGAACACAGGGGGGTTTGTTTCAGCCCTGGATCTAATCGCCGGGGCGCTTTCCCAACCCTCCCTGCAACCCCCCGAACCCCCAGACGATGCACGCGGCCGAGCCGGCGGCCGTGAAGGCTAAGGCGGCGGCCGCGCAGGCCGCCGCCGCCACCGCCGCCGCCGCCCTAATCGAGGCGGAGGTGGAGGTGGAGCAGGCGGTGGTGGAGGCGGCGGCGGCGGCGCCGCTGCCGCCCGTGCCCGAGCCCACGGCGGCGCAGCTGCAGGAGCTGGCGCGGCGCGCCGCCGCCGCCGCCAAGCTGGTGTTTGTGTGGCCGCCGGGTGCGGGGTGCGGGGTGAGGGGTGCGGGGTGCTTGGGTGCGAGTGTGTTTGCGTGTGCGTGTGTGGGCGTGGGGTGTGTGGGGGCGTGTGGGGTGTGTGGGTGGGTTAAGTGTGAACCAATCCCGTGAGGCAGCATGAATGGATGAGGACGGGAAGTCGTGTCCCCAGCACCCCTCCCCCCTATCCCTGCAACCCCGACCACCACATTTCGTGTCCTTCAACCTTCCAACCCCACCCACTCCACCCACTCCACCCACGCCCTGTGCTGCACAGAGGGCGGCCTGGTGGGCCGCCCGGTGCGCATCTACTACAACCGCGCGCGCGGCCCGCTGCCGCCCAGCAACAAGCTGCAGGTGCGTGTGTGTGGGGGGGGGGGCGGGGGGGCGGGGGGCGAGGGTGGGGGCAGGATTTGGGGGCGGGGGCGGGGGCCGCAACATGCGTGTGTCGGGTGTTGAGGAAAAGGAACGCGCCGATTCGTGGGCGGGGTCCCCGCCCACGAAGCAGCGCGGGGGATGTTTTTCGTGTGCGCAGGAGCCACACCTTGGACCAACCTGGCCCGGCCTGACCTGACCCCGCCTGGCCTGACCTCACCCCACCTGGCCTGCTCATGTCCCCCCCTCAACCCCCTCCTCCCCCTCCCTTCCGCCTGTGCAGATGAAGGCCGGCTTCAACAAGTGGGAGGAGATCGCGTTGTTCGACATGGAGCCGGCGCAGGGGCTGGCGGTGAGAGCGGGGGGGTGGGGGGGGGGGGGGGGGGGCTGGCGGTGGGCGGGGGGGCGCGGGCGTGCATGTGTGTATCGGCGTGCGTGGGCTGTGCAGCGGGCGGCGTTGGGCATTGGCGCTCACCTGTACAGCCCCCATCCGCCTCCAACCGTCCCCAACCGCCCCAACCGCCCCAACCCCAACACTAACCCCCCCCCCACCCCCCCCACCCACCCCGCATGCATCCTTGCAACGCCGCGTGTCGCGCAGTCGGGCGGCGGCCAGGACTGGTGGGTGCTGTGTGTGGAGCTGCCGCTGGAGACGTTCCGCTTCGACTACGTGGTCATTGACGCCGCCTCGGGCGCCGTGGACAACAACAATTGGAAGGTGAGGGGGTTGGGAGAAGGGGGGCGGGGGGTGGAACGGGGCGTGTGTGTGCGTGTGTGTGGCGGGTTCGTATGGGTGGGTATGGGTGGGTGTGGGTGTGGAGGGGCCGGGTTAAGACGGTCCGCGGAACGGAGCCCGCGCGGCCGCCAAGCCAACAAATGCTGAGACGCTCGCGCACGCCGGCCCGCTCGTCATAGTGAACCCCGACCCCCAACGATGGCTGTTTCTAAGATTGTCTACCGTCTACCACTTCCTAATGATGAATGTACCCCCCGCCCCTCACGCCCCCCCCCCCCCAGGACTATGAGCTGCCGCTGGCGGACGCGCCCAGCGAGGACGAGGTCATGGCGGCGCGCGCCGAGGCCTATGAGCGCTTCGACCAGGACCGGTGAGCGTGTGTGTGCCCCGTGTGCGGGTGCGTGTGCGGGTGTGTGTGCCCCCCACCCGTGTGTGCGTGCGTGTGTGTGTGTGTGTGCGTGTGTGTGTGTGTGTGTGAGAGCGCGTGTATGGGTGTGGGTGTTAGGACGGAACCAAGCCCGTGCGTGTGCGTGTGCGTGTGCGTGTGTGCATGTGCGTGTGCGTGTGTGGGAAATGGTGGGGTCCGGTACGTCAATCCACGGTCAATCAATACTTCTCGCACTACATCGCAACCAACACTAACGCCCGCCCGCCACCCCCACCGCCCACCGCCAGGCGCAAGCTTATCGAGGAGGAGGAGAAGCGGCTGTGGCGGCTGGTGGAGAGCAAGGCGCTGGACGCGGCGGCGGCGGCGCGCGTGGAGTTCCGCAAGCGGCGGGACGCGGAGCTGCTGGCGGCGGCGCGGCAGGTGCGTGGGGTGGGGGAGGGGGGGGGCCGGCGGGCGGGTGCGGGCGGGTGCCGGACTCGCCTTGACTTGCCAGACGCAATCTTGTTTGTCTCACTCGGACTTACGCACGCACCCGTTTTTGCTTTCCACGCACACGCGCACTCACACGCACACGCACACGCACACGCCCACACGCAGGTGGTGGCCGACCGGCGGCGCGCCGACCTGTTCGCGGCGCTGCCCACCGCCGACTCGCGGCCGGGCGCCTACGCCTGGTGCGGCGGGCCGCCCCGCGCGGGCGCCCGCGCCTTCCTGGCCTACAACAAGATCCAGGTGAGCGGTGTGCGTGTGCGTGTGCCTGTGCGCGTGTTGGAGGAACAAACAAAGAACGCAGCCCGCCCAGCAACGCGACGCGGCGACGGGTGAAGCGCACGCACGCAGCCCCAGCTTGCCCAAGTAACTAGACCCCTCAGGGGTTGCGCGACGTGGGAAAGAGAGGGAACGTGGGCGAACGCCATCAAATACACGGGCAGGGGATTGTGCATGCATGATGGGCAGTTGCAAATGAGTTGCCAGCACCTGGTTTAACAGCCACTGCCCGTGGGCATGGTCCGTAGGCCGGCGGCGTCAGATGCTACGCGAATCAGAAGCTACGCGAGATGGGGGGTTCCCTGCGCTGGGGACCCCCCACCTCGCGTAGCTTCTGATTGACGTACCAGCTGACGCCGCCGGCCCACATGGGCAGTGGCTGGGCTGGTGCGTGCGTGCGTGCGTGTATTGCACGGGTCATGTGCAGGGGTGTGCGCGGGTTGGGAACGAGATGTGGGATGTGGGCGAACGCATAAAAAAGGCAGGGGATTGCATGGGTGCATGTGTGATGGCAGTTGCAAATGAGTTGCCAGCACCTACCAGCTACTGCCCATGTACGCGAGGTGGGCGGTCCCCAGCGCTGGGGACACCCCACCTCGCGTAGCTTCTGGTTCACATACGTGATGACGCCGCCGCCATACATGGGCAGCGGCAGGCTGGTGTGTGTGTGCGCGTGTGTGTCATGCACGTGTGCTTGGCGTGTCATGCTACGGGATCAGCGCAGCAGACCGCGGGGCGGGGCGTGGGTGAGACAAAGTGCCTGTGACGTGTTTTCCATGCGTGCCGCACGACCGTGCCCAACCTTTGCCACTCACCCATCCGCGCTCCCAAACCGACCCGGCCCTGTGCCGCTGCCCATGCTGCTGCTGCCGCTGCCGCTCCCCCCTCGCTCCCCTCGCTCGCTGCCACCACCCGCAGCAGGGCGGCCAGGGCGGCGGCCTGCCGCACGCCGGCTCCGGCATCCGGGTGCATATGGGGTACGACAACTGGTGGAACAAGATCTCGCAGGTGTGGGCGTGTGTGTTTGCGTGTGTGTGGGGGGGGGAGGTGGGTTACCAGCCCAAGCTAATCCAAACCAACCAATGCGAGGGCTGGGGGGCGGGGCGGCGCGTCGCCGCGTGGGGGTGGGTGGCGCGACACCGTGCCCACCCCCACACGCACCTGCAACCCACACGTACCGCCCTGCCTTTTCAACCTTGCAACCCCCGCCTACTACTGCGCTCCCCGCCCTTCCCGCCCCGCCCCTGTCAGGCCATCGACCTGTCGCCGCTGAGCGCGGAGGACGCGGCGGCCAAGGGGCTGCCCACGGGCCAGGGCGCGCAGTGGTGGGGGTGCTGGGTGGATGTGCCCTACTCCGCCGCCGTGCTCAACTTCGTGTTCAGCGACCGCGAGCAGGTGTGGGAGTGTGGGGGTGTGTGCGGGTGTGGAGGGTGTGCAAGGTGTGCGGTGCGCGGTGCGGGGTGGGTGCACCTGTCATGGACTTTTGGTTTGATTTGGGGACTTTGGGTTTGGTGAAGGTTGGGCTGGTATGCGCACCCACAGTTTTAAGTGCCTGCTTTTCCATCCTAAAACAAACTCCCCTCTCCGTACTTCTTGGCCGTGCCGGGCGTACTCCCCTGCCTTACTGTCCGCCCACCTCCCCGCCCGCCCGCCTACCTGCCCACCTCCCCGCCCGCCTACCTGCCCGCCACCCTCCCCGCCTCCCCGCCCGCCCGCCCGCCCTGCCCCGCGCCACAGCGCATGTGGGACAATAACAACCAGCGCGACTTCCACACCGGCGTGGCGGGCGCGCACAGCGGCGAGGAGCTGGTGGAGATGCTGTACGGCGCCATGAAGAAGGACAGGTGGGTTGGGTGGGTTGGGTGTGTGTGTGTGTGTGTGTGTGTGAGTGTGTATGTGAGTGTGCGAGGGGTGCAGGGATGGTTGCAAAAGCGGTACAGGGGTTAGCCGTCGGAGTCAACGGTTTGTTGCAAATTCGGGGGCAGGGGCGTCAGAGCTTTACCATCCTTGCAACCCCCCAACGCCAAGGCTGATTTGCTGCAACCTGCCAACATCATCTCGTCTTTGTGTCCATGCATGGAACCGCACCCACCCGCACGCTCTCCCACCCCGCGCTCGCAGCGCCGAGGCCGACAAGGAGGTGGAGGACCGCGCGGCGCTGCGGGCGGTGCGCAAGGTGGAGGCCAAGGTGAGGGTGCGGCAGTAGTGGCGCGGCCGCTGGGCAGTTGGTCAGGCCCCCGGCGGTTGGGCAGCTGGGCAGCTGGGGGCGGCGACGGAGTTGCGGGGCCTCCTGACTGTCCTGCGGTTGGCCCCGCCCCGCCCCATTGCTTGAGTGCTGGTTGTAGCCACCTTCACCTCAGCCGCCACGTCACTCAACGTTCGGGTCTTGCTGCTGCCCCTGCCTCCCCGCCCCGTCTCCCCGCCCCGCCGCCTCCCCCACACACACATCGGACCCCCACCGGCTGTCATTAACCGTTCATGACCCCCACACACGCTCGCACTCGCTGGCAGGGCCTGACCATGCGCAAGCGGCGCGAGACGGTGCACGAGTTCCTGTACACCGTGCCGCTCAGCCCCAAGGCCGGCCAAGTGCGTGTGCGTGCGTGCGTGCGTGCGTGTGGGTATACGGGGGTAGTTTTCTCCAATTCCCAAATCAACCATTGCCAACCCAAAACCCATGTGTGGAGGAGAGCGGTCTACGGGGGGTTGCAATTTGGATGGTTGGCACAGCGGTTCAGCAGGGAAGGGCCGCTGCGTTGGGGAACGGATTTGTATAATCCAATCCCAAAGTTTAGGTTCCCATGGGCGGATGAACACCCGCCCCATGACGGCACGACTTACCGACACAACGGCAACCGCACAACTACGTTTCAACGACATTTCAACGACATATCAACGACATTCCAACGACATTCCAACCGCTGCTGATCACCGCAGGTGGTTGATGTGTACTACCGGCCCGAGGCGACCATGCTGCGCGGCCGGCCCGAGATCTGGCTGCGAGCCTCCTGGAACCGCGGCGGCAACGCCCCCGGCGCCGCCGAGCTGCGGCCCGCCACCGCGCGGTTGCTGCCGTGCCTGCCGGGCGGGCTGGGCTTCTACCGCGCCACCGTGCAGGTCAGAGCTGAGGGGTGAGGGAGGGTGGTGGGTGGGTGTGGTAAAGATGGTACAGAGGAGGGGTGGACATCGCGCGTGCTGGGCTCCGGGGTTTAGGGATTGCTGTGCTGGCGGAATCACAGTCACACCTTAAACCTCGCAGCCTCAATAATCAACTCCGCCCCCACCCACCCCAGTGCATCCTGTACCGCTTTTCCATATCCTTGCAACCCCACCCACCCCAACCCAACCCACCTGCCCTCCCCCCCCCCCCCCCGCCAGGTCCCTCCCACCGCCTGGGGCCTGGACCTGTCCTTCTCCGACAGCGAGGCCATGGGCGGCGGCTTCCTGGACGACAACGGCGGACTGGAGTACCACGTGCCCGTGGAGGGCAGCGGTGGGTGGCTTGGAGTGGGGAGAGGGGAGGGGGAGAGGGGAGGGTTGGGTGGGGAGGAGGGGAGGGGTAAAAGCCAGCCCAAGCGAAGGGAGAAAGGGAAGGGAGGGAGGGAGAGGATGATGGGCGTCTTTGCCCCTCTGCCCCCACTCAGTCAACCCCATCGACACACTTCCCTTGCCGCCCTTGCAACACCCCCCCTAACTAATGATGAATGTAACCCCCCCAAAACACCTCCACCACCACCACCACCACCACCACCACCACCACCACCACCACCACCACCACACCACCACCACCACCACCACCACCCCCCCGCAGCCAAGCCGAAGCAGATGCTCAAGGTGGTGCACGTGGCGGTGGAGATGGCGCCCATCGCCAAGGTGCGTGGGTTTGAGGGGGGGGGCGCGGGGGATCGGGGGCGGCAGCGGGGGTGGTGAGTTGTGGAGGGATTGGGTGGTGGACGCCAAGAACTCTGGCTGCCGCCTGCCCACCTGCCCCTGCTAACATACATCTCGTCGTAAAGACTTGTCAGTGGAGCCCGTCATGTATCAACACGCCACACGTCCACATACAAACCCACACACAACTCTCCCCCAAACCCCCAAACCCCCAAACCCCCAAACCCCCAAACCCCCATACACACACGCACCCAACCCGGCTCACGCAGGTGGGCGGCATGGGCGACGTGGTGACGGCGCTGGGCCGCGCGGTGCAGGAGCAGGGGCACGACGTGTCCGTCATGCTGCCCAAGTACGACTGCATCAACTACGACCTGGTGAGGGGGCGGGGGGGGGGGAGGCGGGGGGAAGGGAAGGGTTGGGAGGGGAGGAGGGGGAGGAGGGGGAGGAGGGGGAGGAGGGGGAGGAGGAGGGGGGCGGGCAGGAGGGAGGGGAGGGCGGGGAGGGGCAGGCGAGGGCGGGTAGCTGTCTCTGTGACGGTTTGTTGGTGTATTCAAGTCCTAAGCGGGCAGGGGGAGGGTGGCATGGGATTGACAACACTGGGGCGCTCCCACACGCACCCCACGCATCCTGTACCGCTTTCAACATCCTTGCAACCCCCGCCCCTCACCTCCCACCCACGCCTCCACGCCTGCTGTCTACGCCACTACCCTTCTATGTACCATCTTTGCAACCCACCCTCACCCACCCTCACCCACAACCTCATGCCAGGTGGAGGAGCTGGTGCAGGAGAGCACCTTCAGCTGGGGCGGCTCCAACGTGCGCGTGTGGCGCGGCTACGTGGAGGGCCTCGAGACGGTGTTCCTGGAGCCGGAGAACGGAATGTTCTGGGTGGGGTGCATCTACGGCAAGAACAACGACGCGCAGCGGTGAGCGGGCCGAGCAGCGAGGAGAGGAGTGAGGAGCGCGCCCGCATGCTTGCCAGCAGGGTTGGCAGGGCCTTAGATTTAGATAACTAAGGATAAGCTTATGTAAGCTTATATATAACTTAGACATTAGACAGAGGCCCCCCGACGACCATAGTCAACGCACGGTCAAACTAATGTTGCTATATAGCATTATATAAGCTTATCTAACCTTATCTAAGGTTTAGACTGGGGCCATGCGGTACGCCGCCCACGTGCCAGGCCCCGCCGCTGGCCCCGCTCGGCTTTTCAGCTCGCACCACTTATCCGCGCATTGTGCCTACCACTCCTAGCTGGGCGCAAATGCCTCCGAAAGCGGACTCCTTGGACCCATTGCTGCGAGGCATTGTCCCAGACGTGCCGCTGCAGAGCACGGACAGGAGGCTGCAGTGGAGAGGAGGCTGAGCCAGCTTGAGCATTGACGCATTCTTTCATTCATTATATGTGGGGGCTTGACGTAGACTGCGTGGGGTGCATGGGGTCTTGGCTGGGAAGAACTAGGGCAGGACGGGACTGAAGGGCTGGGCTGGCAGGTGACAAGGGCTGTGCAGAATGTGCGCCCGAGGCATGGGCCCCATATGGGGAGTCGAATGAGGCTGAGAGTGGCTGCGGCGGCATTGACGTGCATGGGTTTGGGGACCGTCAGGGGCTGGAGTGCAGTGGGGTCGGGCAGCACAGGCTTTCGGATTGTTGATTACAGAAGGGGACGGAGAGAGCAACGCATAAAACTACTTTGCAGCAAAAACGGCTCAGCCCATGACCCACTTCTCCTAGGGACACCCCCCGTCTAAGGTGGGCCTGTCTAACTTAGATAAGCATAGATAAGCATAGATAAGCTTATCTAAGGGTTAGGTCCGCACGGCTATCTAAGGTTTTGGCCAACCCTGCTTGCTAGTCAGCCCCGGGCCCGCCCCCTGGGCATTGGGCGGGATGGACGGGCGGCGCGGCGAAAGGAATAAATGCCTCCCATGCACCGTGTACCGTGCTGCTGACCCGGCAGCGCATTACTTTCATTCCGCTATGACACACATCTCGCTCGCTCCCACGCCCGCTCGGCCCCCACCGCTCCACCTCCTGCAGCTTCGCCTTCTTCTGCGGCGCGGCGCTGCAGTACCTCAAGAACCAGGCCGCGCCCGGCGGCCGCGGCGCCGCCGACATCGTGCACTGCCACGACTGGCAGTCGGCGCCGGTGGCGTACGGCGACCGCGGCCGCGCCAAGACGGTGTTCACCATCCACAACCTGAGCTACGGCGCCGACCTCATCGGCCGCGCCATGCAGGCCTGCCAGGTGGCCACCACCGTGTCGCCCACATACGCGCGCGAGGTGGGTGTGGTGTGGAGGGTGGAAGTGTGGGGGCGGGTGGGGTGTGGGGGTTTTGGGGGTGTGGGTTTTGGGGGTTTGGGTGTGGGGTGGGGGTGGGCACAGGTTGCAAGGTTGCCCCCGCCCGCCACGCATCGACACATGGACGGCTACGCGCCTGTCATCTCGTCTATTGTATTAATCATGCATGTGCGGCTGCTCCTGGCTGTAATCATAACGTATCCCCCCGTCACATGGACGGCCATTCCCCTGTCCCTCCAGATCGCGGGCCACCCCTCGGTGGCGGCGCACCTCAACAAGCTGTACGGCGTGCTCAACGGCATCGACCAGGTACGGCACCTTTTGTTGGGGGGGTGCTGGGGTTTGGGGCCGGGGGTCTGCGCAACCCACGCACACGCGCACACCCTGCACACCGACACGCACACTAACCCTGACACGCCCTGCACGCACACGCTCACACACAGGACATTTGGGACCCCAGCGAGGACCCCTGCCTGCCGCTGCACTACAGCGCGGACAACGTCGCGGCGGGTGCGTGGCCGGCGGCGGTAGCGAGCGCTAACACGGGCGGGCGGGCGGGGGCGAGAGGGGGGGGGTTGGTTCATTCCGAAAGGTCCGGAACCCAAACTGGGGCTGGGGGCGGAGGTTGGACGGCTCCCATCGGGCTGCATTCGCGCGTGTCGACTTACTGTGTGTCTATGCGGGGTCGTTGTTGACGTTGCTCGTTGTGTGTGTGCGCCCTGGGTGCGGCCGCAGGCAAGGAGGCGGCGCGGCGGGTGCTGCGCCAGAAGCTGGGCCTGGTGGGCGCCGACGTGCCCATTGTGGGCTGCGTGACGCGACTGGTGGCGCAGAAGGTGGGTGGGGAGGGTGGGGGCTGGGGTTGGGGGGTTTGGGGGCGTGTATGGGTGGGCGCGGGTGTGGCACGGCCTTGGGATCCTTGAAGCGGCGGTCACGCCGCTGCAGGCAGCTCCTCCTTCGAGCTGCAATTCCCTCACACCCACACCCAACCAACCCTCACACCCACACAGGGTATCCACCTGATCAAGCACGCCGCCTGGCGCACCCTGGAGCGCGGCGGGCAGTTCGTGCTGCTGGGCAGCGCGCCCGACGGCCGCGTGCAGGTGGGCGCGTGGGCGTGTGGGCGTGTGGACGTGTGGGCGTGTGGGCGTGTGGGCGTGGGGGCGTGGGGGCGTGGGCGTGTGTGTATGGGGGAGCTGGAGGGGGTGGAGGAGATGCAGGTCTGGGCCGGGAGATGGAGTCGCACGCACACGGGCACATATCCTTGCACTCCCACTCAACAACCACCACCACCACCACCACCACCCAACTACCATCACCACAACGCACACAACCCCAACCTCCCGCAGGGCGAGTTCAACGCGCTGCGCGACGCGCTGGCCAAGGCCTACCCCGACCGCGCGGCGCTGGTGTTTACGTACGACGAGCCCATGAGCCACCTCATCTACGCCGGCAGCGACATGTTCCTGGTGCCCTCCATGTTCGAGCCCTGCGGCCTCACGCAGGTGCGGCCGCGTGTGTGGACGGTGGGCTGTTGTGGGGCCTGCGACTGTGGGGGGTCTGCGGCTGTGGGGCCTGCGGCTGTGGGGCCTGCGACTGTGGGGCCTGCGACTGTGGGGCCTGCGACTGTGCGGTCTGCGTCTCGGGCGTATTCACGGCATTCCGCCACCTGCTGCCGCCCGGCCCTCCTCCCAACCTCCCAACCCGCCTGCCATCCAACCACCCACCCAACCGCCCACCTAACCACCCACCCCTCCCCAACCTCTCACGCTGCAGATGATCGCCATGCGCTACGGCACCATCCCGGTGGTGCGCAAGACGGGCGGGCTGGTGGACACGGTGTACGACGTGGACCACGACGAGGACCGCGCGCGGCTCAAGGGTGAGGGGGGAGGGGTTTGGGGGGGAGGTTGGGTTGGAGATTGCGGCATCGCCCGAAGCGCTGGCTTGGCGCTGGATAGGGCTGGGCGACACGAACTATAGCATTTGCCTGTCCCCCGTCTAGTTTGGGTCGGTCAAGCTTGGGCTGGCATTCACAATCCACCCCCGCCCGCGCCCGCCACCGCCACCACCCGCCACCCCCGCCGCCGCCCGCTGTGTGCGTGCAGGCATGGACACCAACGGCTTCAGCTTCGAGGGCACGGACTTTGCGGGCATGGACTATGCGCTGAACCGCGCGCTGAGCGTGTGGTACAGCGACAAGCCGCTGTGGCACAGCCTGCGCAAGCGCGCCATGAGCCAGGTGGGTGAGGGGGGGGGGAGCGGGATGGGGGAGGAGGGCGGGAGGGGAGGAGGAAGGGAGGAGGGGAGGGCAAGGAGGGCAGGGGGCCGCCGCGTTGTCCTGGCTCTGCCCCAAGCCCCCGCTCGCAGCTGCGCGCTGGCCGCGCCTCTCCCCAACGCGACCCCCCAACCACTATGCGGTATCATGCCTGCACCACTGGACTGACTGCACCCCCACCCCTACCCCCGGACGATGTACTGCAGGACTGGAGCTGGAACAGCCCGGCGCTGGACTACGTCGAGCTGTACTACAAGGCCCTCAAGTCGGCGTAAGCGCCGCGGCGGCGTAACCGGCGCAACCGGCGTGCAGTGCAGTACAGCTGCCGTGCGTTGTCCGCCGCGGCCGGGGCGGCGATGTGACTGAGCTGGTCGGTGCGGTGCGTGAGGTGCGGTGCGGTGCGGTGCGGTGCGGTGCGGTGCGCAAGCTTAAGCTTAAGCTTAAGCTTAAGCTTAAGCTTAAGCTTATGGTTGGGAGGAAAATGTTGCAAGACCGGGTCGGGAGGTGAACAAAGGGACACAGCCCCATGCGGCTGCTGGCCACACGATGGCACGGCGCCGCACGCATGCGTCGGCTCGGCTTCATGGCGGGGTGGCGGCGGCCGGCGCCTGTTGGAGTAGGGTGGGTCGGCGATCCAGGCTGTGGCAATCCCCGCGGCGAAGGGGTGTATGGGCGCGTGCGGCAGGGTGCAGCAGCGGCAGCAGCTGCAGCAGCTGCTGCCGGGCTGCTGCGGGGGCACGTGCCCGGCGTGCGCAATAAGGTGCCGCGTGCGGCACAGCAGCGGAAGCCCCGGCGTAGAAGAAGAGAAGAGCAGATGAAGAAAAATCATAATCGCATAATCAACAACGCATCATGCGTCAGGGAGGCTGGGCCCAAGTTGCGTGAGTCTGCTCGCGTGCCCGTATGTGTGCGCGTGTGTGTGTTTGTGTTTGGCCGTGCAAGTGAGCCATGCCCGGTGGGGTGCTTGTTTGATTGGGGCGCTGGTGCTGGAGGCGAGGGCGCGGCTGCAGCGGTTTGCGCGTGTGCGTGTGCGTGTGCGTGTGCGTGTGCGTGTGCGTGTGCGTGTGCGTGTGCGTGTGCGTGTGCGTGTGCGTGTGCACGTGTGTGGTATGTCGCTGGTGTGTTGATGTGTGTTGTGGTTTCCTTGCACGCATGGAACCCCGGTGGACGTGCGGTTTGGGCGTGTGATGAAATTGGCCCCGAATGGGGCGGGAGCGGAACAAGGGTCGCCGGAGGTGGAGGAGGTGACATGGAGAACAAACAGAAGACAGGGGGCGGGGGCGACGCACGTGCCGGGGGTAGCATCACACAGCAACGTCGTGGCAGAACAGAGCAGGCCATTGGGGTTCTCCGGCGGCGCGGTAACAAAAAGGTGTCAGGCAAGGAAGCGCGCTGCGTTTGTTTGGCTTGCTAAGCAGGAGGTGGTTGTTGGCCCATAGAGAGAACTGCAAATGCGCCTACCGGAAAGGTCAGGAGTTCGAACTGCAGGAGCCGGGCTCTTTGATTGTTCAAATGGAATGTGCAGCGTTGGACGCGGCGGAGGCGGAGGCGAGGAAAGGCGGATGCGACGAATGCAATACAAGTGTTCCGACGCGGATGAAGCACTGGGATGGCAGGATAGGACAGAACAGGAGCACAGGACAGAAATGGACGGGGTGTGGGTCAAATCGATTTGCGAGGAGTTGCACGACGACCGGTCGTGCTGGTTCGTTAGCTCGGCGGCGGCGACGACGGCTATGATGTGCATGCGGCCCGTGAGGCGGCGCGTCACAGTGTGGTTGATCAGGCGCGGGGCGTGGGGCGTGTGAGTGTGTGTTAGCGAGCACATGGAGAAACACGCAGTGCATACGTGGGCGTGCGAAGCGCGACTAACATGGCGGTGGTGGTAGTTGGAGCAGCGGTGCCTGGGTGCTGGTGAGTGGCTGATGGGTAGTGGTTACTCCCGGTGCTGGCGTGCAGCGCGCGGCCCAAGTCAGGCGCCTGCGCGGCCCAAGTAGGGCACAGCTGGGCGCACCGCGCGACACTGCACAACTATTCGTGTCAGGGGTTGCCCTGATTCGTGTGACATTATCAGGCCGGGAGCTCGCAAGCCAAACCCGCTGTAAAATGAGAACACTACACACGCGCAAGCCCTGGCCGTGGCGTGTGGCCTGAGAGCGGCGAACCCGGCTCCCATTATCCCGGGACTTCAGTGCTGCGGGCTGATGCCTGCTAGGCCGTGCGCATTCCCCAGCCACGCGTCTTATCAGTTCTCCGGTGCCGCACACTCGTGCGCTCCTCGGCGGCCTGCTCCCCCACATGCTCCGATGATTCATCAAGACGGCCGGTGGAGCAGTAGATCAATTAGCTCATTGAGTCATTGCTTCACCGTGCGTTGGACAGTCTGCGCATAGGGTGCGGCCTCTCGCCACTGGCCCACCCCGGTCCACCGGAGCCACACCGCCCGCCCTCCTCCCCGTCCCCGCGCACAGACATACCCCCCCCGTGTCCGCACAGGGCCCACACCTGGCACAGCCCTCCCCACGTGCCGCGGATTGTGCCAGCCCCGCAGTGACTATATACACCTCAAGCAGCGGCGTTCTCAGGGCAAGTTGTGGAAGATTATCATGCATTGGGCGGGGAAGCGCGGCGAGGAGGAGAAGCGACCAAACCCGCCATACATGCGCAGGCCTTGCTGCGTGCGCTGCGTGCACGTCTGCCGCCGTCACCAGAGCATCTGTGTAAGAGTTCAATCAACAGTGGATGCAGAGACGCGTGGTCATGCCGCTTCACGGCCGGCCTGGCTAAGTTGGGTCGGACGGGGCGTGGGCACGGGCGTGGGCGTTGCCAGGGCCACAAAATCCCGTCGTTGGCCCCGCCGGAAAGTGCCCACACGTCAGCCCGTGGGAGTCAGGCAGGATAAATATAAAATCAGGGCGGCTTCATGCCTATTCTTTCGGCGGGGGGATGCGTCGCGCAGGCAAAAAAGGCGAAATGGTTCGGCAGATTTGGGCGCCCGGATCGACGTTGAGCGACGCCTCCACCCCCACGCATTCATGCCAGCGCCAGTACAGAGTTGCTGTTAACGTGAGGATTTAGCACTTTAAATACGTCGTCAAGCCATCCGCAGCAGTCTGCGCCACTTGCAAACAAACTTTGTGCGCGGCGTCGACCGAATGGCTCCATACTGGCGTATATCAATACAATTCAACAGTAACAAGATGTTTGCGTGTTTCCGGGGACCTGCGAGCCCTCCGGAGCAGGGTTCCCATCGCAATTCACGCAGTCCCGCGCAGCCGGCGCTGCTCGGCGCAGTGAGCGCGAATGATAGTGCGAAGCCCACTCACTGCGAAGAGCCGACACAGGGGCTGGTCGCCGGTGCGGCCGAACTCCAGGTGGGTCAAGACCACGAAGGCACGGTCCGGACCGGTTGGCAGTTCGCGAGAGTGGTCTTGGGTTCGACGCTGGCCCGCGCCTCCCACGACCTAACCCGAGTCGCACTGGTGCTTCGCTGGCCACACCCACACGCAGGATGCGCAGGGGCCTAAAGCTCCCAACGCAGCCGTCGCCGCCCCGCCGCCCTTCGACGTGGAGGGGGAGCAGCAGCGGTAAGCTGCCGGCTGCCGCGCTCACCGACCTTCCCACCCGCCCAGCCACGCACCCACACACGCGACTCCGCATGCACGCATCACCATGGGCGCAACGGTCGCCCCCCCCCCCCCCACGTCTAGGCCCGTTGCAGCCTTGCAGGGCACCTCGGTTTCTCCCGCGCTGCACACGCCGACCTCCCACGCGCCCAACTTCCCTCCTACGTCGAGGCGGCAGGCACGCGGCCACCGCGCATGCCGCGCACACGCCTCACACGCCCCAACCCTCACTTGCATCCCCCCTCCCATCCCCAAACCCCCCAAACCCTTGCCCTCCCCCACGCACACACCAACCCCACATCCCACCAACCCCAAACCCACCCCACACTCCCCACCACCCTCCCCTCCACCCCACCACCACAATCCATTACAATCCACCGCAGGCTGCTGTTCCAGCTGTCCCAGCGCC
Organism: Chlamydomonas incerta; assembly: GCA_016834605.1. Classification (NCBI taxonomy): domain Eukaryota; kingdom Viridiplantae; phylum Chlorophyta; class Chlorophyceae; order Chlamydomonadales; family Chlamydomonadaceae; genus Chlamydomonas; species Chlamydomonas incerta. The sequence goes on along the minus strand of JAEHOC010000003.1, from coordinate 2,055,029 downwards.
TGGCTGGTATCGCGCACGAGCAGCAGGGCGTGGAGGTGGCGGTGCCGCACCTGCTGCGCGGCCTGGCGGGCTGCCTGCTGGGCCCCAGCACCGCCGCGCTCACGCTCCGGTGCGTGGGACCTACGGTTGCTTGTTGGCGTGTGTTGCTTGTTGTTGCGTCGTATGTGTTGGCGTATGTTGCGTCGTATGCATGTGTTCATGCATATGCACGGGTGGCTTTTGTGACGGCGTCCGGGGCGCCTTGTTGGCCACCGCCCCCCCCGCCTGTTAACGCCCGTGCCGCCGCCGCCCGCCACCCGCCGCCTGCCGCCGCTCCCAACACCGCAGGCTGTACGGCATAGTGCCCACGCGCGGCGCCAGCCCCGCCGTCGGCGGCCCGCCGCCGCCGTCCGCCGCCGCCGTGCTGCTTGCGGTTCACACGCACTCGGCCACCGCCGCCACCGCCGCCGCCACCGCCGCCGCCACCACCGCCGCCTGCTCCTCCACCACCTGCTCCTCGTCCGCCTGCTCCTCTTCGCGCGCGGCTGTTGGTGTTGAGGATGGTGGCTCCGCCGGCGGCGGTGGCAGAGGCGGCGGCGCTTGTGATCGGCCAGTGCGGCGGGCGGAGGCGGCTGAGATGCTGCAACAAGCGGTCGCGTCCCGGGTGCGTGAGGAGGACTCGGAACTGCATGGATGAATGCCGGCGATGCACGCGATCACTCGTTGTCGCTTTCAAGTTGGATGCAAGTCGTTTAAAAGTTGGGTCGCTTGCAAGCTGGGTGCAAGCTGCTTGCACGTTGGATGCGTGGGCGCGCCCGGCCGCGGAGCGGGCCGCCTGTCGGCCGCAGGCGTTGTTCATTAAACCTCAGGCCCATCTCAGACTGCCACGCTCACAGTATTCGGTTTGGTGCACCTTTGGGCTGGCATTGATATGTCCATACTCGCCGCTTCTGCGCCACAGGCACCCGCGGTGCGCATCTGCGGCTTCGCGGCACCGGTGGGCGGCGGCCCGGCGCCGTCGTTGACGGCGGAGGCCGCTCTCGCCTTTCCGGGCGCGCCAGCTGCTGCAGCGGCAGCAAGGAGCGCCGGCAGCGGCACCGACGGCAGCAGCAGCTGTGGCGCTGGCAGCAGCCGCCCCTCGCGCACGAGCGTCCGGATCGCGCTCCCGCTCCTGCCGCCTCCGCCGCGTGCGCCGACGACGACTGCCGCTGCTGCTGCGGCTACTGCTGCTGCGGCGCCGCTGCCGTACGCGGTGCTGTGGATGGAGGCTGTAGCAGAGCAGCCATCGCCGCAGCTACTGCTGCTGGAGCAGCAGCAGCAACCTTTGCTACTGCTGGCGACGGCGGCGGCGCAGCCGCCGAGCCTCCCGAGCTTCCCGAGCCACAGCAGCAGCAGCAGTGGCAGCAGCTCGGTTGCCCCGACGGCACTGCAGCGACTGGCCCTGGTGTGCGCGACGGTGCTGGCGCCTGCGACCGCTACCGCCGCGGCCGCCGCCGCGGCATCCCGCGCATCCCCTGCTGCTACCGCCGCCGCCGCCGCCGCGCACGCGCTGCTGGCGTCGGCACCCCCGGTCGCCTCCTTCACGCCGGCGGCGGCGCCGGCGGCGGCGGTGGGCGAGGTGGCTTGGCTGTCGGCGCGCCTGTGGCGGCTGGCGGCGGCGGCGTCGCTGCCGTCGGCAGTGGATGCAGTGTGCTGCCTGTTGGTGCAGGCCGTGCGGCGGCGCTTCCTGCTCGACGCCAGCGTCACGGCGGCGCTGGTGCCTGCTGCTGCCTGCGGCGGCGGCGGCGGCGGCGACGTGTACGGCGGCCGGCCTGGCGGCGGCGGCCGCGCCAGCATGGATGCCGTACGGCGTACGGCGTTTATGCTGCGGCTGGGCCCGTTGAGGACGGTGCCGCGGAAGCAGCAGCACCCGCCGGCGCAGCACCCGCCGCAGCCGCGCGCGCTGCGCCCGCCGCAGCAGCCGTGGCAGCCGCGGCGGGCTGGGGCCGGGGCTGCGGCTGGGCCGGAGCCGGCGGAGACGCGCACGGCCGTGCGCACGCTCTTCGCCAAGCCGTTCCCACTGCAGAACACGCTGCTGCAAGAGATGGTGGATGAGGCCGGCGCGCTGGCGGAGGCCGCCGCCGCCGCCGCCGCGGCCACCGCCGCCGCGGCCACCGCCGCCGCGGCCGCCGCCCACGCGGCCGCCGCCCACGCGGCCGCCGCCCACGCGGCCGCCGCCACACCAGCGGCGGCGGCGGCGCCGCCGCCGCCGAGTAGGGACGCCGCCGGCATGTTCGCCGCGGACGACGACTGCGCCCAAGACCCCAACTGGAGCCCTTTCCAGACCCAAACCGCGTGCTTCGCGCCGCAACCGCCGCCGCAGCCGCCGCTCACACCAACCGGCGGCGCCGCCACCGCCGCTGCAGCTGCCGTGTCCCTGCCGGGACACATAGTCACCGACTGCGCCCGCCTCGTGCAGAACCCCGCGCTGCCCAGCCGCGACGTACTGATGCTCATCTCGGAGGGCGGCGGCGCCGCCGCCGCCGGTGCCGGCAGCGGCGTCGCCGGCGGCGGCGCGGGGTCGGTCATCCTGTTGGGAATCGCCTGCATCGACCCAGCTGCAGCAGCCGCGAACGCAGCAACGATGGGAGGCAGGTACTACAACAACGGCGGCGGCGGCGGCGGCGGCGGCCCGGTTCTGGCGCTGTACCTTGCGCTGCCGGCGGGGCTGCCCACGGCGCTGCTGGAGGCCGTGCGCGACGACTGCCAGCGGCTGCTGGGGCGGGTGAGGACTGACCTGCCGTACACATACACACCTGCCGTACGCCCATGCCGTACGCACATGCATCTTCCTGCTGCTGCTGCGGACCGTTTGTTCGTTAGTTGCTGATAACCGTTATCGCCGCCGCCGCCGTTGTCGCCGTTCCTTTTGCTGTTGGTTGGTGCCCCGGCGGCGGGTGCGTGACGACAGCGCAGTTGGACTCGCTCCCTAGATCGATGCGTCTCACCGCACATCATCACTGCTGCACCTCACTCAACGCACCTCACTGCCGCACCTTTGCTCCACAGGTGGTCGCACCCCAGCTGGCCAACAAGCTCCTGGGGCCGCTGGGCCCAGACCTGGCGCGCCTGGCCCGCGCCGTGCCCGGCACCTTCCCCGGAGCCACCACCAACACGCCCGCTGCTGCTTCTGCCACTACTGCCGCTGCTGCCGGCGGCGCCGTTGCTACTGACGCTACTGCCGCCACCGCAATCATGCGCGGGGCGCTGCAGCACAGCAAGAGCGCCGTCGGCGTCGCGCCGCAGCTGTCCCTGGCGTCGTCGCACCTGCAGTCTGCGATTGCCAGGTCCGCAACAGCCGGCTTGGGATCCGCCGCGGCAGCAGCAGCAGGAGCTGCGGGCGCGTCCAGAGCTGTCGGCCTGCGCCTGCGCGTGCTGGGGGCCGGTGGCGGCTGCGCCACCGCTGCTGGCCGCGGTAACGGTGGCGCCGGCGGCGCCGCCGGCGCCGGTGCCGCCGTCAGCGGCTACAGCAGCGGCGGCGCGTCGCCGGCGGCTGCCAGCCCCGGCGGCGGGGCTCGGCTCAGTTTCTTTCTGGAGCCGATGTTGTCGTCGATGGATTTCTCCTCGCCGTGTGTGGAGCCGGGGCCGCTGCGGAAGAGCCTCTCTGCGGATGAGGCCACACGTGCGGCGTACGCGGCGCCGGGCGCGGCGCCGGGCGCGGCGGCGGCGGGTGTGACGGGTGCGGCGGCGGCGGCGGCGGCGGGAGCGGCAGGAAGCGCGGGCCGCGCGCCGGAGGCTGGCCTGCTGTCACAGGACACGAGCGGGGGCGGCGGCGGCGGCGGTGCGGCGGCTGGCGGGGAGGAAGAAGACGGCCCGGGAACCGCAATCTGGCTGGATAGCGATTCGATGGCGGCGCAGCCGCCGGCGGCGGGCGGCGGCGTGGCGGGCGGCGGTGGCGGCGCACCGGTGGTGGTGGTGCCGGCGGCGCCCCCGCGCCGCGTCACGGAGGGGAGCGTCATCACCATTCTGGAGGTGCGTGCAGTGCAGTGCAGCACAGTGTGTGTGTGGCTCACATTACTCACGCGCTTGCTCGCCTGCTCACGTGCACGACGGCGGGAGGGCTGAGCTCGTGTGTGTGCATGTTGTGGAGCCTGGGTTGCATACTTGGTGCTACCTACCCCCGGCGTGCCACATTCGTCATCACCTTCCAAGTGTTGCCACCCCCGCCCCCTTGGTCTGCCGCGGCTTCCTGCCGCCGGCACCACCCCCCATCCCCACCCCCATCCTCATAATCACCTCCACACGTAACACACGCACGCACGCACCGCCGCCTGCATGTCCCAGGCCGACGCGGGCTGCACGCTGCGCGGCCACATGAGCACCCTGGTGGACTGCCTCACGCGCAGCCTCTCCAGCGCCGCCGCCAGCTGCAGCAGCAGCGTCAGCAGCAGCAGCATCGCCAGCGGCGGCAACCGGAGCAACACCAGGAGCTTTGACAGCAGCAGCAGCAGCACCGGCGGCGCGTCGCTCGCGGCCGCCGCCGCCGCGGCGGCTGGCCCGTCGCTGCTGTACGACGGCTGTGACAGCAGCCTGCGTGGCGGCGGCTCGCACTGCGGCGGCGCCGCCAGCATCAGCAGCGCTTCCACACCCACCTCCTCCGCAACCGGATCAACCGCCCTGATGGCGGCGGCGGCCGACGCGGCGGCGGCTGGCGGCGCCGGCGGCGGCGGCGGCGGCGCCGGCGGCGATTGGGACGAGCTGGATGACCTGGAATTGTACGGCGTGCTGGGCAACGGCGGCAGCGGCGTGGTTTTCTGGGGACGGTTGGGTACGACATCCGTGGCGGTTAAGATTGTTGAGCTGCCGGAGGAGCAGGAGGCGTGGCGGCTGCGGCACGCGCAGCTGAACGCCGCCGCCGCGGCGGCCGAGGCGGCGGCGGCGGCCGGCGCTGTGGCTGGGGCGGCGGGCGCCGGCGCTGCCGGCCCCGGCGGGCTGCGGCGGCGGCCGGCGGCAGCACCCACGCCCGCAGTGTCGGCCGCGGCCGCGGCGGCTGCCAAGGCCGCCGCCGCCGCTGCCGCCGCCTCTGAGGACTGCCGGCGGCTGCGGGAGCGACGTGTGCTGCTGCGCAACGCCATGGAGCTGGCGGTGTTGAAGACGCTGTGCAACCACGCCAATCTGGTGCAGGTGCGTGCGTGTGCTGCTTTAGACAATGCATGACGCCGAGTATTCCGTGATTGCATGGCTCCGGGAGCGCATGCAATGTGTCTGGAGTAGATGCATGCGCAGAAATCATCACAAGTGTTTGATTTCCTGTCTCGCAGGTTTACGCCGTCTTTGACAACGTGGCGCTAAAGCGCATCGACGGCTGCTGCGCGGCGGCCGGCGGCGGTGCCGCGGCGGCGGCGGCGGCGGTTACGGCGGTTATGCCGTCGTACCGGCTTGTACGGCTGGGTCCGTACGAGGCGGCCTCACGCAACCGGGCCGAGGGTAAGCACTTACTTATGATGAATGGCGCGCTAGCTAGCTAGCTTTCATTTACGGGATAGCTAGAAGGTAGGGCGTAACGCATGCCCGTAACACTGGCGCCGCCCGCCCACCCAACACACACACACACACATACACACACACACACACACACACACGCACACGTGCGCGCAGGTGGCGTGTCGGCCCCGGTGGTGGCTGTGTGTATGGAGCTGGCGGACTGCGGCTCGCTGTGGACGGCGCTCAGCCTGCGCATCTTCCCCGGCCGCCTGCTGTCCACATGCACCAGCATGATGGCCGCGGGCGGCGGTGGCGGCGGCGGCGGAAAGGGAGGAGGAGGCGGCGGGGGAGGCTGCGGAGGGGCAGGTGGAGGAGGAGGAGGAGGAGGAGGAGGAGGAGGAGGAGGCTGTCCCATGCCGCACCCAGGCGCAGGGATGATGCCAGCGCCGGCGGCGACTGCCGCAGCGGCGGCGGCGGCGGCGGTGGGATCGTTGCCGCAGCCGGTGGACATGCGGGTGAGTCGTCCTGTCCTACCCGCCACACGCGTACACGGATACGCACACTGACGAGGCTGCTGCGCACACGTTGCACCGCACCTTGGTAGCACTAGCTGCATGAATGTGCGCTAATGCAATGACCTGACTTCCGCCGCCGCCGCCGCCGCCGCCGCCGCAGAGTGTGTACCTGGTGGTTCTAGAGGTGGCGCTGGCGCTGCGGCATATGCACAGCCGCCGGGTGGTGCACCGGGGTGAGCGGTTTTAGCGGTTTGTTGCTTGTCCGGGGCGGGCGGCGGGGCGCCAGCAGACGGGCGGCGGGGGCGGGTGGGTTAGCCGCCAGCGTAGCCAGCGCGTGCGTGGTGCAGCAGGCACGCACGTGCAGCTTTCCTGCCCCGCCCACCGTTGAAACCCGCATGCATGTACGCACGGCTGCCCCCGCGCCCGCCACCCGCCTGCTCCCGTGCAGACGTCAAGCCCGGCAATGTGCTGGTCAAGGGCTGCGCCGGCGACCCGCGCGGCTGGACGTGCAAGCTGGCGGACTTTGGGCTGTCGGCCATACTGGACCTGCAGGTGGGTGGGTGTGCGGGTGTGTGGGTGCGCGTATGCGCGGGTGCGGCTGTGCGTGCGTGTGGGCGTATGCGTGTGTGCTAGTTCAAAATGTCACGCTGTGCCAACTGCAAACTCACACCCCACGCCCACAGGACCCCGCGACGGGGCAGTACTACACCCTGCAGGACGAGCCGTGCGGCACGTGAGTACCGTTGTACGGTTGTTTTGGCTGGCTGGTTGGTTGGTTGGTTGTTTTGGCTGGTTGGTTGGACACTTGCGGACACGGTGTCTGCCTTGCTCGCTCCGTCAGCAGCCTCCGCTTCCCGCCGCGAGCTGGCTTAATGCTACGCTTTACCTCTTGCTTTATTGCTGCTGCTGTTGCTGCCCGCTGCTGCTGCTGTCGCTACCGCCGCGCATGTCATCATCCATCACGTGGGGATCCTCGCGTCTCGTGTTGCGGCTGCAGACCCACGCACATGCCGCCCGAGTGCTTCATCAAGGGCTCGCGCATCAGCGCCGCGGTGGACATTTTCGCGCTGGGTGAGCGGCGGGAGCGGGCGGGCGGATGGGTGGGCGCTCGCTCCACATGCCCATGCCCGATATTCACCTGCTGGGCATGAGTCATATTAGTCATATGTGCGGGACTGACCCGCCCGCGCTACCCGCGCCCCGAGCGCGAATGATCCCCCGATCCCTCACCTCCAACGCCACGCACGTGCGCGCCCGACGCCTCCTCCCCCTGTGACCTGTGTGTCCTGCGCGACCCACCCCTCTCCTGCCAACGTGCTGCAGGCGTGACGATGTGGGAGCTGACATCAGGTGCGTGCGCGTGCGCGTTCGCGTGCGCGTGTCAGGTGTCAGGTGTGCGGTGCCGCCCCCCGAATCCGTCCACAACGACAGCCATCCCACGCCACCCACACCCGACCCATCAGGGGCTGTTGTGCGCGTTGGGACTGGCGGGTGCAGTGTGCACACCCCACACGCGCACCTCAAAACCCAAACGCATCACCTCATCATCTCACCTCGCCCCAACTCACGCCACCCCACCCAGGCGGCGGCCTGCGGCCGCACCGGCACCTGGAGGCGGCGGCCATCCCCAAGGCCGTGGTGCGCGGTCTGCGGCCCGCCTTCCCCAATGATGGCACCGTGCCGGACTCATTCAAGTGAGCACGCGTGCGTGCGTGCATGGGGGTGCTTGGGAATAATAATACATCACGTGTCCGGCGGGTGGATGCCATTACAAATCCGGTACACACGGATGCACGTTTTCATTCCCTCCCCAGCAGCCACCGGCTCCACCAATGCTCGGCTCCACCGACCACGCCCACTGTCGCCCCCTCACCTCCATCCCTCACTACAACTGCACTTCCAAACGGCACCCCGCCCTCCACCCCGCAGGCGGCTGGCGCAGGCGTGCTGGGCCGCCGACCCCGCGCAGCGCCCGCGCGCCTGCGACGTGGCGGCCTTTGCCAAGGCGCAGCTGGCGGCGCTGCAGGCGCAGATGCAGGCGCAGGTGGCGGCGCAGCAGCAGGCGGCGGCGTTCCACATGATGCACCTGATGCAGCAGCAGCAGGCGGCGGCCGTGGCGGCGGCGGCCGCCTGGGCGCAGCAGCAGCAGCAGCCGCAGCCGCAGCAGTAGCAGTAGTAGCAGCCTCAGCTGATGCAGGAGTGGCCTTGAACACGGCAGCTAGCCGCGGCAGCAGTGAACTTCACCAAAAGAAGTACCCACGAGTTACGTATGTAATGAAAGTAGTAAGGGGGGGTGGGGTTGTTGCCAGCGGCGGCACGGGGCAATTTTGGCCTTTGGATGGAAGGTGTAAAGGTGTGTGTCTTCGCGTACAGTCCATCCCCTCATCACAGCAGCGCGTTCCAATGGTTACAGTGGTTTGAGCCTCGGTAATTTCGTAATGAAGACTCACCGTTACTGGGATCCATTTCGTTGTTTCGAGGCGGAGTGTGCACGCATGCATGTATGCATGGCGGTCGACGGCACGCGCCGCGCCGCCTTTTGAGCGGAAGTGCGCACGCACACTATTAAACATTTCGTAACGGAGTGGTTGAGAGGTTGGCAGTTGTGTGTGCGTGCCTCATTTGGTACCGCCACGTGTGTGGGTGTATGCTGCTACGCCTGCAGGAGCAAGTGAGGTTAGTGAGGTGGTGTGTGTGTGGGGGGGGGGCAGAAAGATCGAGGCATAATTCTTTGCGTGCTTTGGGGGCGGAGGCTTTCCTGCGCCGCCGACTTGCATGCACCACATACAAGCAACAGAAGAAGAAGAAGCAAATAATTATTTCTTTAGACAACGGCGCCCTGCACGCACAATCATACGCTGCACAGAGAGAAAGCAAAGGCGCTGCTGCTTACTTGTTTGCGACACAACACACACATGCATTCTTGGCGCGCTCCTCGCAACTCAAACACCATTCGCGAGTGACTTGAGCGCAGCCTTTAAATTATCTCGCATGCGGCGAAAACTGAGTGATTTTAGTATTCCTGTGTGTTGTGTTTGTACAACGTACTAAACGTACGTACGTGTTTCGGGTGCTGCTGCTGGCGTGTGCTGGCATGTGTTGGCCATGGGTCGGTCTTGCTTGGTAAGGTGCGTGTGTGGGGTGTGTGGGGTGTGGGGGAGTGTGTTGGGGGTATGTGTGTTTGTGCGGGTGTGTGGGATGTGTATGTGGGTTTGTGTGTGGTTCGTACGGCACCACTCAGCACTACTGCGGGTTCTTTCCCCGCCGTGCCGCTGTTATACTACAGGGTGCGCGCGCGCGTGTGTGTGTGTGTGTGTGTGCGGGATACATACCGGTAAAGCAGCTCCGGCGCAGCATTTGATACCGACCTAGGGTGGGGTGGCGCCTTACTTATTCTAAAGACGGCAGCTGCACCTCGCTTTTAGTTGTAACGCGGGGCGGCGGCGGTTGTCAAGCGTGGCCCTAGTCATCAACCATATGAGAGGGTTGATGAGGAGTGGGAGGATAGTCCCCGAGAGACAAGGATCTTACATGGCACTAAACGGAAGGCAGGGGGGCACACGCACACATACTACAGCCGTGGAGCAACGCTCACTCGTTGCGTCGGAGCGAGGTATGGACTGGGAGTAATGAGAGAGTGAGAGACAATGCAGATGAAGATCCGATGTATGCTTTACTTGTTGCACTTACTTGGCCTTGGCTTTTACCGTAGTAGTGCGGTTTGTGCTCGCTTGCTTGCATCAGCAAGTACGTAAGGCGGAGTGCATGTATGTGCGCACCTACCAAGAGAGCTATCCTTAGCCCTTGGCGTGGGCCCGACAAGGGCGGGCGCAATCGAGTGAGGATCTAGAGGATCGCGCACATGCCGGATGCGCTAGGGCCGCCTGGATAGCTGCCCTGATGGGCCATGGCGGAGCGGCGGGCCGGCATGTGCCCGATTGATCAAAGCCGGTGTCCTATCTAGCTACCCGGTAGTTCTGCTGGTTGTGCGCGTGAGCTTATTTGTCCATGCATGGCAGAAACACGACTTACTTCTGTCATACCAAGCACCTTGATGCACACGATGAAGGTGCATCGATTGCGGCACCCTTCTGCAAAAGGCGGCCACGTACGGGCACGACATATGTATGGTGCACAGCAGGGCACATCGCCTCTGTTGGATATCACACCCTGTGCCTGCCGTTCCTTAATGTGTTTACTCCGTCCTTCGGGGCGCTCGGCAGCAGCCGACAGCAATCCTTTCTTTGATGTATAGCTTTGGGTGGCGTGACGAGGTGTGTGCGTGGCCCACCACGCTGCGTCGCGGTTCCTTGCGGCGGGTGGCGTGGTTAGTTGGTTGTTGGATTCGTACGTGCTTTGGTGGGGTGGGCGGTCTCCTGTGGGCTATGAAGTACCGGTAGTATGAATGTACTGTGGCGGGCGGAGTGCGCGCCGTGCCGTGCCGCGTGGGGGCCGGTGCGTGCGCACACTGGCATCATAGTGTGTGGGCATGGCCAGCAGGTGGCAGGTAGGCTCGCTCGGCACACGCATGGTCACATGCGGAACAGTCTGCGTTCCCCTTTTGTCGTGTTCTCTACCCGCGCGGCACACGCGGCAGGGTGCTAGCCCGCCCCTGTCGCTGTGTGTGGTCCGCCCCGACTTTGCGCCGTGACTCTGAAGCTGGGAGGGCTTCGCACGCGTCTGTGCTTTACATTCTTGCGAATGCCACATTATGTAGTATGAGCGCGATCCAGCTTTATGTCGAGAGCAAAGCACTTGTGTTGTGAGCGTTGTGTGTTGTGGGTGTTGGGTTGCTGGCTAGATAGCTTGGCTCACTGCTTCGTTGCGTTGGGCCGCGCTAGGCGCTGCGTGACAGCAGATGCGCGGGGGCGTGTGTGGCTCATGGCTGCGGGTGGCGCGCACGGCTGCTGCAGGTGGGTGGCAGCCGTCGTCCCTCTCCCCCAGATAGCGCGTGCTGAGGCCTGCACGCAGCCGCGCAGTGTCGAGTGCGTTGTTTGAATTTCTGTAACACTACTAGTCACCGAATCTCGCTCGGGGCATCGGGCAGCCGGGCGCAACTTCACAAGCAAGTTACAACGCGTCTTAAATTAGGCATGGGGGCTGCAGCTGCAGTCCAAACAATCAGAGTCAGGTCAGGGCAAGAGCTGCTGGGCAAGCATCCATTTCTCGAATCGCTGCAGGTCCAGTCCAAAACACATGGTAGCCGCCGCTTTGTATTCCACGCAGCCGCCGCCTCTGCTACTGCGTGCCGGATCTCGTGCCAGATGTCGTGCACTCTATGTAATTACAACACAGTAACAAGGCTGTAACTAGGCATAACGGCTGCAGCTGCCGATACTTATAGCAGCAAGAACGCCAGCCCACCCCACCCCACCCACCGTCCCACGCACCCGCGAGCCACCCCGTACGGTAGAGTTGGGCGCCCAGCAGGCCAAGCGGCGGCCGCTGGATCGAGCCCACCCGCCGCCCCTCCCCACGCCGGCAGTTACGGTGCGGGGGCCGTGATACGGCGGCCTGCTACTGCCGCGTCCGCCGGAAGAGCTATAGCCGCCGCCCGCGCCCGCACGCACTGCAAGCAGGCGCGGTGCTACAGCCACGGCCGCAGCTGCGGCTGTAGCTGTGGGTCCTGTGCCCGCCGCCGTGCCTACCGTGCCGTCTCGCTCGTGGCCTGCTCTGGCCGGCTCTGTCTGTGGCTGGAAGCACATACAGGCACGATGTACGAGACACAGCTAGCCGGGGCTACCGGGGCGGTGAGCCCGATCGAGCTGGCGACGGCACTCTCATGCACGCCCGCCTCAGTGGATTCCTGCCACACCGCGCAAAAACTAAGTGTCCCCATGTCTGCGTAGTCTGCGTGTGTGTGACTGTTTGGGGGGTAGTTCATTCCATAACCCAAAGCAACCGACCGAGGGGGGGGGGGGCGGGTAGCGTGTAGTGCCAGGCTGGCGGCGCTCAGCCCTCGGCGTCGGTGTTGATAGATATCATCGATCGGTGATGACCAGGCGTAGGGCAGGCGCCATACCTGGAGCCCAGCGCCCTGAAAAACATTCACCCGTCAGCCCTTACCACATTGTCATGCGCTACAGCCGAACTTGCACAACACCGCTCCCGGGCGGAGAGATACAACGTCACACGACAACATTGTCTTGGGACCACAAGAAATTTGCACCATCCACAGACATTATTACAGCTCCGTTCGGTGCCGCATGCGTGCGTTTCACACGTTCGCACCTGTCACTACCCCCCTTGCTTGCTTTGAGTTCTGGAATGGAGAACGCTGCCCCCCTTTCGCTTGGGTTTAGATTGGGCTGGTGTTTTCAACCCCCCCTACACATACACACACTCTACCTTGTGCTCTCTAACACACTTATCAAACGCTTTGCTAACACACCCACATGCTGCCTATTTATTTGCATCTCTCTTGCCCTGTCCATCCTGCCTCCAGTCTAGCTAGCTGCCGGGGCCTTTCCAGCACCGGCTCGAGGTACTCGAGGCCACTGCTGTGTTAAGCCGGCCGCGTTACTCCTCATATCATCGCACGCACTACTACCTCTACCTACCTCAAGATAGCGTTTCAAATAAGCCACGGTATCTGTCAGTGTCACCCAGCATTACATTCACTACTACCTAGACGCCACCACCTAGCTAGGGTGCAAGGGAAAACATCTGCGCAGCCGAGTCGTTGCAGGTCCAGATCTGCACGCGGGCTCCGTTCGCGGTGCTAGACGAAGAGATATCGACACACATGCTGCTCGCGTGCGCGGGGCGCATGGTGTAGGCCCCCCGCGCGCTGTTCCACACGAACGCGAAAAGCTGGTCATTGATGTTGGAGCACCCCCAGAGCAAGACGTCAGTGCCGCTTGTCGTGCGACTCTCACGCACACCCATGCACAGGTTGTTCGTAGCCTTGACGCGGTACCAGCCGTTGCCTGGGCAGGTAGGGGAGAGGACAGGGAGCGAGGGATACCGGTGTTTGATTATTGTTGAGAAGACAGCGGGCGGGACGCTAGCAGGTTGCTGCCGGGTCCCGCCCACTGGTGCTACTTGATGCAACCACCCCAGTTCAAATCACCGCTGTCGCCGCTTGTTCACGCGCAATGGGCCCCTCGCTGCATTCTAATGATCACAGCTAGATAGCCCTGCGGCCGCTCGCTAGCAAGTAAGTCCTCGCGCGCCTCACCCGCGTGCTCCAGGTACCAGCGCTGAGCGCTTCCACCATTGCACTCCCACTGGTGCAGGACAACGCCCGCCGCCTGCGTTGAGGTAGGGAAAGGCGGGGGCGGACAGTTGTGGCGGTACATTCACGGCGGTGCGTGAGGGCCAGCAACGTACACGCAGTACCACGAGCAATGGCAGACACGATGTCATTTTGTACACTGCCGCGCGGTCGTGGTTGCTGCTGCTGCTGCTGCTGCTGCTGCTGTAAGATAAAAGATGAAATGCCCACCTTGTTGTTCCAGGGCACATCGATGCAGCCTTGGCGGTTGGTGCCGGTCCCAATGGACACGGTCATGCCGTGGGCGGGGCCACCAGCTACGCATGGAGGTGGGTGTGGGGGCCGAGCGAAGGGGCGGGGCGCTTGAGTTCAGGCGCCGTGTGCGCGCTGCATCGTAAGTGAACTAAATACCCGCTTATCACTTCTCAGTAAACAAATCTTATTCGCTCCAGACACGCGCCCCGCCCTCCGTCCCACAGCGCCGCCTTACGTTGAACGGTGCGACGGTAGAAGCAGAGGCCCTGGACAGTGCTCTGGGAAGGCAGCGAATGCTTGATCCAGCCATTGCTGTTAAAGCCACGGCACCAGGGGTTGGCCGCGCAAGCCGCTGCAGCGGTGGCAGTGGTGGTGCCGGCCTGGCGGATGTCATTACCGTTGAAGTCTGAGAGGGGGTGCGTGGGCCATGAGGGGGTGCCAGTGAGGGGCGTGTCTACCTGTACAGGCTTACTAGGCATACATGCAAATCCAGCAACCTTTGCCTGTTTATCTATCCTGCTATCCAGCCGTTGCTCACCGATGTTGGCGGACGCCGTGAAGCCGTTGACAGCGGGGCAGTTGGTGCTACTGCTAGAGCCGCCGCCGCCGCCGCCGGTGATGCGAATGTCGGCACAGTCACGGAAAATCTGCGGCGGAGAGAGTGGAGTGAATGGACAGCGGGCGCTTTATTTCTAAAACCCCGCCCGTGTGCTTGGCCCCCAAAAAGCAAGCCTCGGTCAAGCCCCCGTTGGTTGATTTGGGAATTGGAAAAAAACTACCCCCCCCCACACACACACCTCGCTCCGCGGCGTCTGGCCGCTGCCGACCATGGATGTGCCGATGCTGGCGCACGCCGACAGACCATTTTGGCGCGTGACCGGGTTGTTACGAGCTGCGTAGGCGCTGCCGCACTCCGACGCTGGGCAGGGGTCCACGCACGAGTTGGCGGTGCGGTACACCATCTGGCAAATAAAGGCGCGGATGGGTAGGATTGGAGCATGGCAAGGCACAGCACAGGTAGGTAGGAATGAGGTAGGCTTGCTTGGCAACGAAAGGTACGTACGAAACTAACGTAAACCGCGCGCGTCGCGCACTCTTGCCGAATTGCCCCCAGACATGCCGACACACCTTCCCATCGGGGCGCGGGAGGGAGTGCCCCCCGCACGCACATGCATAGCCTGCAACGCAGCGCGCACTGGCTCACCTGCATCACGCAGCCCCCGTCGCACGAGACTCCTGCGGGGAGGCGCCAGCGCGTGACGTAGGTGTGCTCGCCGCCCTCATAGCTGCCAGAAGTGATCCACCACCTCTGGGTGCCCGTGTTGTCACTGCCAGCAGCAGGGGATGGCATAGATGGCAAACAATGAACGAGAGCGGTGGGGTAAGTGGATAGAAGGGCCAAGCAATATGGAGCCAGGCGACGCGCGGGTAGGTGGGCGGCGAAGCTGTACATGCATGCAGCAGTGTTGTTAGCAGTATGCGGGCCCTGCTGGGATGGGCCCAGACAGCCAAAGCTAGCAGCAGTAGATGACCAGGAACTGTGCCGTATGTATACGCCGGCGAAGCGCAGGATGCACGGAGCCAGAGCCCAGATAGTTGATGATGGGGACAAACAGCAGGATGTTGATCTCGTACAGCCAACGCACTTACTTGACAAGGATGTTGCCATCAAAGCAAGACTGGGATGGGTTGACGCGAGTAGAAGGGCAGATGCGCAGACCTAGCCAGCCGCCGTGGTTCACTGTGATTTTGAAAGTGACACTGATGATCGAACCGGACGCGTACGTGGCTGCACGGGGTGGGGTGGGGGGGTGGGAAGAAAGGATGCGTGCGTTAAGTACATGAGCGGCGCAGCACTAACTAGCTAAGCTAGCACAGCGATACAGCTCAGAAAGCTTCAAGAAGGCGATGAGCTTTTAGTGGGGGTAGGGGCGCGCAATCGCGGTGTTCAATCGAGTGAGGCACAACTAACTCCAAGACTCCACCGTGCGTGAAGTAAGGTCGTCACAGGATGATGCCCAGATCCCATCTGCCCTTGATTCATATCTCTGTCTCGATCTGCTGCACCGTGCGTGACTCACCCTGAATGGTGCCTGCACGGCCTCGCAGATTCATATCCCCAACCTGCTGATGAGGGTCGCCGCAGACTGCACAGGATCGGGAAAACCAAACGGCGGGTTCGTGAAACACGAAGTGTGCGTGGATGGAACGAAGCTCTCGCATGGAGAGCTCCGGTAGTTGCGTGCTGCCGCCCGCTGACATCGCAGGAAGTACCTAAGCCGGAAACTAAAGATTATTGCGTACGCATCCAACAGCCTTACCGTCGGCCTGGTCATTGCGTAAGTTGCCATCCGAATACTTAGGGAAGGGGGTGTTGCCCAGGCCGTTGCCTGGATGCATGGTGATCAGGAGAAGAGATCGCGGCAAGTGGATGTGAAGGATGGAATGGTGGTGGGCGCGTGCATGCATGCTCATCGAATGCGCAAAACCCAGCAGCAAACAGGGCTAGCTGCAGAAGCTGGCCCGGGCGTGCGTGGTCGGCAATCGCTTGGGGCAGAAGGTCAATAGGCTTCCTAGATCACGCCGTGAAACTTTGCTCACCGCCGGCCGCTTCCCAGACTGCATAGTTAAGGGTCCGGGCACGAGACAGGGGAACCTCGAGGAAGCCATGCCCATGACAGCAGGTGGCAGCCAAGGCCAGAAGCAGCCCGGCTAGTGCCGGAAGAGTCCTGAGGATTGCAGAAAATGAGGTTACTAGCTTAGGATGATATGAATGCCGTGCCAGCGGGAAGTCATCGAGCGGGAAACCGATTGATGAATTGATCGAAAAAAGTCACCAGCAGCTCAAGCGACAGGCAACGCTCGCAATGCTTTAAAATTACAGCGTCATTTCGATTGCTGCGACAAGTGTCTAGTCGCTCGCTCAACGAAACGAGACTAACCTCATCTTGGTGCCCTCGTTGCTGGTGCTGTAACCTAGATTACAGGATTTCGTATCTACGTTCAAAATATTTTATGTCCTATGCACCAGAAAACGCGCGTAAAATATGTATGAGGGTTGCTTGCAGGCCGGCTCACGGGTGACGGTATGGCTAAAACTTCTTCGGTATTGCGGTGGGAATGCTCACCGCGATGGGCTCAAGGTTACTGCAATTTAGGGGGACGACCGAATGGTATTTTATAGTGGACATGGTCTAGTGTGGTAGACGTGGTCTAGTGTGTGTGTGTGTCAGACAATTGTCTAGTGTGGTAGACGTGGTCTAGTGTGTGTGCGTTAGACACAGGTCTAGTATGATAGACGTGGTCTAGAGCAAAGCGTGTGCGCAGACAATATCAAGCGTGGTAGACGTGGTCCAGTGCGTCAGACAATGGTCTAGTGTGGTAGACGTACGATGTTCTCTTGTGTGTGGTTACAGGGTTACAGGGTTACACACACGCCGCATATAACTGCATTCGACGCGTGATTTAAGAGAACGATGCATAGTCGCTAGACAGGTACAGCAGTCGAGCAAGTCAGTCAAATCTTATGATGCCACAAATGAATCGCAATGGCGGGAGCTTGCGGCTGTCGGCCCTTGTCGCAGCGGTATTGTTTATTAGCCACTACAATGCATTGGCTGCTGCAACTGACGGCTCCCACGATCAAGCCAGCAGCGCGATACTTGGCGACCATCATCTAAAGGCTGCTGGGCATCGCGGCGGTATCGCCGCCGCAGGTCGCGCCGAAGCTCTTAATGTTGCAGTTGAAAGCGCAGACATAATTCAAAGTGCCGAAGCAGCGACAACTGGTCGCGGCAGGAGCCGGCGACTCTTGCAGAGCGGGTGCTCCACCACAGACAACTCGGCCGCGGCGGTGAGTGAGTCCCGAGCGAGGTACCCGAGGTGCCGTGGCCGCTCTACGTGCACGCGTTATGTTCTTGTCATATCCACGCTCGCGCTTTACCTAACTCTTACTATCGGCACATACCCAGATCCTAGCGTGCACCAACGCCGTTCGGGTGAATCCAGACATCATGTCGGGTGCACCGTGCTTCTCCAGCAGCCTGCGGGTGAGTAGTGCGTGTGTGGCACGCAGCTGTGCTAGCTAATGAAGAGTGCTAATTGCTAAACTTCCGGTTGCAAGTACAAAGCCGACATCCGCCTCGCTTCTCGAGTGGGTGAGTATCCCTTCATTCGCGCGTGTGTATGTGTCACCTTCATTCGATACCCCCTGTCCCACAGTCCTGGCTCAAAAGCCCGCAGCGGAACGCACTAAACTCCATCAGTGCGTTGAACACAGCGGCTGTAAACCACAACAATCGGATGGTCAACGCCCGCCAGATGTCCCACCAGTAGGTCCTTCACTGTTGTGGCCCTTCCTGCGCGCTCTGCTGCCTGCAGCAGTACTTGCGCTCCGCAAGCAACCTTTCCCTGCTGCATCTATCTCAGATTGCCTTCTTATCACTCGTGCCGCCATCCGTCCGTACAGGCTGTCAGGAGAGGCCGCCCTCGGGGATCGCGTCCGTGCAAGCGGGTACTCTTGGTCACGTGTGTCCGAGAACATCGCGTGGAACCAAGACAGCGCCTACGCTGTCGTGGCGGCCTGGCTGTGGTGAGCGAGTTAAATCAGCAGTTCAGCCAAGCACTGCTGCTTTCTGCATGTGTGCGCATGCATGCGGCGCGTGCCCTACATACAATCAATAATCGCTCCTGTCCACCTGCTGTTAATTGGATGCAGTTCCACTACTGGCCACCGCGAGAACATGTTTAGCTGCGACGTGCGAGACATTGGCGTTGCATCGGCGTCCCGCTACTACACACAGGTAGGTGCCCGCAGAGGGACGACACTCCCCGGTGCCGTGGCACGGGGTTGCTTGGCTGGGATGCGTCCCGCCCTACCTGGGGTACGTCCAGGGTGCGTGGGCCTTTCATCGGGTTTCTTCCCCGCTGCTGCTGTGTCGTACATTTGCATGTTGTTGTGGGCATGCATGCAGGTGTTTGGGTGCCCCTCCGGCCAGACGTGCAACAGTTGTGGCAGCAGCAATATTGGTGAGCACGGTGGGCACTACTGCGTTGCGTTGCATCGAGGGAAACCGGGCAAGCGCGTGAGTAGCGTGAGGTAGAAGCGTCGATTCAGGCACGAGCGAGAGTCGCACGTAAAACGCAGCATGCACGTGAGACTTATTATGATGATGGGCCGCACCCCCCGACCCCCCCCCCCCCGACATACCCCACATACCCCACGCACCTCCCCCCCCTCTTGTTTCCCCGCCCCTGATAGTCACTACCAACTGCCCCGCTGTCAACGGCTTCACGGCGTCCGCCAATACCGGTGAGCAACGCACTCGGGGAACCGGGAGGTGTCCGAATCTGGGGGTTTCTGTCGCAATCCGGTCCGAACGCGTTATGACGGGCGCATTCAGACGGGGGTGCGGGCCGCCCAGCAGACCGTCGCCCCGACCGCCCGACAGTCCGAATCCAGTCCAAAGACGTTTGGACGCGCGCGTTCGGACGGGTCCACCCGACCGCCCAGGCCGGTGCCCTGTCCGCCCGACCAAGTTCGGCGGACGGCGGGCTGCCCACCCTGCCGCCCAACCTGCCGCCCGCCTGCCGCCCAGCCTGCCGCCCAGCCTGCTGCCGCCCAGCCTGCCACCCAGCCTGCTGCCCAGCCTGCCGCCCAACCTGCCGCCCAGCCTGCCGCCCAGCCTGCCGCCCAGCCTGCCGCCCAGCCTGCCGCCCAGCCTGCCGCCCAGCCTGCCGCCCAGCCTGCCGCCCAGCCTGCCGCCCAGCCTGCCGCCCAGCCTGCCGCCCAGCCTGCCGCCCAACCTGCCGCCCAGCCTGCCGCCCAGCTTCCGGCCCGCCCTCCGCGTGCTTAGCCTGCCGCCCAGCCCGCTCACTTCCCCTTTACTCGCCCCCGCCTAACGCCCACTAACAGCTACGGCTGGCGGGATACATAGACAGGCAAAATGGATTTGCATGCCTGTCCTACAGGTATACACACCCATCCGTATGAGAACACGCCCATGCCTTGACCACGCCTTCACCCCTAACTGCGCCCCCCCCTCAGACTTCAACGGTAACGACATCCGCCAGGCCGGCACCACCACTGCCACCGCTGCAGCGGCTTGCGCGGCCAACCCCTGGTGCCGTGGCTTTAACAGCAATGGCTGGATCAAGCATTCGCTGCCCTCCCAGAGCACTGTCCAGGGCCTCTGCTTCTACCGTCGCAACGTCCAACGTAAGGCGGCGCTGTGGGTAGGACGCAGGTCGGGGCGTCTAGAGCGAAGAAATATGTTTGCTGAGAAGTGATAAGCTGGTCTTTAGTTTACTTCAGATGCAGCGCGCACACGGCTCTCGAACTCACACTCCCCGCCCCTTCGCTCGATCGGCCCCCACACCCACCTCCATGCGTAGCTGGTGGACCCGCCCACGGCATGACCGTGTCCATTGGGACCGGCACCAACCGCCAAGGCTGCATCGATGTGCCCTGGAACAACAAGGTGGGCATTTCATCTTTCATCTGACAGCAGCAGCAGCAGCAACCACGACCGCGCGGCAGTGTAAAAATGACATCGTGTCTGCCATTGCTTGTGGTACTGCTTGTGCGTTGCTGGCCCTCACGCACCGCCGTGAATGTACCGCCACAACTGTCCACCCCCGCCTTCCCCTACCTCAACGCAGGCGGCGGGCGTTGTCCTGCACCAGTGGGAGTGCAATGGTGGGAGCGCTCAGCGCTGGTACCTGGAGCACGCGGGTGAGGCGCGCAGGGACTTACTTGCGCGCGAGCGGCCGCAGGGCTATCTAGCTGTGATCATTAGAGTGTATGCAGCGAGGGGCCCGTTGCGCGTGAACAAGCGGCGACAGTGGTGATTGGAACTGGGGTGGTTGCATCAAGTAGCAACAGTGGGCGGGACCCGGCAGCAACCTGCTAGCGTCCCGCCCGCTGTCGTCTCAACAATAATCTTACACCGGTATCCCTTGCTCCCTGCCCTCTCCCCTACCTGCCCAGGCAACGGCTGGTACCGCGTCAAGGCCACGAGCAGCCTGTGCATGGGTGTGCGTGAGAGCCGCACGACAAGCGGCACTGATGTCTTGCTCTGGGGGTGCTCCAACATCAATGACCAGCTTTTCGCGTTCGTGTGGAACAGCGCGCGGGGGGCCTACACCATGCGCCCCGCGCACGCGAGCAGCATGTGTGTCGATATCTCTTCGTCTAGCACCGCGAACGGAGCCCGCGTGCAGATCTGGACCTGCAACGACTCGGCTGCGCAGATGTTTTCCCTTGCACCCTAGCTAGGTGGTGGCGTCTAGGTAGTAGTGAATGTAATGCTGGGTGACACTGACAGATACCGCGGCTTATTTGAAACGCTATCTTGAGGTAGGTAGAGGTAGTAGTGCGTGCGATGATATGAGGAGTAACGCGGCCGGCCTAACACAGCAGTGGCCTCGAGTACCTCGAGCTGGTGCTGGAAAGGCCCCGGCAGCTAGCTAGACTGGAGGCAGGATGGACAGGGCAAGAGAGATGTAATTATTATGCGGCAGAACCGCAGAAGGTGTGCACCGTGCCTTGGCTTCCAGCCACGTCTCGCACGTCCCCGCATCCCTCAGGCCACACACAATGCATGCGCGGCTACCAGCGCGCAGCCCGGCTTTTTTCTAGCCGGGCGCAGGCTGTAGCAGCGCCGCCGCTGCCAGCTCGGGCCCACTGCCCCCGCCCCTGCCCACACCCTAGCCCACACCCACCCAGCCCCCGGCATCGGGCCGCCGGGCACAAGGTCACAAGCAAGCAAGTCACAACACAGCCCTAAGTAAGGCATAACGGCTGCAGCTGCCAAATAGCTTTTAATAGCAGCAAGAACGCCAGCCCAACCCACCCCACCCACCGTCCCACGCACCCGATAGCCACCCGCGTACGGTCGATTTGGGCGCCGCTGGGTTGAGCCCTCCGCCCGCCGTCCCCACGGCGGCCGCTACGGCGCGTGGGCCGTGCCACGACGGTCTGCTACTGCCGTGTCCGCTGCGTCAGCTATAGCCAGAGCCCGGGCACGCGCCGCAAGCAGGCGCGGTGCTACAGCCACGGCCGCAGCTGCTGTTGTAGCTGCGGGTCCTGCGCCCGCCGCCGTGCCGTCCCGCGGCCGCCGGCTCCATCCACCCAGTCGGCCGACCGCCTGGCCGCAACCCCCGCCACCACCACCGGCTGTAGCAGCCCGGCCCTCAGCAGCCTCCGTGGCAGTGGCGGCGGCGGCTGCAGCAGCAGCCTCCAGCCATGTCAGCGCGGCGGCGGACACCTCGCCGCCGCGCCGCCGCGCCGCCGCCATCCGCAACGCTGCCGCCCAGTCCTCTTGGCGGCAGTAGCAGCAGCCGCCGTGCCGCAACAGCCAGGAGAGGACGGCGGGGTCGCAGCCGTCGTTTGCTACAGCCTGCGGCGGCACCGGCGACCCTTAGCCCGGTAGATGCTGACTAGGAGCCCAACCATGGCTGCAGCAGCGGCTCGACAAAGCTCGTGTGCGATACTGGAGGAAAATCTCTCTCGATTCACTCCATTATGCTGTCGCTCAGGGCATCGGCATGCAGAGAGATAGGATGCGACACGCGTGTTGCACAAGCCAAAGCAAACGATACGAGCCCGGTACTCACACCAAAAAAGGCTCCCACCTGTAGCAGCAGGAATCGGGAGTTCTCCGCAGCTCCGGCGCCAGCACCAGCACCAGCACCGGTAGCGCCTGCGCCCTCTTCCCCCCGCCCCTGCTTCGCCTGCCCCGCCTGCCCCTCCCGCCCCTCCTGCCCGCCCTGCTGCAGCTCCTGCTGCAGCTGCTGCAGCCGCCACAGCATGCGCAAGTCGCCGCCCACCGCCGCCAGCTCCGTCATGTAGCCGAGGCAGCTACAGCCGCCGTCGCCGCCGCCGCCATTGTCTGCTACAGCCCCCGGCGCGCCGCGCGCCCCCTGCTGCTGCTGGTGCCGCCGCCGCTCTCGGCCCCGCTCCAGCCGCCGCTTCAGCAGCCAGTCGAGCGCCGCCACGCAGCCCGACATTACCGCCGCCACCTCCGCACGCCAGCTCGCCACGCCTCCGCCTCCGCCTCCGCCTCCGCCGCCGCCGCCGCCAATGTCGGCGCCGCCCGTGTGCTGGCAGCCGCGCGCCGCCAGCGCCGCCATCAGCTCCACGCTGCCCGCCTCCGCCGCCGCCTCCATCAGGTCCGACCCGAACGCCGCCGCCGAGTACGACAGGCCCACGGGCACCGGCGCCCCGGCGGCGCCGCCGCCGCCGCCAGGAGGGTCGCCGCCGCGGCAGCGCGCCATCAGGCGGTCGTGCAGCCACAGCGTGGTGGCCACGTGGCCGGCGCCGCGCGCGGCGGTTAGCGCCGCCCGCCGCATCATCTCGTACGGGTCAGGCAGTACAACCCCTAGCGCATGGGCGTCGGCGGCGGGCGCTGCCGGCGGCGGCGGCGCCGCCGCCACCCCGAAGACGCCCACCACCACTGGCCCCGTGTCGCACAGCACCCGTACCGCCTCCGTGCTGCCATACGACGCCGCCGCCAGCAGGCACAGCGACCACTGATGGTACGAGCGGTAGGACGAAAGGTACGGCGGGCGCTGCAGCACGCCCGCCGCCAGACACGCCGCCAGCGCCGCCGCGTCGTCCGCCGCCGCCGCCGCCAGCGCCACCGACAGCCCTGGCCGCAGCCGCCGTGC
The DNA here is from genome assembly GCA_016834605.1 of Chlamydomonas incerta. Lineage (NCBI taxonomy): Eukaryota > Viridiplantae > Chlorophyta > Chlorophyceae > Chlamydomonadales > Chlamydomonadaceae > Chlamydomonas > Chlamydomonas incerta. The sequence continues at coordinate 2,031,932 of JAEHOC010000003.1, read as the reverse complement.
CGCCAGGAAGCGGAGCCGCTCCACTAGACACACGCCCGGCGGCGGCGGCACCACTCCCACAGCCCCGCCGCCGCCGCCGCCGCTGCTTCCACCGCCGCCGCCTGCGGCGCCGCCAGTCGACCCCTGGGCTCCAGCGCCGCCGCCAGCTGCCGCCGCCGCCGCCTTCCACTGCCGGCCCAGCTCCAGGCTCTCCACGGCTGTAGCACGGCTCCCGCCGCCAATGCCGCCGCCGTGGCCGGCCGGCTGTAGCAGCAGCAGCCCCCACACATCCAGCAGCCACTCGGCCTTGGCACGCCAGCATGGTGTGGGGCTGGCGACCGCTGCAGCCAGGACCTCGGCCTCTGGGCTGCCGCCGCCGCCGCCGCCGCCAGGCGCTCCATCCTCGTCCTGGCCATCGGCGTCATGGCGATCCCAAACACCACCGCCGCCAGCAGCGCCACCGCCGGCCTCCAGCTCCTCCGGTTCATCCACCTCATCCCCGGCGCACACCTGGCGCAGCAGCGCCCCCAGCCCACCCGCGCCGCCGCCACCCCGCGCCGTGCTACTGCCGCCGCGCCTGCTACTGCCGCCGCCGCGGCCGCCGCCGGCGTCGGCCGCCCGGACCATCGCGCGCTGCAGCATGGGCAGGCTACACCCATAGGCGACCGCTGCCAGCAGCGCCCAGGGCGTGCTGCTAATGCCGCCCCCGCCGCTACTGCCCTGCCCACCGCGTGCAGCAGCTGCTGCTGCTGCTATTGTCGGCGTCGCCACCAGTGGCCTGGACAACGGATCGGCGTGGTGGGCGCCGATGAGCAGCACCAGCGCCTGGGGTGCACGTCAGCAGGTGGGGCGGCATTCCGGTAAACGGCAATGATGTTGGCTAGTGTGTGCGACTGTAAGACTGTGCGTTTGTGTGGTGTGCGTGTGCGTGTGTGTGTGTGTTGTCAAGCAAGCATCCACGGCAACGGCGTTGCTGGCCAAGAGCCGAGAAGCAAGCGCCGCGCGCCGTGGCGCCATCCCTCCCTACCGCCGCCCCCCAGCCCAAGTAGGCTCACCTGCTCGTGCCCGCCACGCGCCGCCGCCTCCGCGGCCTCCGCGCTCCAGGGGCAGCCGCGGCCCAGCAGCCACTGCAGCACCCGCACCTGACCCGCCCCTGCCGCCGCCACCAGCACCGACGCAGCCAGCGGGCAGCCGCCGCCACCGCCGCCGCCTTCCTCCCCGCCCGCCCCGCCCAGCAGCGCTCCGCCCGTGCAAGCCTGCTGTGCGCTGCCCCCGCCCACACCAGCCGCGCCGCCAGCAGTCCCACCCGTGCCGCTGGCCGCATCCCGGCTGCCGTCAGCCGCCTGCCCGCTGCCGCTACCGCTGCCACTGCCGCTACTGCCGCTACTGCTTGTCACCAGCCACTCCAGGGTGGCGATGCAGCCGCCACGCGCCGCCGCTTCCACCGCCGCCACCCCACCCAACGGACAGCCCAGCGCCACGAGCTCCCGCAGCGCCGCCAGCTGCCCCGCCGCCGCCGCGGCTGCAGCCACCTCCGGCCTCAGGCTGCAGCCGGCGGCACCCAGCCGCCAGTGCAGTTGGCTGTAGCACTCACCGGCTGTAGCGCCACGCGCCGGCGTTGCAGGCGGCGGCATAGCGTCACTGCTGCTACTGCTGCCAGCCGCCGCGGCCTGTGCGTCCTGCTCGCGTTTCAGCTGCTCCGGCTCCTGCCCCAGTTGCGTCTGCTTCAGCTCCTGTTGTTCCTGCGTCAGTGGCTCCGCCGCCCCCGGCACGGCCGCCGCCGCCGCCGCCGCCGCCGCAGGTGGGGGCAGTGGCGCCGCCAGCAGTCGCAGGTTGGGCAGGTGGCCGGACGCGGCGGTGAGGCGGAGCAGGTCGCGGCGCCGGCCCAGGGGCAGGCGGTCCACGGCGGCTGACGGAGCCATCCGCACGACCGCGGTCGCCCGCACCACCGCCTGCTCCTCCCTTCCTTCTGCGTTTGATCCTGAGTTTGAGTTAGCATTTGTGAACATTACCGAAGAAGCTGAGGCGCGCGCCGCCCCCGCGCCGGCTACGCCTGCCGCGCGCGCCGTGCTGCTGACGCCGCCCGCACCCGCTGCTCCCACAGCGGCGGCGCGCGCAAACACGGATCCCTCGGCTCCCTCATCTGGCGGCGACGCGGCCGCCGGGGGCTGCTGCTGCTGCCGCTGCTGCTGCGGGCCCCAGTGCGCCGCGAAGTCGGCGTGGGGGCTGGGCTCCCACAGCCGCACCACCGTGGCGGCGCGGAAGTGGCGCGCCGCCGCGGCGCACAGCCGGCGCGCGGAGCACGCGACCTCGTTGGGCGGCAGGAAGCCGCACACGCGCAGCGCCAGCTCCAGCGGCAGGTGGCGCCATAGCCCCGGGTCCAGGTCAACGCGGCCGGCGGGGCGCTGGCAGTCAACGCGGGCGACTGCGGTGTCGGCTGGGGGTCCCACCATTGCTGCTGGGGTTGGGATGCGAGTGGACTCTCGTGCGTCGCGCGCGCTGGCAGCGCTGGCACGCCCTCGACGCTGGGTCTTTAGATATGTCAATGTGTCAATGCTGCGTGTCAATGCTGCGTGCGAATGTGCGCTGTCATCGCCAACTTTCTCGGAACTGGACAAAAGCTTTTGGCTGCTGGCCAGATAGAGAGAGTCTTCAGTATGTCTGAATTAGTAGCTACTGTAGTAGTAAATTAGTAGCCATAAATAAATGTGCATGTTCAGAGCTGCGATCGTGGCATTCCCCCGCGGGAGCCGCCCCCTCCCCCACCACCCCTGTGCATGCACCCGCATGCACCCATTACGCCGCGCGCATACGCTTCTCACGCTGGAGGCTGCCGTGGTGAGGATGATATCAGCCGCGGCGGCGTCCAAACACGGCTTAACCTGCTTTGCATGTGCGCCCTGTAGACCATGGCAGTCCTCACGGGGCCGCGTCTTCAGGCAATTGCAGTGCTGCCCCTGCTGTTGCACACAACATGTGCGTCCCTGATGCACAGGTGCAGCTCATGGTCTGCTGCGCAGCTGTACGCAATGCGTGTCGGTGATGCACCGGCGGGCTGCTTGGCCGCGTGCTGCATGTGCAGCCGTGGCGTGCAGCCCAATCGTGCCGGCGCCACCCCTTGTGTCCCACAAGTAAACTCTACGGTAACTCCAGTAGAATACTACCTCTCAGTAAATTTACAAAGTAACCCTCGGCCTCTGCGGGGCCTTGGCAGCGCCGATAATGTTGCAGCCTGGACTCTTGCCTTGAACTACCCATAGATCTCATTACTACTTTCTAGCTAAAACAGCTGTAAAATGGCACCTAAGAAAGGGGACAAGAAGAAAGGTCCGGCATTTCGCGCTTCTTTCAGCTGGTTCGCGCTTTTGACTCAATCACTGCATTTACTGCAGGGCTTGGTGGAGTGCCTATTACTTACATCGCCGGGGCATTGCTGGCTGCGGTGGCTGCGGCGTTTTTCGCCTGGCGCGGGCGGACGCACTTCACAAAGGGCCCGATTCTGACGCCATTAAAGGCACCAAAGGTCACCGACCTACTGGAGTTCGATGCGGCCTACAAGGATCGCATGCTGTGGGGCAGTTATCGATCGGGGCTCTACTTCGGCATGCGCACGCGGTGAGCCTCTGCGCGCGATGGTGCCCGGTGCCTGCATAGTATGTCGAGCGCCATATGTAGCTCAATGGAATGCAAGGCCTGCGGGAAAGGGGACGAGGACTCCGGCGGCCGGGTTGGTTGGGTGTTGCATCGACCCCACCTATCAGCCACCCACCCACCCTATCAGTCGTGACGACCCCTTCGTTGCATCGGCTCACCAACCCTGCCCCGGCCCACCCCACCTGCGACGCCCCGCACGCGCAGCACGCCCAAGGGCCTGGTCAGCGGCCTGATGTGGTTTGACCCGGATGACTTCCAGACGCTGCAGCAGTACCGCGTGCGCCACGAGGCCAACCAGGGCGACGGGCTGGGGTCGTACGGCTGGAAGCGCCACGACGGCCGCAACTACGGCCAGCAGGTGTGCGCGTGCGTGTGCGCATGCGTGTGTGTGTGTGCATGTGTGTTGGGGGCATGGGTGGGTGTGTACTTACACTCACCCAAGCTACGTAACCAAACCATGTGTAGAGTGCGGTTGTCGATGCGGCGGCGCCGTTTGCCTCGGCGGTGCGCGCTTGTCTCGGCATTGGGCCGGCGTTGCTGCGGCGAGCCAGGGCTATTGCACGCAGGACCAGAGATCCCGGCACTGCGCAGCGATGACCGCCGCGCCATGTCACCGCTGTCGCCACGCGCGGCGCGTGCCGCCGTTCATACCCTCCCCTCCCTTTACCCCCCTGCTCACTTCATTGCCCCCCCCCCCACACACACACACACCGCAGGTGCTGGTGGATGGTGACTACAACATCACCCTGTCCATGGTGGGGCGTGCAGTCGGGCGGCGGCGGCGGCGTGCGGGGGTCCGGCGGCGGGAGGATTGAAGCGATGTGGGTCAAAGGGTTGTGGGTCGGGTGGCGCACATCAGGCGGGGGCTCGTGGCCGCAGGCGTGACCCTGCCTTGCGAACGCCACAACCCGTCTCCACCCCACCCCACCCGGCCCGGCCCGCAACCCAACAACGCCCAACCCCCGCCATCTTACTAACACTTACAAAACACACAAACACACACACGCACACACCCCGCCCGCAGCTCAAGACGTTCGGCGAGGACAGCGGCCCCGGCGGCGACTGGTCGCTGCGGCTGCAGCTGCGGCGCACCTCCGGCATGCCCACGCAGCGCCGCCGCATCAGCGTGGTCATCTACATTGGGGACGAGGACACGCCGCGGGAGCCGTGGCAGGTGCGTGCTGGGGGTGCAGGGTGGGGCTGCAAGGATGTTTGGTGCAGGGAGCATGAAGGCAGCAGACGAGGTCGTTACCGAATGGGGTGGGGCGGAGGGAGGATAGGGTTGCAAAGATGGTAGGAGAAGCGTGGAGCAGGGTGGGCAGGGGTAGGCAGCAGGCTTCAGGGGAAGGAGCGGTGACACCTCCCACCACCTCCCACCACCTCCCACTGCCTCCCACCTCCCGCCACCTCCCGCCTCCCACCACCTCCCACTTCCATCTCTCACAGGTGCTGCCGGACGGCGAGGTGGCAGACCTGCGGCCCGAGCCAGCCACGCTGCTCAGCGGCGCCAGCTCGGCGCTGGGCCGCGGCGGCGCCAAGTGGGCGCTGCACGCCATGGAGCTGGCCACGGGTGGGGATGGGGGGGAGGTGGGGTTGGGGTGGGGGGGAGATGGGGATGATTTCCAATTCCCCAATCACCCAAATCCCGGCGTGGGGATGAGGGTTGGGGTAGTGAGGTGTGGGGGGTTGGGATGGGGTTGAGGGGGTGAGGGGTGGGGGAGATTGGGGGAGTGAGCGTTTGAGGTTGGGGGTTGCGGTTGGGGATGGGGTCGGGGGTGAGGGCCACAGTCGGCCCGCGCCTGCCTGCTCCACCGCCACCCGCGCCTTCCTCAGCCCCGCGCCACCCAACGCACCACCCAACGCACCACTAATGCACCACCCAACGCACCACCTTGTCCCGCACCTCCTCAATCCCTCCTCAACCCCTCCTCTCCTCCACCACCCCCTCCCCCTCCTCCCGCCCACCTCGCCCACTCCGCCCCCCGCAGAGCCGCCCGCCTCCGCCCGCGCCCGCGGCTGCCGCGTGGACTACCTGGGCATGTCCACCGAGGGCCACAAGCCCGACTACCTGCTGCGGGTGCGGGACGTGCTGCTGTCCACCATGTACGAGCGGCTGCAGAGGTGAGAGGGGGGTGAGGGGGGTGAGGAGGGGGGTGAGGAGGGGGGTGAGGAGGGGGGTGAGGAGGGGGGGAGGCGGGGGAGGGGGGGGGCGGTAATCCAAACCAAAGGGGAGGGGGAGGATGGGGAGGGGAAGGGAGGGGGAGGGGGATAAGCCGTCCATGTGACGGTTTGTTTGCACGGGGGGAAAGGGGGGTTCCAAAGGGGAAGGCAGAAGGGGTGAGGAGGGTGAGGAGGGGCGGCGGGGGTCCATGCCAAGTCCACGGCTTGTGCAGCTAGTGGAGTGCCGCCCCCTCCCCCCCCCTAATCAACACCAATCCCCCCCCCCAGTCTTCAGTGCATCCTGTACCGCTTTTCCATATCCTTGCAAACCCCCCCCCCCCCCTCCACTCGCAGGCAGCCCCCCTCGGACAAGTTCCGGCTGTACCTGCCCAACGGCGCCACCACCTCCTCCGACCTGGCGCTGTTCCAGGTGGGGGGCCTGGGAGGTGGGGTTGCAAAGATGGTACAAAGAAGTGGGGTGGGGAGTGGGGTGGAGGTGGGGGCGGAGGGGGAGGGTGTGAACACTAGCCCAAATGGTTCGGGATTCGGGGAGCGGGCGTGGGTTGGAACAATGGACGGTACACTTCCTGTCGAACCCTGCATGTCGCCGCATGTCGTCCTTGCACACACACACACATCTGGCCCCGATGCAGGTGACGTGCGTGATCCCCTCCACTGTGGACTTTGCCTTCACCAGCACCAGCGGTGAGTGCGGGGGAGGGGAGGGGCGTGTGGGAGGGGCGGGGAGGTGGGGTTGCTGGCTCTGCCGGCACACGGGAGGCGGCTAGTGCAGGCGAGGCCGGCGAGCCCCGCCCGGCCTCACCTCCCGTGCCATACCCATACCCAAACCCGATGGAACCCCTGTCTCAGTCATGAATGGAACCCCCCACCCCACCTCCCCACCTCTCCACCGCCCCACCTCCCCACCTCCACACCACCTCCCAGGTGACATGTCCGACTACAGCGAGCGGCTGGAGGGGCTGGTGGGGCCGGGGCTGGACGGACCGCTGGCGGCGGCGGAGCGGGCGTTCGACCAGCGGTGCGGCGGGCGGGCGGGCCGGGGGATCGGGGGGTCGGGCGGGAGAGGGGGGGGGCCTAGGGATGCTAGCGAGAGTAGGTCGGAAGAGGGTTTGGTGGGGCGGGAGGAATTCCAGGCGGCAGCGTAACAACTCATGTCGGCGTGTGCCTCACATACACCTCTCTCGCAACCTCTCTCATGCCCTTTCCTAACCCACACTCCGTGCCCACACTCCGTGTATCCCTCTCTCTCTGTCGCGCCCCCGCCCAGGTTCGACCGCGTGTTTGGTGAGGGCATCGCCCGCGCGCTGCAGCCGCAGCAGCCGCCGCCGGCGGACGGCCCCGAGGCCGCCGCCGCCGCCGCCGCCGCCTCCGAGGCCGCCGCCACGGTGGAGACGGCCAAGGCGGCGCTGTCCAACCTGTTGGGCTCCATGGGCTACTTCTACGGCAGCTCGCTGGTGCGGGCGCTGGGGGCGGGGGGCCGGGCGGGGGGTGAATACCAGCCCAAACTAAACCAAACCAAACCAATGCGTGTGCAAATGCATAAGAGCGAGGAGGAGAGGGGGGGCCGGGCGGGGAGGGGAGGGAAGAGGGGAAGGGGCGGGAAGTGGTGGGGCGGGAAGAGATGGTTGGAAGAGCGGTGGGCTATGGAGGGGCTAGAAGCTGGTGGGGTGGGGCGGTGTAGTGGGGAGGTTTGTGCGCACGGCTACACTGCCAACACACCAACACACACCAACCACACAATACACGTCATCACCCCACACGCACAGGTCCGCACCGGCCCGCCCGGCTCCGAGCCGGCGGCCTACTGGCCCGCGGCGCTGTTCACGGCCGTGCCCAGCCGCTCCTTCTTCCCGCGCGGCTTCCTGTGGGACGAGGGATTCCACCAGCTGCTGCTGCAGCGCTGGGACGCGCAGCTCAGCCGCGACGTGGTGGCGCACTGGCTGGACCTGATCAACTCGCAGGGCTGGATCCCCAGGTGCGGCAGGGCGGGGTGGTTGGGGGTGGGGGGAGGGCGGGGTTTGGGGTTTGGGGTGTGGGGCGGATGGGGGTTTCGGATACGGCGCAACCTGCGGGGGGGGGGCATGACAAGCTTTGGCAGCGGCTGTTCATTCCACCTCCATAACATGAGCCATGACTGCATGTCTCCATGACTGACTCACAACACCGCAGGGAGCAGATCCTGGGCGAGGAGGCGCGCAGCCGCGTGCCGGCCGAGTTCGTGGTGCAGGACCCCACCCACGCCAACCCGCCCTCGCTGTTCCTGCCCATCGCCCACATGGCCGCGCAGCTGGTGGCGGCCCGGGCCGCGGGTGCGTCCTGTGCTGGAGGGGGTGGGGTTGCAAAGATGGTGCATGGAAATGTAGTGGGGTGGGGTGGGCATGTGGGTTTTGGGGAGGGTGGGTAGGTGTTTTGGGGTGGGTGTTTTGGGGGCGCTGGGAAAGGGTGCGTGCACGCGTGGGGCCAGGGGAGAGAAGGGGAGGGGACTGTGCTTATTTGGGGAAGCGGGGCCGGGTGGGAGCGCAAAGCAAGGCGGTCCCCTCACACGTCTTCCCCATGCGCAATTTTCACGTGATTCGTTACCTGGCCGGGTCCCCCTGAACACGCCAGAGGCGGACGGCGCCGCCGCCGCCCCCGACGCCGAGGCCGCCGCCGAGCTGGAGCGAGTGGGCGCCTTCCTGCGACGCGCCTGGCCGCGGCTGGCGGCGTGGTACAACTGGTTCAACAGCACGCAGGCGGGGCCGCTGCCCGGCAGCTTCAGGTGCGTCGGTGTGATGGTGTGGATTATGGGGTGGAAGGGCCAAGGGGCAGGGCAGGTGGAGCACCTGGGTCGTCGCCGACACGCACTGACACACTGATCGTAATGCCCTGAACTCCTGGCCACACCTTCCTCACCCCACCCCACTCCACCTCATCCTTCCACCCACCCACCCACCCGCCCGCCCACCCCCGCAGGTGGCACGGCCGCGACCCGGCGGCGGCGGCGGAGCTGAACCCCAAGACGCTCACCAGCGGCCTGGACGACTACCCGCGCGCCAGCCACCCCGACGGCTCGGAGCGCCACCTGGACCTGCGCTGTTGGATGGCGCTGACGTCGCAGGTGCGCAGCCGGCGGGGGGGGGGGCGGCGGGGGCGGGGGAGATGGCGGGGCAGGTTGCAAAGATGGTACATACAAGTGCAGCAGCGTAGACAGGGGGGAGGGAGATAGCGGGCCGGTTGGGTTGTGATCACCAGCTCAAGCTACGGTATACCCCATGCACTTGCCCCACCCACTTGTCGTACACCCACTTGCCATACCCCCACCCCACCCACTGGGCTGCTAATTATAACCCCCAAACCCCAACTCCCATTACCCCCGACCCCAACGCCCTCTTCAGGCCATGTACGACATCGGCTCCAGCCTGGGCCTGCCGCCCGCGGTGGTGGGCCGCTACGCCGCCGCCGCCGGCGCGCTGTCGGACCTGCGGCCGCTGCTGGCGCTGCACTTCGACGAGGGCCGCGCCGCCTTCGCGGACTGGGGCACACACACCGAGGAGGTGGCGCTGGAGGTCAAGGTGCGTGGGGTGGGGGTTGCAATGCTGGGACATGGATGTGTAGCCGCGGGGGGGGGGGGCGTGGGCGTGGGCGTGGGCGTGGGGGTTGCGGGGTGGTGGGGTGGTGCGGGGTGGTGGGGTGTGGTGGTTTTGGGTGAATGGGTGAGTTGGCGACACCTGCCCAAGCTAAACGGCGACAATGCAGGCGGTAGCAGCTGGCACCGCTCATCACCCTGCGCCTCGCCCTGCGCCTCACCCTCCCCAAACACACCCAAACACGCACACCCGCCGCCCCCCCCCCACACCCACACACACACCGCAGAGCATCGTGGTGCCCGGCGAGGACGGCCAGCCGCCGCAGCACCGCGACGTGAGCGAGCGCGTGTCGCGCGGCTGGCCTCTGCCGCAGTACGTGCCGCAGTACGGCTACGTCTCCCTCTTCCCCCTCATCATGCGCCTGCTGCCCACCGGCAACGAGCCCAACGCCACATCGGCGGCAGCGGCAGCGGCGGCCGGCGGCGCGGCGGCGGCCGCCGCCGCCACCGGCGGCGGCAGCGCCGGCGGCGCGGCGGGCGGCGGCGCCGGCGGCGCCGGCGCGGAGCTGACGCTGCAGCAGCTGCAGCAGCTGACCGACCCCAGCCTTCTGTGGAGCGAGCACGGGCTGCGCTCGCTGGCCAAGTCGGCGTCGCTGTACAAGAAGCGGAATACGGCGGACGACCCGCCGTACTGGCGCGGCCAGATCTGGATCAACGTCAACTACCTGGTGCTGCGCTCGCTGTCGTACTACGCCCGCGCCGGCAGCCCCGAGGTGGCGGCGGCGGCGGGCGCGGCGCACGACGAGCTGCGGCGGCGGTTGCTCCGTACGTTGGTTGGCGGTTACAAGCGGCAGGGCTACCTGTACGAGCAGTACGACGACGAGACGGGGCGCGGGACGAGCAGTCACCCGTTCACGGGGTGGACGGCGCTGGTCACGCTCATCGCGGCGCAGGAGTACTGAGGGGTGCTGCGGCGGCGGGATGCTGGATGCGTTGACTGCGCGGGTTGCGCGCCGGCAGCGTAGATGGGTGGATTTGGTGATGCGGGGCGGTCGTCATTGTTTTTTGGAGTGGGAGTGTGATGAAGGTCGTGGCGCGGCGTGGCGCGGCGCGGCCGGCTGAGTGTCGCGCCGCTGAAGAGACAGGCCACGCACCTGCCGAGTGTTGCAGGAGTGTTTGCTGGAGATCACGCACACGACATGTCATGTTGTTGGCCGTCACACGACGGTTCCTTGATGCCGCAGTGCGGATAGGTGATTCTGGGGGTTGACGGTCCAGGGTGCTGGGTACGTGCCGCGCGGGCTTGAGCGGCGGACTCCCGCTGTCTTCTGGTGAGCAATAAGCGCCATCGGCAGTACGGGTACTTGCTTCGCTAGAGCGGCGGAGCGAGCGAGCTGCTAGTTGGTTGTGCGCGGAGCCTGAGAGGGGGAGTGCGAAGACGCAAGGCGGGGGGCGGAGCGGAATGGGGCTGCCGAGTGCGTGGCGCGGGTGCTGCCACTGCTGACACAATGCTAGCTGCTGCAGATGGCTACACGTGGAGCGCACGTGCATCTGCATCTATCGGGGCGGCGCGGTTTGGGCGCTGTTGCATGCGTGCGCGCGGTGGCTGGGTTGACAAGACAGATGGAGGCATCTCGGGATGGGGCCGCGGGCACGGGCCGCGGCTTGTAACGTGCACGGCGGGACTCTGGCGCACTGTCGCAGCTACGTGCGTACAGTCCATTCGAAATTCTTGCATCAGTGTTGCATGTGCGGCGCTCCGGTCACGTCATGGCTGGCGGGGTTGGGTGCCCGCACATCCCTTGCCATGCACCGCCCAGCGCACAACCTTACTCGACTCAGCTCCATCCACACATCTTCATCTCTTCGTACCAGCTGGGTGCTCCATCCCAAGCGCGCACCGTTGCCACAAGCCGCGGCAGGGGCCAACAGGCCACTGGCCACACGCACTTACACCGCCGCCCCGCCCGTCATCACGCACCCAATCTGTGGGCCACCGTGGGCAAGCGGGCTAACCAAGCAAGGCCGCGCAACCGTAAGTCCGGAACGGTGCGCCGCCGTCAGCGCCAGTGCGCCACGCACCCAGCATTCCACCTTCTGCCAGCAGGCGCCCGTAGTAGTTTAGTAATCATATTACGGCACGTACTAAAAATGCGCCGCCCGCGTCGCCAGCCGCCCGTTGCACCGCCCGTGTCAGTGTGGCAGGTAATACCTACACAACTCCACGATAACCCCGCAAGCGGTCCCTGGCTAGTCATCAAGTCCTTTTACCGGCATCCCTGCTACAGTTGGTATCGAGCATGGGACCCTTTCCGCGACCTCTCACGAGGTACCGGGTTCGACCCCGGGAAATGGCAGAATGTCGGTGAAGGCCTATGCGTCCCCAATCGACGGACTTAGAGGCACCGACTAGGCGATATGTTGCCCGTGCATATCGCGACGTGGAATAACGTTAATCATCCATGGTCGGCGAGTTCGTGAGTGAGGCACACAGAGCCGGGACGGCTAGGTCTGGCCGCGACGTCCAGACCAAAGGGGGGAGAATGTGGCAGGTAAAACCTACACAACTCCACGATAACCCCGCAAGCGGTCCCTGGCTAGTCATCAAGTCCTTTTACCGGCATCCCTGCTACAGTCAGGCGGTCCCCTGGGGACCCGTGGCCTCCATGCCGTGCGGTTGAGCACAAACAGGCATCTTCAGACCCACCACCAACGTATAACAGCCATGCAGCGCCAGGTGCGCGCGTCCGCGCGATGATGTGTGAAAGGCCGTATGTAACAATGACGAAGGCATGGGGACAATATGTAAAATAAATAGCTGCCACCCCGGGCGCTGCCACCGCCCTTGCCGGCCAGACAAAACTAGGTGGAAGTCCCCATTTGTTGGCCGTGCGTGCGTGCGAGGTGTGTGCAGCCGTGCCGTGCTGCCGTGCCGTGCTGCACACAGTGCCCGACCGAATACGTGTATGAAAGCACCCCCCTCCACTCACGGCAGCTGCGTAAGCCACATAATTGCAAACAACTCAATGAACTCAGGGCAACGCACCCTGCTCACCAATAGCGAGACCACAGCCCTGTCGCTGTGTGTCCAATCAATCCACCATACACACGCGCAGTTGCTCAACCTGCGCCGCCCCAATCAGCTCAACACTCCCGTCCACCATCCAGCCACCCCACCACCACCCACCACCCACCACCTACTCTTGCACACCCTTCACTCAAAACAAATTCATAAATGACGGCTGAATGCCGCGAACGGCCCATCTTATTTATATACATTGCAGTGTAAAGCTGTATTTATTTATTCCTCAACGGCGTGCATGTGCACTCCAGCCGGTAGCCAGGAGTTCGCCCACTAGCTAGCTAGCTAGGCAGTCGCGGCGTTGGAATAAAGCAGCCGCAGAGCAAGTAGGCCACCCCTGGCCGCCCAGGCCGGCATGGAGATGATGATGGCGGTGGCGGCGGCTGTAGCACGGCGGCAGCACCAACACCAGCAGTACTGCTGCCGCCACGGCTACTGCTGCCGGCTGCCAGCCGTGCGGGCGGCGGCTGCGCGCACGTGTCTGGCTTCGCGACAGCAGCGACAGTGCTGCTGCCGCCGCCGCTGCTGTCGCCACTGAAGCCGCCGCTGCTGCCGCTGCTGCCACCGCCGCTACTGCCGCCGCTGCTAACGCTGCTGCTGCTGCTGCTGCTGCCGTCCGCGGCGCCGCCAGCGTTCTTCAACCCAGCCGCAGCATGGGGCACGGCGGTGACGGCCGCCGCAGCCTGCCGCCCGGCCGCCTTGACAGATACCACAGCCACGCGCGCGGCGTCGCCGCCTGCGGCTCCGCTGCCGCTGTCACCGACCCGCAGCGCGATGCGCGGGCTGTTGCTGTTGCTGCTGCTGCTGCTGGGGTGCGGTGATGGGATGGTCAATGGTGGCGATGGCGACGCCCGCAGCATCCCGCCGCCGTCAGTAGCGGCGCCGTCGCTGCTTGCGCAGCAGGCGGTGCGCGCCGTGGTGGCGCCGGCCGTGCATTCAGCTGCGACCGTCGCAGCAGTGAGCGGGGGCACCGCCGCGTGCTGCGCCGACAGTAGTAGCGGCAGGGGTGCTGCCGGCGGAACGCACGTCCCGCTCACGGGGTCGCACACTAGGGTTTCGTGGGCAGCCCCAGTCGAATTATTCGAGAGGTCGGCTGTGGACTGCGGGCTTTGACAATCATGTAGTGAACGCGCCAAGTCCTTCTTTTCTAGGTCGGCGTCCCCGAGCTCGTGGACGGTCGCGCGCCTGGAAGGCTGGTAGGTGGCGCCATTGCCGTCCGGGCACGTGAGCGCCGCTGCCTTCAGGCTGCACATGTTATTCTGCCTGCCGGCTATCGGGAACTGAAGGTAACTCGTGGGCAATCCTACCAGCGGACTATTCTCCTCGATGCTGCGCATCACAGAAAGCTTTAGAACCGTCTTTCGTCGCCGGTGCCGCATATTGATGCGGGATTATAAAGAGTAGCTCGTAGAGCAAACATATGTTAGAATTGCGAGGGCGGGGTCGCGCCCAACGGCCGAGTCGCCTCGCCGAGCGCCGTACGACAGTCGCGGGCCCATCAGCGTCCCCCCGCTGCACACTCCTATCCCCGCCACCACAAGTGCATTTCCGCGCCACACCTTTTTCCAGCCTCCACCGAGCACGGTGGGCAACTGTGTCCATTCATGCTGTGGTGCCGGGCACGCGTCCAACACCGTGCTGACAGCGGCCGCCGTCAAAGCCGAAGCCCTGACTCACTCAGCACTGCAAAATTTCACTTCTACCGCACTGCTGAACGCACCGCCCCTGCCCGTCGCTGGCCTTCACTCAACCGCTCCTCGCGCGCGTATCTTTAATCGCCGGCCCGTACTTGCTCTTGGGCCTGCTTGGGCATCACCTCCCCGCAGCAGGCTCGACCCCGCCGTCAACACCCCTTGCCCTCCAACACCACCAGCGTCCCCCGCCACACGGGCGCTCCCGTCGCGTCGTCGCCGCCGCCGCCCGCAGCAGCCGCCTGCGCAACCTGCGGCCACCGCCAGCACCAGAGACATGCGGAGGCTGGTCACGTGAGACGGAGGAGGCAGCCGCAATGCTGCCAAAGTGCATCAACACGGTCAATGCCCGCCAACGCAACACGCGTGTCATGCGCACACGCGGCTGATCCCCCCCACACACATACGCATGCACATACACCGCCAGCCACCTGTGGCCCCAGCCGGCACGCCACGTCGCCGTCGTCGCTGCCCGCCTGCGCGATGATGACCGGGATGCCCAGCCGCGCCACCGCCGCCGCCTCCTCCACCTTGAGCGCTATGCCGCCTGCGTTCAGCAAAATGAACAACAAGCTTGTGTTTGCATAAGAAAAGGAGGCCCGCCCCGAAAGCGCCGGAAGGATACGTATCGACACCTGACACCCGAACGTCAGGTTGCCGCGTTGCCCTCGGTTGTCATCCACATCCGCGGAAAGCGAGCTGTGTGTATGTGCGTGCTTGTGTGGCTCTTTTCTTGTGCCCCTGAGTGTGTATACGCCACACAACGCCACGCACTGCCGCCCTCACCTCACCTCCCACTCACCTGTTGCGTCATGTGCATCCACGCTCATGCGCACCCCGCTATCGCCACCGCCGCCGCCATCGCTGCCGCCGCCCTCCACCTCCGCCACCCGCCAGCCGCCGTCTGCGCCGAGGATCCGCGCGCACACGCATTCACAAGGGCTCGCCTGCTCACCCGTCACACAGCACACACCAGCGCCCCCATTGCAATAGCGGGATGCAGCGCCTGATGGCGGCGGTCGCACCACGGCAGTCGTACCTACCTGGCCGCACCACAATGCGCCGCAGCAGGCGCGCGCCCGCCTCCTCCGGCGGGCGGTCGAAGACGCCGGGCACGTTGGTCTGCGGCAGGGCATGCGCATCAGGGCTGGGTGGGCGAGGTGGGTGGGTGAGCACAGGGGCACCACCGCGCGCCACGTGCCATGTGCCATGTGCCGCTGCAGGACGGGCGATGGAAGGGCGGCGGGAGGGCGGTGAGGGCCCGGCCGCGCCTCATCAGGCCCCACCGCTATCCCGCTAGGCAGTGCGTTGTCCGGTCAGCACCCCACTCCTACCCAACCCCCGCGCCTGCAAGCAACCAGCCCAGCGAGCAGCAAGCAGCAGCACTTACGAGCGAACGCACTCACGCGCTCAGTCACGCACCAGGAACACCACGAACTCGGGCCGTAGCCGCTCCGCCAGATCGCGGACCAGCGTGTCTGTGAGGTGAGGTGAGGCGAGGTTGCAAGGCAAGGTGAGGCGTCAGGTGTGCGATGCGAGCACCGGCGGCAGCGGCAATCAGGCGCGCGGGCGCGGGCGCGAGCCGGGCAGGCATGCCAGGCGCCAGGCGGCCCCACCCGCCTTCAATCTGCGCGTTTGCCCCTCCCTCCCCGCCTTCACCCGCGAATTGCTCCCACCCTACTTAGGCCGGCCCCCTGCCCGGCCCTGCGCGGCCCTGCCCAGACCTGGCCAGGACAGGCCAGGCCTGGCCTGGCTCACCCCCGCTGAGGATGGTGCAGCCCAGCTCGCCGTCCAGCACGCAGTCGCCGTGCAGCACTGGCAGCAGCCCGTCGGCCAGGCAGGCGGCTGCGGCGCCGGCGCCCGACACCTCCACCTGCCGGCGCGTGGTGTTTGTGTGTGTGGTGGGGGCCGTTGCGTTGCGTTGCGTTGCGTCGGGAGAACCACGCGGGGCGGCTTGTTTCAACGTGTGTGTGCTTCCTCCCGTTTGTGTGCATGCGCGCAGGCCATGGCCGCACAGACTGCGCGTCATGGCCGCACAGACTTCGTCAGAGCACCCAGCCTTTCCAAAGCGTTTCGCCACCCCCTTGGTTTGGGGTTGGTCTGGATTGGGCTGGTACGGTATTCGCAACCGCCCTGCACCAGGCACGTCGCCATCCCCCTTGCAGCCCCCCGCCCCTTCCTAGTCACAGATTCGCCGCCGTCCGCCAAGCACCCGCAACATTCCACCAGCCACATCTCCGTCCGGCCGTCCAACACAGTCCACACACGAACTCACCTGCTTGTTCCTGGTGCGGTACAACCCCAGTGGTGATAGTCCCACCGCAGGCACACCGGCTGAAGCGGCGGGGAAGGGCGGCCAAGGCGTGGGGGGTCAGGTTAAGTGCCAGAAACGCTTCCTGAGAAACCCTGCACGCTTCCGGCCTGCAGCGCTCGCCAGCCCACCTGCCGTCAACGCATCTAGCTCCGCCCGCCACGGCCGTCTCCCATTCCTATGGGTCCTCTTCCTCCTCCGGCCTCTTTACACCCCCTGGTTTGGATTAGGCCGGGCTGGTAACTGCAACCCCCACCCTTCCAAGCCTGGCCCCACCTGCCACCAGCGCCCCCACCACGATTCCGTTCAGCTTGGTCACAGACGCCCTGCAGTGTGGAGGAAAGCGGCCAGGCGGGGGCACGGGACCGGGGGACCGGGGATGACGACACGCGCTGCCGCTTGCGGCACACGACACACCGCAGCCCGGCTTAGCATACCCACCCAGCTTGGCATCAAAATCACGCCCCATCCCCCCGACACGGCCTATTGCTGCACACCACCACACACCGGTACGCCGCATTACAGCAGCATCTCAAACAGATGCCCGTCCCAGCCCGAGTCCCACTCGCTCGCCGCACCGCGCCGCACCGCATGCGCGCCGCAGACGCGCCGCACACACCCCGGGCTTATCGTGGACGCGGCCCGGCCCTTCCGCGTGTGGCTACAGGTGGGTATAGTGTGTGATTAGCGCAATAGGCTGGGTCGGGCTGGGTGTGAGCGCGCGGCGAGCCTGGGTGACGCGAAAACGCCGAACGGCGTTACTTGCTACTGGAGTCAACGACCCAAGATGCCGGCGACGACTAGATGAACAAGACTGAAGACCGCCAACAAGAACACGAGTATACCGCTCTCCTCCGCACATGGGTTTTGGGTTGGCAATGGTTGATTTGGGAATTGGAAAAAACTACCCCCACCCCACCCACCCCACCCCACCCACCCCATCCCCCACCTGGACAGCGTGAAGCCGCGGCGCACGCGGGGGTCGGAGATGGGGCCACGCACCACGCCGTACTCACTGGCGGGGAAGTGCTGCGGGGGCGGGGGGGGGGGGCAGGTAGGGGGGGACGGGGTGGGGAAAAGAGGGGGGGGGCGCAGCGCACCGTCAGCCACACGGCCCTACACCGGCCAGCGCCAGGGCCCCTGGTCTGCCCAAACCCCAAGCATGGGCGTACCGTACCGTACGGCATGGGCGCACGCAAGCCATCGACCTCCACGGACGGGGGCGGGGGGGGGGGGGCGGGATGGGGGGCCACCGCAGCACAGCACAGCACAGCCCCGCATCACCCCACGCCGCCTCCGCAACACTACCTTACACCACCTGCACACAGCTGCCCACACGTCTGCCCCGGTGCCTGGCGCTCTCACATCTCCCTCCTCCCATCAAGCCGCCGGGCCCTCCCTTGCCCTTCCCTCCCTTCCCGCCCCTCCCCCGCCACAGGGCCTACCCCGAAGCTGCCGGCGCCATGGACCAGCACGGTGGCGCCGGGCTCGACCGCCCCGGGCGGCGCCGCTGCCGTCGTCGCCGAGAGCGTCCGCACCAGGCTGTCCAGCACCTCAGGTCGCAGGGTCTCTAGCTGAGATTTTACAGTTACCGCTGCGCCGCCCAGCTTTATTATGCGACGCACCGTGGGCGGGGCAGCCGAGGGGCCCGACGCAGCGGCGAGGGGTTGCGTTGTGAGCCCGGGCTTCATTTTCTTCTACATGCTATGTGTTTATGAGTGGCGAGGCAACCAAGTGCTGGGTGCAGGAAAAGCTTGCGGATGAGCCGAGGAGGTGCACAGTCTGCACATGCAGAACGGGCAGCGGTCATAGAACTCCACGGCCTTCCCAAGCGTATTTCTCACGGTATTCATTTTCACTATACCCACAGCCTACTCGTCAACGTGAAGCTTCTGCTGCGACAGCACAAAATAGTTCTAGCACTCTCCTCTGGCCTGTGACCCGTAGTTTGGATACGATGAGCGGCGGGGGCTTCCTAGGGAAGCTTAAAGCGTTAGATGCATACCCTAAGATAAATGAGGACTTCTTCACGAAGACGATGTCGGGTGGCATCATCACTATCGTCTCCAGCGTGGTGATGGTGCTGCTGTTCCTCTCGGAGCTACGTGAGTTGCGCAACTGTGCCCGAGCGCTAGTCTCGAGGCCTTCCGCGTGAAACCTGGCGCGCCTTGCTGTCCTTCAGGGCTATTCCTCACAACCTCGTCGGCTCACGAGCTATCGGTGGACGTGGGGAGAGGAGAGAAGATTAAGATACACGTGAGCGCCTAGGGCTCGCTATACTGCGGGCCATAAAACTGGGGAACGATCTGCGCTGTGGAATCGGCAACCGACCACTCGGGCTGCAGCATAAGCAAGCAGCGCACCTCGCCTGCAGTGGTAACCCTGACAGCACGCGGCTGCGCGCACTCGCAGTTCGATGTGACGTTCCCCAAGGTGCCGTGCTCCTGGCTGAGCCTGGACGCGATGGACATCAGTGGAGAGCTGCACCTTGATCTGGTAGTTGAGCTTAACACATTGTGGCGTTTGCGTGGGGGCGTGTGTTGGGGGGCGGGGCGACGGGGCGGCGCGGCGCGGGGCTGCGGGGAGGGGAGGGGCACGGAGGGGCCACCGCTCAGGTTGTTGGTGCGGCAGGGGTTGTCCGGGGCTCCGGGTCCGTGTGCCTACCATATGGCAATGCGCTGTCTCTTTGGCGGCGCACCGCTCGCGTCCCACTCCTTTCGCCGGAAGTCCCCGCGCCCTGACCACGACCTCCGCAAGCGCGTCACCGGCACTGCATCCTGCGCTGAGCCCTCCCTCCCGTCCCGCCCCTCTAATGCCCCTCGGCGGCCACACACGACCACGACCAAAACAGGACCACGACGTCTACAAGCAGCGCCTGAGCGCGAACGGCTCGCCGGTCAAGGAGGTAGAAAAGCACAACGTGGACGCGACTAAGAAGAAGGCACCGGCGGGCGTCAACGGCACGGTGGCCAGCACGGCCGCGGCGGGCGCGGCGGGCGCGACGGGCGCAGCGGGCGAGGGCGCGGCGGGCGCGGGCGGCGGCGGCGAGAACGGCACGGCGCTGGCGAGCGGCTGCGGCAGCTGCTATGGCGCGGAGGACAAGCAGGGCGACTGCTGCAACACCTGCGACGAGGTGCGGGCTCGCGTAGTGGAAGGGGCGGTGAAGGGAAGAGGCGGTGAAGGGGAGGGGCGGCGGTGTCGAAAGGGGCGGCGGTGGAAGGGGTGGTGGTGGAAGGTGGGTGCGATATGTCTGTGCAGGCGGTGGGTGGGGGTCTTGATGGGGAGGGGTGTTGGCGCGCGATGGCGGATGGCGGGCCCGTCGGTTGACACCGCAACAATCGCCTGAGGTCAGGATACACAGCAGCCGTGGAGTGTTCAGGGTGGGCAGCACCCCGCGCAACACGCGGCGCGGCGCGGCCCAGCACTGGATCGCGAGCAGTGTGGTACGGTGCGGTGCGGTGCAGCGGGCGGCTGCACAGTGCACACTGAGCCGAGTGGAGCCGCGCGGACCACGCAGCCGAAGCGAGCAAAGGCGGGCGGCGGCGCAAGTCGGTCTTCACTCGGCGGCGAGCTTTGCGCCTCCCGCAGTGCGGTGGCGCACAGCCGGCGCCTC
Organism: Chlamydomonas incerta; assembly: GCA_016834605.1. Lineage (NCBI taxonomy): Eukaryota > Viridiplantae > Chlorophyta > Chlorophyceae > Chlamydomonadales > Chlamydomonadaceae > Chlamydomonas > Chlamydomonas incerta. The sequence goes on along the minus strand of JAEHOC010000003.1, from coordinate 2,011,856 downwards.
AGGCAGCTGAGCTGAGTGTCGCAGCCGGGCCTCGAGGTGGCCGAGGCGGTGGGGAGTAGCTCTTCATGCAGCGGCAGCAGCGGCAGCAGCTTGCCAAATGCCGCCGCTGCAGCAGCAGCAGCAGCAGCAGCACTGCAGCAGCGGGCTTGATTGATATGTGCGGCTTGGGCGCAGTCTGCCCCGCTCAGAAAGGGCCGTCACACGGGGCCACCGAGCGTTAGCGGCGGTCGTGCGCGGGGCGCGGGGCGCAGGACAGCGGCGGCAGCCGTGCCGCAGGCCGTGACCGCAGCGTGATCAGCCGACACACCACCCCCGCCCGCCTCCGCCGGCGCCGCAGTCCTTGTGTCTCGGCACAGCGGCCGGCCCGCGGCGGCGGCACCCGGCCGCGTGGTGCACAGGCGAGGCCGCGGGCAGCCAGCGGCGGTCGCGGCGAGCGGCTCCTCCGGGACCCCCGCCAGCGCAGCCGCACGCAATGACACACTCACACACACATACGGGCGGCTCAATGCGCAAACACACGCAGCCGGAACTCCCACACACCCGGGAGTTTGTGGCCCTGCCGCGTGCGGCCCACCCACCACCCCTACACACACGCGCTCACCACCACCCTCCCTGCCTCCCTGCCTGCCTCCATCTCTCCCATCCCTCTTCGCTCCTATCCATATGCACTGACACATACGCATTGGTTTGGTTAGGGTTTGATTTAGCTTGGGCTGGTATTCGCACCCCTCCCTCCATCCGGCCCGCCTGCCAGGTGCGCGCCGCGTACCGGCGCAAGGGCTGGGCGCTGTCCAACGTGGACCACATCGAGCAGTGCGCGCACGACATGTACACCGAGTCCATCAAGGAGCAGGCGGGCGAGGGCTGCCACATGTGGGGCATGCTGGAGGTGAGCGCGGGGGGTTGGGTGCAGGGGGGTTGCAGGGAGGGGGTAGTAGCCGTCCATGAGACGGTGTTTTGCAAATAATTTGAAGTGCCGATGCGTGGTACAGCGGGAAAGCGTCATACCGTTGGCTCCAGCATGTTGGTTGGCCCGCCGGAGCTGCTAGCTTCCCACATTGGACGTCTAGACAGCTGTGCTTCCGCGTGATAGGGGGGGGGGGTTGCAAGGATGTTTGGAAAGGGGTGGGTGGGGGGCTGCAGGGGGTGGGATGGGGGGTCGGGGTTGGGGTGTTGTGAATCCCAGCCACGTTATGACTAAAACCAATGCATAGGAGAGAGCACGAAAGTAGCAGGATTAACGTATGGGGTTGGAGTGGACGTGATGATGGGGAGGGTTGCAAGGATGGTTGATGATGGGGGAGGGAGGGGGAGAGCAGGGCGTGCGAGGAAAGGATTGTTGGAGGGATGGGCGCGGGAGGTGCGCGACTGAAGAACTCGTGTGTGGCGTGCGAGCATTGGAGTCATACGTTGACGAGCGCGCATATCAATTTCAAGGAGCTGCGAGCGATGCGTCACGCCCGCATCGCTCGCAGCTCCTAGAAAAAAATACTCTCTCGCATGCTTTCTGTGCTCGCTCGCCTCAGGGGGAGGGGCGCGGGGATGTGGGTGCGCGCGGACGTAGATGCGGCAGTGCGAGGGGGGGACTGGGGACAGGCGGCACGCTTTGCATCCCGGGAGGAAAGGAATGCAGCGTGGTGGCAAACGTACGGGTCACGTGTAAGGGTGGCGTGGTGTGCATCCCGGTTGCGCTGGGGAAGAAAGCAGGGGGGGCGGGAGTGGCAGCGAGCGGGGCGAAGAAAGCAGGGGGCGCGGGGTGTGTCGCAGCTCGCAGGTGCCTGCCCGCGTACGGTATAAGAGACAAGACATGGCTGTCGCCGAGGCGGGGAGGCGTGCTTGCGTGTGTGCTGGGGGAGTTGGTTCGGGGTCACAAAGGGAGGTGGGTTGCAAGGATGGTTGGGAAAGCGGTACAGCAGGCGCTAGGGCGAGGGGTGACGCCAGGGGGACGGGCATCCATAACCCCGCCCCCACGACGCCACAACACCCGCCCCCACAACGCCTGCCCCCGGCCCCGCGCCCAATATGTATGTTGCAGCATGGCTGCTCCTGGCTACGCCTTCTCTTCTGTCTTCAGTCATGCAAGTATGTAACCCCGACCACGTCCCCCTTTACCCTCCCCCCCTGCAGGTGAACAAGGTGGCGGGCAACTTCCACTTCGCGCCGGGGCGCTCCTACCAGCAGGGCTCCATGCACGTGCACGACATCGCGCCCTTTGGCGACGCCGTGATCGACTTCCGGCACACCATCCACAAGCTGTCCTTCGGCGAGCCCTACCCGGGCATGCGCAACCCGCTGGACGGCGCCAAGGCGGGCCAGGCCGCCGCCGCCGCCACCGGCATGTTCCAGTACTTCCTCAAGGTGTGAGGGGCAGGGCGGGGTGTGGGGGGTGGGGTGGGGGTTACTGTGAACCAATCCCGTAGGGAAACAGACGCGCTGCAAGGAGAAGGGGTGGGGTGGGTTATAAACACCAGCCCAATCTAAACCCAAGCGAAACTAGACACGGGACAGGCAGGTGCAGTTGGGGTGGGGTGGGGTGGGGCGGGGTGGGGCGGGGTGGGGTGGGGTGGGGTGGGGTGGGGTGGGGTGGGGTGGGGTGGGGTGGGGTGGGATGGGGTGTGGGGGGGGTTTGTGGTTTACAAGGGTGGTACACTGAAGTGTAGTGGCGTAGACAGCAGGCGTGGAGGCGTTCGTACCGATGCCCGATGGTGCGTCCGCTTGTTCAGCGCCAGAGCCGGCGGGGGGGAGGGGAGGGTGTGCACTGGGGGCCTTTCGATGGGGAACCAGTATTGAGGTCAGCGATGGGCGTTTGACGCGGGGCGCTGCTGCCCAGCGCCGCGACCATGACCCGCCCCAGTGCCATGACATCAATCCATCAGACGCCGAGCCGCCCTGTCCATGCCGCCGCCGACCCGGCCCGGTGCCGCTGCGGCCCTGCCCTGCCGCTATCCCCACTGCCGCCTCAACTTCCCAACCTTGCAACACCCCACCCCACCCCACTGAAGACTGATCTGCTGCAAGAACCTGTCATCATCTTCTCGTCTTAATTAATCATGCATGGAACCCACCCCAACGACCTGTCAACACACTTATCTTAATCAATCATGCATGGAACCCCAACCCAACCCAACCCACCCATCCCTCCCCAGGTGGTGCCCACCTCCTACACCGACACGGGCAACAAGACGCTGGCCACCAACCAGTTCAGCGTCACCGAGAACTTCCGCGAGGCGCAGGGCGGCGCGGGCCGCACGCTGCCGGGCGTGTTCTTCTTCTACGACCTCAGCCCCATCAAGGTGCGGCGCGCGGCGTGCGCACACACATGCGAGGGCAGGACGGGGCGAGGCGGGGGATAGCCGTCCACGTGACGGTTTGTTTAGTAATGCGAAGTGCCAGATGTCTGGTGGTGGTGGTGGTGGTGGTGGCTGGGACGGTGAGTACGAGCCGCGGGGGCAGGCGGGCGTGCCTGGGGTGTGCCTAGGGTGTGCGCTGTTTGCTGACCCCACTCCGCTCCGCGCCGTACCGCGCTTCCCCCCTCAGGTCAAGATCGTGGAGCACTCGTCCTCCTTCCTGTCCTTCCTCACCTCGGTGTGCGCCATCGTGGGAGGCGTGTTCACGGTGTCCGGCATCGTGGACGCTTTCGTGTACACCAGCACGCGCCTGATCAAGAAGAAGATGGAGCTGGGCAAGTTCTCGTGATCGGGCTCGGTCGCCGGCATTACCGGCCGCATCACCGTAGTGCGGTTGACCGGTTGTGCATTAGTTGATCGGGTGGCCGGCGGCGCTATCTGCCGCGGTGGCGGGGCGCGGGTGCGCGTGGGATGCGGGTGTAGGTCTGTAGGGGAGGGTGCGGCTTCCAGGCGGGAGCAGAGCCTGGGGTGCAGCGGAACGGATGTAGGCAGACGCAGACGCGAGATGACTACTGTACGTTGATGGATGCCATGGGTGTGGAGGTTTTGTGGAGGCTATTGGCAGGATTGCAGGGCGGCGACACGGCCCCAACATTGCATGCGCCTACTGAGCCTGCGGTACACAGCCGCACGGACGACGGGGCACAGGCGCAGGCGGGATGGGGCCGCCGCGCTGAGGGTTGAGGGGCAGCACCGGACCAGAGCAGCTGCGTGTGCGTGTGTGTGTGTGTGTGTGTGTGTGTGTGTGTGTGTGTGTGTGTGTGTGTGTGTGTGTGTGTGTGTGTGTGTGTGTGTGTGTGTGTGTGTGTGTGTGTGTGTGTGTGTGTGTGTGTGTGTGTGTGTGTGTGTGTGTGTGTGTGTGTGTGTGTGTGTGTGTGTGTGTGTGTGTGAACTGATCGGGAGGAGCCCGGCCCACGGGGCTGGGGTCTATAGGGGCGGCACGGCGGCGCTGGGTTTTTGACTGACCGCATCAGGTTGCCTGGGCGTGGTCTGGCGCATGAGGGCCCGGGCTGTATTTCGGCTGCCCGTCCAGCGGCCGCACAGGTGGAGTTGTAAATGCGCGATGGGGCCGGGCTAGTGGCGAGATGGAGTGCCGTACCGCGGGCGTGCGGAAGGCAGGGGTGCAGGCGGGCGCAGCCAGGGGCCACACGGTGTCGAGATTTAGACGGCTGGTTACCGTATTGCCGCGAATGCCCGACGATGGCGCGATGACGTGGTGTTGGCAGTGCTAGCGGGCAGCGGCCAGTGGGACGAGGGGTGCCAGCTTTGAACAGCTGGGAAAAGGGCTGAGCCCCGGTGGAAGTAACGGGAAGGTGACAATGCAACTGGATTGCCGGAGAATGCATGCCCCAAAGCAGGGGCAAAGTGCTTTCGAAACGCGAACGCGAAAATGCGTGTCCATGCGTGAGGGGCACCCCCGCCCCAAAGGACATGGCACAGTACAGGCAGGGCGGCAGGGCCAACCACAGGCAGGGAGCCAGGGACACAGACGGGGGCCGCGGGGAGGCACAGGGTTTGACACTTGGAACGTGCCTTCCCTTACCCAACGCCATTCAGAGTGGATCCAGCAGTTCTGCAGGCGCCTCCCTTCTTGCGGCCCCACCTACGACCTGGGAGGAGTGGCGCGAGCCGCGAGGCCTTTTAGAACCTCTGAGTGAGTACCCAGCCTGTGTTACAAGAGAGGTCAACCCCTTGGCGACGCGGACTGTCCATTGAGTGTGTCCATTGTGAACACTTGATAGCAACACGGCACTCGTCAACCGCGGGAACTCAACGTCTGTTAGTCCGGCTTGAAGCCATCCTGCCGCCGTGCCTACCGCGCGTTACTCCTGCCGGCGCCCCAACAAGTCATCCAGTGTCCGCATGCCGCCGCCGCCCCTGGCACACAGCCACGAGCCCACCGCCTCCCTGCCAGCTAGCGTGGCCTGGCCTGTCGTGGTTTCGGCCATTCGGTGGCCGTACACAAGCCCAGGCGGCACAACGACCACGCCCTACTCGAGCCATCCAGCGTTCACAGCTTGAGTAATCAACTCGATGCACGCTGATGGCACGCCGCCATCGCATCCGCATGATCGCCGCACGCGGTCGGGACGTCGCCACGCCGCCCGCTGCCCCCTGCCCCATCCACCGCACAGCCGCACGACCAGGCTCACCCCCACCCCCCTCCCAACGCGCCCGCAGCCGCCACACACGCAGAAACCGCCCCCAGCGCCCGCTCAGCGCCGCCCCCCTCTCGACCCCTTGCCGCCTGCCGCCTTCCCCGCCGCTGCCCCGGTCGAGGCGACCGCCTCCGCCTTCGCCTCCTCCTTTGCCTCTCCCTCCACTACCGCCGCCGCCGCCGCCGCCCCTTCCGCCGCCCCGGCGGCGCCGCCGCTGACTCCCGCCGCCGCCACCAGGTCTGGCGAGCGGTCCGCGGCGATGCAGTGCATGGCCAGGATCTCGGACGTGGCGGCGCGGGCCTTGGCCGTGCCCAGGACCACCTGCGGACAGCGAGTGGAGGCGGGCGGGCGGGCGGGTGGGTGGGTGGACGCTGGGTGGGGTGGAGGCCAGGGTGGAGGCTGGGGTGGAGGCTGGGGTGGACGGAGCGCTGGGAGGAATGCGGTGGCGCCGCGTCCGGACGAGTCGCAACGCCGCCGCGTCGCATGAGTGAGTGTGTATCTCTCAGTCTCCAGTCCGCGCAATAGGACGACGGCTTTGGGCGTGCTTTGTATGGCTTCCTCCTCACTCTCCCCCCTCTCCTCCTCCGCCTCCTCCTTTACCTCGCTCCTCGCCCTCCCGCCGGGCCCTTCCCTCCCTCCTCCCCCCGCCCTTTCTTCGCGAGGCCAGACCTCGAGTCGCAACGCCACCGCACCGGCCGCAATGCCACACGCCCATGCAACCCTCTATTGGGATGGTCCACAGACCCCTCCCCCCCCGTTGTATTGCCGCGAAGGTGATGCATTCGCCTGTGCGGCCGAATCCAGTTATGTTGCTTGGTTTAGCACGCGCGGGTTCGTACGTACCGTATTCACAACCTCCGCCTTCCGCCCTCCCCACTCCTCCCGCCCTCTCCCGCCTCCTGTCTCTCCCCCCTGTCTACGCTGCTACACTTCTATGTACCATCTTTACAACCCCCCGCTCTTTCCCATTCCCCTCCTCCTCCGCTTCCCCCTCCACTTCCCCCTTCTCCTCCGCCTACCCACCTTCTGGTTGTGCTCGAGGTCCTCCCGCCCTCTCCTCCCCCCCTCTCCTCCGCCTCCTCCTCTCCTCCTCCGCCTCCCCCCGCCCCACCTTCTGGTTGTACTCCAGGTCCAGCCCTCACGAGTATGATGCTGCTCTGTGTTGCCGTACTGCACTTGCCTGCCCCTTGTGTAGTTTAGCTTGGCTTAGCTTGGTTTAGCTTGGTTTAGCTTTAGGCTGGTATTCACAACCCTCTTTATCTCCGCCCCCCCTCCCTTCTGGTTGTGCTCCAGGTCCTCCGGCCCTCTCCGTTCTCCCCCCCACCCTCCTCCGCCCTCTCCCAGCCCCTCTCGCCCTCCCGCCCCACCTTCTGGTTGTATTCCAGGTCCAGCACGATGTAGGGCTGGTCGCAGGCGTCCACCCGCGCCACCAGCTCCGCCAGGTTGGTGATGCGGCTGCCGTTGAGCGACACCACCTGAGGCGAGGGCGAGGGGGGAGGGAGGGGGAGGGGGTAAAGGGGGGTTGCAAAGTGTGAAGTGTGGACCTAGCACACACTCGAGCTACATGATACCAGGTAGGGGTCAACGCGCGGCGGTCGCGTGGCGTGCCGTGCCGCGGTATGGCCGCCCGCCCTCCCCGCCCACATACACCCGACCGCCATGCGCCCGCACCCCACCACCCCCGGAAGCCGCCCAGCGCCCCGCACCTGCGTGTTGCAGATCTCCTCGTAGCCCAGGTTCACCTCCGCCGCCAGAACCTGGCTCAGCACCACCACCTGCAGCCACAGCGTGCGGGCGTGCGTGTGCGGGCGTCAGCGAGCGCGCGTGTGCGTGTGCGCCGGCGCGGCCAGCAGCGGGCGAGCGTCAACCCAGCAGTGCGTGCGGGGTCATGCGTGTCGCTCCACGATGTCGCCCCCTCGCTCCATTACATTATGCGCCGCTTTCGCACCGGCCTTACCTAGCCTGCCCTCCCCACGCCTGCCCTCCCCACGCTCGACTTTGGTCCGTCGTGGTCGGGTGTTTATCTTTACACACGCACACACGCCCACACGCCCTCGCAGACGCCCACACGCCCACGCCCTCCCTCCCCGGCGGAGGAAAACCCGTCACACGCACGGCTACCCCCCCTGGGCTGGGCTGGCTGGTTTGGGTTCTCTTGGTCGATTCGCTTCGGTTTCTGGAATAAACTACCCCCCCCCCCCCCTACGCCTGCTGTCTACGCCACTACACTTCTTTGTACCATCTTTGCAACCCCCCCCCCACGCCGCACCTGCTCCTCCTTGTGCTGCGCCATACCGTGCATCATCTTCTCCAGCAGCTTCACGGGCGCGTCGAAGTCGTACTCCTTGCCGTACTCGGAGCGCAGGTACGGCACCGTCACCGCCGTGAACACCAGGCCTGCACGGGTGTGTGCGGCGTGTGCGGCACGCAGCGTCGGCGCACGAAAGCGGCCCGCATCCGCGGGGGTGGGGGTGCCGGGACCGATCCGCGGCATTGATGGGGGCGCGGCGCTTGCCCCAAGCTGGCGCGTGTTGGCGTCAGTGTCGGACACGCGCCCATGCCAGCCGCGAGCGAGGCGTGTGCGCGCACCGGCTGTCCATCGCCGCCGCCGGTGAGACGGGTTCGGTGTTGTCGTGCGCGCCTGCCCCTACCCCTCCGCCCTCCTCGCCACCCCCTACACCCCCCACCCCCCGCAGCGCTGATGTTTGCTTACGGGATTGGGTCACAGTAACCCCCCGTAAACTGCACCTGCCTGTCCCTTGTCTAGTTGAGCTTGGTTTAGTTTGGGCTGGTTTTCACACACACACACACACACACCTCCCCAGGTCCTCACGCACCCGCCACAATGAAGTAGGAGGGCGGCAGGCCGCGCGTGTGGAAGGGCACCAGCCGCACCGGCGCGCCCAGGCCCACGCGCAGCGTCCGTTGCACACCGTCCTGCACGTGTGCGTGCGCGTGCGTGTGCGTGTGTGAGAAGGCAGCGGGCGGCCCGGCACAAAGGGGGATGCAAAGATGGTACATAGAAGTGTAGTGGCGCACAACCCCTCGCACAACCCCGCCGGCCGACACCCCACCCATCCGCCCACCTGCAGCACCACCAGCTCCGCCTCCTCGTCCGTGTACTTGTTGCTCACCTGCGCCCCACAAGCCGGCAGGGGTCAGCAAGTCAGCAGGTCAGCAGGCTAGCAGCAGGCTAGCAGCAGGCTAGCAGCAGGCTAGCAGCAGGCTAGCAGCAGGCTAGCAGCAGGCTAGCAGCAGGCTAGCAGCAGGCTAGCAGCAGGCTAGCAGCAGGCTAGCAGCAGGTGAGCAGGGCTGGGCTGCGGTACCGTATCCCCCAACCCCTCCCCAACCCCACCCGCCGGCGTCCCCGGCGTTTCCTACTCCCTCAACTCCACAGTCCCTTGCAACCAGCACCCCTCAAATCCCACACCACTGATCTGCTGCAACGACCTGTCAACATCATCTTACCGGTAGCCTCATTAATCACGCATGGAACCCACCCAACCCACCAGGTAGGAGAAGGAGATGCGCTCGCCCGAGCGGAAGGGCACCGTGCCGTCGTTGGCGACCGCCACGCCGTCAAAGGACATGAGCACGTCGTTCTGCCGCAGCACGGCGGCGCAGGCCGAGGTGGGCTCCACGCGCCGGATCAGCACGCCCTTCTGCTCCGGCTGCGGGCGGGCGGCAAGAGGGAGGGAGGGGGTGGGTGGGTGGGCAACGGGGGAGCGGTGGGGTTGCCAAGATGGTACATAGAAGTGTAGTGGGGTAGGGATCAGGCACGGGGCAGTGGCTCGGATGCGATGCGATACACGAACATTTAGACAGGCACGTTCACCACCCTGCACGCGCTTCCCAATGGAGCAAATCTGCGCCACAGCTGACGCCTCTCGCTCCCCGCCACCTGCTGTGCCGCCGGCTCGCGGGCTCCCGCGGCGCGGCCTCAGGTAACCCGCACTCCCACACGGCCCCAGTTGTGGTGGGCCCGCACGGCCGGTCTCTGGGTCCTGGGCTCCTCAGCCCGCCGTCCGCAGTGTTTGTCGTGCAGCGTGTCGTTTAATCGTTTACACCGAACTGACCTAATTGTTTAATCGTTCGCACCGCACCGCACCGCACCGCACCGCACCGCACCGCACCGCACCGCACCGCACCTGCATCTTGAGCACGGCGCGCAGGTCGGGGTTCTCCAGCTTCTGCCACTCCACGCCCAGGCAGGGGAAGCCGGTGTAGCGGCCGTGGCGCTCGTAGTCGGTGAGGAAGTGGTGGATGACGGGCGTGGGGATGATGTAGCCTGGGGCGGGAGGGGGTTGCAAAGATGGTACATAGCAGTGTAGTAGCGTAGACAGCAGGCGTGGAGGGGGTGGGCGGCAAGGGTGGTATGGGGAGAAGGCGGGAGGGAGGGCAGGAGGGCAGGAGGGCAGGAGGGCAGGAGGGCAGGAGGGCAGGAGGGCAGGAGGGCAGGAGGGGAGCATGCGACGATTGCACGCACGCATGGGGCTGGGTGGGGCCACAGCCACCGGAACGACCGTGGTTTGCAGGCGGGCAGGCACACCTCACGAGTTGTGGCCACCCCCCGCGTTCCCGCTCACCGATGTTCTCGGCGTCCTCATGCTGTTGGAGTGAAACAGGCAGTAGCAGTAGCAGCAGTTGCAGCAGCAGCGGACCGTGGCAACACAAGCAAACGCGTCAGTGGAAAGAGAGACTCGGGGCGGCGTGAAAAGGGGGCCCCGCTCCCCACCCCCAAAGCAACCCACGTCGCGCCACACAACCCCCACCCCAACCCCTTCGCACCCCCTTCGCACTCCATCTGCACCCCTGTCTGCCGCCAAAACACACACGCACACGCTCACCTTGAGCGACTGGAAGGCGATGCCCACGCACTGCCCGTCGTCGTTGAAGGCGGGGCCGCCGCTGTTGCCGCTGTTGATCTGCGGGCGGCGGGCCGTGGCGGGGGCGGCAGGGGGCGGGTTCGCCAACGTGCTGACGGTGTGTGACGAGCACGAGGGGCGCACAGGAGGCGCTCGCCTGGTAGGTGCCGCTCCCGGGACGCGAGCACACTGGTCTCCCATACCGCACCGCTGCCCGCTCGCCCACCTCAGCCCCACCCCACCCCAACCCACCTCAGCCCGCCCCAGCCCACCAGCCCCCGCCCAACAGCCCACCCAGCCCGCCAGCCCCCACCCCAGCGCTCACCGCGGCGTCGATCTGTATGCCCAGCAGCTCGCTACTGCCGTGCATGTAGGAGGTGACCTCGATGCGGCTCACCACGCCGCTGGTCACGGACATGGTGTCGCCGCCTGGAGGTGGAGAGGAGAGGGAGGAGGAAGGGGGATTGCAAAGATGGTACATAGAAGTGTAGCGGCGCAGACAGCAGGCGAGGTGGGAGGTGGGAAGGGAGGCAGGGGGACAGCAGACAGGCACGCAATGAGCAGCGGTGCGCAGTGCGCAACGGCATCCGCAGCAGTAGCGCCGCTCCCTCAGCTGCGGCACCGGTGCCGGGCCCCCGGGCTGCCGGGCCCACGCCCCCCCCCCGGCAGCAGCAGCAGCAGCAGCAGCAGTAGCAGTAGCAGTAGCAGCAGTAGCAGCAGTAGCAAGCGCGCCGCAGCGGCAGCAGCGGACCGGTTACGGGACTCACCGATGGGGTAGCCAACCACCGTCTGCGCCCCCAGCCCAGCAGCCGACCGGCAGTGGCGGCGGGGAGGAAGGGGCACATCACACCACGGCGGCACACGGCATGGAAGCACGTCAGCGACGAATCTTCTTCAATGTGAACGGTCGTCCTTTGCCGCTAGTCCACCGCCTGCCGTCCTACGCCTCACCAGCAACCACCCCGCATCGGCCCTGTCTTGCCGCGTCCTGTCTTGCCACCATCGCCCACGGGCGCTCACGGACAACCCCCTTGCCCGTCCCACGTCGCCCTCCACGCACGCCCGCGTTGCAACGCCCGACCGCCGCGCACACCGGTACCCCCCCCCCCCACACACACACAGACCCTGCCTGTCCCTTGTCTAGTTTCGCTTGGGTTTAGATTGGGCTGGTGTTTACAACCCCCCCCCCCCCTCACAGCCACCCCCCACACCCCCAAAACACACACGCCACGCACCACTGCGTCCTGCAGCTGCGGCAGCGTGCCGAACTCCACCGGCTCCACGCCCTCCCAGAACTTGTCGTCCTCCACCGTCAGCAGCGCTGTGGGCGGGTGTGTGGTGTGTGTGTGTGGGGGGGGTTAAAGATGCTTGGAAAAGCGGTACAAGTGCACTGAAGACTGCGTCTCGGGAGGAAGGAGGCGTGTGTGTGGGTGTGTTTGGTGTGTGGGTGCGTGAGTGGGTGGGTGCGTGGGTGGGAAATGGGAGTACCGGTATGTCGGTGTGGGGCATGCGTGTGGGGGTGTGGGGCGTCAGTGGGCGGCGCGGTCAGGTAGGCCCTGGGGCGAAGCGAGCGGGCAGAGGGGTATATGCGGGGCGGGGAGGCGGAGCGAGCAAGAGGCAGGCGCCGGTGTCGGTGGGCGCTTGGCGCTGCGGGCTTGCCTGCCTGCCTGCCATGATGCGACACGCACCACACTGGATGCACCCAAACCCAGTGTCGGGCTAGCCGCCAGCGGGACTGCCCGCAGCCCGGCCCGCCCGCTCCCCCCCAGCGCTCCCTCCCACGCTCCCCTGCACCCGCCGCCGCCTCCTCCTCCTCCACCGCCGCCGCCGCCGCCGCCGCCGCCGCCGCCGCGCTCACCTATGTCGCACTCGGTGCCCACACTGAGCACCGTGGCCATGAACTTGACGTCACTGCCGCGCCGCTTCACCTTGACCTGAGGGGCGGGGGGCGGGGGTTCCATGCATGATTCTTCAGGGGTGGGGGTTGCAAGGATGGTACAAAGAAGTGTAGCAGGGTAGACAGGGGTGGGGAGGCGCGCGGCGGCGAGGGGCGGGGTGTGTCCGTGTGTGCAAACCCACGAGGCGAGATGTTCACACACGCACATCGTTGTGCGTTTCCTTGTGTCCTCTAATGCACACACACCCGTATGCCGATCCGTCACGTTGCAGTATCGGTCACATCGTCTTGGGTTGTTGTTTTCCCTGATGTACCGCAGGGTGGGGAGTTGGCAAGCAACCCTCTAACACGCCCAAAGCCCGCACCCGCAACCCACAAACGCACACGCGCATATACACCCACACCAGCCCCGCTGCCCATGTGGGCCGGCGGCGTCATGAACCACGCGAACCAGATGCTTCACGAGATGCGAGGAAAACCACAAGCTACGCGAAGTGGGAGGTTCCCAGTGCTGGGAACCTCCCACTTCGCGTAGCTTGTGGTTTTCCTCGCATCTCGCGTAGCTTCTGGTACACCCCACGGGTACACCCCCACCCACCCACCCACCCACTATACACACACACGCACTCGCATACCTGCGTGTAGTGGTCCACGCAGTGGGCGTTGGTGAGGATGCGGCGGTTGGGCAGCAGGAAGCCGCTGCTGTTGCTGCTGGACTGCCGCTTGCGCTGCCACGGCAGCGAGAAGTTGGGCTCTGTGGTCGGTCGGTGGGGGTGGGGTGGGGGGCGGGGTGGGAGGGGGGCCGCGAGGGACGAGCAGGGGCGGAGGTTCCATTCATGATTGTAAATAGGGTGGGGGCGGGTGTAGGTACCGGTATGGCGCCAGCGGCGCAGGGCGAAAAGACGGCGCAAGCCGCAGGGAGGGTGTTGCATGAGCTGCCAAAGGCACTATGCACCGCGGCAGCCCCTAGCCCCATACGCCCGCCCTCACGCAGCCGCGCGCCCGCCCACGCGGCCCCGAGCTCTGCAGCCCCTGCAACCAAACCCGCCTACTCCTCCACATCACCCTCCTCCTCCTCCTGGCGCCCCACCCACAGGCCCAGCCGCTCCCTCTGGTCCCCTCCCGCACACCCGCCCACCGCCGCCCGCCCGCCCGCCTGGCTGCCTCGCCACCTTGCTGCTTCGCCGCCGCCGGCGCCGCCGCCGCCACTCACCCACGTGCATGCAGAACACCTTAACCACCGCGTCCATCACACTGTCACTGTCCGCCGAGCCGCCGCCACTGCCCGACCGCCGGCCCCGCCCGCGCCCGCCGCCGCTCGCCGCCGCCGCCGCCGCCGCCACCCCGGTGGCCGGCTTGGGCGGCAGCCCGCTCGCTGTTGCGCCCAGCGCTGCGTCGGCTTCCGCCGCCGTGGCGCCGGCGGCGCCGTACTTGCGGCGCGCGTTGCGGCGCTTGGCTTCGGCGGGCCCTTCGGCGGCATCGGCGCCGCCGCCGGCGGCTGCGAGCGGCGCCTCGGCTGTCTGGTTGCGGGCGCGGGTGCGCGGCGACGTGGGCCGCGGGTCCTCCTCCATTGTTACCGCGCCGTTCTCCGAGCCGGAGGGCGCAGTGGCGGCCTGGTGGCGGGGAGGGGGAGGAGTGAGAGGTGGGGCATGGGCAGCGTGGATGGGTTGAGGGCCGCGTGAGGGGGTCGGCAAGTCCGGCATCTGCGCACACGAGCGCCAGCCTGGTGGCGCCGGGGCCGCCTCGCGTGAGGGCGTCTCGCCTCAGGACCGCACCCTCTCTCCCGACTGCATAGTGCGTATTTCCAGATACACACGGCTTCATCGCGCCACCCCTCTCCCGCCCCTCTCTCGCGGGGGTTGGGGCTCGGCCGCCGTGGCTGCTGGCACGCAATTATGGACCGGGTTGTCCGAACCCCGCTCAATTCACCTTTTCATCTTCCACCACGGCCGCCGCCGCTTTCACCTTCTTCCTAGGCGGCATTGATAGCTGGAAAAGACAAGCGCAGGGCTGGAGCCCGAACCGATCTACGCGCAGAAGTCAAATATAGTTGTTGCGGCTATTGGGGCAACTATTTTTCAATTTGCCTTTGGTGATGGGCTGTGGAAAAACAAAATAGTATGGCATCCGGCACTTCCGTCCAATCGGCGCGGCGACCATTGCTTGGAAATTACAAGCGGAGTAGCGAGACTGTTTCTCCACAATCAAGCATACATACATCGTCAAGTCCTCATTACATTGGGGAACTGCACGCGCACAGTCCCCGCGAAACCTGCAATCTGAACTCGCCACGGTTCCTCCTTGCCACCCAACAAGGCAACACGGATGCATTAACGACTCAAAGACACAATACGTAACCGCGGTCCAGTTAGGGGCTAGAACGCAAAGATGTCAGAGCTCGAGCTTGAGGAGGTTGAGCGGAGTCTGCGGAACGCCAAGGGCGTGCCGCCTGCGGACAAGCTCATTAAATACCTGCGCCTAGTAAGTCGACCGGGCGCTGCGGATCGGCGGAGCCTTGCCACGGGCAGGCACGGGTTTGGGCGGGGGCGGGGGCGGGGAGCTGCCTGAATTCCTGTGCGCGGCTGGCGCGCACGCGCTGACGGCGGGCCGCATGGCCGTCGGCGGCCGCACCAGCGAGCTCCATGCAACCGCACTGGAAAGGAGGCGCCTGGGTTGTCTGGCCTGGCATGCCTTGGCAGGGGCGGTTGGGCAAGCATGGGGGTGGGGGATGGGGTGGGGTCGACACTCGACGCTCCTGAGCCCCTTGCCACGCGGCGCATGACGGCACGCGCGGAGGGCGGCAGCATGGGAGTTCCAGGCTTTGCGCCATGCGTACCGGTGCCCTGGCTGCCGCTCGCCTGCCTCGCCTCGCCTCACCGCCTCACCGCCAGCACGGCGCCACGCGTCGGTCGCATTAGCTACCGAGCGCGCTCAAGCCTCTCACCGGGGGGACCGCACCCGCCACCCCGTCCCCCTCCTGCGATGGGTGCTGAACTGACGCGCAATGCCGCGGCCCGCTGCTACTGCTATGCTACTGCCGCCAGGTGCGCGAGCTGCACGTGCGCGACTCGCCCACGGTGGCCCGCTACGGCAACATCCTGCTGCGCCACTACAAGTCGCACCTGTCGGAGGAGGAGCGTGAGTGCAAGGGCGGCGGGCGGGCGGCGGGCAGCGGATGGCGGGGGTTGCGGGGGCGGCGGCGGGCGGCGGAGTTGGGGGGCCGGGCGGGGGGGCCGGTGGGCGGGGGGCGGCGGGCGGGGGGCGGCGGGCGGGGGGGGGGCCGGTGGGCGGGGGGGGCGGCGGGCGGGGGGGGGGGGCGGGCGAGGGGGCCGGTGGGCGGCAAGCGCCAGGAGGCGCGGCGGCGGCGCGGGGTCGGTGGTGTGGCGCGGCGGGTGGAGGCCTCGGGCTCTGGGAGGGGCCGCCGGCGCCGGGAGCCTGCAGGGGGCTCCATGCGCTTTGCGCGCGAGGCTGACGGCGGAGGCCACTGGGACGTGTGGGGAGGACGAATGACACCTGAACGAACCGGCAGGGCAGGGGCCGCGCCACCAGTGCCACGCATGGTGCTGAGTCACGACCACCAGGCAAATAGCACCGCAGGCACCCAGTATCCTCAGCACCCCACGACGCCGCTGTCCTGCTGCCGCCCGCCCACCACCCCGCCCTGCAGTATGGCTGGTGCACGAGCAGGTGGCGGTGGCGGCTCTGGACGCGCACGCGCTGCCCTTCGCCGCCTCCGTCATCAAGGCCATCAACCGCCGCTTCCCGGAAAGCGTGCGCGCGCGGCGGCTGCAGGTGCGGCGGCGCGATGGCGGTGCTGGGTACGGGTGGCGGCACGGCAGGAGCACGCGTGGGGGCGGGTTACTGCCTGCCGCGGTGGCGGCATGGCTGCCTCCTGGCGGGGCCCCTCCCTACTCAGGTCCTCCTTCTCGATGGCCACGCACCCGCGCCCGCTCCCGCTGACCGCTCTCGCTGACCGCACACGCTCACCGGTGTCCCCATCAGGGCATGTACTTTGAGGCCGGGGGCGACTTCTCGCGGGCAGAGGAGATGTACCGCGACATCCTGGCCACACACCCCAACAACGAGATGGCGCTCAAGCGCATGGTGCGGGGCGGGCGGCGTGTGTGCGCGTGTGTGTGTGTGTGGGGAGTTTTTTCCAATTCCCAAATCAACCATTGCTGTGAACACCACACCAAGCTAAATCGACCCTTACTAGATGAGTAGATGGAGTCCCGGCAAATGCAATGGCGGTAAGGGGGTGTTGCGCCTGCTGCCAACGCGATGCGAAGGCCCACGGCACGCGTGACATTTCGTCTTGTGGTTGCCGCGCGCGTGCGCAGGTGTCGGTGGAGCGCAGCCGCGGCAACACCGGCGCCGCCATCGAAGCGCTGCGCCGCTACCTGGACACCTTCGGCAACGACAAGGAAGCCTGGGAGGAGCTGGCGGAGCTGTACCTGGAGGTGGGGGGGGGGGGTGTTGGTGGGGGGGGGGGGTGAATACCAGCCCAAGCTAAACCAGCCTAGCTAGACAGGAGAGGCGCGAATGCAGTAGGGGGAGCTATGCCTGGAGGGGGCGGCGCTTTGGCGGCGCGCAGGGTTGGACGCAGTTGTAAGGGGAAGAGTGGCATCGAGGACGTGCCATCGCTTGGCACTGCGCCACGGGCTGGAGCATGCGGCCGTGGCACGCGCGTTACTTACGGTTTGGTCACTTCGCTCCCATGGACGGCTAACCCCCACCGCCCCCGGCCGTTATCAACTACCGAATTCATGCATGGAACCCCCTGCCCGCCGCCCACCCCCTGCCTCCCGGCCTGCAGGTGCTCAACTACCGGCAGGCGGCCTTCTGCTACGAGGAGCTCATCATGATGGGCCCCGGCAACAGCTCCTTCTACACGCGGTACGCGGACGTGCTGTACACCATCGGCGGCGCCGCCAACTACAAGTGAGCCGGGGCAAGCGGGGCGGGGTAGTGGGGCAGCGCGTTGCGGGGCGTGGGCCGGGGCGTGGGGCGGGGCGATGGAGAGATGCGGCGGCAGGCACGGTGGAAGGAGCGACGTTGGGTGGCGTGGCGTGCATGACGCCGGGGAAGAAGCAGCACCGTTCGCGGAATAGTGCACGCCGGCGCACCAGCGGTAACCTCCACCGCGGGCTCCTTTGCCGCCGCCAACCGCCCGTCTCCCCGCCCACCCCAACACCCACCGGGATTTCGTTCCCCCGCGTCGGCACTTTGTTATTTGCCCCCAAACCGTCCACATGGACGGCCACCTCCGTTGTCAGTTCGGTTTAGCTTGGGCTGGTGTTCACAACCCCCACCCCACCCACCCGCGCGCACGCACGCTGCAGGACTGCCCGCTCCTACTACGCCAAGGCCATCGAGATGACGGCGGGCGGCTCCCTGCGCGCGCTGTTCGGCGTGCTGGCCTGCTCCGCGCACATCACCGAGAAGGTGGGCGCCGCTGGGTGCGGGCGATTGTGTGTTCGAGAAAGAAATGGAACGGAGCCGGGCGTGTGTGTGTGCGCATGCATGGGGTGGGCGGGTGAATTGGGTTGGGTGGGCGGGCGGGGGTTGTCGATAGCAGCGGCAGCTGAATGACTAGATGCGTCCGTACGGGAGGGGGGAGGCGTGTGATGGGTCATTGAGCCACAGCGTGCGCACGCGGCTGAGACAGGCTCGTAAGGCAGTGAACCCAAGAGACCCGGCGGGCGCCGGGACACACGCGGCTGGCCACAGTGAGCCGTGGTGCCTGCTACATGCCCTCTCCAGACGCCAGGCCGCGCCTCGCCCAGCTCACCACCTTCCCCCGCTTCCACCTCGCCAACCATTTCCTTTGTCGCCACCGCCACCGCCTCCACCTTCGCGCCACCACAGGTGGCGCTGCAGGACGCGCGCAGCCGCGCCCAGATCGAGCTGCCCGAGGTGTCCACTCAGGCGCTGCTGCGCATCTACAAGACCCACGCGCCCGACAAGCTGCCGTTCGTCGAGCCCATCCTGGCCAAGCTGGCGGCGGGGCAGGCGGGCGCGCAGTGAGGGATGGGGTGGGCGGGAAAGGCGGCTGGGTGACATTGTGGGCGAGGTGGGCGCGGTGAAGATGGTGTGGAGTGGAGATTTGCGGGTGGCAATGTGTGGGGAGGAGGAACATGGCGTGGGCGGGGTGCTGGCTTGGGGGCGAATGGGCGATGCTCGATTCGGAGGGGACGCAAAGGGTGCGCTGGATTAGAGGGCCGCCTGCGTTTGGCCGCGTGGCGGGTGGGACTGGGCCAACCCAGATCGACGCTGCTAGCTGCTGCGTGCAGAAGGGCCTAGGGAGAGCGGTTGAGCTAGCTGCGGGCGGGATGCTGCAGGTCGAGCGGGTAGGCACTGGCAACGAGGAATGGCGATTCTTGGTAAGTGCAAGTTGGTGGGGTGTGAACGTTGTGCGCGTCCCGCATTTGGCAAGCAGGATGCACGCAACCAGGGGACCTCGCCGTGGGACCTCGCCGGCCCGGAACGGTGACAGGCTTACAGGGCAGGGACAAATTGCACCCCCGATAGGGACAGTTGCCTTCCCAGACCCAGCAAGCCCACTGAGAGCAGAGGCAGAATCAGGGCCGACGGTGCCGCCACCCCTGGTTACTGTACTGAAGCGCGCTAAATGCCGCAGTCTTCACGCTAGACACCCCGGTGCGTGGCGACGTGTATGGGTTGTCAAGGGGGCGGGTGGTCAAGGGGGCGCCTTGGTTGACACCGTGACGCCAGCGTGACTGCTGCGACCCCTTCCAAAAGGGCCGACCACTGCGGGCACGCGGGAACGCCACACGTTCAAAAGCTTCCGTGCTGCCGTTCAAGAAACGTGCTGTGCTTGAATAATCGCCTTCCCTTATTGTATAATATTAACGCGCTTCACGCTACTGATTGCAAGCGCGGCGCCCATGTTGCGAACTTCTAGAAGCTATAGTCATAACTGCGGTCAACTGCGCTTACGCTTACGAGCGCTCTCGCGTTCATGCGCCACCGTCGCCTGCACACCACGTAAAAAGTAAATACAAGCAGCGCTGGCACACAAAAGTGCGCGGGCGCTGGCGGCCGCGTAAGACGACTTCGGGTAATTCCTGCCCCCGCCATTTGCCAACGAAGCGCAGTCGTACGGGCGCGGCCCCGATTTAAACGCGCTATCGTTCCGCCCATTATACATTCTAAACTCTACCAACATATACCACTATACTACTTTTGCTCACACTCTCCGCTTGCACTTCCGACCCCTTCGTCTTTCGGCGACCGCGCATTGACTTGGCAAGGCAAGTCCCAGAGCAGCCGCCCGAGCCTGGAACGTGTCCACCGTGTGTACCTGAGCGTTATGCGACCGCGCGGGCCGGTACCGAGGGCCTTTGAGCTCAGCGACCGAATTCATACTTGCGTGCAATTGTTGACGCGCGCCGCTGACCGAGCTTTAATGCCCATGCTCGCTGTCCCTTGATCCATACTACAGATGTCGTCTTCCACGATTGTGATGGGCGTCGCCGCCCTGGCTTTCGCCACTTGGTGAGGCCTCGATGCGTTATCGGGCGCAGTGCGGCGCTGTCGACCTCCACCGTGCTGTGTGCCTTTTCCGCGCCTGATCATAGCCATCGGTGGCATCTTGGGGACCCACACGTCCACTGTGGCCCGCCTGTGCACTGGGCAGTCACGGCGGCGACCGACAGCTGGCTGAATCGGCACCACCAACACGCCCCCGCCGCCTGTCCTCCACCGCAGGGCTGTGTCGCTCGCTGGCATTGCTTCCGTCCAGGATGAGTGCACTCCCGAGTGGTCCAACATGATTGGCCTGCGCGTCAACGGCTTTTCCACGTAAGTTTCTTAAGGCTGCCTGCTTGCGGGGCATACGTACGGTACGGTATGGCGCCTGTCGTCGGGGCTGTAAATTTCCACGCTGTACCACCTGCAATCTTCTTGCCCCGCTCTCTCACCACCGATTCTTGTGTGCTGTGCTCCGCAGTGGCCTGGCCTGCTACTCCTTCTTCCGCTACTACTGGTTCATCGTGAGCCTTGAGTTCGCCCTGATTGTTGGCGTCGCCGGCGTCCTGGCCACCGGCGCCTACGCCAAGTTCCGCAACTCCCTCCTGGGCCTGATCTGCGTGGTGAGTGGCTGAATGAGTGCATGCCTGCTCTCTTTCGTTCTGGGCGTGCAGGGGCGTGACGGCTGGTGGCGGGTGTACCAAATCCCACCTTGCGCAAATCCCACCCCGACCCACATCCTGACCGCTTCGTTGTGCTTCCCCTCCACACCATTCCACACCATGCCACCCTCCAGGCCACCCTGCTGTACATCCAGATGTCCGATGCCACCCTGACCCTGGACTCCCTGACCGCCGAGGCCGGCGGCCAGGTCAAGAACCGCGTGCGCACCTGGATCGCTGGCTCCATCATGACCGCCACCATCAACTGCTTCCTCATCATCGCCCTGGGCATGACCGAGTCGGACGCCGCCGCCTTCTCCGGCGACAAGGCCACCGCCGTGTAACGCGCCTGCGGCGTTGTGGCACGCACACGGATGACTACCTGACGTATCGAGCGTGACCGGGCCCTTGCCGCTGCCGCCGTCGTGCGGTGCGTGCCTGACCTGACAACTGAGTGATGAATTTGGGCTTGTGATGAGTGCACAACTGCGAATGACCTCTCGGACCGGACCTCCTTTGACGGCGGGCAATAACTGTGAGCGTGGCGAGCATCCTCCTGCGACACGGGCGCTGCGTGATAACATAGCGTAGCGCATGCTGAAGAGTATATATACGGGGCTGATGGAAACCATGGAAGGGCCCTGGCAATGTGGGGAGGTATGTGTGCAAGCAATTCATGACTGATGATCTTTAATGGTATGGGATTAACGGGAACATAGTGATGGGCAGCTGATTGCAGTTGGCTTAACACTGTGCGCACGGCAAGTGCACACGCACTGAAGTGCGCGCGCCACGAGGCAGAAAGGCTGTAAGCATTCTGCTGACCATGGCCACCAGCAATTTCTCCGTATCTCCACTTCTCCAGGCGTTGAATCCTCAGCAGCAACTGTATGTTTACACCAGCTGTACAAGCCATCCTGCTTAGGCCTTGACGTCGGCAAGTGGCCCCCGTGACCTGACCGCACATAGGGCTCAACACACACTAGGCGATTGTTGATAAGGCCAACCTGTTGCGCATCCTGCATGCCTGGCCCTTCAGCCCACCCGTGGCGTCCATTACAACATACTTCGCGCCGCCGTCTCACTTCCAGCGAAGCCGCTTGCTTTCCACCAACAACAGAGACTTGCCACTTGGCCCACACGGCCTGCCCAAGCCACGCCCCCAACCGCGCGCCTCAAAATCTTGCCCTAATCGCGCACCACCCGCCCTGCCGCCGGCAGCCATGACGCATCCCAGCTCAGGCGCTGCCGCCGCTGCCGCCGGGGGCCCCGGCCCCGCGCAGCTGCAGCAGCAATGACAGCGCCGCCGACAGGTCCGCGGGGTTGAACACGCCGCCTGCCCCGTCGCCGCCGGCGCCGCCGTTCAGGAATGAGCCGCCCGACACCTGCGGGGAAGTTGGTTGTGCGGAAGCGAAGCGGGGGAGGTGCGTCGGCGTGCGCTGCATGCGGTGACTTGAGCCTAGCGCCACGTGTCGTGCAGCCAGCCGCACGGTACCAAGCATCCCTGCCCCCAACCCACCACCCTTCACAGCTTTCCCAACCGCCGCTTCCATCCCCTCCCCCCTCCCTTTCGTGCCACACCTCGCCGCCCCTCCCCCCACACACAGCCCCCGGCTTCTCGCTCAGCGCTCACCCGGCCCGAGTACTCGTCCGCCCGGTGGCTGGACGGCCGCACGTGCGCCAGCGCCGCCTCCAGGTCCGAGCGCAGCAGCGCCCGCAGAGGCGCGTCCTCCCGGCCGCTGCAGGAGCGCACCCAGGCGAAGGGCAGGGGGAGTGAGTAAGCCAGCCCAATCCAACAAGGTGCGAGGTTCATAAGCCTCGAGTGTGGGTGCTAAGAGGCATAAGAGAGGGATGAGGAAGCACCAGGTGGGCATTCAAGGTGCATGGAGAAGCCATGTGCTGGCTGCCCATCCCGTGCCATCCCGCCCCCACCCCGGCGCCGGCCCCCGCCCCCGCCTCCGCCTCCGCCTCCGCCCCCGCCCCCGCCCCCGCCCCCCACGCCCCCGCCCCCGGCCCCCGCCCACGCACTCGCCCCCGGCCCCCGCCCACGCACTCGCCGCCTCACCCCTGCTGCAGCGTGTGCAGGTGCTCCGCCAGCACCGCCTGCGCCGCCTGGCTGCACAGCTCCAGCAGGTCGCTGCCGCTGAAGCCGTCGGTGGCGGCAATGATGCCGTCAAGCGCACTGCCCCGCGGCGGCGGCGCCGCCGCCGCCGCCGGCGGCTTCGCCGCGGCCTTGGAGGCGGGCGCGTGCGGGATGCTGCGGGCTTTGGCGGCGCCGGCCGCGCCGCCAGAGGCGGCGGCGGCGCCGGCGCTGGAGGCGCTGAGGCCGTTGCCCAGGCCCGCCACGCCGCGCGGCGGCGGCTGCGCCGCCTCCTCGCTGGTGCCGGCGGCGCCGGCAGCGCCGCTGGGGCTGGGGCCGGGGCTGCTGGGCACCTCGTCCTCCGCCGCCGCCAGCAGCTCTGGCGCCACGGAGCCGGGCACCTCGCTATTGTGTTTGCGCAGGTAGCCGGTCAGGATGGAGCGGCGCTGGGCGGGGCCGGGCAGGCCCACCTGAAGATCCGGGGGGGAAGGCGGGGGGCAAGGACCGGTGTCTTAGATACAAGCCAGCGGGGGGCAAGGACCGGTGTGTGTGTATGCGTGTGCGTGTGTGTGGGCATGTGCTTGCATGGCCTGTCAAACAGCAGTGCAGCGCCGGCCGAAGCGACCATCGGCCCCTGCTCCCCCATGGCCCTGCCTGCCTGCGCCCGCCTGCCTGCTACTGCCTGCTATTGCCTGCTACTGCCTGCCACTGCCTGCCACTACCTGCTACTGCCTGCCTGGGGTCGTACTACCCGCCGCCGCCGCAGGTGGTGGCGGGCAGCAGGCGTGGGCTTCCCCCATGGCCCTGCCTGCTACCGCCTGCTACCGCCTGCTACCGCCTGCTACCGCCTGCTACCGCCTGCCTACCTCGTACATAAGCGTGAAGCGGCGCAGCACGGCCTCGTCCACCATCCAGGGCCGGTTGGTGGCGCCCATGACCACCACCCGCTGCCCGCGGCTGCTCTCCATGCCGTCCCACAGCTGCATGAACTCCGTCTTCACCTGCGCCGTCGTGTTGTGTTGTGTTGCCCGGGTGTGCGTGTGCCCGGGTGTGCGTGTGTTACCGTAGAGAGCACAAGGGAAAGCCATTGCGTGCGTGTGTGCGTGTGCGCATGTGTGCGCGAGTGGGTGCGCGTGTGTGTGTGAGTTGGTGTGCGTGCACGAGTTGGTGCGCGTGTAGAGGATGGCGGGGTTGGGTTGGCGGCTGAGTGTCGACACCACTGCAAGATAAAATAACGGTGCTGCACGGGCCGGTGCGGCAGGGCTGGCATGGAGGAGGCGGGTACCCGCACGCCGCGGGCAACGACGCACAGCCCTAACCCCCGCACCGCCTGGGTCCCCGCACCGCGCTTCCAACGCCCGCCGCCCCGCCCGCCGCCCCGCCCGCCGCCCCGCCCGCCGCCCCACGGGTCCTCCGACTTGCCTGCAACGTGGCCTCGTGCTCGCTGCTCTGGCCGCGCTTGCCCAGCATCGCGTCCACCTCGTCTGATGCAAGACACACCGCGTTGACAGGGCAGGGAGGCGGGGGGGGGGGGGGGCAGGGAGTCAGCGCGTTGCGGGGCGCGGGTTGGAGGGTCGCGGAAGACAGCGTTAGCAAATACGGTACGGTAATCAGGCGGGTAAGGGTTCGCTTTGGGTCAGCACGAGTTGCGTGCGCAAGCACACCGCCCCGGCCACTGGAAACCATACCACGCCCCCTCCTGCACACAAACCCGCCGGCGGGCCGGCATGCAAAACGTAACGGCACGTTCGCTTGGGGCAACAAGCGCCCAACATGCCGTGCCCACACCACGCCACCAGCCGGTCCGTGTGCCCCACCCCGCCCCACGCCACCCCAGGCCAGCCCACCCCCGTTTGTCCCGCCCTCGCGCTCCCTCGCGCGCTCACCGATGAAGATGATGCACGGCTCCATCTTGGCGGCCAGGCTGAACACGGCGCGCACCAGGCGGTTGGCGTCGCCCAGCCACTTGCTCATGATGGAGCTGGCGGTGATGTTGAGGAAGAAGCAGTGCTGCGGGCCGGAGGGGGGCGGAGGGGGCGGCCGGGGAGTGGGGGAGGAGGGGAGGAGGGGAGGAGGGAACAGGATTATGTGGCGGGAAGGGTTGTGCATACGTGTCTGCGCGTGTGTGGTGTGCACCGCTACCACCGTAGCCCCGTAGCATAAGGAACAGGAGAGCGCAACCAGAGACTGTGTGCGTGCATGTTTTGGGGGCATGCGGGTTCGTCATCGGTTGTCGTGCACACAATCTGCTGCAAATGCAGCGCGCCGTCTCCATCTTGCCCACCCCCCCACCTCCCAACATAAAACAAACATGCGCTTCGCCCAGCCCCCTGCACGCCTCGTGCCCTCACCGACTGCTTCGCCAGGGCCTGTGGGCGGCAGGAGGGGCGGCGTGGGCGGCAGCGGCACCCGAATAGTTAGCACAGCGGCCGAGCAGGCAGGGCATGGTCTACGCCGTACGATCAGCCACAGCCCAACAGCGCTGCCCTGCGACCTACCGAGCGCCGCACCCGCTGCCCCACACAACGTGCACGCGCGACCACGGCACCCGCGCCCGCATCACAAGCGGCCGCCACGCACACGCGCCGAAGCCCCTTGCCGGCACACACACGCTGACAAGCACAAGCGCACGCACGCGCACTCACCTTGGCCAGCATCGTCTTGCCGGTGCCCGGGGGCCCGTACCTGTTCCATTGAGGGCGTGCGCGAGCTACATCAAAAACATCCGCGCGCAACGGTAGCTAGTGTGCTACCGGTGTGAGCAGGCGTGCGCGCGACAAAGAACAGCGGCCATCATGTGCTTCGGGCTGCGGTGCCGCCCCCCCCCCCACACACGATCCCCCAGCCACCCGCTCACAGCACCCACTCACAGCAGCACGCCCTTGGCCTGCTTCCACAGCGTGGTGCGGTACAGCTCGGGCCGCAGCAGCGGGTACAGCACCTTGGTCTCCTGGCGGGGGGAGGGGGTACATGCATGATTGTTTCAGACGAGTTGATGTTGATAGGTTGTTGGTGGGGGGAGTGGCAAGGTGTGTGTATCATTGTTAAAATCCGTACGTGTGCGCGTGTGTGTGAGCGTGATGTTAGGCTTGGCTTGGCAGGTGGCGCGCTGCGCCGACAGGCACGGTGCCGGCCCGGCGTCCTGCTGCCCCCGGCCGCGGCCCCCCCCCCCCCATTTCCACGTTCTACACGTTGGCACCCTCCCCACGCCCCATCCGGGCCCTGAACCCACAGCCGTGCCATCCGCGACGCGCCACAGAACACAAATGCAGGGCATGCACACGGCACGCACACGGCACACCTTCCCCTGTGACACGCACGCACACGCGCGTGACATACACGCACATGACACGCACGTGACGCACGCACGCGCGCACACGCACCAGGTCCGCCACGATGTCCTCCAGCCCCGACACGTCGCCCATCTCCACCTCGATGTGGTCGGGGTTCATCACCTGCACGGCAGCAGCACGGTGCCAGGAGCGCCGTGAGCAGCGCGCCACGTGCGGTAACGGGGGCGGTGTCGAGTGTGGTTCAGGCCAGCGGCAGGGGCGCTTGCGTGGCGTCACAGCTGTGGGGCGGTTTGTTTGGGCGCGGCGCTCGACCAAGCTCGACCAAAGCCGGCGCGCACGCGCCCGCATTTGCGCTCTCCGCCTGCCTGCCGGAAGCTGCGGCGCTGGGGCACGCCCCCTGCAACACCTCTGCCAGCCTCAATCCGTCCCGCCTCAGCCCAAGCACGTGCACCGGCGTGCGATCCATCTCACACCCACGTAAGGCACCGCAAATCACTGACACCCCGACCCTGCCGCGACCTACCTGACTCCCCCCATGCCCCTCCTCTCGCCTGCTACCATGCCGCGCCCTGACTTACGTACGCCCCCGCCCGCCGCCTGTCTCCCATCCACCACGCCACCACCCAAGCCCATCGAGCCCGGTCGCCCATGCCTCCCCACACACGCCCGGCCCACACACCTGCGCCGCAAGCAGCTGCTCGAACTCATTCAGCTCCAGGGTGCGGCCTAGATGGCGCTTCAGGAAGGCAGCCCGCTTCTTGGCCTGTGGAAGCAACACCACCATACGACGATACGAGAAACATGGAGTGAGTGGCAGGATTCAAAGCCTACTGTGACTCCAAGATTCGCCACCAGTACTAATACACTGGTGCCTAGCGACAATAGATATGGAATGGAAGATCTATACGCAGATGTTTGCACGTGGAGGTGCGTTCCATCATTTGCTGTGGAGGGTGCAGGGCCATGCGGGCGGTGGCAGCGCGTGCCTGTACGGCTGTGACCGACTACACACTCCAGTCCCCACTCGATGTTGACCAGAACCTCCGCCACAGCGCGCGCAGGGGGCACATGCAGCCTCTGATCTCCGTGCCCCGTCTGCCTCTACAAACCCCAAGCTGCGGGGCCACGTGTGCGGCCGGTGCCTGCGCAGGGCAAGCCCACCTGCTCGCGCTGCTCCCGGTAGGGGTCCAGGTACTGGAGGCATATCTTCAGCCCCCAAATCATCGCGCCCAGCGCAACGGCCTGCGTTGCCACCTGCATCGGGATAATTGCTTGATTGCAAGCTCGATCAGGCAGTTCAATGCTGGGCGGGCATCACCTCGAGCCATAGCCGGCGATGCCGGTGCCCAACCTCCATTTTTCCCGCTTTGGGCGGCACGGTGGCTACTTTTAAGTGATTCGTGGTGAATAAGTTGTTGTTTGGATTGGATTAGCGGCGTGGTTGAAGCTAGGCGTTGCGGCGAGCTTGATTCAGTGGCATTCAGTACTCGCGCGAGCTCTAGCTAGCGATCTCTGGCCTGCAAGGGTAATGATTTTACGTGAGGTTGCTGCTTAGGCAGTTCGCTTGCAGTGTTTTGGGAGTCTTGCACCCGCGCGGGGATGAACCGACCTGCCGGCGTGCCTCCCCAACGCTCCCCATGACACGCCTGGACACACCCATTGCCACAGACTTGCCCCCCGGGTGTCGCAACATGCTGACCGTGGTTCAGACCTGAAAGAGCACCTGCTGTCTCTGAACCCCCAGCCCCGCATCCTGGCCGTCTCGGTGTCTCCCCAAGAATAAGCACCGGGTACTAGCACCCACGACTAGCATCGGCAGGTGCCTGCTCCTGCACCCCTGCTCCGAGTCCGGCCAAGTCACTGAGGTGCACCGTGCACCTGCTGTTTTTCGTTCTGGCACCACATACAAGGCGGCTGTCGGGTGGATCCGGCCCCCGACAACCAACCGCTCACGCAACGCGAGGGACGGAGTCAAGGACGGAGTGCGTCATGTCATGCGACGTCCGCCCCGACGCGCCAGACGCCCGCCCAGCAGCACACGTTTAATCTTTTCAGTCCAAGTCCGTTTCCAAGGACCGGCTTCGCCTTTATAGTTGTCTGCTGCCGTTGGGGCTGTCACATCGCACGCTGGCCCCTTGCCCCCTGGTCAAACGTGGCCGAAATCCCAAAATTGCCCTCGTCTGTTTGCCGAAAGACCCCCCCAAATCCTGCGAATCTTGGCAGTCAGGAACAGAAAATTTCTTCCGCCAGAGGCGTTTTAAGACAAAGTTCGTTCCGAACGAAGGAAGATACGACCGCTGGCGCCCCCAACCCCACCTCACACACACGTATAGCAGCCGTCGGCGGCCGCCCACAATGCACAAGTCGCCTACCATGACGTCTGACAAGGGCCCCGCGCCTCCAGTATGCCAGTCCCGGCGCCCCCTTTCGTTGTTAAGAGGATGCAGGAAGGGACAGGGCCCAGCACATCACCGCCGGGCAAGCCGCATTCACGCATCCCCGCACCAACTCGCGGCTCAACGTCGGACCACAGAATGCGAACAGATGCAGAGTTGCTGGTGACGGGGTCGGCAGCCCCTGACAAGTAAGACCGGCTGCACCCGGCTGTAGCGTCAGTGCCGCCGCCAGCAGCTGCTGCGGCGGCTGCGGCGGTGGCAGCGGCAGCGGTCGTGGCAGCGGCGAATTGCCGCGGCTGCGGCTGGCCGGCAGCGGCTGGAGCTGTGCTTGCTGTCTGGATGTCGTGCTGCCCCGGCCTTTGCTATGGCAGCGGCGTCGGCGTGGGAAGGAGTAATGGTGGGGCCGGTGCCGACAGCGGGCCCTGCGGTGCCGGCAGGGGCGCCTGTTGCCCAGCCGTCCGTCACTGCGGCCAATGGCTGCTGCTGCGGGTGCGGCGCCGACGGGAGGGATCCACGTGTCAGAACCCTCGCCGAGCGCTTTGGCGGCCCCCCCTCCAGTGCCCCCCTTCGTTCTGCGGTCTGCTACCATACCTAGAGCAGGCTGCGGGCCGGGGTCCATGGCAATGATGCCATGAGCAACCGCGGCGGCCGTCGCCGCCACGTCAGCGGCCGTCGCCGCCACGTCCCCTGGTCCGCCTCCCCCCTCCCCTGGCCCTCCACGCTTTTCATCGATAAGCGGTCACTGCCGTCATCCGGGGAGGTCTCCCCTGGTCGTCACATGGTTTCAAGGCACCGGTCGGGCGCCCCTGGCCAGACCCCTGACCCCTGACAGACAGCCCGCGCATCTGAGTTCGTGCAACCCACGTCCGACCACCACCACCAGACATTGCTAGCAAAGGCGGGACCGGCGCGACACGTGGGCACACACTGGAGAGGCACGCCGTCGCCTGCCGGCTGCCGGCTGCCGGGAATGCCTTTCGGCTTTTGGAGTGCCTACAAAGGAGGAGGGAGGGGAAAGGCACAGCACCACACGAGCGTACGACGTGCAGCGCGAGCAACCCGCACATCAGGGAGACCACCGCATCAGTCACCGAAATCTAGAGGCAGCCCGAGATAAAGCAGGGGCAGACCGGGGTCCCAAAACAGGCGAAGTAACCGCCGAACTCACAGAACAATCGACTGCCACACACGCCCACCCGGCAGCCAGCCAGTGCGCAGCCACCCTGTCCCGCTTCCAGGCACGCACAGACCTCACCGCGGAGTGACCTCGTTATTAGAGCGCACCCCAGTGCCACGACCGCACACCGCATGCCGATCACTCGCAGTGCACAACGCCTGCTGCAGGACCGCCTCGAAAGTAGCGCTGGGGCTGGGCACCTCATCATGGTCAGCCAGCAAAGCCGCGACGTCCGCTGCAGACATGGCGGTCCCGTCGTCGTGCTCGCCCCACCCGTCCACATCAGGGGCCGGGCCCGCCCCAGCCGCCACAGTGCCATCGCCGGGCGCGCAGCCACCATCGCCACGCGGGCCTCCTGCATCCAGAGAACCGCTCGCACGCCCAGCAGCGCAGTCGGCCGCTCCAGCCGCCAAAGGCAACCCCGCCGGCGGCAGCTGCAGACCAGCCCGCAGGCCAGAGCTCGCTTCTCCGAACGGCGCGGGCGTCCGCGCGCTTGGCGGCAGGGGCCTCATCGAGGACTTCGGCCTCCTAGCCTGAGGGCCATGCCGCCCCGTCACTTTCCTGAGAGGCCCCAAAGCCGACCGCGGGTCCACCTGCATGGCGGCAGGCCCTCCACAACTCCGGGAGTCCGGGTGGCAATGGAAGCGGCGGCGGCCTCGGGATCGATGATGGAAGTGGCGGCGGCGGTGAGGGGTGGGTGCGTGGGCGCGCAGGCAAGGGCGGCGCCGCCGGTGTCACCAGTGCCCCCGCCGGCGGCCCACCCAACGACCATAACCATCGTCGCCCACCCACCAATGTGGCAGCCACGGCTCCATATCATTGTGTCATCCGCGCTGCTGCACCGCTGCACCGCCAAGTCAGCCCGGCGCAGAATCTATCAGCCGCGCACAAAGGGGCACCAGCCTCACAGACCTGCCCGGCTCAGGATGAGACACAACCGCGGAATTTTGGGCCACACCCCACAACTCAATGCAGGGGGTCGCCCAATCCAATCCTGCACCGACAAGATGCTGGCGTCCTGCTCCTCGCCGTGCGCATGGCGTCGCTGAGCCGGCGGGGCTCTGCGGAAACCGGCGGGGCTCTGCTGCGGTAACCGGCTCGGCAAGGGCCGAGTCGGTCGTGACGGGGCTCGGGAGTGTACTAGTCAAGGGACATATGCAGGATGCGCATTAAATTGTTAATCTTAATCACGCTGGGCACGCTGGGGCAGCAGCAGTGAAAGCCACGTGGGAGCGGAGGAAATGCGTGCCGAAAGTGTGATGTCGGCGTCGCCCAGTGAACGGCTGGTGGGGCACAGAACAAGCTGCCCAAATAAGCGGTGCCCTAGCTTTTTGACCGTTTCCGGCAGCTCCAGACGCTCTTCGGAATCCCGGCAACTTTTGCATCCACGCGACGCCGCCGTAAGAAGCTCTTTGATGTAGTCAAAGGAATATATTTTTATCGAGTTGATACAACGGGCTTACTTCAAATCGAAATGACGCTGGACTGACTGGAATCCCGGACGCGTCCAACTTCTTTGACCAATCTTGCCCTGCAGCCGATAAAACTCAATGCTACGTATAAAATACTTGGACATTTACAGTTGTGGTTTACACGCGAGAGCGTCGCTCACGACAATCAATCGGGTTACGTGGCTTATCGGCGAGCGACACTGCGAGCGGTCTGTTCCCGGCCGTTGCAACCGGTATCACTATACATTATGGATCCTGTTGTCCACAGCAGCAGTGACGATGCGGAGCTGCCCTGCTCTCCAGCGTCGGGGCACCGCTTGCCGCTCGCTGCGGCTCCGCGGCCACTGCGCCGTCACGCGCATCCCATTATACAACACGCCTTCATGACTGCGGCGTTTGGTACCTGCTCGCAAACTCCCGTATCCGTGTCATCGGCAGAGCCTGCGCCTCCAGCGCGACAGCTCTTCGGCAAGCCGTCGCGCGATGAGATTGAGAGCTACTTTGCACAGGTAAGTACGCCGAGATCGGATTACTACGCGCTCAGCGTGCTCGGCCGAGTGACTTTCGCGCCAAAACTCATGGTCCAGACGCGCAACGCTTGCTGTACCCGAAGTCCCCCGCGCCTCGTTCTTTATGCACTGCATGTGGTCATTTATCCCAAACGCAGGCACTTGGCCCTGCCGCGCACCGTTCGCCGCGGTCGTAGCGGCCATTAACTCGCATAGGTCACGGGTTGGAGTGCTGCGCACTTGCGGAGCACGGCGGAGCAATCTGCGAGCTTCCGCTTTAATGGGCTTATCGCGGCCGCTGGGCTGTGACGAAGCGCCGGGGCACGGTTTCGGAACCAAGGAGAGCGACCGACCGGGGTCGCGCGCCGTTGAGTGCTGAGGCACTGGTGTTTCCACTTGACGAACGGTGCGTGCAGCAGCCCAGCTCAATCAGATGTTGAGGCTCGTGCCGCGCGCATGCAATCTTATGGCCGAGGCTGGGTGGTAGTGGGGGGGGGAGTGGTTGATTGGGCGTGGGATGCAAACACACACCTACCGTCACCCATGCATACAACGACTAGAAGACACGCCGGCACGCTGTGCCTTGGCTCTAGGCCAAGCTGGACCTGTCAGGGTGATCGCATTTTAGGTAATTGCTGCCAGGCGGAGTAATAGCTTACTCCGTTGGCGCCGTTGGGCGCGCCGCCTGCAGGTTGCCGGGGCTGGGCTTGCAGGCGATCCCGCCATTCGCTTCATTTTTTCTGGACTTTCACATCATGGGACATGGCCGGTCCTCCTGCGGTATTGATCCTGACGGAGACTAATTCCCCCACGGATTTATGGGCGCGAATGCTACGATTCATGTCTGACTCAAGTGGTTTGGGTAAACATTGCGTTTGCCACGAAGGGCCTTTGCAGTTGAGCCTCTGAGTACTGAGCACAGACTTCTAAGGCGTACAAAGCTGCAATTTTTGAGTGCTGCATGTGCATAGTGATGTATGTATGGTCGTGTGAGGAGTTCTGTGTGGTGCCAACCTGCCAAGCAGCCCTGGCGGTGTAGCTAGACGTCGGTACGCGTTTACAACGCATGTCACTTGAGCAAAGTGGCCTAGTGATGGCGAGCTCGCGCTCCGTAGCAAGGACAATTGCCAAACTAGGGTTGATGCGTTTGACGAACTGGCCGGAATCGAGGCTGTCCGGTGATTTCACGATTTCCGCGTTGATGGTGTCATGCTGTATCTACATGGGCACGCCCGCAACAAAAGTGACCCGTCGTAATTTAGTATCTTACCAGGCAGGTGAAGGCCTAGTAAGCATTTCATTTGGTTTGTGGAACTGCATTCATGGTGGCGTGCGTTGTGGACTTGTGGTGTCTGGCGCTTCACGGGCTGCCACGGCATGCGCCACCATCAGTGTGTGCGCGCGTGCACTATTGCATACCTACGAGTCTTGTCATCTTGGGCCTCAGCAGGCTTTAGCATTTTACAAACCTTCCGTGTGAGCGCTTAAGGAGAACTCGGGAGAACTTCGGCCATGCTATCTGCCATGCGCCCATACCCCAAGGGTCAGCGGTTGGGCGTGAGCCGTTGACCCTCGCGCCGTCAGCGCAGGTGCTGTGGCAGAGGTGTGACCGTACCAAGGTGTGGGTGTGCTGATTCAAGCTGTGCTGCTTGCAGTGTGTTGGGCTAGAGCTTGCATGCTGTTTTTGGGTTGGACGGAGCTAAACAGCACGTCCGCTCCTGGAGATGATGTATGCTGTGGTGCATGGGTACATGCAGTTTTTCACTAGCTAGCTAGGTGGAGGAAAGGCAAGAGGGAAGGGTTGTTGTCGTGAGTCAAACTCACCGAATGCAGGCAGATACACTTTGCAGCCACGCTGAAAGAGCTCGTGGGTGCTGATCTAAGTTCTGTACGTATTCTGCCATGATGGCCACATCGCCAGCATCTTGCCCCAGAATGCGTGCGTTCAAGATTGGGCCAAGGATGACGCAGTGCCGTAGGCAGGAAACGAAGTGCCTATGCCTGGGCAGGTAACAAGCTGCCGCAGCGCCTCCCGCCCCCGTGCAGGGGTGCCATGTGCTTTCTGTGAACCGCGCGCAGGGCCGCTGTGGTGGCCGCATGCAACAGTTGGACTGCTTTGATTGTCAGAGGGCCTCGCACGTTGCATGGCCCGGTCAGGGGCGACAGTCAGGTGCCACGGCAGGGGAACCCCTGTGTCACGGTCAGGCGCTCCTCGCTCAGGGGTGACTCAGATGCGTATGGGCACCCGCGGCCTTTTGCATGTTCTCCTTTTGGGGGATGGGGGTAATGTGACTCCGTTTGTGCGTCTCGCCGCTATTCCCTGCATGCCCTCTGGGGGCAGAACGCCGTGTTGGAGAAACAAGCAATGGAACGCAGCCAGAACGGCTGTGCGGATGCGCTGAATCAAGGTTGGCCATGGGCTGTGCCTCTGCGTCTCTTGCCAAGTTGCCATTCCTCGGGCCGCACCACCCCTGGGCCGCACCAGTGCACGCACCACGCACCGGGCGCTCATCGTCGCCCCCATGGCGCCACCCCCTCTTGCCTAGCCGTCCCGCCCCGCCCCAGCCTGCCCCCACGGAGCGAGCGAGCGACCGCCATCCAATGACAGGGACGCCTTTGCCCACGCACTGTAGTGATGGGACAGGTTGAGGGCTTGAATTACATTCCCAATCGTGACAGATGATTTCCCCGAGCCAGCAAGGATCGTTACCTTGCGTTACCAGTCAAGGAGGAGACCTACCCAGGTAGAGTGTGTGCGTGCGGAACGCTCATCAGAACACTGGTCTCGGGGCTGGGCAATGCGCGCGGTAAGGAAGCGCGCTGCTGAGAGGTTGTCGTGGAGCCGTGTAGGCCAGGGGAGGTGTAGGCCTTTCCAGGCACGTTTCCAGGCCCCTATGCCTGCTTATGCTGGGGCGGTGGGGGCTATGAGGTTCAACGCACTTGAACATTAGCCCCGGCAAAAATGACGGACGTAGCTGCTGGAATGGGGTTCTTTCAACCCGTGTAGTAGCACAGGCGAAGGAGTTTTAGGCGCCCGCGTGGGGATGTCTGGGAATGTCGTCACAAGAATCGACGTTGCCAACCACAGCAGCCCCGGTTTGCCTGTGTTGCCCGCTCCAGCCTTTCGTACTTGTGCTTTGAGCAATCAATTTCACGTTGCTAGCGTACGGAAGGCTCCAAACCGTCGCGTTCGGGCCCCGGAAACCTTGAAACTGCGACGACTAGCCTCTCCCTTTCTGAATTCATTGGTTTCACGATGAAGTATATCGCAAAGCCCATCGACAGGGCACAGCTGTCATCTTTTTTTGAGTGACGCTTGCGTTGTACAAAGTCGTGGCGTCTTCAGTGTCCTTAACCGGGCACGTCTGCTGCATACATAGATATATGTCTAGACACTGAAGCACAAACAGCTGACCTCAGACACGCAGACACGCGTTCGCTCACAGTCATCGCTGCAACTTTTTACCGAGTTGGACAACAGGCGACAGTGCTTGCTGCTGTGCCCAGGCCTTAAGTATGCAGCCATCGCCTAGCAGCAAGTGTAGCAGCGGGCTTGGAGCGCCGCGAACCAGCCATGTCGCGCTCTCAGCAGCGTCCGCCTCGCCCCGCCGGATTGACCGCCCAGCATGCTCAATTGCGGCTATGCGTATGAATGATCCGGAGGACGCGGTGGTCCCGGCAGCACCAGCGGCGCAAGCCACCGTCGCGCGAGCCTTATTTGGGACTCCCACTCGTGACCAGATTGAGTCGTTCTTTGCAAGGGTGAGTAAATTTGGTGCTATGATGTTGGGACCGTTGCAGAAGCTGTGTTGCCCCGTTGCTGGGAAGGCCAGGAAGGGAACCGGCCGTTTTGTGCCGTTTTTTGACCCTGGCATTTTTCGCAGGCCCTTGGACCTGTCGTGCTTCGGAGGTGATGCACAGCCTGCCAAATTCCCAAACGACGTTTGACCAGCGTGGGGCCGCTGCGCGTCACGAAAAAGTGGACTTCATGTCGTGATGGTCCAGCAGTCCCTCTCCCCGCCTCGGGGACGGCCGCTTCGTGTGGACATGCCTAACAATTAATGAGAAGGAAGTGCTCATGGGTGCCTTTTACGGCGTCTGAAACCGCAGCGTGGCCGACGACAGGCCGAGCTGTGCCAACAGCCCGGTGCCTGCTCATACTTTATCTGGGGGGTCAGTTCCCTCCCTCCCTTGGTGCTGCCCAAGGTTCTGAGGCGGAACAATGCAGAGTTGGGATTATGTTATTTTGCCGGGTGGGTTCTTTCCTGTGTAAATTACCGTATGGCGTATGCGCAGAGGCGCTGTGGCCGGCTGGCTTGAATGGTGGGCTGTGTTGCCAGCAGGCCCCCTGTCAGCATTTATTCCGCAACATGGGGGTAAACTTCGTGGGTGGGCGAAGGTGTGTGGTGGTAATGAAACTCCTAATGCCCTTGGGGAGGTGTGCGTGGTCCAGATAGAAACGCATCCATCGCACCCTCAATCGGGTAGGCAGCTATTGGCGATGGCGCCACGGAGACACCGCGACGCCAGAATGCAGAAGTGAGGGTTGCGCGAAGGGAATCCCACGACGCTGGCTGCCAGCGCAATGGCATCTCCGTGCGGGCTTGGCGCTACAGACGTCAGACGACGATGCTGTTGACTGCGTTGTTGCTGCATCCCTGTCTTGTTTGCGAAGTCCGTGCCCAAATGGCACCCCTGCGCACGCATGTGATTGTTGATGAAAGCATTACTACTTGCTAGTGCTCGACATGCAACACCCATGCGTGATGAGCATGAGCAGGTGCTATAGGTGAACATTTTTTTATGGAATTTATCATCTTGAAGGCCGTGGACGTGGAGGGGCGAGGCATTGGGGCTGCACAGGCGCAGGAGCAGCAACAACATTTGCGCGCAGCATCCTGCGCTGTTCGTTTCGCTGTGACCACATGCCGGAGCCGTGCCTGGTGGCCATTATCTAAAGCTGTTGGATCCAGGCGGGACAATGAAGCGCGGAGCAAGACCGTGTATGAGTACTTGTGACCCGGGGCATCCATTTTTTGTACCTGAGCTCGGGGGGCCTTGCCGCAGCTGCCTGTCACACTGTGTGCAATTCTTCGGCCAGTTATCGCGTGCCGTACCCAAACCTCATCACGTTGAGATGTGGGTTAGGTCAGGGGGCTGGCAACCCCTGACTTGAATTCAAGCTTTGCACGTACGTGGTCGGTCATGTGATGTGAATGCGCGTGTCGCGTGATCCGCTGGAAGTGAGGCACGTGCGTGGTTTCCGCCGCTGGCAGGCGACATGCTTCAGTACGCTGTTGCCCGACCGGCGAGGAGAACACTAAGTTATCGGTAAGTTGTGTGTGCACGCCACATGTGCGCGTCGGTGTGCGCAACTAGCGCAATCATGGCATGCTGGATGTGTTCGAACTGCTGATGAATGTTTGTTTCGCAATGGAAATGGAAGGGGCTTCATCGTGTTCGTAGCGGTACCTGATGTGCCGAATCATAGACTACTCGAGCGTCAAGCTGGGGTCCCAACCAAGTGAACCGACGCAGGGTACAGCTGACCTGCGCGCGTGTGGTGCATCGGTGTCTGCGCCGCAGATTCATAACGTTTGTGCATGGCTGCGCGGGGCCTGGCGTCCGTTTGTTGTGGAGTGTGCGTTATTGGAAGGGCTACCAGCGTGCGTGCCGGCGCTGACGCAACGGCTGGTGCCTTCTCTGCCCTGGCCAATGTTGCCGTGCATGCTGAATGCTGACTGAGCCCATGCTTGCGAAGTGCTTTCGACGCGCGAATATGCGTGACCATGTGTCGTTGTAGTGGCTAGCAGCATAGAAGGCCGGTTAGCAAGACGCGGACTCAGCAGGCATGCTACCTCGTCCGGACGGTAACCTCCACGGGCGATGGAGCAGCGCCGCTGACCCATCACTGATATAACCAGGTTGTGATGGCTGGGCTGGTGGACGGCTGGCGGGCTGGCGCGGAGCGGAGCATTGGGGCGCGCGGCATCCGAAACCAACCTGGAAACACGAGCGCCACCGTCGCCCAGCAGCACATGCGAGGGAGGGAGTGAATGGAAGCGTAAGAAACCACAAGAAAGAAGCGGGCCCGACAGCAAGGAACACAACAGCACCCAAGTAACGGCGGGCTGGGCGGGCGGCTGTCGCTGCGGTTGGGGCTGGCGCGGGCTGGAACGGAACTACCAAGGCGGAAAGGAAGGCAAGTATGAGAATGGTGCGGATTAAATGAGTGTGGCAAGGCAAGTACAGCAAACCGGTGGCCGCGGAATCTTTGTCAGCGCGATGGCTGCACGGCTCATCCCGGCGGTACTGCATGCGGCACGGGCCCAGATGGCCTGAATGCAAAGTGGCACGCGCGGTCCCTCGACAGGGGGCCGCCATGCGGGATGCCGGGCGGCTAGCAACACGCAGCAAGAAACCAAAACAACCCCCACAGGACAAAGAACATGCTTGCGCCACGCCGTCTTTGCTGCGCGTGTAAGGCTGCGGTCTCTTCTGCCATCGCATGTGCGCAATGAAACGTCACGCCGTGAATCGCTGCTATGCCATGAGCCGACTCTAAGCCACCAGGTGGCAGCCGCCAGAGGTTCCATCATGGGGTCCCCCCCCCACACACACACACAAAACGGCCGGGCACAGGGCAACAGAGGCAGTCTGCACTCTGCAGTCAAGGGGAGGGGGTATCGAGACGAAATGTAGCAGGGATGCGGGTAAAAGGACTTGATGATTAGCCAGGGACCGCTTGCGGGGTTATCGTGGAATTGTGTGGGGTTTGCCCGCCCGGAGAGGGCGTGGCGCCGAAGATCGAGGAGGTGGGGCCGTGGGGGCATCATGACATCCTGACCAGCCTGTGCGGCACCGGCGCCAAAACTCTCCCTGGGGTACCGTTTCTCCGGCGCCCTGGTGGATGGAATGGTTTAGGCGGCCGGGGGGGCCCATGTGGGGGCTCACCTCGTGGGCTCACCTCAGACCCCATGCGAGGAAGCCGAGCACACGAGCTGGCTGGCACCAACGGAAATGGTCGCGCCTCAGGCTTCTCGGTGGGGGGTGAGCTCAAGTTTATGGCTCAGATTGGTAGCCTCTCGAGAGTCCGGGTCGGCGCGGGCGTGGAAGGCATAGCGCTGCAGGTCGGCAGGGTGGGGAATCGGGGATGGCGGCGGGAGAGGCACAGCCCCGATAGGGCGCGACTGCCGGCGCGAGGGCTCCTGCCCATCACAATGGCCCATCCGTGTGGATCCCACTGTTGCGGCCGTTCCACTGCGCGAGCAATGGCTGTGGAGGTCAGCATAGCCATCCTTACTGTAGGCGGCGGGGGCTCTGTCACCCCGGTGTGCCCTGCCCCCCAAAACCCGTCATCGCCGTACGGTGGTCGGAGCAGAACGGGCAGAATGGAGAGGGCTGGCGATGATCTAAGCTTTGAACTAGTACGAGCAAACGTGTTTGCTGCAGCGCTGTTTCGCCCTGCGCGAATTTTGCAAAGTCTTTTGACAGCTACTGCGGACTGGCATTTTGATAATTTGTTACCGCATTCAAGACTCGACTTCCATGAAAAGACTTTAAGCACGTCGTCTTGACGGTTCAGCGACGATCGGCAACAGCACCTCCGCAAGTGGAGCCTGAAGCCGCCCTTCTATTTAACCCAATCTACGTTGAGGTTCGTATGTGCTAAAGCGCAGCCAATTCGAGTTCAACCGCGATGTCGAGTTTGGGTGGGCCGCATTGCAGACTGTGCGACCCCGCCAGCTTTGACACCGCCTTCAACCGTCATAATGCAACCATAAAGGTCGTGGGATCTACTTTGTGCCACCTGCGCAGGGGTCCCACCACGCGCGGTCGACTGGTCTTGCAGCCCCGACCGGCACCCACCTGTCAGCCGGGCAGACTCAGCCCGCCTTACGGCCCTCGCCGGCCAGCCTGCCGGCATGAGCTATGAACGGTGTCGGCAATAGCCCGAGCTTTTGCAATCTTAAACACACGCCGGTCATCTTTGGGCGTGGCGTTGGCGCGGGGCGCCGCCCGCAACTCGCAGCGCGGGAAGCCGGAGCAGACGGACTACCTTGCAGCAGCTCGTCGCGTGCTGTGAACACAGAGCCCCTGCAAGCAGCGGTGCAGATTACGAGCCCACGGCATTCCGCCGGTGTGCTACTGACGGAGGGGGCAGGCTGGCGTAACAGCGTTGTCTTGTGCCTCAGCCGGCAGTCGCGGCAGTAGCAATCGCCCGCATTTGCATCGGCGTCAGCCAGTCGTACTGAGCCACTCTTAACAATGGACATGTTCTATGTCATCCTCTTTGGGACGCTGGTGTTTGTGGCAGTTGTCTTACACATGAGCGGGACAGACAGCAGCAGCACCACCACCGGCGGCGGCGACGCCGCGCCCGGCGGCGGGGCGTGCGTGGAGGGAGGCGGCGGCAGCGGGGCTGGCTCGGGCGGTGCCAGCGGCGGCGGCGGCACGAGCGGCACTGCCGCAGGCGGTGTGGTCACGGAGGCTGAGAGCAAGCGCTTTCGGCTGTTCAGAAACAACTACCTCATAGTGTTCTGCCTGATGATGGGTGAGTCGCGGGACAGGGGCATGCGCGCCGGCTGCGCCAGCTGCGTGCCGGCCCGTGGTGTGGTGCGTGTCGGGCGCGCTACGGACCGGAGCGGGGCCACGGGCAACGGCGGCCGGCCGTGGCGAACCAGCCGGCCGCGGCGGGCCGCGCGCCGGCTCCCAGGGGGCAACGCCTTCAGGCGTGTCGGCATGCCGCCTGACCCCGCCCCTCTGCCCCTCTGCCCCTCCCGCTTCCGCTCCGTGCGTTGCCCCGGTGCGCAGCGGGCGACTGGCTGCAGGGCCCCTACATCTACGCGCTGTACGAGCACTACGGCTACAGCGTGGGCGACATCGGCCACTTCTTCATCATGGGCTTCGGCTCCTCCGCCGTGTTCGGCACCGTGGTGGGCGCGCTGGCGGACATCACGTGAGGCCGGAGCGGGGGGGGGGCCGGGCGGTTGCAAAGATGGGGGGCCGGGGGTGTGTGTGAATACCATCCCAAGCTAAATCCCGGGGGGCGGGGCGGGTTGCAAGGATGTTTGGAAAGGCGGTATGGGATGCACTGAAGACTGGGGTGGGTGGGTGGGTGGGTGGGTGGGTGGGTGGGTGGGTGGGTGGGTGGGTGGGTGGGTGGGTGGGTGGGTGGGTGGGTGGGTGGGTGGGTGGGTGGGTGGGTGGGGTAATTTTCTCCAATTCCCAAATCAACCATTGCCAACCCAAAACCCATGGGGTTGTGAATGCCAGCCCAAGAATGGGGTATGGAGTTTGCAAGGATGGCTGGGAAAGCGGCACAGCGGGGGGTGGGCGCAGTCCGATGCAGCCCCCAGAGCGGCTTGGTGCGGGGCACGTCGCCACGTGGGCAACGTAAGAGACAGGTCCCGCGCATACCGCCGCCGCTGCCCTCTCCTGAATCCCCCGCCCCAACCCCAACCCCGCCCCAACCCCCGCGCCTCCCCTGCTGCGCAGCGGCCGCCGCGCCGCCTCGCTGGCCTACGTGGCCACCTACTGCCTGTCCTGCGCCACCAAGCACAGCTCGCGCTACGGCGTGCTCATGGCGGGCCGCGCGCTGGGCGGCGTGTCCACCAGCCTGCTGTTCTCCGTGTTCGAGGTGCGGGGGCCTTTGGGGGGGGTTGCATGCATGCTTAATTAAGATGAGATGGTGTGACAGGTTGTTGCAGCAGAGGGGGGTTGCGGCGGGAGCCTGTTGCAGCTGTTGCGCGGGAGGGCGAGGAAGGGGGCGGAAGGAGGCGGCCGCGGCCGCAGGCTCGTTGCTCGCCCCGGGGAGCCCGTGCTTTGGGGCGTGCACGCGGCGCTGTCGCTGGCACTGGCAGGGCCGGGAGCCTTACCCTCCCCATGCCGCGCCCTGCTGCGCCCTCCTGTGCGGGGCGGCCGCAGAGCTGGCTGGTGGCTGAGCACAACCGGCGCGGCTTCCCGGAGGCGTGGCTGGCGGAGACGTGAGTGGTGCCGGGGGGGGGGCAGGGCCAGGGGGGAGGGGCGCGGGGCGCGCTCAACCGGGGTGTCACAGGTGGTTTGGAAGGCGCGCGGCGGTGCTTGCATCATGTCAACTCGCGCTCTCGGTCATGCGCTGAGCACCGTGAGCACCGCTTTGCTGCGCCATGCCCAAGTTTCGCACGCCGCTGTAGCTGGCCCCGCCCCGCGTCGCAAGGCGAGCTGCCGCCTCCGGCTGTGCGCCTCCGCATGCCCACCCTCTGCCCCGCCCCGCCCCGCCCCCCTCCCCATGCCGTGCCCCGCCAGGTTCTCGCAGGCCATCTTCCTAGGCGCGGGCCTCATGGCCATCCTGTCGGGGCTGCTGGGCAACGTGCTGGTGAGCTGGGCCGCGGGCCGCCGCCGCGTGGCGTGGTGTGGTGCTGCCGCGTGGCGTGGTGTACCGTGTGTGTGCGATTCCGTGCGGGTGCGGGGCTCAAACCCCTCCCGGCAACCGCTCCGCTCCGCGCCCAGCCCCAGTCCCAGCCCAGCTGTTCATATCCTCCAACTCGCCCCGCAGGTGGAGGACCTGCGCATGGGCCCCGTGGCGCCCTTTGACGCCGCCATCGCGGTCATGCTGGTGGGCGGCGCGCTGGTGGCGGCCACCTGGCCCGAGAACTACGGCGACGCCGCGGCGCGGCGGAGCGTGCTGGCGCAGCTGGGGCAGGGCCTGGCGGCCATTCGCACGGGTGCGGCGGCAGCGGGGTGGGGTGGCCGGGGGAGGGAGCTGTGTGCTTACGGGGGAGGGGAGGGTTAGTTCATTCCAGAACCCAAAGCAATCGAAGGGGAGTAAGGAATGGGCTGCGGCACGTGGGGATCCGACGGCTCGTCAGCTCGCAACACGCGGTAGCGCCGGGCGGCTGAGAGCAACCACCGCCTCCGACCCCACTGCGCCGAGCGCCTTGCCCACACGCGGCCGCCCTCCCCTCCCTCCCTGCTCCCGGTGACGTCTCCAATTCGACCCGCACGCACCCACCCACAGCTCCCACCCACCGCCTATCATCCATCATCGCAAACCCACCCACACCCAAACCCTCCCATTCCCCACCCCACCCCCACGCATACAGACCAGCGCATCGCGCTGCTGGGCGCCATGCAGTCGCTGTTCGAGGCGAGCATGTACACCTTCGTGTTCCTGTGGACGCCCGCGCTGTCGCCGCACGGCGAGAAGATCCCGCACGGCCTGGTCTTCTCCTGCTTCATGACCGCGTGCATGGTGGGTGCGGTGCGTGCGGTGGGTGGGTGCGGCGGCGGCGCCGGCGTGACAGTGACAGGCGGCGGGTTGCAGGCGGCGGGTGCAGGCGGTGGGTGCAGGCGGCGGTGCAGGCGGGTGGAGGCGGGTTGTGGTGACTAGCTCAGGCCAAAGCGGGTCGGAGACGGGTGCAGGCGGGCGGTGGCGACGGCGGCGGCTGCCGAGGGCAGGCCTGCGGGGCCGAGCTGCGCATTGGGGTCACTGGGGCGGTTGCAGCAGTTTGTCTGTTGTCGGGTGGGTGCGGGGTTGGGGGCACGCACGGCGGGCATGCAGACGAGGACGACGGCCAGCTAGCTGTCGCGCGGCCTCACCTTCCAATCCACCTTGCCCCTCACCTCTCCCTGATCTTGCAACCCCTCGCTCCACGCCGCCCCCACGACGCGTCCACCCTGCTCCACCTCGCTTGCCATCCCGCTTAGCCTCTCCCTTCCTCCCTCCGCGGCGCTCCCCACCGCGCAGGCGGGCAGCGCGGGCACGGGTCTGCTCATCCGGCGCCACTCGCCGCAGGCCTACATGGGCGCGGTGTACGCGGTGGCGGCGGTGTCGCTGTCGGTGCCGCTCATCTACCACACCGAGCGGAGAGACCCGTCGGAGGGTGAGCGAGGAGAGCGGGGCCTATTACCGTACTGCGCACGATTGGTGATTTTGGAATTGGTGACGGCCATTTCTGGGGCTGGGATTTGGCACCCAGCACCGAATTGGTGACGGCTTGTATGGGAAAGGCAGCTCTCTAGTCCCCCAACCCCCAGTCGACATTGTTCCCTGCTACCGAATTCGTGATTTTCACCAATCCAGTATCACCAACCTAGCGTAGCAGTACGGTACGCAACGGGGAAAGGGGGGTATCGTACCGCGGAGAGACGTGCCACGCTTGCTGGAGGCCCCTGCTGTCAGCCCCCGGCCGGGCGCATTGAGCGCCCCGGGCGCTGCGCCGACTTCCAGCCTTAAGCGCGTCTCCGCTCTCTCGCGGTTTTCTTGTCTTCTTGTATGTCGCGCCTGACCCCTGCCCCTACCGCCCTCCCCAGGCGGCTCCTCCCTGCGCGACAACGGCGCGGGCGGGCTGTCCATGGCCGGCAAGCTGCAACTGCTGGCGTTCTGCGGCTTTGAGGTGCGTGTGTGCGTGTGCACGGCTGCTGGCGGCAGGGTGGCTTCGCCCCG
This sequence comes from Chlamydomonas incerta, assembly GCA_016834605.1. NCBI lineage: Eukaryota > Viridiplantae > Chlorophyta > Chlorophyceae > Chlamydomonadales > Chlamydomonadaceae > Chlamydomonas > Chlamydomonas incerta. The sequence continues at coordinate 1,968,042 of JAEHOC010000003.1, read as the reverse complement.
CTAGCCAACCTGCGCAGCTCGTAGTCGCTGGGTCGGCCCAGCCTTGGCCTCCCGTCGCGCCGCACGCCGCAGCCTCACGGTCCCACCGCCGCGCCATACCACACCGCCCCCCAAACCACCACCGAAACCACGCCACTCCCTCGCCACTCCCTCGCCACTCCCTCGCCACTCCCTCGCCACTCCCTCGCCACTCCCTCGCCACTCCCTCGCCACTCCCTCGCCACTCCCTCGCCACTCCCTCGCCACTCCCTCGCCACTCCCTCGCCGCTCCCTCGCCGCTTCCTCGCCACTCCTTTTCCTTTCCCTTGCCACTCGCCAGGCCTGCATCGGCGTGTTCTGGCCGTCCATGATGGCGCTGCGCGCGCACTACGTGCCCGAGGAGTTGCGCGCCACCATCATCAACATCTTCCGCATCCCGCTCAACCTGTTCGTGTGCGTGGTGCTGTACAAGGTGCGCGCTCCTCGTTGCAGTGCTTGATGTTTCCTTGCGGTTTAGGTTCAGAGTTAACCCACCCACCCGCCCCCCGCCCCCCGCGTCGGGCCGCGCAGGTCAGCGCCTTCCCGCTGGGGGTCATGTTCGGCGTGTGCGTGGGCATGCTCATGGGCTGCATGCTGTGCCAGATGCGGCTCAACGACCTGACCGCCGTCAAGGACAAGCCCTCCATGGCAGACCTCGCCTCGCACGACTCGTGAGTGCCGGCGGCGGCGGTCGTAGCAGCTGTAGCAAGCCGCGGGGCGCGCGGCCGTAGCAGGCGGTGGTGCGGGTCGCGGAGCAGGAGAAGGCGCTGTGTGGTAGTGAATAGGCGCAGCGCGCGTTTGACGCTGAGTGTTGTGGGAGAGCGGCGGGCGGGCAGTATGGGCTCGGTGTGTGGACGTGCGGGAGTACAGGCGGCGAGGCCGGGCATGCGCGTTTGTTGGGTTTGGCTTTGTGCACGTGCAGCCGCGGTGCACAAAATGTTCCGATTGACTCTGAGGAGGGTGTGGTGGGATTCTGGTTATTGCGGCTCGCGAAATGTGCAGTATGTTGCTCGGGGGAGGTTCCACCGCGGCCTTGATGCGCACGCCTTTGTGACGCTGCCGCCCGACTGCCGCCGCTGCTGCCCACAGGGAGCCGAACGGCTTGTCGGGGCACCTGCCCGGAGAAGTGACTAAGCGGTCATCGAAGGGCCACAAGTCCGGCATTGATTCATCGTAGGATTCAAGAGAGCGGATGGAGACTCGGCGCTTACGGTGGAAGGTCCAGGGCAAGGGACGAGAGTTGGCGCGCCCCAGTGGTGCCCGATGGCGCTTGTGGACTTGCTTTTGGAGGACCTATGGGCTATGGCATCCTGCGGCAGATAAGGCAGGCAGTGGAAAGCTATTGGTGGTACCAATGATATTAAGGGAGTAAGAAGCGGTGTTGTGAGCGGTGTTGTGTCACAGCGTGCGTGCATGGTGCACATGTGCACAGGGTGCACAGGCCCATGCCCCATTTCGGCAAGTTTTCGGCTTTGGCCACGAGCCACGGATGGGCCTAGTACCGTGGGGGCATGTCGCACCCGTGGAGGGCACTGTAAGTTTTCGGGCGTTTGCCCCATGTGCCCCGCCTTGGGCGCGCCCTCTCGATGTGCCTGGTACCCACGGCCCACGCCATGGCTGTTGTGGCGCCCAGCCCTCACATGCCCAGTGCGCTAGTACCAGAGCGATAACCACTTCACGGAGAATTCCAGGGGAGGGGCTCCTTTGGTTGGGCTGGATGACGAAGCGGGGATGGCCGCGTGGTGGCGCAGGAGACCAAGCGTGCCGGGATCAGATGGTGAAAGGGCTAGGCAAGCCAACACCAGCGTCTACTTAATTCTAATTGCATTTCGTTACAATTCAGTGTGTCTCTCATAGCTCACCTGCCAAAACAGCGGTTCTACAGGTTCCAATTATCGATGAGCGTGCAGAGTTCCCCTGTGCTGTCCAAATACCGAGAGCTCTTACGGCTCATATCGCGCCTGTCCGGGCAGAAGAAAACAGACGCGCTTGCCGAGGCGCGGACATTGATTCGGGCACGCCGGGCGGAGAGCCACCCGGAGCAGGTCTTGCAGCACCAGAAGGAGCTCGCATCAAAAATTGGGTACCTGCGAATTGTGACGCCGCGGAGACCGGGCGAGGTGGGCGCCGGCTCCTTCGTCGTGCGCGACGGGCACCTGGTGGAGGGGAGCGGCGAGCTCAAGGGCGGCAGGTAAGCTGGTCCAGGCATCTTGGGGATCAGCTGGCTCTACGCCGTGGCGAACCAGGCCACCAACAGGCGTAGTGGCTGTGTAAGAAGGCGGCTGCAGCAGGATTGGGAAACGGCGGCGTCGGCATGGGTTGGGTTGGGTGGGTGGGGGGACTCTAGACACACGCTGTGCATTCGGACGCTGACACGCCTGTGCATCCGGACGCTGACGCGCTGCAGGGTCGCGGATGGCACAATATCCATGGAGGACGCCATGAAGCGCAACGACAGGGACTTCAAGCGCTTCTACGGGGCGCCAAAGCCGAAAAACATTCTGTTCTAGGCTTCATTCTGGGTGACGTACAGAGATAGACTCGCTGAGTCATGGGCCTGCGCCCCTGACCAAGCTGCCAGCGTGGTCGTTTTTGGTTGAAGGACTCATGTCCCCAGAGGCAGCGCGCCCAGCTGCAAGCAAGGGATGCCGCAATCCAGCGCTCCCTCTTTTGTGGGCATCGAAGTGACGGTCGTGACATGAACGCAGACACCCAAGCATGTCCCCTGCGGCTTAAGGGTCGCCAGTGGCGCCATCTGTGGCAGAGCGGCCGCTCTAGCCGACCAACCGTCGGGCGTCCACCACGGGGTACACACAGCAGCGTTGGCTGGCGTGCGCTGCAGGCTGCCTGCGCAGTGTGCACAGAAGCGCCGCTGGGTTGGTGGTTGTAAGGACTCGGGAGATCGGCACTCTGACGTGGCCGTTGAGCTGCGTTGCGTTCGTGTAGGACACTCGGACTCACTGTCACGGCCTGGGTACAGAGGACAGAGGCCTTGCCCGAGGGAGGGTTTGATCGTAGCGGAGCTGCGGGGGCACTCCATTTGGCTGCGGTGGACGGGCGTGAGGACGAAGGACGCCGGTGATTGGGACGGTTGCCAACGCGTTTCTGGTGAACTTCGACAAGTGATGGCGCTCGCGGTGTTGCCGCCGTTAATTCGCAAGCACTACGCTAATTCAGGCCCCGACTGCACTCATGCCCAAGGTTGTCGCATGAATGTGGCCTGCAAGGCGGCCGTGTTGGGCGGTCACGTAAGCCACATGGGCGTGGGCCGCGTGGCTTCCTCCTGCCGCACATTTATTCAGAGTCTGCCCAACCACACCTCTGTCACCACGTGCCGGACATACGGTAAATGAATGTAAGGGTGGCCTACGGCGGTACTGACCTACCGTATCCAGTCTTGGGCTCAAAACACGTGTGATACTCGGTGCAGCAGCAAAGCGACTACCGTACTTAGTACCAGCACAATGGCACTTCACTTTCCAAGTTCTTGTGTAAACCTCGTCAACATCGACAGCGCGCACCAGCCCTCGCCCGGCCTCCACAGTCCAAACGCCAGCTGTTCCAATCCTCCCATCCGCACACGCGCTGGATGCTCCAGGCCGTCCCAAGCACACCTGCCCTCCAGTACCGGCCCGTGCGTACCCGTGCGACATACCGTAACCCCTAGCTCCGAGCGCGTCCAACAGCATCGGCACTCCACGGCCTTCCTTCCCTCCCTCCCTTTCCCACCCATCCAAAGCTCCGGGACACCCACAGCGCCGCATGCGCGCGCTACGAGTCCGCGTCCCAGATGCCGCTGCTGCCGCGCCGCGTGTAGTCGCGCCGCGGCCGGCCGCGCATGTCGAGCTTGCCCGGGTAGGGCATGTCCGAGAACACGCGCACCACGTCTATGGTCTTGGGGCAGCTGCCGAAGATGGCGTCGGCGTCCACGTGCTGCTGCGCCACCAGCGCCTCCGTCACGTGCGCGCTGGCGGCCCAGTCCGGCAGCGGCTTGAGCTGCCGCGGCGAGTCGTCCTCGTCGCTGTCGGACCTTTGGGGCGGGGACGGGGGAGGGCGGGGGAGAGAGGGCGGACGGGCGAGCGTTGCGGAGGGAAGGGTAAGGGTGCGGTGGACACTGGGCAGGGGGTGGGGAAGAAGGCTCGGGCGCGAGGCTCCGGACAGGCGTGCGGGCATGCGGTCTCTGGTCATGGCTTCCCCCGGGCTTTTTGCGTGTGCCACCCCGGCGTGGCCCTCGCTCTCGCTGCGCTCACTTGTAAGGCGAGATCTGGTAGCTGGTGAGGGGCTGCTTGGCGGCGGTGCCCGTGACGGCGGGCGTGCGCGGTTTGACCTGCGTGTGGGGATGCCGGAGAGCCCAGCACTGGTCATGCCCGTGCTCAGGTTGGCCCTGCGCAACTGGTTGCCATACGTTTCAAAGCCGCTCCCGCTGTCATGCACAGGAATACCCAACATGCATGGGAGCTTGGGAGGAGCAGCCCGGCCCCGCGCGGACCTGCATGACGTAAGGCGAATTCTGGATGGCGGTCACGTTGCGCTGCTCCTCCTCCGTCAGCTCCGCAGCACCCGGCGTCTTCTCCACCGCGTTCGGCTTCGTCACCGTCTTGGGCGCAGATGCCATTGCAGCCGCGGCCAGCTGCTTCGCGCCCACACCCGTGGGCGGCCGGGGCACGCCCGGCTTGGGCAGGCCCGGCGCCCCAGCAGCATGCTTGCCGCCGGTCTTGGGCGCGGCTTCGACGCCTGTGGTGGTGGTGGCGGCGGTGCTGACGCCGGGGCCGTGCACGGCCGGCAGCAGCTTGACCTGCATCTGCACCGCCGGCGACATGTTGGCAGCGAGCGGGCCGGTCTTGGGCCCTGGCGTGCGGGCGTTCATGGGCCCGGGCGCGTGCCGGCTGGACTCGGGCTCGGCCTTGACGGCGGCGGGCACCATGCCTGCACGTGGCCACGTGGGCAAATGTAAGTTCAGCGATCGGCGCCAGGGGTTGGGGATACGGTACATGCACAGTTCGATGAGCCGCAGCAACTCTGACATACGGTACGGTGGCGCGCGGTGACACTCTAGGCATCCAGCAAGACCTGACCGCACAACAATAAATGTCCGCCCCATGCTGAGCCACGACTTGACTGCGCAGCGCACCTGCTCCGGCGCCACCCGCGTTGATGGGCGGCCGCTTGCCGGCCGGGTGCACGGCCAGCGGGTTGGTGGAAGGCGGTGCCGGCGGCCGCAGCGTCGCGCCGGCGCCACCTCCACCGCCCCCACCACCGCCGCCGCCACCGCCCCCACCCGCTGTACGCTGCTGCTGCTTCGCGGCCTCAAACTTCCGCAGCTTGTCGTCCTTGGCTTGTGTGCGAGCCTCGAGCTCCGCCCGCCGCCGCTCCTCCTCCTCCTTGCGCTTGGCCTCGACGCGCTTGTGCTTGTCGGCTGCCGTCTCGGCAGGCGCCGCGGCAGCGCTAGCGGCGGCTGCCGCGGCGGAGGACGAAGGGCCGGCTCCGGCCGGCGCGCCGCTGGCGGCAGCGCCGCCGGCAGGGCGGACGCCGCCCGCGGCGGTGGCCGTGATGGAGGGCGCGGACGCCAGGCCTTGTGCGGCAGCCAGGGCCTTGGCTTCGTCGCCAGCAGCCAGCGCAACCCTTCAAGGGGTGGAAGTCAAGTATACGAGTCAGCCATTGCCGCGTTGTTGTAAAGAGGGGAGCGCAAAACCTTCTCCGCGCGAGACGGGTTGGTGGTGCATAGTGCGCACGATGCGCAAAACGCCTTCACACATGAGCGCTGACAGGGATTGTGTCACATATGGCCTCTTAGCAGAATTCTCAAAGCCCAGGGTCCCGAAAACGGCGCCTGCTTACCGTGCCAACGCGCCGGCCTTGTAGCTGGGGATGGTGGGTCCGGCACCGGCGGCGCCTGGCCTGGGCGGCCCAGCGCCTGCACGCTTTGCCTGCTCGTCCTTCGCCTGGAAGAAAGCGGCCTTGGCCTTGACACTGCCAATGGCAGACGGCGGCGGCGCTGCTGCAGCGGTGGCGACGGATGTCGTGGCGTCCGCATCTGTAGATAGGGCGCGGGAGTGCACACATCAAGGGAACGGCCCTACTGTTCGGCAACGAATACGCCATCTTTCGCAACACGCAGCAAAAGCATGAGTCTTCTCTTGCCCATCTGTACCCGCGCGTCACGTGCCACATCCCAGCCACCCACCAGCGCGCGCGTCGTCGGCTCCAGAGCCGCCCGCGGCAGTGGACTTAGCCGGCACCGCTGGCCGCTGGGCAGCCGCAGTGCTGACTGACGTCGTAGGCGCGGCGGTCTCCACGTCCGTCACCGCGGGTGCCGGCGTCGGGCGGGGCGCAGCCGCGGACGGCGCAGCCGCCGAGGACACAGCGGGCGCAGTTGCCGTGGTCATAGACGGCGCCGATGCGGCAGCCGCCGCGCCATCAGCTTGCTGCTGCTGCCGGTTGCGCTCGATGGCAGCGGCGCGGGCGGCGCGCTCGGCGGCCTTGGCGGCCTCCTTCGCTTTGGCAGCCTGCGCGGCCTCCAGCGCCTTGACCTGTTCACAGGAATGTACAGAGAGAACAAGCGCCGCTCAATAGCAATAGCCATAAAGTATGCGCAAGACGACAACAGTCACGTCGCCAGGCCCATCGGGTTAGCGCCAAAACCGGCGCGCGCACCTTAACGTTCTTCTTGCCGGCGGCGGGCGGCGGCGAGTTCGCCAGCTTCTGAGGCAGGAAGCTGCGCACTGCGCTCACGAGGTTGCTGCCCTTGACGGCTTTGGCGGGCTGGGCGCCGTGCGAGCCGCCCGCTGCTGCTACCTCCGGCTTGCTGGGCGCCGCCGCCCCTGGCCCGGCCGCCCCTGGCTCTTTTGCCGCCACCGCCGCTACGCCCTCCTCGCCGGCGGGCCCTGCTGCCATGTCGACATCGCCGTCAGCATCCTCCTCCGCATCTTCCTGGGCTGCAGCCTCCTCCATCACTGCGTCCGCTGCGGCCGCCTCGTGGCCCTGGTCCTGCTCAGCCGCAGCCGCTTGCGCATCATCGGCGTCGCCAGCTGCATCGCCGTCCTGCTCCTCCCCAGCACTGCCGTCCTCGCCCTCGCCCGCGGCGCCAGCGCCAGCGCCAGGGGCCGGGGCATGGGCCAGGCCAGCGGCACTAGGCGACCGCATGGCCGCCAGGGACAGCGACCTTGGCCGCCGCTCCGCGTCTGCCTGCGCCGCAACTGCAGGCGTCTTTGACGGCGCGGCCGCAGCCGCCGCCACCACAGCAGCAGGCACCACCTCCGGCGCCTGCTCCTCAGCCTCTCCGTCTGCAGCAGCCTCATCCTCCTCGCCTTCTGATGCCGGTTCCGGGGCCTCAACGACCGGCGCTGGCGCCGCCGCAGACCCGCTCGGCCCGGCAGCGGCGGTGGGCAGAGGCGCCACACGCTGGGGCGCACCAGCCCCGCCCGCAGCCCCGTCAGCTGCATCAGCCGCTTCCGCGCCGCCCTCAGCGGCGGCGCCGAAGTGCGGGATGCTGGGCGAGGACTCGTGGTCTGGCTTAACGCCAAAGCAGAAGCCAGCCTCCGGCGACACCTCGCGCGCGGGCGCGGCACCCTGCGGCACGGCCAGCCCAGATGGCGTCGGCGCCGTGGACGGCGGCGCAGAGGCCGCCGGCACCGCCACGGCGCCGGCGACGCCGGCGATCTCCGCTGCAGCGACCGCGACAGCCGAACTGCTGGCGGCGCCGCCCTCCGCCGCAGCCGCAGCGCTGGCGATATTGGCAGTCGCGGAGGTGCCGACGGCAGCGCCAGACGAGGCCAGCGTGGTCACGGGCTTGCCCCCCAGCATGGCGACCGTGGCTGCGACGGCGGCGGGCATGCGCGCAAATACACCCGAAGCCGCACCGGCGCCGTCCTGAGCCGGAGCCTGGCCCTGCTGCTGCTGCTGAGGCTGTTGCTGCGCGGGCTTGGGCGACGGCGGCGCCGACCGTGCACCGGAGGGCCGCACGGAGGCCTTCCGGTTCGCCGGCGGCTGCGCGGCCTTGTTGGCGGACGGGCGCGGGCTCAGCGCAGGCCCGGCCGCTGGCGTGGGCTTGTTCGAGGCCTTCAGCGGGGAAGGCGACGCGCGCGGCACGATGGGGCTGCGCGGCACCGCCGGCAGCGCCTCCGCGGCCACCACGGCCGCTTGCTTGGGCTTGGGCTGGAGCGCGGGCGACGCGAGCTCCGCCTCGATCACGGTGCGCTTCTGCTGCGCGGCTCTCCCACGCGTGGCTCTGGTTGCGGGTGCGGGCGCGGCCGCCGCTGCAGCTGCGCCGCCGCGCCGTGCGCGCGTCACGCGCGGCTCGATCGTGGGAGCCGCAGCGGCCGCAGACTCCTCTACTGCGGGCAGCTCCGGTACGGTTGGCTCAGCGGCAGCCTCCTGCGGACCGGCGTCTTGCTGGTTGTCGGCCGCTGCCGGTTCCGCTGCAGGCGATGCGGCCTTAGCCGGCTGTTTGCGCTGCCGCCCTCGGCCACGCTTGGCAGCGGGCTTCGCCTCCTCGGCCAGCTCCTCAGCCGCTGGCGCCTGAGCAGCAGCGGGACCAGTCTCCTCCTTGCGCGCTGCGGGCTCCTCGTCGACTGCCATCGGCTCAGCAGCCGGCTCAGCAGCCGGCTCAGCAGCCGGCTCAGCAGCCGGCTCAGCAGCCGGCGCAGCCGCTGGCGCAGTCGCTGGCGAGGGGGCGGGCTCCTCGGCCGCCTTTGCAGCCTGCGCTCGTGTGCGCTTGGCTGCCGCTGTGGTAGTGCGCGTGGCCTGCCGCCCGCGCTTCTGGCCTGCAGCAGGGGCTGGTGCGCTGCTGGGCCCCGCCTCGGGCTGCTCCTCGTCCATCGCAGCCGCCGGTCGCTCGTCAGCGTGAGCTGCAATCACAGGCTCGGGCGCGGGCTCCGGAGCAGGGACATCCTGCGGCTTGGCCGGCTCCGGCGCAGCGGCTTGCGCTTGTGCAGAGGTGTCTTGTTGAGTTCGAGCAGCTTTCCGCTGGCGGGAGCCCTGTATGCCAAGCACCAACGCGGGTCGCTTGTCTGCACTTGAAAAGCATTGACTGGCCCGATGGTTTCAGCTCGCACCTCTTGGGAGCTATTCGCCAGGACGTTGCGGCTCCGTAGCTGGTACACGCGCTGTTGCGCTTGAGCGACAAGGCTCAAAGCCTCGGCATTCACTTTGTCCGACCTGTCTTGCAAGAATTTGCGCTCCACTTGCTCCTTTTGCAGCCAGTCCTCCAAGCCAGAAAGGACAGACTTAATTTTGGACGCCATGTCCGTGCTCGCGTAAGCTTGTCCTTCGCGTAGCTGCAGTGGGTCAAGCGTCAAGCGCGAGGTGCCCGACGGAGACTTGGCACCGATTAGCGACAGCCCGCCCCGCAAATAAATATGCTCATGTCTGGAGTGGTATCACAGTAAGTTAGGTAAGGGCGTGCTTCGGGCTGTTCCTGACCCCATCTGTCGCCCTCCGGATTTTTGAACCGCTGCATCACCGCTAGGTGCCCAGTCGTTACCGCAGAATGTTGTGCAGCAAATATTAAAGCGCTTACAGCATGGAAATGGCGACCGTCGACTCGGATCCGGCACGCCAACCCTGACGCCAACCAGCCACCGGTTGACAGCTACCGGCCTACCGCCCCGCCCCGCTCAGCACTTCCGCGAGGCCGCGGCGAGGCGTCTCTCGGAATCTACCAGAAGAGCCTAACTCGTATGAATTCACTATGCTATCACTTGTACATGCACGCGCTCCTCTCTGCTGAGTCCTCACACGCACTCATATCACTCCTTTTCGCTTGGTAACTCTCACGCGCCACTCTCGCTCCTCGTTCGTGGAATCATGGCACAGGCACACGAGCTGGGGCGAACCCATTCCTGGCCTATAAATCCTACACGGTCTCGACCCTTTCCCAAAAGCCGGCCCAGGCCAGCCCGCTCCGCACATCCAGTTTAGCGGAAGAAGGCCAGGTGCTTTGACGGCATGAAGGGCGTGCGCTGCGGCTTCACCGCAGTCTCCAGGCTGGCTGCGGTGGTGCCCGCCGCCGCGGCGCGCGCGTGCCGCGCATCCCGCTCAGCCCGCAGCCAGTCCTCCACCACGTGCAGCAGCTTGCGTGGCGCCTTGCCGGGCGCGGCGGGCGCCTGCGCCGCCAGCTCCGCCACCTCGCGCACGCTCGCGGTGTCGCCGCCCTTGACCATGGCGCCGTCCTCCATATAGGCGATGTGGCTGATCCAGCCCTCCAGGCCGTCGAAGATGTGCGTGGCGTACAGAATGGTGGCGCCGCGCTCGTCGCTCTCCTGCGGGCGGGAGTGCGGGAGGGGCGGGAGATAGTGAGGTGCGGTACTATAGTACTGACGTTTCACGGGCGGCGCAGTGCCTGCGCCCGCTGCTGTGTGCTTTGGAGCTGCGGCCGCAAGCAGCAGCCCTTGCCGCGCAAGACGCAACCCGTCATCCCGCCTCGCCCTGCTTCGCGCCCCTCGCCCACCTGCTTGAAGAACTCCAGCAGGCGCAGGCGGCCCACCACGTCCAGGTCCACCGTGATCTCGTCCAGCAGCAGGACCTGTGTCCACGCGGTCATTTGTGTGCGGTGTTGGCAATTATGTCGTGCGCGAGCCTGAAGCAGGCTCCTTGCGGTGCCTGTCCCGCTGCATCGCGCAAGCACCACCACAACCGGGCGCCCTGGGTACCGCCACGCCCCAGAAACCGCCACATCGATCCTGCCCTGTAAGGAACGCGCTGCCACTGCCCAGCGCCCCACCCCCCTGCACAATGTCAGCATGCCTCGCGCGCAGCCGCCCACACTCACGTCGTAGGGCTTGAGCAGTCCCATGCAGATCTGCACGCGGCGCTTCTGGCCGTCCGACATGGTGGTGATGCGCTGGTACAGGTCGATATCCAGCATCTCTATGAGCCGGGCGCGGCGGGCGGGGTCCACGCCCTCCACGCCAAAGATCATCTTGCCCGCGCTGATGTCACCCTGCGGGGCGGCGGGTTTGCCGGGGGAGGGCGTGTGGCGTGAGGAGAATGCAGGGCAGGCTGGCAGGGATGGGAAGAGGGCGCAGAGAGCATAGAGTGCCGGGGTGTTGACGTCGCAGGGCTGCAGGGTCGCCCCTATTAGGCGTGCTACACACGTGCAGTGCCGTATTATGCAGGGCGAAACACTCGCGGTGCCATGAAAGGATTTAGACGCATGGGCGCCTTCCAGTGAAGCCTGCATGCAACCCTGCACGTGACTGACCGTCCCCTCGGCCCCTCCCGACCACCCCGCCAGCCAACACCAGCCCCGTCACACCTGTAGCGGTACACCATAGCCGGCAAAGGCCACGTCCTTGCGCCACGACGTTCCCAGGTAGCTCAGCTGACCGGTGCACGTGAGTTGCTGTGATGAGGCGTGCGGAAGGTGGAGGGAAGAGGTTCAGAGGCAAGGATATCGGAGGTGAGGGAGGGCAAGGGCTCCGGGGGTCAACGGTGAGTCGTGTGGCTCTTGGTCGCTCGCGCAACGGGAGGCTCAGGAGGGCCGCCAAATAAGCCCCAAAATAGCTTCAAATAAGCCCCAAGTAGCCTAAATATAATGGAAATGGCTGGGCAAAAAGATATGAAACTATACTCACAAGGTCGTGGAATGGCGAGCGAGTGAGCACTCGGACGGAGTCCTGGGCGACCATGTACTTGCCCGCGACGATTTGCAGCAGCGTGGTCTTTCCCGCGCCGTTTGCGCCGATGAGCAAGCAGCGGCTTCCACGAGGAAGGTTCAGGTTGCAGCCCTTAATGAAAGGGTCGCAACCGGGGTACGCAAATGTTGTGGAGTTGAGCGCGATGGCTTCGTTCCCGCTCGTCGACGGCGCGTTGTCAGCTGCAACCGTCATTTTGGATGTAGCTTATGAAAATTGGTCGACCACGACGAGGTTAAGACGTCAAGTTAAGGACCGTCCGGGTGGATGACAGCAAAAGGATGGAACTAGCACAACAGCACTTAGGCCTTGGGTATGCCCGTCACAATATCTACGCTTCAAGGTGTGGTGTCCAGTTATGTGAGGGGAAACGGCTTTCCACGGTGTTAATGGACTGGTTGGCATGGGACCTCGCGTGCCATCTGAGCGCTCGTCGCTCTCAGTCGCGGACCAACGCGCCTAGGTGATTAAGCTGTTGATTGTATCAAGCACACCTTACAAAATGAACACACTGTTGAGAACCTCGCCTTGCGGGCTGAAGGCGGGTGTCAAGCCCTTCACCGCGGACGCTCCTTGCCTTGTGGCAAGGTCAGACAAACCCAGTTAAATGTAATTAATATATATTCTTGGCTGCGATTGCGGGTCTCTGAAAGCTGCGCTGCGCGTGCAAATACTTGCCTGCAGGCTGCGGAGTTCGCCATCCAGCAGTGGGCGCCCGGCTCTGAGCAGCGGAAACTTTCTTGTGGTAAGGGAAAACTCCATCTGGGGCGGGGGCCTCGGGCGCGGGGCAAGTTGTTCACCGACTCCCATGCTCTGCCTGCAGAAGCCGTCGCTCCAAGCGGAGAGCCCAGCGGTGCCATCAGTAGCATGCCGATCGCTGGATCCTCGTGGCGGGGGCAAGGCGGCGGGCTTCCAGTTCAATGCCGCGTATGCTGCAATTGTCGGGACATACGCAGCGCTCTTCCTGTTCAGGAACCCCTACATCTTCGCGGCGCTGTCGGTGCTGACCATCATCCCGCAGAACTCCGCCATCACCTCGCTCAACAGCCTGGTTATCCTGTTCTACGAGAGCGGGCTCTTCATGAACTTTGCGGAGGCGGTCTACTGCGTGCGCCTCATGACGTGGCTCTCCATCGCGTGCACGCTCGTCTCGTTCGCGATCTTCTCTTGAGCGAGCGCTGAAGGCGCAGGACCAGCAGCTAGCAGCGGCGGGGCTGTCGGGGCGGAGCCGGGAGGCGAAAGGGTGTCGGGGGAGCAGGTGGCGGGCAAACGGGTATTAACGTGAGGCGGGGGTGTTTGTTGCTGCAGCCAAGCAAGTGGTGCTTGGAGGAGCCTGGCGCGGGTGCCTATGCCTCCAACACATTTTGGGGGTTGCATGGTTTGTGGAGGAGACGTTTGAACTGGATGTTGGCGGTCAGAAAGGCATTGGATACCTGCCTGAGCAGGTCGGCCTGTTGCCAGCGGACGTGGTGGGAGCTGGCCACATATGACGGAGCCCATAATGGGGCCGGGTTGTGGGCTGCAGGTGTGGGCTGCCGGCGCCACGAGCGCATGGCCCTGAGAGGCGGTGGCGGCGGCGGTGGGCAAGCGCGCAGAGGCCATCGCGGGGCGTCAGCGCGATGTGACCATGCTAATTTGTGTTGTAAATGTAATGTATGATAATGAAGGCCCAACATCAATGCAACGGTGCCGCGCCGGCGTGAATTCGTGAAGCAGTGAGGTGTGGCCGCTCCTATGCCGCCAGGTTCGCCGCAGCGCCTCGGCGCCGCATCGGTGCGCGCCGGCAGCTTATGCCTGGTGCTGGTGCTGGCGGCGCTGGCCATGGGGGCGCTGATGTGGGCCGAGCGTGAAGTTGTGCAGAGGCAGGCGCGCTCAGAGGATGGCGTCGCGCCTTGGGCACCACACGAAAGCTCAGGCAGCGACCCGCAGCAAGGACTGCAGCGACGGCGCTCTGTCGCGGTGCTCGGTCGCGGTGGCTGCAAGCTGGTCGGCAGCAGCGGCAGTAGCAATAGCGACCCGGGGGAGCTGGCAGGCAGCGCGGGCAGCTGGAGGAAGGTCGGCCGCAGCAGCAGCAAAAGCAGTAGCAGCAACAGCACTAGCAGCAGCAGCGCAAAGGGCAGTGGCGGCAGGGCAACTCGGGGCGGTGCCTCCGGCCGCCCGCCTGTCGCTGCGTCGACGGCTGTTGCCGACGCTTCCAGGGGTGGCGCGCGAGCAGGCGCCCCCGGCGGACCCGGGGGCGCGGGGCAGCAAGGGAACGCGAGTGAGGCGGGCCTCGCGGGCGCGGGCGTGAGCGGGGACCGCGGCGTGGACGTGGGCGTGGACGTGCACTGGTTCGCGCCCTTCCTGGACCACAGCAGTTTCGGCGGCGAGGCGGCGGGCCTGGTGCTGGGCGGGCTGCTGCGCGGCGGAGTGGTGCGGCCTGGGCAGCTGCACATCGGGCTGCTGCAGGTGGGTGGGGGGCGGCAGAGGGGGTGGGGGTGAGTTGGGGTGGGCAGTGGATTGGGCGAGGGGGCTGCTGCAGGTGGGGGCGGCAGAGGCCGTGGGCAGTCGTGAGCGCCAGCCGAATCGAAGCGGGGGGTGCGGGGGGGGGGGGGTAGTTTATTCCAGAAACCGGGGGGGTTGCAAAGAGCGGACTGGGTGAGGCGCGGGCTTGAGAGGCGGGTGTTGCGGGAGGTGGTGCACTGGTGCTGCTGGTGACAGGAGTGCGCGGCCGTGAGGCAGAGAGAGTCTGGGGGGTGCTACCTCATATCCAAGGTCATCCCATGGTCGATCCATTGGCGCCCTTCCACATCCCGTGCATGCAGGACCGCTGTGAGGACCAGCTGCTGGCGCCCCCCGCAAGCGGCGCGGAAGCGGCGGCAGCAGCTGCAGCCGGCGGTGGCGGGAGCGGCCCGCCTGCTGGTCGCTCCGGGATTGCGGACCCTAGCGGCGGCGTGGGTGACGACCGCGAGGAACGCGCAGCCCACCACCAGCTCTTAGCGCTGCACAGCCGGCCCGCCAGCCCGGCTATTGTGGTGCGCGTGGGTTTGCACTTTGCACGCAAGGGGTAACGATAGGCAGTGATGCAAAAGCAGATGGGAACGCGCCGGGGGGGGGGGAGACACCACGCTCTGTCCATTCCATCTCGCGCTCCTCATCTCTGGACATCTGTCGGCCCACCCGCTGCCCTGCCTGCAGGTGTGCCACAACCTGCCGCCCTATCTGGGCCGGCCTGCCCCGCGCTGGGCCAGCTGTGAGCCCTGCCCGCCGCCCGGCCACCCCGTGCGGTGGGCCGTGGCGCGGGCCATGGCCGAAACCGACCGGTGAGGCCTGGCACGTGCGGTCCTAGCACAAGCCGTCCGTCGGTTCGAGATGGTACCGGAGTGGCCTTGCCTGGCCTTGCACGGGGCCTGCACAACGCTGCAAACACTCAATCACTCAACTTCCCGTTCCGTGTGTTGGCTTCATGGTGCGCGGTGCGTTGCAGCATACCGGCCAGCTTCGTCACCGCGCTGAACAGCATGGACGAGGTGGGTGGAGTGCTGGAGCCTGAGCTCTGAGATCTGAGCTCTGAGGACACGGGCAACAACAGGGGGGCCCGCCGCCTGTGGGAGCTGGGCTGCCAGTTGCTGCAAGCCACCCGGGCAGACCGGCATGTTGCTGCCCAGCGCACGTGGCGGTAGTGGTAGCCACGTAGGCACATAAAGAGGCGGAGCCCACCATGGGGCCGGGCGTGGTGAGGTGTGGTGTGTGCCACGTGCGGGTGCCTCCGCTGCAGGTGTGGGTGCCGGCGCCCGCCTCCGCCCGCGTGCTGCGGGACAGCGGCGTGCGCGTGCCGCTGACGGAGCTGCCGCCGGCAGTGGACGCCGCCGGCGAACTGGACCCGGACGCGGTGGTGCCGCTGCAGCTGCCGCCACCGGGCTGCGTGCAGGTATGTATGCACGTGTGTGTGTCCGCCGCGTGGGTACTGTGGGGTGCCTGTGAGCCTGTGAGCCTGTGAGGTGGAGCCTGCAGCGCTCCCACAGGAGGCGGCGGGGTTCCCTGTGTGCCGCGCCCACTGTGGGCAGCTCCACAGGCATGCTAGCGAAGTGCTTTCGAAGCGCGAACGCGAATGAACGTGACACCAGGCATGCAGAACAGTTGCCGCATGTGCGATGCCGTTACGCCCCAATGTGACATGTCGCACAGGTGTTCGGGCCCCCCGGGCGGCCGCCGGCCCGGCCCTACGTGTTCGTGTCGGTGTTCAAATGGGAGGCGCGCAAAGGGCACGACGTCCTGATCCCAGCCTTCCTGCGCCAGTTCGGCCCGAGGGCAGAAGGCGCGACAGGGGCTGCAGGGGCAGCAGCAGGGGCAGCAGGGGCTGGAGGGGCAGCAGCAGCAGGAGCTGACCAGGAGCTGCATGGGGAGGAGGACGCAGGCGCGGCGGCGGAGTGGGGCGAGGGCGGCGCGGCGGGCGGCGCCGAGCTGTACATCGTCACCAAGCCCTTCCTGCAGCCGCAGCCGCAGCCGCAGCCGCAGTCGGGCCAGTCCATTGCAGGTGGGCACTGAGCGTAGTACACAGTCTGCACACCCGCGCCTGCGTATCATATGTTGTGCCAGCTCGGCAGCACCCGGCAGCACCTGCGGGCTGATGTGAAACGGTGATCGAGAGGCACTGTGGCACCTTGCGGTCTCAGCCCCGCTGACGCGTGCAAGAGTCCTCAATGCATGCGCCCCACGGCCCCAGATGCGGTGGGCGCGTGGGCCCAGGCGGCAACCGGGCCGCAGGGCGGCGGGCGACTGGACCGCCGCCGCGCCCCGCGCGTGTACCTGCTGAGCGGCCACCTGCCGCGGCAGCAGTACGTGCGGCTGCTGGCGGCGGCGGACGCCTTTGTCCTGCCCACACGCGGAGAGGGATGGTGGGTGCGTGTGCATGGAGTGGCGTGGCGTGGCGTGAAGCGGCCGGGCGGGGGACATGGGGCGGGGGGGGGGCGGTAGTGTACGCCAGCCCAGTTGAAGCGCACAGGGGCCGACAGGGCCACGAAGAGGAGGGCCAATGCACACGCAAACGCACTGCGTAGCACTGCGGGGGGCAATGTTCTTTGTGTGCGGGCTGGAGTGGTGCGCCTACCGCATGTTGGGCCGCCGCCCAGCAACACGCCACACCGTGGCACGTCACCGCGCGGGAGCTGCCTCACCGCCCCACCCCTGGCCCGCTCCGCTCCCCTTTGTGTGTGGCCGCGCGCACACGGCGCAGGGGCCTTCCCATAATCGAGGCGATGGCGCTGGGCCTCCCCGTCATCGCAACCAACTGGTCCGGACCAACCGCTTACCTGGACGAGTTGGTTGGCTACCCGTTGTCGTACCAACTGTCGCCCGTGCCGCCCAGTGAGCCCTGGTGGTTCCAAGGTGCGTCCGCGTTGGATGCACCGACGAAGTGACGAATGCGCCATTTTCAAGAGTGCGCCGCGCCCCGCAGGCTCTAATTGGGCAGAGCCCTCCGAGCACCACCTGCGACGCCTACTTGCGCACGTCAGCGGCAGCGCGGAGGGCCGCCGGGAGGCGGCGGCGCGTGGCGCGGCGGCCCGGCGCCGCGTGCTACAGCACTACTCTTTTTCGGCTGCGGCTGAGCGGCTGAGGCGGGAGTTGAATCTTATTGTGGCGGCGACGGGGGGCCCGCAGGGGCCGTAGGGATGGCATGCACGTTGGTCGGACTGATGGTTGCGCGTGGCGCTTCATATAGGGCTGGCTCCACCCCGCACGCTTTGGAACCTCATTCGTGTAGAGAAGGTACGGCGCACAAGGTCATGCCGCGTGCGCATAGTGAAGTCGGAGTATTGTTGCCAGCCACTGAGGACCAGACACGTGCGCTTGTTTGAAACGGTCGGTACCCTTACATTCCGACGCCTGCTCTTGCTGTCGTCAGACGCATCAGCTGTTGTTGCCGCGTCGTCCCCGTCACAGCGCCTGTGACTGTCTGTCTGGCAGCTATCAACTGTTCATCTGGACACCGCGTCCCACATCCATCTATCTGTCCAACACGCGCGCGCGGGGGAGTTCGTGGAGGAAGTGCCAATGTCGCCTCCTCCCCGACCCTGCCGCTTGCACAAACTCGCACATATTACTAACAACGCCCTTACTTATGTCACGCCACGTATGCACTCTACCGTCAACGGCCAACCACAACTCTGCTACACGACAACCAAAAATGCCCCATGAACCCGCACGCGCTTCTGAGGCCCCGCGTGTTTGGCGGTCACGTGTTCTTGATACGCCACCACAACCTGTCACCAAAACGCGCGTCGTCCTGTTAGGCCGCCAGGCCCCACAATTAATCCATAGAAGGGCGGCTGTCCATGTTAGCTCTGACGCCGTTGCTCTCTCGGTCCCGGTCTCTCGGCCGTCGACTCAAATCACATGGCACACACTCGACAAAAAAACAGATGACACGCCCACACACCACGCGCGGCCCCGCCCCACTCTGAGGCGCAGACCGGCGTGTTTGTTTTTGCTTTTTGAATGTATTGCATAGTAGCCTAGGCATTCCGCGATTGATCAGCGGCTCTCCTATCACCATCGTACGAACCCGAACGAACGTCAACTGACAATCATGTACCAAGAATCTGGGAGGGAGCGCCAACATACCGCTCAACCTCGCCATCTCGTGCTCTCTCACTCCATGTCTCTCTCCGCGCCCTCTCTCGTGTCTTGCGCACGAAAATCCATCACGAAAGCCCTGCACCAACATGAAAGCCTTCCACTCCGCCTATAGCGCGGCAGACTCCCCGTACTCCTGTTGAATACGCAGAACCGTACTGCTGCCCGTGTTTCTCTTTGCGTTTGCGATACGAATGTACACACGCCGGCACCGGCAGCCAACAACCTCCCATCCTCCGGTCGTACACCATGCCGTTCGTCTCCGCCACATCGTCTTCCGCCACTTCCCCTGCCAAACGCCACAACGCCATGCGGCCATTCGCGCCGTTTGAAACCCATCACCGTAATTGCACCAATGCATCCAAAGTGCAGTAGCGCAGATGCAGAGGCACGCCCGCGGCGTGACGAGCATGCTTCATGCATCCAATGAGCATGCACCAAGACGGAGTACGCCCATCCGTCTCCCGTCGCCTGCAGCACCGCAGCCATTCCGAATCTCCTGCCAAACCACTTGCCCCAAACACGGACCTCTATGGCAGGCTACACCAGATTCAGTCTTCTTATCCACACGACCCAGTTCCTGGCACGCGCTCGCGCACGGGCAGGAGCCATATCCAAATCCTTGCGTTTAATGCTCGGGACCAGTGACTGATACTTGTCAATTTCCTTGCGTGCCGTGCTTGCGTTATTACCCCGGCCGCGCTCCTCATGTCGCTAGCGCATGGTTCCCTTGCCCCAAACGAGTGAGAAAGCCAGTGCTTGGCGTCTGCGCCTGCCGCTATCTATCAACCGGCGGCAGCAATACGGCGCACACCCAGGCCTGACAGCGGAAGGCACAGACGACACGCCGCACACGCGACACGCCATGCGCAACAAGTACGGTATATCAACCCAAGCTCTAGCCTTACCTAACACCAACACACACACTGGCAGCAGCACTTGCGCCTCCGTAATACAGACGCAGCATTCCGGCAAGCCCCCACCTGCTTTTGCACCCGCACATGTCTTCTGTCCGTCCTCCCTTTTTCGACGATACGCAATGAAAGACCTCCGCGGCGCTGTCCGACCGAGTCCGAAGCAAGGGCCCCCAATGCTGCCGCAAGAGCGCAAACTTCTTCCTCATTTATGCTACAATTAAACCACCTACGCGCGAGAGCCAATTCGCATTAGCTACCGCCGCAACGCGCTGCAAGCCGTCGCCTCTCTCGCGCCGCTAGTGCTGCAACCTTCCTGCGGCATCCCAACGAGTCCGGTACCACGCCGGGCCGCAACCCAGCTTCCGCGCTTCCCACCTCCAAGCCGCGCCCCAAAGCTACGCCGACGGCGCATCGCCCGCCTCGGGCTGCTCGGGCACCGAGCCCAGGCCGCCGCCCGCTGCTCCCCCACCGCCCGCCGCCACCCCCGGCGCCAGGCCCACCTCCGCCTGCAGCGACACGAACACCAGCACGTCGGCCTCATCGGGCAGCGCCTCCAGGTCGGCGCGAGCCAGCAGGCGGCCCGCGCCGAAGAAGCCGCCCGCCGCGAAGGCCGACTCGAAGTCGCCGCTGTCGCCCAGGCACAGGCGCCCAGACAGCGCCGTGTTGTCGGTCTGACAGGAAAGGCAAGGAGGAAAGGGGGCGCCGCGGTGGGAGGGGAAAGTCGGCAAGGGCATATGAGCACGGTGCGCACTGCACACTGGGGAGCAAGCCATACCGTACATTGCGCTATGCAGGTGCATGGCACTATGTTTGCCAGGTGTTACCGCACCTGGTAGGCAGTCAGGCGGCAGCGGCTGGGCAGGGCCGGCTGGCGGTCGGTGAAGGCAAAGAACTGTTGGGCGGCGGCAGGCGGCGCGGCGGCGGCCGCCTGCTGCTGGGGCTGCTGGGGCTGCTGCGCTTGCTGACGCTGGGGCTGCGGCGGCGAGTTGCCGCGCGGCTGCTGCGGCTGCTGTTGCTGCTGCTGCGGCGGCGGCCGCGGTCCCAGCCGGTTGTGCCCGGGGTATTGCTGGCCGTAGCCATGGCCGTAGCCGTGGCCGTGGCCGTGGCCGGGGTACGGCATGGGCGGCCGCTGCCCGCCGCCGGCGCCGTCGCGCCGCCGCGGCGTCAGCTGGGCGCCTGCACCGCCCGGGCCGCCAGTGCTGCCGGCGGCGCTGCCGGTCGGCGCCAGGTGTCGGCCGAGGTACAGGCCCAGGTGGCCGCGCGAGGCGTCCTTGTCGCGGCACGTCAGCCGCACCTGCAACGATGGACGAGGCCGGGGAGGTCACGGCAGCGCCGGCGAGCCCCGGCGAGATGCGTCGTAGCTACACTTCTAGCGGCGGCCTGAGCCAGTCTACCATTACGGTACGCTACGCCTGAATGGCTGGAAACTCACACACAAACACACCCAGCCGCCGCGCTCACCTGCCACATCGCGCCCGCGTACTGCTGCGGCTCCGACTGCAGCATGTCGCCCGCCGCCAGCTTCTTCAGCGCGCCGCAGCGCAGCCGCCAGCACATGCGGAACGGCCGGTGGCCCTGGGGCGGCTGCTGGCCCTGCTGCGGCTGCTGGCCCGCCCGCGGCGTGCCCAAAGCAGCGGAGCCAGCACCCGCAGGAGAGGCTGCCGCGCCTGCCGCGGCCGCTGCCGCGGCTGCTGCGCCACGCTGGTGGATCTGCAAGTCGAGGCAGGTGCGCTGCCACAGCGCGGCGTGCAGCAGGGCTGGCGGCACCAGCCCCTCCGCCTGCACTGCCATCAGCTGCGGCACAGTCAGGTGCTCGAACCGCACCGCCTCGCACAGCAGCGCCAGCCGCGAGGCCGCCAGTGAGGCGGCGGCGCTGGCGGCGCTGTTGCTGCTGATGTTGATGTTGAGGGCAGGAGCAAGGGCGGCGGTGGAAGGCGCCGGCGAGTGCTGTTGCTGCGGTTGCTGCACCGGAATCGGCTCGTGTCGCGGGCTGCGCTGCTGGTGCTGCGGAGGGGGCGCTGCCGCCGCCACGTCCGCATCCGTGACCTCGAGCCCAACGAGGCCGGGCAGGTGCACAGCGCCCCCCGGGCGGTCCGCGGTGAGCGGCGCGCCCACAACGTCTTCCTCCAAGCCCACGCCCTCCGAGCCGTACAGTGGCGCCAAGTTCACCGAATCGCTGCTTGGGAAAGACGCCACGCCGCGCCCTAGGCCGCCGGAGGAGCGCGCCCTGCCGCTGTCGCCCTCGCCTTCGCCCTCGCCGCTCGCCGCCTCGCAGACGCCAAAGCCCAGCGAGTCCCAGATGCGGAGCGTGTTCCGAGCCGAAGCCGTGCTGCTACAGCCGACTGTGGTGGTCGACGATGACTCGAGCGTGTTCATGCCTGCGCCGCCGCCGCCCACCGCGCGGCCGCCACCGAAGGCGCCGCCAAAGCCGCTGCTACCAAGGACGCTGCCGCAGTCCGACGGCGAAGCGCACAGCAGGGCGCCGCCGGCCGGCACGGACTCGCAGGAGCCGGGAAGCATGAAGGCCGAGGTGCGAGCCGCTGGCTCGTTGATGATGCCGTCGGCCCCGCGCGCCGGCTGAAGCCGTAGCGCGGGCAGCTGGGGCGGGAGCAGCACCGAGGGCTGCGCTGCCCCCGCATACACCAGCTGGGATTCAAGGCACGCGGCAGGCGCGGAGGCGGAGGGGCCGGCGCCAGCCGGCGGGCTGCAGGGCCGCAGCAACTGCAGGTGCCGCGCCAGCCTATCGTCCTCCGGCAGGTTCAGGGCCGAGCTCAGCAGCAGCTGCAGCGCCGCCTCACCCTCATCCCGGCCGCCAGGCGCCCCGCCCTCGCTGCCGTCCTCAGCAGCAGCCCCACCCGCGCCGCTCGCGCGGCGGCTGTCGCGCGCACCGCCGGGGGCCCCCGCTGCAGCTGCGGATGCGCCCCCGCTGCTGCCTGTGCCGCTGCTGTTGCTGCTGTGCCGCGCCGCCTGCTGCTGCTGCTCCTGGTCATCCAGGCTGCTGCGGCGGGTGCCTGACGCCGGCGACGCCGCGCAAAGCTCCGCCACGCGCTTGACCAGCTGGTACCTGTGCGGGAGTGAAAAGCAGCGGTTGGATAATCCATCCGTCCCGCCCCCTGCTGCGTGACCAGCCGAATTAGCAGCGTCGCCTCCCGCTCCCGCCCCCGACTCACCGCTCAAACTCTCCCGCCACCGCCAGCTGGTCGCACCCCACGATCTCCACCAGGCAGCGCGGCTCGATGTGCGGCAGCGCCGGCCCCCACGCGCCCAGCTCCGCCGGCAGCCGCAGCGCCAGCAGGCGGCGGCACGCGGCGCCCAGCATGTCGCTGGCCTCGCCGTGGTCGGCGCGGGTGGCCCAGGCCAGGCAGGCCCCGAGGTTTGTGGGGTCCAGGTGCTGCGCGCACACGCCACGGGCGCGAGATAACAATTGGCCAGTTGGTCACAGAAGCAGGAGGGGTGCATCAGCGCATACCGTAGTACGGTAGTAACGGAGTTTGGGCAGATGACGCCACAGACCCTGTGCCTGTCCTGCCTCCCAGTCCCGCGCCGGCGCCCGCCATGCAACGCCACCACACACCCCGCGCACCTGCGCCAGGAAGTTGACGCAGGCGCTCTGGACCGGCCCCACTCCGAGGTAGTGCGCGGCCGCCAGCACGTCCAGCGCATTGTCGCCGGTGATGCCGGTGTGCGGGCTGGCGTAGAAGTAGTCCAGGATCCATTCGAAGCCTGTTTGCCAGCGTGTAAATACAAGGTTGCTGCATTCAGCGGTATGGTGTGGTGGGGACGGCAGTGGTGGGGAGTGGGGTTCTGGTGCGGACGGGCCGCGGGCGCAGGGGGTGACGGGCATTGTAGGGCGTATGACACAGCGGCACACGTCCAAAAAAATGAGCCACCCCCGGCGGTGCCCCCGGAGAGCGAAGTCGGCGTGGTATGACGTGGCGAGAGAGCGCTAATTAAAGGGCAGAGGAAGGCGCCAGAGTGTTGGGGCCAGAGTGTTCCGGAGCGGGGGTTGCCGGGTGCAGCCGTGATGACTCGTACCGCCGCGCCGAGCCCCGTCCCCTCCCGCCACCTCAGCAACGGGCCTGCGCAACCAGAACTGCTGCAAAGCCACATGCAGACCCGGATATCGCTAGCAGTGTATCACATGTTCCAGCATGCGCTGTCGCCGAGCCCGGGGGCCTCGCCGACCGCATGGACATGGCCTGTCGCATGCGTCGCCGCGAGCGAACAACTCCACCCCGAAGCTTGAACGGCCTCACCTTTCTGCGTGACGTCCTCTCCCAGCGCCAGCTGGCGCTGCGGAGGCCCATCCTGGGCAGTGTCGTCACCGGAGTGAGGCGCCCGGCACGACACCGACGACAACGACCGCTCGCCCAGCCATCGCAGCAGCACGTCAAAATACGTGCTCTGTGATGCGAGAATCACTCTGTGCGCGGGGTAGCGCCTTCCGAACGCGACCAACTCGATGTCTGGGTGCAGGTCTCTCCTCGAGCTGAGCCTATTGCAGAAGCCTTCTAAATCTCTCATGGGGCCTGTGGTCTCAAGACCATGGCACAGTCTGCGGAATACTCGGCCGTGCAACCAGTCGAGGGGTCGCCCGCGCAAAGCAATCAGTTCAGTGCCTTTTGACGGTAAACTTGGGTTTGCAGTATGTGTGAACGTCTTATGCAAGGAGTAGCACTGTCATAATGCGTTGGTGGGAGGTTTACCATCTATACGCTGCGCCTGAGTATAGACCGCGTCACCGGTGCAGCACCGGCGCATGGTCTTCGCTCGACTTTCCGTGCAGTGAGCGGCAAGACCCTGTGTTGTCTCCAACACATGCTTTAATAACACAAATAGCTACATGCACTCGAATAGCTGCCCTTCTGGCGACTGCAGCCGACCACAGCTGTCGCGCCGGACGTGTGGTGCCAGGGAAGCGCCGGACGTTTTGGCGCCCACCCCCTGTGGCGCGCGCGTCCCAGCAGCCCCTTCAGCCGCAGGCACTGTTGCGCCCCGCGCGGTCGCATGTCGGATGCCATGTATCTACACCAACCGTGATTCCACTCGTAATGGGCTAGCTCATGGCAGCAGCAGCACTGCGCCGCTGCGTCCAATGGTGGGGTCTGGCAGGGTAGGCGGAAGTTGGAACGCCACCAGGCCGGGCCACCAAGGCACCAACCCACGAGTTCCTTTCAGGCTTTCAACAGTTTCATGTTGCGCGGCGCACGCTGGCGAGTTGGCTGGGCTTGTGGCTGATGCAAGCGCTGCGGGCGAACGGCACAACGGCACAACATTTTGAAAGCACTTCGCTAACGCATGTCAACTCGACGAGTACTTGACACGCATGCGGTACGGGTGGCCGTGCTGCGGAAGCACGCACCCTAACTCTAAGCGCCCTCGTGCGGCGCGCTGCTCCATCACACTGTAGCGTGGGTGTTCACATGCCACACGCTAACCCCGCATGCAGCGGACTTCGTTACCAACCCTAAAACAGCAGCCAGCCCATCCGCACCGCTCGCGTCGGCTGCCACCAGTCTGCGCTCCACCCTCATCGCCACCTCTACCCCCCCTGCCATCAATGGTGAAACGTATATGCTTCTAAATCATTTGTACACACGGACACAGCCCTCGCGCCCTGAATGCGGATAACCCATCCCTCACAGCGCACGCCGCGCACGCGCACGCCTCCGCGCCGCGATATCCACCCAATGCCAGCACGCCCGCTGCAGCGCTCCAACCCCCACTCCTCAGGCCGTTGCGAAGTCTCCCCACTCGTCCTCCGCATCCCCAGCGCCCGCCACCCTGGAACCGGCAGCTGCGATGCCGCCTGCTGCTCTCGAGGCGGGCTTCGAGGCTGCGGCCGTAGTCGCCGCAGGCCCCACCTTTTGCCCGGGCGGCGGCGGCGGCGCCAGCTTCAGCGACGCCACGCCCTGCGCTGCTGCGTCTGACCCCGCGCCGGAACTGGAGGTGCCGCTGGACGCGGAGCCGACCTCAGTGTCCCGCTTCTGCGCGCACAAGCAACAGACGTGCGGTAGGGAGGGGCAGGTTGCACTACTGGCACACCACGCGCAGCGTGCAGCATGTGCAGCATCGAGAGTGCATGGTCAGAAGGGCAATCATGGCATGGGCATACGTGGTGTGCGTTGGGTGACAGGCGCCGCCGCGCGGGTGTATGCCTACCATGCTGCCTATCTTCAGGGGGATGACAATGTTCTCTTTCAAGCTATAATCGCGCCTTTCACCTGCGTCACGTGTGCGGTGGACGTAGCGGAGCAGGCGGTGGCCGCCGTTGTGTAAAACATTAGCTATTGGGTATTGCAGACGGTGTAGCTAACACGCATCCCCATGTTAAAAACCGCATGCTTAGCTTTTTGGCTGCATGCTGTGTTCTTCCAAGCTTACATCCTCATCACCAGGCGCAGGCGCATTCCGCATGCCACGCCAAATCCGCACAATCTGTCGCAGCGTGTTCCAGCACTGGATGCGTGGCGGAGGTGCCGTGTGTGCGGGACCCCGCCCCAGCCCCGCCCCGCATCCAGCAAACACCATCCCGCTCAGCCCAAACACCCAGCACCCTCCCAGCAACTCGGCCCATAAAAGTACACAGCCCCGCATCCCTCGCCTCGCCCAACCCTCGCCGCCTCGCCGACACGCCCAGTATACCACCCTCGCCCGTTACCCCGCCCTCCGCGCGGTACCCACCCTCGCCGTTCTCCTGCGCCTCGTGCTCCGCCTTCATGGCCTCCGCCTCCTTCTTCCGCAACAGGTATTTCCGGTACTCGTCCAGCCCCGTGGTGAAGCCGGACGCGTCCGTGCGCTCCCTGTGTGGGCCGGCGCAGGGCGCAGGAGGTGCAGGAAGGTGAGGGTTGCAGAAGGAGCACCGCAGCATTGCTGGTGCGTTGGGGCCCAGGTGGGATGTAGGCAGGGACGTGGCCTGCAGCCCCTGATCGCCCTCGGGCCCGCCCTAGGCCCAGCTGGTCTGCCGGCCCTGGCACCACCACGCTGCATAACTGCATCACTGCTCGATCTCGCTTGACCGCTCCCTCCACCTGTCTGCCCCAGTCCCCACGTCTTGCCATGTGGCCGCGTGCAACGCGCCTTCGCCTCTGGCACACATCCCCGCAACCCAATGCTCCTATCACTGCGCAGGCCCCCACGCCCCTTCGCTTGGGTTTAGATTGGGCTGGTGTTTACAAGCCCCCCCAGCAGTTGCATGTCCCAGCACGGTCCCGGTCGTCTATCAGGTCCCGCGCGGCCACCTTGTCCTCGTTACCCGCTAGCGCCAGTGTCGGCGCGGGACCTGATAGACTACCGGGACCGTGCTGGGACATGCGACTGCCGGGGGCGTGGTGCGGGCGTGAGGACTAGGTGGCCACGCGGGACCTGATAGGCTACGTGCCCGGCCTTGAGGCCCTGGCCAGACGTGGACTCGCACCTTGCGTTGGCCGTCCCCATGCACGCATAGGCGCTACTCAAGCCCATGCAAAGCCCATGCCGACCTATGTTACAATCCCAACCCCGTGCACCGCCTTTGCCAGCTCCGCCCTCGACACGTGGCCCCATCCCCCGAAGCCGACAGCGGCGACGCGCACCTGAAGCCCAGCCCGATGAAGGCGTGCTTGGTGGTCTCCTTGTCCACCACCCGCAACACAAAGTAGCGGCTGCTGTCCACCACCGGCTCCACCGCCTGCGTGTGAGTATGCGTGGCGAAGGTGGGTGTTTCTTACTTGGGTAGAGCGCGCCGCCAAGCGCAGTGCAGGGTTGTGCGGGGCTTGGTTCCGCACACGCGTGCTTCACGGCCATGGACGTTCTCCCGGCAGTCTTTGCCGCGGGATGAGTGAAGGCCGCGTGCCGCAGCAAACAGTTGCGCTACCGGCGGCTGTGTACATTGCCTGTCGCCCGAGGAGAAAACCCTACGCGCAGCCCCCGCCCCGGCGCCGAAACCGCCGAGCCGCACGCGAGTTGGCGGCCTACCGTCGTCAGCGGCGTGCCGTCATCCGGCAGAGGGCACTCCGCGAAGAGTTCGGCTGCGAGCCAATAACAGGAAGGCCGAGACCGGAGGTCAGCGCCGGGACGAAAAACTTGTCTGGGGAAGGCGACTCAACCCGGGGCGGCATCGTTTGCTCGGTGTCCGCACCTGACTCCTGGTCGCTGAGCCGCACGAGCATGGTGTCGTCTATTGCAATCAGCTCCACTTTTAGCGCCTGCACGACAGCGCCATGCCACCGAAGCCGGGAGCAAGTCGATCCATGCGTAACACCCCATGTAGTCCGCAAGGTCCCGGAATCACAGCAAGCTTGTGACACGCGGCTGCTTTTCGCCTTGGTGTAGGCCGAGAAGCAGCTCACCTTGAACCATTTGTCCACGTCCCACTTGTCTGCTCGGTGCCCGCCGGTGCCCGCCGGTGGCAACCCGACTGCAAGTTTGCGACCAACTCAGAATCCGTCATAAAAGTACACAGGAAATTTTAGACAGCGGGACGGCGAGGCCTGGGCACCCACCATAGACATAGCCCTCTTTGCAGCTCCACTTTACGAGCTCCGTGCCTGGGACTGCATCCGTAGGCAAGCTGACTTTGGCAAGGCGGCTACGGCTCCCACCAGGGCCTGGATGCGCCCCCGAGCCACTTGCCCTCGGCCGCGGCCGAGCCGCTTCCCCGCGTGCTTCGTCCAGCTCTCCTGCTGCTTATAAAGCCCTCTCAAAGAAAAAAGGTTATCACTGTTGCATATGGCCTTCGGGGCCAACTCCGGAGCTTGCGAAACTTTGTCTCTCCGCAGTATCTCAAAATGGAGAAAATCGTAAGGTGATGTGTAAATCGGTTACAAGCTGTTGGGATGGAAATGATGTGTGGGGCTGGCGAGGAGCATGGACTGCTGCGCAACGCCAGCAGATCGAGACGTTTGACCGCAATGATGTGCCCCCCGGGGAGCGGCCAACCTGAGGCAAGACACAGCAAGGCACGTCAACAACGCCTGAGACCGGCTCCCATTCTTGACCCCACGCTGGCGGGAAAACCTGCAGTACTGCTTTGTCGTCCGACATGTACTTATTTCCACCGATGTATTGTGCACATGTGAGTTCGCAGACTCCGGGTTTCAACGCCCCGTGTGGCTCTAGCACCGACGGAAGGCTCCGCAGACTGTGGCCGGTGTGCTGGGGAGGGCGGGTTATGAGGGGAGGGCGTCAGCAGGGTTCGGCACGTCCGGTTAAGTCTGCCCGTCTACCCAGGAGTTGACCGGCACGCTGCGCCCCCAACGTTAGGGCGCGCACCCGCCGCCCGGGAGGCTTGGCGTGCACGTTCGGTCACGGTGTGGGCGTGTGGTACTCAATTACCGAAGATGCTTGAAGATTCGATTGCGCACGGCGTCGGGAGAGACTCAGTGCCGGCTGGATAGAGACCGCCTCGGATCGGCAGTCGACTAGTCGAGGCCAGGGTCCCCTGCACATGCACCATGTTCGTCCGACCCGCTGCATTCCCGCAGCATGGTTAATGCGTAGTAGCATGCGTGCATTTCCTGAAGTCAGATTGCCAGCCGGCGGGATGGGGATTGCAGTCTTCAACCACTCCATTACACTGCCACTTAAGACCTTCGCCCAGAGGAGGACTGTCCGTGAAACCGCTGGTGCCGCTACAAGCGGCACGCAGCAAAAACGCGACGCCGCTGCACCAGCCACTGCGCCCGGAGCGCCAACCGACAAGCCCAGGCGCCTAGCCAACACCACCGCCTCTTGCACCTCAAGCGCTCGCACCGCCAGGCCCGGCATCCGCCCCTTCCGCCCCCGCCGCCGCCGCGCCACCCGCCGCCGGCGCCGCCGACGCGTCGGCGACGTCCGCCTCCTGCAGGTGCAGCTTCCGGTTGAGCTCCACCAACCGCTCCAGCACCTGCTCGCTGACGGCGCCGTACCGGGCCACGTGCGCGCGCCGCAGCGCGGAGCGCGCCAGGGCCGTGAGGGGGCTGTCGGGGCCGTGCGTGGCCAGCACGTGGTCGTGGTGCCGTACGGCCAGGAGGGCGTGCAGGTCCGAGCCGGCCGACACCACCTCCATGGACTTGAGGCAGGCCTGCGGGGGCGGGGGCGGGGGGGGAGTGGGGCCGGTGGCGTGGCGCGTGTGTCGCCGTGTACGGCAGAGCAGACACGGCAGGGCGGTGGCGTACGGTTGACAGCGACTGAGGATGCGGTGGCAGCCGAAGCGCAGACGCTAGGACAGGCGTGGCGAGGGAGGGAGCGGCGAGCTCTGTGGCAGTGCCCGCAATGGGGTCCAGATGCACGAGCCACGCGCCTGGCGGCCCGACATCACGCAACGACCCAGCCTCGATGCATCGCCTGGCACAAACGCACATGCACATGCACACCCACACCCACACCCGCACGCGCACGCACACGCCCACACCCACACACGCATACGCACACACTCACACACGCGCACACACCCGCACACGCACACCCACACCCGCACACCCGCGCGCACGCGCACACCTGCAGCGCGCTGCCGTCCTCGCCCCGCCCCAGCGCCGCCGCGCAGCTGAACGCCAGGTCGTAGGCGTCGTACATGCTGGCGATGTAGTACTGCCGCACGTCAGGCGCAATGAGCGTCTTGCGGAACAGGCTGCAGGGTGTGGGGCGGCAGGCAGGCAGCGGGCCGCAGGTAAGGGGCGGCAGGCAGGGGGGGCGGCAGGCATGGGGCCACATGCGGCACGTGGCGGGTGTGGGCGCACCGTCTGCGCAATCTGCGCCCAGCGCGGTGCCGCCTGATGCACCGCGAGCGAGCCCGCGGCCGCCCGCTCCGGCAGCTGTCCTCGCCCGGCACGCGCTTGCCGCCACCCTGGCCCGCCTGGCCCGCCTGGCCCGCCTGCCCTCCCTCTTCCTGCCCGCTCCCCTGACTCCTCTGTCTCCTGCCCTCCACGCCTGCCCCCTGTCGCCTGCCCCCTGTCCCCGGCTCCCCTTCCGCGCGCGGACTCACTTGTACAGCTTGCGCAGCCCCGCCGCCACCGCCTCCGCCACCTCCTCCACCGCCTCGTTGTCCCCCATCGCCCGCGCCTCCATGAAGGCCGGCCCCAGCCGCTCGTCCAGCTCCTCGTGGAACTCCAGGAACGCGTCGTCCAGCTTGTCCACGTGCGCCTGCTCCGCCTGTTGTTGGTTGGTTGGTTGCTTGTTGTTGTGGTTGGTTGGTGGTTGTTGTGGTTGGTTGGTCGGTTGGTAGGTTGGGTGTCGGACAAAAACGGAAGGGCCGCCCCAGGAATGCGCGGGGTTTGCTTGGCGCGGATGCCCGCTAATCTGGGCGTTGTGCTTTTGGGTGATTGCAAGGGTGGTTGGGAAAGCGGCACAGATGGGGGAGGCGGCACGCGGCTGGGTCACGGGCAGCCAACACCCTCGGTGTGCGCCGGCTGGGTGCGCGGCACGGAAGGCAGGCGCCAAGGGGCGCGGGCGGCGCGCACATCAACCCCACCATGCACGGCGGCTTGGCCGGCACTGCAATCACATCAACTCGCTCCCGCCCCCTGCCCCCGCCCCACCTCGCAGCGGGCGCAGCTGCACTCGAAGCCGTAGTCGTCGGCCAGGATGGCGATGCGCTTGTTGTACGGCAGCAGCTGCGGGCGGCCCAGGTAGCAGATGGTCACCTGCGGATGGGGGGAGGGGGTCCATGCACGAATGATGGGGGGAGGGGCGTTGCAAAGGTGCTATAATGGAGGGGGGGGCGAGGGGTGTGAACACCAGCCCAAGCTTGAGCAGGCCCAACTGGGCGAAGCTGCAAGGATGCTTGGAGCAGGGGTGCAGAAGGCCCCGAAGACCAGCAGGGGTGCCTTCCAGCACGGGGCGCAGGCCCACGGCGTAAAGGCAGAGCTAGCGCTGGCTTTGTCGAACCCGCGAGCACAGGGGATGCCGCCCTCCCTTCCATGAGCCTACGTGCTCCAAGCACCGTTCCTTGCCGGCGGGGCCGGCGCCCTAATGCCCTCAGCCCGCTCCCGCCCTCCGCATCATGCCACGTCCACCGTGCTGATCAGCCAACCCAGCCCCGTGTGGGTTGCCCAGCCCCCACCCCAACCCACATGGGTTTTGGGTTGGCAACGGTTGCTCTGGGAATTGGAGATGGCTACTCCCCACACGCATTGGTTTGGTTTGGTTGGATTTAGCTTGGGATGGTGTTCACAACCCCATTCCCCCTCCCCTGCCGCCGCCCCCCCCTTTGCGCACCTCCTCGCCCCGCTGTATGGGCGCCACGGCGCGCACCACCATGCTGCCGCACACCACGTAGTTGACGGTGTTGGGGCAGCAGCTGTGGTTCAGCATCGCGAACTCCGGCCACAGCCTGCGGCGGCGGCGTGTACGGGCGGGGCGGGGCGGGCGGGCGGGCGGGCGGGCGGGGTATGCGGGCGGGGCGGGCGTGTGTGCGCGCGGGCGGGCGCGCGCAGCGGCAAGGCAAGGCAGCTTCAGGCGCGCGTCCGAGGGCCGCGTGCGGGGTCTGGGCGCGGTACGCGGTACCGCGGAGACACCTGGCCGCACGGTGGCACTGCCCTATGGTGCTGTATGGGCGCTGCACAGCAGCATGGACCCCCCCCCCCCCGCCGCGGCTCACCCGATGTGTCCGCGCGGCTCCTCGCCGCGGGCCGCGCAGCCCGCCAGGTCCTCGGCGTCGTCACCGAAGCAGTTGAACTGGCGGCACACAGGCGGCCAGGGCAGGGGCGGGGGCAGGTTTAGGCGCGGCGTGAGGCCGTGAGATCGTGAGAGCCCGACGGCAAAAAGTACAGTCAACGTGCCTCTCGTGTGTGCGTGGAGCCACGTGTTCGAATGGAGCGGCATCCTCGAGCAGCGCGGCGTCCCGGCGCCCTTGGGCACGCAGCGAGCTGGAGGTGCTGGGCTGATGCAATCCTGGCGGCGCCCTTACTCGCTACCTGCGCATGCCTGACTCCCCGCTTACTTACGTGCCTTCCCCACCTCGATCTCCTCATCCCCACCGGCCCCAGCCGCCACGTGCCCATGCCCCACACGACCCCACGACTCCCGCCACCCACCTTAACCACCTTGGCCAGGCGCGTCTGCTCCCGCCGGTCCGGCACCGGCAGCTCGCCGCCCTCCGCCGCGCCTGCGGCCGCCCCCGCCTCCGCGGAGCCCGCCGCCGCCGCGCCCTTGCCGCCGGCCTTGCGGCCTGCTGCGCCGCGGCTCGCCAGGAACCCCTTCTTTTTGGGCGCCGCCGCCGCCGCCGCCGCCGGTGCGGCCTTGGCCGGCGCGGAGGTGGAGGCCAGCAGCGGCTCCGGCGGCGCCGCCGGCCGGCCGTCCTCCGAGTCCGTTGCCGCCTCTGCAAAAAGATGGGCCGGAATGATTGCCTGATGTTGGGTTGACGCGGCACCCACCCAGACGATTGGACCCCCCCTCCCCCGGGACCGTGTGCTGGCGGCCCGTCGGCGGCCCCCACCGCACCCTCCGCAATGTACGGCATTTGGCCCACCCAGGTGTGCAGCACATGTGCCGCTCCCCGCCCCGCACACACGCACGCACGCACGCACGCACGCACGCACGCACGCACGCACGCACGCACGCACGCACGCACGCACGCACGCATGAGCACGTTTAGTGCTTGCCAAACCCACCCTCCGGCGCGTACGACAGCGCCGCCTTGCAGCTGCGCGCCGATCCGTCGTACAGTACGGAGAACCACTTGCTGCCGTACAGCCGCCGGTCCAGGATGGAATCCACCACCAGCTCGCCGTCGGGCCGCTGCCGTACCTCGCTGGTGACCAGCGCCAGCGGCGGCGTGGCCATGACCACCTCCCCGGGCTTGAAGTCTCGGGTTGCGACCACGCCGCGGCCCTTGCCTGGTGTGGGTTTGGGTAGGGATTGGGAATGGGAACGGGAATGGGGACGTGCCGAGCAGCGGCGCCCCAGCATGAGGGAGTGGGCGCGCGCCGCACCCCAGCTATTGGCACCCGCTATCTGAACTGTCGCGCTCATTAGCTCTTGATGGAGATAGACTCACCCTCCATCATCACCACCTGGACCCCGTTTATCTGCCGAGGAATCGGAGTGGCACTGGTCCACCACGCGTCCGCCGCGGCAGCCGCGGCGCCAGGCAACATGCCAGGCGCTGCGGCCGTCGGCACAGGGCTTGGCTGCGCTTCCGCGGCGGCCTGGCAGCATATTCTCAATCGGTGCAGTTGGCTGGGGCACCTCGAGTAGTTAGCAGGCCGGCTGAAGAACTTGCTTGCCGAATTGTGGCCGGCGCAAGCAACCCGCCCCCGCTGGCACTGCATGTTTGGCATTGATTGCGTTATATGTGTTATTAATATGGCGCTCAACTTGTCACCGTCACACAATTGCGCTACTTTGCGGAATGAATTGGCAGCTAACCTAATGCAGGCCGGTTCTAGGGTCGAACGTATGTGCTGTGTCTACTGTCCTTACTTGTATATCGAAATCCATGATGTTTTAAATAGCTGCCATAGTTTTCGCAAGCAAGCGTGGACAAAAATTCCCGAGGGGGAAAATGGCGCGCTCAGCGGAGGACCTGCGGCGCGCCATCAGCGTGTGCGTGGATGTGGGCGTCAACTCGAGCGAATGCGGCTACTGCGGAGGAGAGGACAGCTCCATCTCGCACGGCATGCCCGTCCGCGGCCTGAGCGTGTACCAGTACCAGGGTGCGTACGGTCGCGCCTCGCCCCGGCCGCTGCTCCCCTCGCAGCGCCGATCCTTGCCAAACGCTTCGTGGCGCCGTAACCGCTCGCAGATCTGATTGACCAGGGCTGGCGCCGCTCCGGGACGTACCTGTACAAGGTGCGGGGCGGGGCACGGGGCACGAGGGCATAGGGGCCAGGGGCCTGGCCTTTGGGGTTGGCAAGCTGCACACGAGCGGGCGCGAATCCCCGTCACGCGCCCGCTTGAGGGACCCACGACGCGGTGCGGGGCGGGTTCGTGCGGGGCGGCATGCCTTGCAACTGGCGCGGTGCAGCCGCTGGGGCCGGGCGCGCGGCTGGGCGCTCGCGGGGCCCAGCCTGGGCCCGGACCCCGCCCCAGCACCCGACCGCGTCGCCTCCGGCCCCACGCCCGGCCGCACACGCGTTGGGTTTGATGTGGGTCGGTGTGATGTGATTCAGCTTGGGCTCTGCTATCCAAGACCCGGCCGCCTCTACCTGCCGCCACGTGGCCCCCGCCTCCTGCCTGCAGCCCGACATGCGGCTCACGTGCTGCAAGCCGTACACCATCCGCCTGGACGTCACCCAGTTCCGCGCCGACAAGGCGCAGCGGCGGCTGGTGCGGCGCTGGCGGGACCTGCTGCAGCAGCCGGCAGGTGGGCCGGCGCTATCTGTATGTGTGTGTGTGTGTGTGTGTGTGTGTGTGTGTGTGTGTGTGTGTGTGTGTGTGTGTGTGTGTGTGTGTGTGTGTGTGTGTGTGTGTGTGTGTGTGTGTGTGTGTGTGTGTGTGCTGCGCGTGTGTGCGCGTGTGCGTGTGTGCGTGTGTGTCACTCCTGGGGGGCTGGGGGGCTGGGGGGCTGGGGGCTGCGGTCTGGGGGGAAAGGGAATTGTGTGGTCCAGTGCACGTGCCGCAGGCGGCAGGAGGCGCCGGGTTTGGGCCGCCGGCGCGCACCCTCAGGTCCGCCGTGCACCGTGCACACCCCAAACATCGATGTCGGCGCGTGTCCGTGCGGCCACGGACCACCCAGTGCCCTGCTGGCCTACACTGTCGTGCTGCGCAGGCACCCCGATTCCTGCTGGGCCCAAGGGCGCCGGCGCGGACACCGGCTCGGACGTGGGCTTGGATGTGGGCGCGGACGTGGGCGCACCGGGCCAGGAGCGGGCTGCAGGGGCCAGGACACAATCCGAAACAGACGCAGGAGCGGTGGCGGGGCCGGGGCCGCGGCCGGAGGGCGTGCGAGACATGGACACGATGGTGGGCGGTCCGCAGCGCGGCGCCCCCGCTCCCGCGGCGGCGGCCAAGACGGCAGCCCGGGAGGGCCTGGAGGCAGCTGCGACGGCAGCTGCCGCCGCTGGTGCCGTCGCCGCGACGGCGCCGGGCCCGCAGCCCGCGGCGCCGAAGCCTTCAGGGCCGGAGGGGGCGGCCACGGAGCGGCTGCGGCGGTTGGCGGAGGCGCTGCTGACGGCGGCGGTGGCGCAGGCGCAGGCGGCGGGGGAGCTGCCGGCGCCGGCGCTGGCGCGGCCTCCCGGCGCCGCCACTGCGAGTGCCTCTGGAGCAGGTGGTGGCGCTGGCACAGGTCAGGCGCTGCCGCTGCAGTTGCCGGCATCTGCCCTGGCGGTGCGTGTCTGCTCCGCCAAGCAGCGGACGGCGCTGCCGCCGGGTGTGAGGTTCACGTCCTCTGTAGCGTTCGCGATCACGGCGGCAGCAGCTACTGCTGGCGGCGGCGGCAGCAAGGCGGACCCGGCGAGCTTCAAACCAGCGCCAGGGCCAGGAGCAGGAGGCCCAGGGCCGGGGAAATCAGCGGCAGGATCAGCAGGAGGAGGAGGTGGAAAAGGGGCAGAAGACCGAACAGGGTCGGAAGCTGGTCCGGGCCCTAGCTCGGCGCGCGCGGGGCAGCAGGCGCAGGCGCAGGTGCAGGTGCAGGTGCAGGTGCAGGTGCAGGTGCAGGTGCAGGGGCACGGGGTGAGCAAGAGCCAAGCCAAGCGGCTGATGAAGCAGCAGCTGCTGCTGCAGCGGAAGAAGGGCAAGGCCGCTGCCGAGGGCGGCACGGGCGCGGACGAAGCGCCGGGCGAAGCCGGCAGCGGCGGAAGCAGAGGCGGCGGCGGCGGGGTCGCAGCGGCGGCGGCGCCAACGGCGGCCCCGATGGGACCAGCGGCGCAGGCAGTAGCTACGACCATTGCTGAGCATGCAAGCTGGCTGCTGCAGGGCGGCACGCCAGAGGCGGCTGCGGCGGTTGCGGCGGCGGCGGCGGGGGGCTCAATGTCAGCGGTCGCCGGAAACCCGGCGGTGGGGGCGGAGGCGCGGCAGCTGGGGATAACGGGGGTGTCCGCAGCAAACGGTCACGTCAACTTCCACGTGCAAGACGAGGCGGTGGCGGCGGCGGCGGCGGCGCGGTCTGCGGCGGCGGCGACAAGCCCGGAAGCGATGGAGGTCGACAAGGCGCCGGCGGCGACGGCCGCGGCTGGCGCCCAGGCGGGCGAGCCAGAAGGCGCGTTGGGGAGTCGGAGCGACGGCGGCAGCAAGCGCGGCCGGCGGCACAGCGCGGCCAGCCAGGCCAGCGCCGCATGGCCCGCTGCCTCTTCTGCCGCCGCCGGCGCCGGCGCTGATGATGGCGCGACGTCTGCCGCACCCGCTCCGGCTGCTGCTACTCCTGCTGGCGCTATAGCTACTGCCGCTGCTGCTACTGCTGGTGCTGCTGCTGGTGGTGCTGCTGCTACTGCTGCGGATGATGACGGCGCGGTGACGGTGCTGCACGAGCTGGCGGTGCCGGAGGGGCGGCTGCGGGTGGAGCTGGTGCCCAGCGGCTTCAGCGCCGAGGAGTATGAGCTGTACGTCAGGTGCGTGCGTGTGCGTGCGTGCGTGAAGACGATGCAGATGCAGGAGACTGCAAATGAAGTCGTTACCAAATGAGGGGGGGGTGCAAAGATGGTACATAGAAGTATAGTGGCGTAGATTAGGGGGTGGGTAGTCATTTGTAACTCCCAAATCAACCATGGGGGAAGGGACGGCGCGTGGCTGCGTGTGAGAGGAGGGAGGGAAGGTGAGGGAATCTAGCGTACAGCACACGTCCACCGATGTCCACCGCCCTGCGCCCACCCACACGCTGCCCGGGGTGCTCGCCGCGACACGCACGCATAGGGACTCCGTATCATCCGTAATGCCGGTCCGTGGCGTTTGTCGTCGTTTTCCCTTTTGTCACTTCTAACGCACGCAGGTACCAGGTGGCTCAGCACGGCGACGCGCCGGACGAGGTGTCCCCGATGGGCTTCCGCCGCTTCCTGTGCGACACGCCGCTGGCGGCCGTGCGCCGCGCCGCCGACCCCGCCGCGCCCGCCTGCGGCTACGGCTCCTTCCACCAGCGCTACCGGCTGGACGGTGCGTGTGCGTGTGTGTTGGGGAGCGAGCTCCAGCGGAAAACAACCGGAGACTGTGTATCAGTGTGCGCGGTGCGGTGCGGTGCGGTGCGTGTGTCCGTGTGTTATGTGTGTACTCCTGGGCGTGTTCGTGGTTGCGGCAGCGCGGGTGAGCCACCTTGCGACAACCAAAGATGGCCTAGAATGCTCGTGGTTCATTTGAAGCTGGTGCCCCACGTGTACGCCTGCCTGGGTGGTCGCCCGCCGTTGTCGGTGCCACAAGCGCGCGACCAGCGGAGGGGCCGTCGCGTGCATGCGCGCACCGCCCTGCAACCCTCCCAACTTATTGTGTGTACTAAAAAGATCGCATGGACGGCTACCGCCAACCGCTTGACCTTGCACGCACGCACACACGCACACATATCACCTGCCGCCGCAGGCAAGCTGGTGGCAGTGGGCGTGGTGGACGTGCTGCCGCGCTGCCTGTCCTCCGTCTACCTCTTCTACGACCCCGCCCTGGGGCCGCTGGCGCTGGGCCGGTTCACGGCGCTGCAGGTGCGCGTGCGTGCGCGCGCAGCAGCAGGGCGTGGAAGGGGTGGTTGTAATTACTGGGGGGGGTAGTTTTCTCCATTTCCAAAATCAACCGTTGCCAACCCAAAACCCATGTGGGGGAAGTAGCAGTAGCGGTAGTTAAAGGGATGCGATTGGCAGCAGCAGCGGGCGGTGGGGTGCGTGTCAACTGTTAAATGGGTTTGGTGCCCCTACCGCCCGCGTCACGCCACGCCAGCAGCTGTCCAGCAGGCCCGCGCACGCCACACCCCACACGCCCCACTCTCCGCCCGCCCGCCCGCCCGCAATAGGAGATCTGCTGGGTGCTGCAGCAGCGGCGGCAGCAGCAGCAGCAGCAGCAGCAGCAGCAGCAGCAGCAGCAGGCGGCAGCCCCCGGGCCGGCCGCCAGCAGCAGCAGCCCGGCCTCCGAGCTGCGCTACTACTACATGGGCTACTACATCCACACCTGCGCCAAGATGAGGTGCGCCCCACACATACACACTCGCTTGTATCTATCTCGTTTTGTATTGTTTCCGTGTCCGCTCTAACACACAGTGTACGTACCGCGAGCAGGTACAAGGCCGAGTACCGGCCTTCGGACCTGCTGTGCCCGCTGACCAAGGTGCGTGTCAGCGTGTGCACGTGGGTCGTGGCGCACTCGGTCACTCCAGTCGCGTGCCGGGCCAGGGCCAGGGCCAGGGCCAGGGCCAGGGCCAGGGCCAGGGCCAGGGCCAGGGCCAGGGCCAGGGCCTGGATGCGAGCCGTGTCTCGTGGCGCCTCCATGCCGCCCCACCCCCTGCCGTGCACCGCGCACCGCCACGCCCCAGTGGCCCACGCCCCCACACCGCACCCCACCAACAACAAGCACCCCGCTCTATCATTACGCAAACGCACACGCACACTTGCTTGCGGGTTTGGTCCGTCTTTTTTGTTATTTAACACTTGCTTCTAATGCACGCACACGCAGGTGTGGGTGCGCATCACGCCGCGGCTGCTGGCGGCGCTGGCCGCCTCGCCCTACCTGCCGCTGGCCACCCAGCCCGCCGCCGCCTGCTATCCCAACCTGGCGGCGCCGCCAAACGACCCCGCCGCCGCCCAGCCGCCGGGCGGCGCGCTGCTGCCGGCCCTGGCTGCGGCGGCCGCGGCCGCGGTGGCGCAGGCCGCCGCCCTTGCCGCCGCGGAGCAGCCGGCAGCTGAGGGCGCGGAGGAGGAGGGCGAGGAAGGGGAGGAGGGGGTTGACCGAGGCATGCCAACGGTGGGCCCCGACGTGGGCCAGACGCTGGTGGCGTTTTCGGGGCCGGGTACCCAGAACGCGCGGCCCATCCCGCTGCAGGTGAGGGATGGGGCTGGCGGCTGGGCTGGGGCAGCAGGGGGATGGCGACAGCCCCAGGCCCGGCCCCCGTGCCGCTTGCGCCCCCTTCCGACACGCGCGCTCGCTAGCCGCGTGACCTCCTGGCCCCATTACCGTACCGTATGTGTGTGTACCCATGCACAAACCTCGCGACCAGGAACCCACCCCGACTTGGCTTACGTCGTGTTAGCTTTCCTCTGCCAACTTGCCCAACTCGTGACGAACCCCCCACCCCCAAAAACCAAAACAGGTGCTCGCCCAGTTCGCTGCGATCGGTCGGGAGCCGCTGCGGCGCTTGGAGGTCGCCATGCGGGCGTGGCGGGCGGCGGTGGGCTGGACCGCGCCCACCCTGGCCTACGAGCTGTAGCTGTAGCTGTAGCTGTAGCTGTAGCTGTAGCTGTAGCTGTAGCTGTAGCTGTACCGGCTGTGCCGGGGAGGCCTCGAGAGCTGGGGAGGGCTGTAGCAGGAAGGTGTGTGTGATAGTGTGT
Organism: Chlamydomonas incerta; assembly: GCA_016834605.1. Classification (NCBI taxonomy): domain Eukaryota; kingdom Viridiplantae; phylum Chlorophyta; class Chlorophyceae; order Chlamydomonadales; family Chlamydomonadaceae; genus Chlamydomonas; species Chlamydomonas incerta. The sequence goes on along the minus strand of JAEHOC010000003.1, from coordinate 1,928,511 downwards.
GGTATGTGGCTGCGATCATGCATGCGGGGGTGGGGGCGGGGGCTGCGGGCTTTAGGCCGCAGCAACAGGCCGCAGCAACAAGGGGCGGCTGCTGGCTGTGGCAGCGAGGCGGCAGTGAGGTGTACGCGCGGTGGCAATCGGGATAGTGTTACCGTCATGGTACATTCCGAGTGGTTGAGGAGGTGGGGGCACTGAGGACTGCTGGAGAATGGGCCACTCTGAAGAGGCAGGTCTGGCCGCTGCGAGTGCCGCTGCAGTCGTTAGATGCTGGAAAGTAGGCCGCGCCTGCACGGCTGCCGGGCTGTGCGCCGGTGACGTCGCCGCTGCAAACATCCCCAACTCTTATCAAAGTTTGCACTACTGGCCACGCCGCCAGAGCTCCTGGAGGCGGGGAACATAACAGCACTGGGCACAAAGCTGGGCACGGGCAGATTTGCCGCTAGAGCGCACAGGTCGGGAAGGCGATGTGTGTGTTACGTGCCTTGGGCGATTGGCCATAACCCACGTCGGGCGTTGGGGGGGGGGGGGGGGGGGGGTCGTTGCGGTCGTGGATACGGAGCGCGCGCAAACGCTCGGCGACCGACACATCCGCTCTGGCCGTCTGGGAAAAGGCTGAGGCTACGCTGATGGCGAGTCGGTAACAGTAAGCTGACGACAAGCCTCCGACGTGCAGACAGACAGCCCCAGCCCCGCATGCCGTGTTGCGATCGTTTTTTGTGTAACCCAGGCAGCCCCGTCGCCACTTCGCACAGCTGATGCAACCGAGGGATATATATACAATTACGCGAAACGTTATGAGCTCTATCAGTTCTCCAGCTCTCTACGCCTTGCCGCTGTGAACTCTCGCCGTAGCCTCGGAGCGACAGCGCATTGTTGATCAATGTAAGTTTCATAACTAAAGCACGTTTTAGCCGTGAAGCTGTGCGAGCGAAAATCAAGTGTCCGAGCAAGAAGGGCTCCGCGCAATCTGTGCTAGAATGAAATGGATTCGTTGGGTGATTTTTATTTTCCGCACGAGTATATATCGCTTGGACTTCCTAGAAACGACAAACCTTGGGGAGCGGCGGACTGGCGATGCCGCGACGCTGTGCCCGCCTGTATAATATGATTGTATAGCGCCTGTTTCGTGAGTCTCAGAGGCATCCTCTGCCCGGGACGTGACCACGGCGTCGTGTTGTTGTCGACCAAGTTCGACACTGACACGTGTGCGCTCCTACACCTCCTTCCCCCCCGGCCGTCGCCGCGCAGAATGCGCTCGCGGAGCCACTGAGTGGACGGAGGGGTCGGCAAATGGGATTTGTCTCGCTGGCTGCAGCTCTGGAGGCGGCGGCAGCGCAGCAGCGTTCAGGCGGGGGCACTGCGCGGCGGTCGCGATGGGCGCCCTGCTGCTGCCCGCCGCGTGTCAGGGCGCACCTACATCAGCTCATGACACTGCTTCTGTTGGCGCTGGCCCCACTGGCTGGCCACAGCAGAGTCATGGAGAGCCTCACTTCTTGGCCACTGCTGGGTCCTCGTGACGTCGGGGGCCGCAGTAGCAGCAGCAGCAGTAGCAGCAGCAGTAGCAGCAGCAGCAGCCATGACAGCCACACGGCGGTGCGAAGGCGGTTGCAGGCGGACACCGACGCGGACGTGGACGCTGCTGCCGCTGCCGCTGCTGCTGCCGCTGCTGCGGCGGCGGCGGGCTACCCAACCGCTGGTGCAGTGCTTGTGAGCACGGCAGCGCAGCTGGTGGCGGCGATTACAGACCAGGCCGTGCAGGTGCGTCGGCGCACACGCACCCTGCTAGTACGGTAGTTGGGTGGGTTTGCGTGCGGCGTTCCTGGCTGTCTGGCTGTCTGGCTGTCTGGCTGTCTGGCTGGCATACATGATCGCGGGCGGCGGCCAATCCATCAGGGAGGTAGCTCGACATCGCTGTCCGTACGTGACGCGTGGATCCAGTGGGTGGCGGGCGCGCGCGCGCGCTTTCCCCACCGCCGACGGCGTTGCGCAGCACTGCTGATGGGCGGCGCGTGGTCAGCGGGGCGGAGACGTGTGTGGGCGGCTGGGGCTAGCTGGGGCTGTGGTGTGTTTGCGCCGGCGGTGCGGGTGCACCTGCTGCTACTGCTGGCCCCCACGCATGGCCCTCACATCCCGCAAGGCAGGTGCACGTGCACGCACATGCACATACACGATTGCACGTCGCGGCGGGTGCGGGTCTGCTGGTTACAGCCAGCCAGCATCCCCCTCTAACACCTCACCTGCTGCTCGTTCAGGTGGCGGTGGTGGCGAGGAGCATGGCAATGGTGGCGCCAGCGGCCGCCGCCGCCTCGTCGGTGCCGCTGGTGCTGGAGCTGCGCCGCAATCTCACCCTGCTCGGCGCCTACACAGACCCCGCCGCCTGGCCCATTCTCGACATCGGATACACGGCGGCGGCGGCCAACCTGGACGGCGCGGCGGTGGCGGCGGCAGCGGCGGAGGCGGCGGCAGGCAATGCGGGTGCTGTGAGGGCCGTTAAGGTGTGAGGCGGGGCTTCTGTTATTACCAAAGGGGCAATCCATGCGCTAGTCAGCCATCAGCAGCGGCAGCAGCCGCAGCAATCGCACCTGACGGTAGGTCGCGCTCCACCCCTAGATGCGCGCTTGTTCCAGTGATCCAGTGTTCCGCGTCCAACACACGCACACACACGCATGGATGGATCATGCATGTCTCTGGTTGTGTTTTCCTTGTGCTCTCTAACACGCACCCGGATGGGTCATGCATGCCTGCAAATGCAGGTTCGGGTTGCGGCCGGCTGCATGCTGACTTTACGGCACCTGGTGCTCCTGCATCCGCGGGAGGCGCCGCACTGGCAGGTGCGCACTTGCATGTAATATCATGAAGCACGGCGTCGCCCGTTCAGGCTAGGGCTAGCTGCTGGGCGCATCGCAATCATCATGCAGGAGCTGCGCTGCTTGCTGTCGCCTGCTGCATGCTCGCCAAATGCTCGCCGCACTGTTGCTGTGCGCGGGGTTGCCGTATGTGTGTGACGCGGTGATGTGTTGAAGAGCACAAGTACGGCCAGATGAAGCTATAAGCAGTACCGGTATGACATGGCACGGCTCTGCTGCTGCTCCTGCTTCGTGCGTAACGCAGTTCATGGGTCTGGATGTGATGGCGGAGTCGCCGGCGCCCAACAGCACCGCGCTGGCCGCCGCGTGGCCGTTCGTGGTGGTACACCAGGCGGCGCTGTGGCAGCGTGAGTGCAGCTGGGGGGGGGGGTGTAAACACCAGCCCAATCCAAACCAATCTAAACTAGAAAAGGAATAGGCAAGTGCAGGGGGGATGTAGATAGTATTGGGGACCGAAGTGCTTTCTAAACGCGAACGTGAACGTACGGGACGCCAGAAGACCGGGGTGCCGGTGCGGCGGTGGTGCAGCCGGCAGGTGGATGGAAGCCTGTACGTGTGCGTGCGTATTTGTGTGTGGCAGGCATGCAGCAGTCGTAGCACGCAGCTGGGCCCTGCCTGTACGGACCGGCGGTCGCTCGTGCATGACCAATCCTTGCGCCGCGCGCCGCGCACGCACACACGCCACGATCACCGCCGCCGTTGCTGCTGCGATAGGCTCAACCCAAAGCCAGCCGCCAGCCCCACCCACCCCACTGACTCACTGCTGCGATGGGGTCAACCCCAACCCATGCATCCCCATAACGCACCGCACCGCACCACCGCACGCAGGCGCCTGCCTGCCGGTGTCCACCAAGGGCGCCTCGGGCCGCAGCATCCCGCGGCCCCCCTTCATCCCCGGCGGCCAGAACAACACCGGCACGTACGTGCCGCGGCCGCCGGACTGCGTCAACGACACCGCCGCGCCGCCCATGGCCCGGTGCTGGCCGGGCAGAGGCACGTACTACAGCCAAGTGAGTCTCGCAATCAATCGCGAACATGTAGAACGCATGCTTCGCGACGGGTGGATAGCTGCTGGCGTGCGTGCACTTCAATGCTGGGTGCGGTCCACTTATTTTTACTACCGTACCGCACCCGTATCACTCGCTCCCGTGTTTGGAACGCGCATCACCCCTGTTCAATCAATCGATCGATCGATCGCCCCTCGCTTGCGGCAGGCCATGTTCTCGTACGACCAAGACGCCTTCAACCGGCAGACTCCCGCCGGCTACGTGATGCATCTGCTGGACGCCCCCTACTGGGTGCGTGTGAGAAAACAGGAGAGAGGAAGAGAGAGAACTGTGCATGCAATGCGGGGGCGTATTGGGTGCGTGCGTGCGTGCGTGCATACGTGCGTGCCAGCAGCACGCAAGGCGGGGGGGGGGCTCTCGCGCATCACGCACCACGCACGCCTGTTGTTGCTCTGCGTGTGCGTGCGTGCATGCGTGCCCGGGTGTGACCGCTGGATGCTGGTCTGCTGAGAAAGTGTGGAACATAGGTGGAGGCAGGTGCAGCGCATCACCGACCTTGATCACGTGCAGGGGATGGAGCCCCCGTGCATGCATGCGTCTGCATCGCCCCTAACTCCATGCCCCCACCCGTACTGACTGACTCCTGCCTCCTCCCGCCCTCGGCCGCCCGCTCTCCTTCAAACTGCCCCCAATCATCGCAATAACGCGCAATCAACGTGCCGTGCCCCCCCCCCATACACACACGCAGTGCGACATGCTCATTACGGACGAGTGTGTGGCTGCCAAGGGCAGCTACGCGGCATGCTTCTACAGCTTCTACCCGTACAGCAGCCGCGCCGCCGCCGCCGCGAACGGCACGACCTTCGTCGCCAACAGCACCACCGCCGCAGGCGGCGGTGCCGCCGCTGGTGGTGCTGCTGCTGGTGGTGCCGCTGCTGGTGGTGGTGATTCTGCTGCTGGTGGGCTCAGCCCGTCATCGCCGCCGCCGGCGGCCCAGCAGCAGCTGCTGGTGCCTGTGCTGGCCGGCGTGATCGGAGGTACGGCTGGTACGGCGGAGTTCGTACTGCTACTGCTGCCGCTTCTGCTTCTTCTTCTGCTCCTGCTGGGGTCGCGCGCTTGAAACGTGTCTAGGTATCAAATTATTGCGCTGCGCGAAAAACGCTACTGCTGCTACTGCTGCTGCTGCAGGTCTGGTGGGCCTCGCAGCGCTGGGCGCTGGGCTGTCCGCTGTGATGTTTTACCGGCGGCGCCGGCGGCAGCAGCAGGAACAGCGGGATCAGTGGGGCAGCTGCAGTGGCGGCGGCGCGGCGGCCTTTGGCGCAGACGGCCAACAGCAGCAGCAGTGTTCGTTTCTGAAAGGCGCTGCCGCCTCCCCATTGGCGGCTGCGGACTCGTCATCTGCCTACTCGAGCCCGGGGCCCGCACAAACGGGGAGCCACCATGGTAGCTGCTCTGCGGATGCCACGCTTCACGCGCGCTACTCGCCTGGAGAGCAACCAGCGCAGCAACAGCAGCAGGCGCCCAGTGCCGCCGAAGCCGCAGCAGCAGCAGGCATCTGCTTAGCCGGCAAACATCACGCTGCGGCATCTTGCACAGGTGCGCTGCGGAGTCCCGCCGGTCGGTGGTAGCTGCTGCGTGCGTGCTGCTCGCTCCTTTGCATTTCACTCGTATGCAATGCGGTAATGCGGGACGCACTGGGACCCGGCAGGCGGCACACGCGCTTGGGGGTGCGCACGCAAGATGGTCGCCTGATGAACGCCTTGTGTTGTGTCTCGTGTGTGGCCGGCCTCGCCTCGCTGCGTGCTGGTTCCGCTCGCTGAGTAAGGGATGGACTGCTCAATGTGCAGCTGTGAGCGCGCGGCGCCCGTAGGGCCGTAGGACCGCCGAACATGTACGCGTGTGCATGGGCATTTCCTAGGAAGCGATGACGCCCATGACGCGCTCTTACTTTGTTTTGCGCCCCACAAAACGCAGACCGGATGAGTGCGCTGCAGACTATGCTGACGAATGCGGGCGGCCCCCGTGAATTCACGACTGAGGTGAGCGCCGCAGTCGCGTGCTGACTAGAGGGCACAAAGGCCGCGAGGCAAACCCGGGTACAGGAAATGACCCGCTGTGTGTGCGCGAGTGCCCATTCGCTTCACAATCCTTCCGCTGCCTGCCGCACGCCCTTATCAGGAGGAGCTGGCGCTGGTGCCCGTGACGCCGCTGACGCCCTTCCATTCCCACATCCCGCTAAACGTAAAGCTCGGCGACGGTGGCGACGAGGTGCGGCTGCTGCCCATCACGCTGGGCAAAGGTGCGTGAGTGGATAATGTGAGGTGGCGGCGGGTTGTTTCAACTTCTGGGTAGGTGTGCATTCAAGTAGGCAGCAGGACCCGCGTTGGGTACAACACTCTGGCTTATCTCTCACACTGCCGCCCCGAACGATGGTAAAGTTTCAGGCCTGAATGAAGGTCTCGTCGAGCCGCGCTGCTAGCGGCTGGCCCCTTTCCCGTGTTTGATTGCCTTTCCCCTCACCTGACAAGCCCTGACCTAGATGGCCACGCCGGTGGCTCTGCCGGCCTGTCCCCAGCGCCATCCAACAATCGATCGCCGTTGCTTGTTACTTCCCGCACACAGGCTCGTACGGGCGCGTGGTGCTGGGCGTTTGGTGCGGCCGCCGCGTGGCCGTGAAGCTGCTGCACAGGGGCCTCTTCAACGCAGCGGCGGCCGCGGACGGCTTCGGCGGGGCGGCGGAGGGCTTTGGCGGCGGCGCGGCGGTGGGGTGTACGCCAGTGCCGCAGGGTGCCGTGGCGGACCTACCGGCGGCGGGTGTGCCGGTGTCGCCCAACCCGGACGGCAGGGCACACGGCGTGTGCTGCGCAACCGGAGCCCTGCTGTCAGCCTCAGTAGCAGCAGGTTATGCGGCTACTGGCGGTTGGCCCACTGTACCCGTCGGCTTCATCACTGCTGGCGGCGCGTCAACGAGGGCGCATGCTGCTGCTGCTGCTGCCCGGGGCGCCAGCAGCGGCCCCGCCGCCGTCGCTGGCACTAATGGGCAGCGGATCGCTCCCGCCCGCCCTTGCGCTCCCGTTCCAGCTGCCGCCACGCATGCAGCAGCAGACAGGGCTGAAGCGGCTACAGCCTCATCGGCGCCATCTGCTGCAGCAACCTGCGCGGCCGCTGCTGGCACACGGGCAGCAGCAGGCGCCGAAGCAGCAGCCGAAGCGGCGAGACAGACTGCTACCGCCGCCGCCGCCGCCGCGGCAGCGCCAGTGCCGCCATACTCGCCGGGGCCTGCCGCGGCAGCGCTGCTGGCGCTCGCAGCGGCCGAGGTGCCTGCGGTGCTGTCCTCGTCGCCCTGGTGGTGGGAGGACGCTGCAACACCCGCGGCGGCGGACGCTGCCGGCCGTGCATCACGAGTAACCCCGCGGCCCGCGGCAAGTGTGCAGCAGATAGCTGCTCCTACTTGCGTTGCGCATGCTGCTGCTGCGCAGCCGCAGCCGTGGAGCCAACAGGATCAACGCGGGGCTGATGGGGCCGTGGTGCCGATGCCCGCGGTGCCTGCTGGTGAGCGGGGCGTCGATGCCCCCGAGGCCCCTGGCGCGCCGGCAGCAGCAGCAACGGCGGCAGCAGCAGCCGCAACAGCAGCAACGGCGGCAGCAGCAGCCGCAGCAGCAGACTCACCGGGTGCTGCTCGGGTGCTCGACCTCGCCAACATACGCGCGGGCGGCTCCTCGGTCCTGGAACCCACCACGGGCGGCGTTGCTGCCAGCGCCCCCCGGCAAGCTCCCCGCCGGCAGCCGCAGCCGCGCCTGGAGCAACCCCTGCTCTTCGACACGAACCCTGGAACGGCGTTGGCCACCGGCGGCAGCGAGCTCGGCAGCGTACCACATAGCGCAGCCGGCGGCGAACGTGGCGGCGCCGTCGTGGCAGCGGGCGTGGCAGTAGCGGCCGCCGCACGGTGCACGCCGGACGGCGTGCCCCTGGTACCACTGCCACCGCCGCTGGCGCCAGTGGCCCAGGCAGCTGCAGGTGCCTCAGCGCTGGGGCTGCCTGCTACTGCTGCTGGTGTTCCGGCAGACAAGGACAGCGCGGTGCCTGCTAACGGCGTCGTGGGGGCCACAGCGCCGGCCGTGCAGCACAGTGAACAGCAGTCGCTGCAGGAGCAGCATCAGCAGCAGGAGCAGGAGCTGGCACGTGGAGAGGACGTGTTGGATGGTGACGTGGCGTCATCAGCAGCCACGGGGCCTGAAGGCCAGTGGGTCCCCGCAGCGGCCCTCGATCCGCTGGAGGTGCCGGCGGCCGGTGCCCCCGACGCGGGCTCGGCGCTCACGGCGCTGCTGGGCCCGGAGCCCTCTGGCGGGTCGGAGGGAGAGGCGGCGCGGGCGCGGGCGGCGGCGTCAGCGGCGCGGCGCCGGCAGCCGGTCAGCATGGGCCACGCGGTCCGGTGCAGCATGGCGCAGGAGGTGGAAGTGCTGGCGCGGCTGCAGCACGCCAACATCGTGCAGCTGCTGGCGGCGAACCTCAAGTGGGTGCCCAGACGGGGGGCAGTCATCCATGTGGCCGTTTCTATATGAATAATGTGAAGTGCCGGGGGCCGGAAGGCGTGTAGATAGACCTTGCCACTGTTGTTCGTACGTCGTGCGCGGATGCGTACCGCGCCGTACCGCGCCGTACCGTGCCCTGCATGGACTCCGGAAACTGTCATGGGGGTTTCTGGCAGCTCGCGACTGCGGCGCTGAGTGCTGCCCTGCCGTGTGTTGCCACGCTCGCAAATTTATTCCAACCTGCCCCCCCACCTTCTGCCCGCCGCAGCCCTGCCTGCCCGTGCCTGGTGGTCGAGCTAATGGACACATCACTAGAAAACCTGTTGTATGGCAAAAGCAGTTGGGGCAGCGGCGTTGGGCCGCACGTGGCTCCTGGCGGCTGCACGCCGCCGGTGCTATTGCCTCTGTCCAAGGTGCGCATGGCTTACCGCGATGCGGGCAGTGATATTTACGCGCATCATGATTGCGACATTACAAGAAGGGACAGCCCGACCAAGCAAGGGTGCATCCAGGCACCCAGGCATTAAGCTGTTGTGTGTTGATGAGTGACGACACGCCCACCACACCTGCGACCCCCCTTGTCCGGCAGGCGGTGGCGATCGCGCTGCAGGTGGCGCGCGCGTTGGCCTACCTGCACCCCACCATCATCCACCGCGACCTGAAGGTGGGCGCCCGGGTGTGGCCGTAGCCATCCAAGAGGCCGCTGTTTGGTAAATCGAGAAGTGCGGGGTTGGGGGCGCCGCGGGGCCCGGGGCGGGGCCGGGGCCGGTTCGGGCCCTAGCAGCGCCAGGGGCTCGAAAGGCCAGGCGCGCTTCCTTTCTGCCGCGCGGCCCGACTGTGCCAGCTGACTCCATCCTCGACCGCATACACATCCACAAACACACACGCACGCCCCCGGCCACCCACCCAACCCCCCGCCCGACCCGCAGCCCGGCAATGTGCTCATCTCCAACGCGGGCGCGGCCGATGACCAGGTGGTGGTCAAGCTGGCGGTGAGTGTACGGCACCGCTGGTGTAGGGTACGAACCGGTGGTGTACGAACCAGTACGAGCCGGGCCCAGGCTCATAGCCCACAAGCTAGGCACGCTTGCTCCTGGCTCTGGACAAAATGCCCTTACCACCCTTGCAACCCCCTCGGATGCTGCCTGCTGGGCGCAGGACTTTGGCCTGTCCCGGCTGCGTGAGACCGCCCTGGTCACGCAGGACCCCGAAGTCGGCACGGTGGGTCGGCGGGTGCCTGGTACCACCCACGAGGGGTGTTTCAAGCCGGCACGCCGGCGAAAAGGCACACGGGCGCGCACGCGCGGATGCTGCTTCTGTGCGTGGGCTTGGCGTGGGCATGGGGATCTCCCTCGTACGCGCAACCCCCCTCGCACAAGCGCAACAAGCGCAGACTGCCATGTGCCGCTCCGGATGCATTGCCCTGCGTGTTGCGCCATGCGCATATACGGTATGCGGCGTGACGCGCGCTGCTGCTGCTGCTGCTGCTGCCGGCCTGACCCGCACCCCGCACGCACTGTCTGCAGGGCCCCTACATGGCGCCCGAGTGCTTCGACGTCGAGAACTACTCCATCCTGGACCGATCGGTGCGCCTGGGCGGTGTCTGGGCGGTGCCGTATTCTATTGGGTGCGGGGCAAGGGTATCACGGGGCTCCGCAAGCACGGAAAGGATGTTGGCATCCACCCCTCACCGCTCTGCACCGCCTGACCTATCGGGCACTGCCAGCTGCTGCCCTCGCCCATCGGTAACTAATATCGCGTGCCTTGAAAGCTCTTTCGCCCAACGCTCGCTCGCTCGCTCGCTCCGCCAGGACTGCTACTCGTTCGGCGTGCTGCTGTGGGAGCTGGTGTCGCGGCGCCGGCCCTGGGCGGAGCTGACCATGATGCAGATGGCTGTGGCGCTAGTGGTGCACGGCGAGCGCCTGCCGCTGGAGCCGCTGGTGGCGGCGGGGGCGCCGCCGCGGCTGCAGCGGCTGGTGGCGCAGTGCTTCGACGTCGACCCGCTGCGGCGGCCGGCGGCGGCGGAGATCGTCAAGGTGCTGCAGCTGGTGCAGCAGGACCTGCGGAGCAGCGCGGACAGGGGGTGAGGCGGATTGTGTGTAGGGGGGTGGGGGGCAGGGGGTGGGTGGGTGGGGGGGATTGTGTCTATCAGATGTGCAGAAGGGTGCGGGTGTACGGCGTACGGCGACGGCGGGTGGAGGGGTGCAAGGATGGCTGGGGAGCGGCGGGTGGATGCGCGCAGGATGTATGGCAGCCCCGGGTATTGCGAAGTCGAAGAACAAGGTATGCATGCACTGACCTAGGTCTCTCGTCCATACATCGACGGCAGTGTGGTGGACACGAAAGTACTGGTGCCGTGCTGGCACAACCGCGGGAAGCTGGAATGGGTGAAGCAAAGGACGTGGGAAATGGGAAATGGGAAATGGGAAATGGGAAATGGGAACGTAGTAGTAGCGTTGCGCAGCACTGCATCCGGTACTTTTATCAGGTGTAGGGAGGTGCGAGGAGGGCCCCGGGCTGCCGCCCACCTCTGCCGTCATTTCGTGCTACATGTCAGATCTTGCGTGTGTGCGGTTGCCGTCAGTGATCCCCTGCTGCCAGGCGACGGGTGAAAAGTGCTCCGGTATTCGCTGGTGAGGTCGCAGGCCCGTGCGCGTGCCTGTGGGTTGCCGCGGGGCCCCCACGCTGCACCTGCTCTACCCCCTGAGCACGGTCGCTTGCTGCCGTTGCGTTGTGTTGGTGGAGCGGTGTGTCGGTTCGCAGTTTCGCACACGGGCTCTCGAAGATTACATGAGTTCGATGATACCATGCTTGGTCGTGTTGAGTTCATTTGGGTTGCAGCTGGGGAACTGCTGTTGCCCACGCTCTGCACTGCCCCCGGGCCACGCCCCACCTTGACTCAGCGCGCGAACCGGCGCGAGTACCGGTACCACGCCGCACTTGTAACTGCGCCGCCACTGCTATTGCGCCGTCACTGCCACAAAAATGACCGCAACGTCTGCCTACGCTAAGTACCCCGGCCTGCGTCCGCGGCATCAAAAAACAATCAGCGTCGACAACACACCAACCAGGCTCAACCAGGCAACCAGTCCACGCAGGGGTCGCAGGCCAGGGCCCCATCCCCCCCAAGAGCCCAACGCTTCGGCTGTAGCAACAAGCGCAGGCGCAATACGATCGTGGTTACATGTGAGCTCAACGGAGTCAACCTGCCCGCCATGCCCTCGACCGACCATATGCCCGATGCACATGCACTGCCATTGCTACTACCGCCGCCCCACAACGGGCGTTCCACACTGCTACTGCCGGCGCTGCTACTCGAACGGCAGTAGCGAGCCGAAGAAGAAGTGCTGCATGATGGGGAACTTGGACAGCACCTCCACCTGATACATCTTCACCATGCCGCTGTTCACCTGTTCAACAAAACACGAGAGAGGGAACACGCAGACTGTGACTGCACCTGTGTGTTTGTTTGGGAGTAGTTCCTTCCGATTCCCCAAATCAATTGACCATGCCGCTGTTCTTCTGCGTGTGTGCGTGTGTATATATAGGGGGTGGCGGGTGTGTTTTGAGGGTACCTCTTTCCAGCTCCCCAAATCAACCAATGTGTTTGGGGGTGGCGGGTGCGGAGCGAAGTGCCCGCCGCCTGCCCACCTTGGCCCACGTCGGCACACAGCTGATGTCGTTGAGCATTGGCGACGTCTCCGCCAGCGACCCCGTCTTCACCTGCGGGGGTGGAGGGTTTGCCACGCGGGTTCCATGCATGATAACGCAAAACGAGAGCGTGTCGACAGGCGTGAGGGCGGCCCGGTGGACACCAGGACTGGCCTCCCGCCACGACGGGCACACGACCGCCCTGCATCCCAAAAGCTGAAGCGGCAACGCCCCTGTGCCACGCCCGCCTCCACACAAACCTGCGGCTCCCCCCCTCCGCCCAGCCCCCTCCCCCTCCGGGCTCCCCCTCCCAGCCCCCACCCTCACCCACGCACCTGCTTGACGAACTTGATGCAGCCCAGGTACAAGTACGGCCCCGCGTAGGCCTGTGCGGTGTGCGTGTGCGAGCGCGAGTGAGTGTGTTAAGTGTGAGTGCGCAAGCGCGCGTGCTAAGGTGCAGTCGCAGGGTGCGGCAGGAGTGCGGCGTGTGCGTGTGCCATCCACCGAGTGATCATCGGCAGGTGGAACATGAATACGTGATGAATGCGGAACATGGCCCCATGCCGCTCCTGTCGCGCCGTGCCTGTCCACCCGTACCCACCCCCACACCCCACACACCCATACCCACACGCCACGCCCCCCCCAGTATACCTCCCCCCCACACACCAACACACCCACACACACCTCCCAACACACACGGACACGCCCTACACACCCCCAGCCCCCCCCAACGCCCCCCACCTCCAGGATGTCGGGGTTGTGGATGGACTTGGGCTTTATGAGCGGGTGGCCCACCAACTGCGAGGCACCCCAGATGAAGGGCAGGAACTGGTAGTCGTCCAGGCCCCACACGCCGTGTGAGCCCGCCGGCTCCAGCCTGGGGGTGGTGGTGGTGAGGCCCGAAAAGGGGGGTTGCAAACGTGGTAAGTGCAGCAGGGATTGCGGAAAGAGAGGTTGCAAAAGTGGTCAATAAAACACAGTCTTGGGTGTGGACGGGGTTGCCGCGGCGGCTCTCGTTCAGGGCGCCGTGCTGCTGCAGGCTCCGCGCGTCCGCCCCAGCGTCCTTCCACCTGTTCTTCCCATCCTCCTCTCGCCGCCCCTGCCCCCATCCTGCCCCTCCCCGGCTCTCCTCCTTCAGATTCCGCTGGCGTCCACAGCCCCCCTCCCCTCCACTCCCCCCCTCACCAGTAGGTGGTCTGTATCCTGCCCCCCTCCTCCCCCCGTGTCCTCCCCCCCCCGGTCCCGTTACCCTGTATTGTCGCAAACTGCACCTGCCTGTCCCTTGTCTATTTTCGCTTGGGTTTAGATTGGGCTGGTGTTTACAACCCCCCTGCCGCCCTCCGCCCCGAAGCTCACGAGCGTTATACTGCTCTGTATTGCCGCGAATTGCCTGTCCCTTGTCTAGTTAAATTGGCTTAGCTTGGGCTGGTGTTCACCCCACGTGTTCACCCCCCTCCCCCTCCGCCCCTCACCAGTAGGTGGTCTGTATCTTGCGCATCAGCTCCAGGTACTGCTTGAACACAACCAGACCCAGGCCCTGGCGGCAGCGGCAGAGGCAGAGGCAGCGGCGGCCAGCATAGAGGCAGCGAAGGGGTAAGCGGCACAATCGAGCAATCCGAGAATTCCAATCGTTAGCCGCTCATTCATACATAGCTCACACAGCTCAGCAGCAAGACCACCCGCCCGCCCACCCACCCGGCGTCCCACACGCAGCAGCTATCGGTTCACCGCCTCTGGCCGTGCAGGGCTACCCCAGCTGGCTGGGCCCCTGCCTCCCTTCTCCTCCCGCTCGGTTGGTCTAAGGTAAGCTTGGGCTAGTAATCCTCCCCCCCTCCCGACCCCTGGACTTCAGTGCATCCTGTGCCGTTTCCCCAATGAATTGCCTCCCCTTCCCTCCATCCTACCTCCCCCCGCTGCAAAGCTCTGCCCAGTGCTTTGGGTCTGGAACATTGCCCCCCAATGCTGGTACACTTCCATGTACCATCATTGCAACCCCCACCCCCGCCAAACCACACACACACACCTGCCGGTCCGCCTCGCCGTACACGCCCAGCTTGGCCAGGCAGTACAGCAGCGCCACAAACTGCGTCTCGTGCCCGGTGCCGTAGTCGATGCGCGTGGCGTTGCCGAAGCTGTCCAGAAGGTACGGCAGCAGCTCCACCACCGCCGCCGCCCGCTGCTGCTGCTGCTGGGTTGGCGAGGGCGAGGAGGCGGCCGGGGCTGCAGCTTCCGCGCCGGCGCTGGCGCCGGCGCCACTTGTGCTTGTGCTGGCGGCTTGGCCCGGCTCCGCCTCGGATGCGGATGCGGGCGCGGGCGCCGCAGCCGCCTCCCCAGACCCTGCCGCCGCCGTGTCGGCCCCCACTCTCCCCGACGCCTGTCCCGCCTGCTGCTGCTGCGCCTGCTGCTGCCCGTCCGCCCCGCCCTGCTCCTCGTCGGGGCCAAACAGGGACGCCAGCAGCAGCGGCCCCCGCTCCGTCAGCCGGGCGTGCCAGGTGCGGAACGCCGGGTTGCCGTACCTGCGGGTAACGCCGCGCACAGCACGGGTCGTGCGACCGTTCACACGGTGTGGGGCACTGGGGCGCCCCAGCCCTGACCAAGCGCGGCGTACTTATGTCGACCTGTCACCCTTCATCGAGGGCCTGCACACCCCTTGCGACGCCTCAACCACCTGCTCCGCCTCCCCGCCCCCTCCTCCCCCTTCCTCCCGCTTGACACCATTTGCAAAACACCGTCACATGGACGGCTACCCCCCTCCCCCGCCGTCTGCCGCACCTGAGGCTCTGCTGCTCCGGCGGCACCTCGTCCACCAGGCGGCTCAGCTCGCCCAGCAGCGCGCACATGCGGCCCACCGCCGGCGAGGGGTGGTAGCTCGGGTCGCCGGCGGGCCCGGTGCCGGCCTTGCGGCCCTGCACCGCCTCGTTGATGGACAGGATGAAGGCCATGAGGTCCTGCGCGCGGGGGGGGGGGGGGGAGGGCGTGTGTGTTTGTGTGCATGGGGGCTGCAAGGTTAAGAGGCTGCAAGGTTAAGAGGCTGCAAGGTTAAGAGGCTGCGGAGCATGGGTATACGTGTGTAGCGTCCAACTCCTACGGTATACGCAAGTTCCTGCTCACAAGCTCCTACACCCGCGCCCACGCCCGCGCCCACCTTGACGGTCTGCCCCTCCAGGAACATCTTCAGGTCCTCAGCAGTCATGATGCGCTTGCGTGCCGGCATGAACCCCAGCCTGCCGCCTCCGCCGCCGCCGGCCGCCACGCGCGCCGGCATGCGCGGAGCGCCCGCGTCAATGACCGCCTCCGGCGCCTTGCGCGGGCCCGCCATGGTGGCGGCGCTCGCCGTGGCCGCCGCCATTGCGGCGGCGCCGGCCCCCGGCGCCGGCATGCAGCCGCCGGCGCCGCCCATGAGGGAGAGGGAGAAGGTGGCGCCGGCGGCGGCGTCGCCGCAGCTTAGGTCGGCGCCTAGCCGCGGCAGTTTGATGAGGTTGTCACCCGGGAGGCGGAGCGCGGCTCCGCCTAGCCCCAGGCTGCCTGCCGGCGACAGACCGCTGGAGCTGGTTCCAGATCCAGATCCCGAGCCGGAGCCGGAGCCAGAGCCGGGGGCGTGGGGCACGGGGTGCGCCCAGGGCGCGGCCGTGGGGCTGAGCGTGTCCTTGGTGTGGTACGGCGCCGAGGTGGGGAAGCCCGGCGAGTCGTCCAGGCCGTCGGGGCCGTGGCCGTGGCCGTGGCCGGTCATGGTACCGGGGGCTGCCGCGAGTCAAGGACTGGGTGCCGCTCGTGCAGCCTGGGGGTGCTGCTAGTCAGCTCAACCGCTGGTGAGCCGCCGGCAGGCTTTGAAACTAGGAGGAATAGTTCGCCAGAATAGGTGGTTGTTTTGAGACTGCTCCCTTTCAGCCGTTTGGCTTGAGCAATTCCGTGTCGGAGACTGGTGCGCGGCAAGATCACAACAGCTTAGTTTATGCTTTTTGATAATGTTTCCAGTCAGTACTAAAAAGCAACCATACGCACAGCAGCACCAATTGAGTCGACCTTGGCGCAATAACAGATTTCAGTGCAGCCTGGTTCTCGTTCCTACGTTGCGTAAGCTCTGTACGTGAGCGTGTATGTACACTAGTGTAGGATGCATCGTTTAACTCCAATGAAAAGCGAGGAGGCGAAATCCGCCATGAGGGACTCATGTGTTGGGCTTGGCTGTCTCATAATTTCTTTGCGAGAATCGCACTGCTCTGGCCGCCTGCATACATACTGAACTGGGCTGGCACTGGTTTAGCCAAGAAACACACCGCGGGGCAGTTTATTTAGGGCAATCCGACGTCCGCGGGTCCTGCAAGTTTCAGTTTTCACGAGCGGACGCGCGCGCGACCTCAGCCACGGGCACAAGTGACATCATGCGCAGGCAGTGGCTGGCGCCGCTGCTGCTGGTTTCATGCTTCGCCGTCGCGCTGCGGGGCGCACTGGCAGGCGAGGGTAGGTGATCACTGCTGGCGTGCCCCCGCGTGCACTCGTTGGATGACATCCAGGCGTCACAGGCGGCGCTACCGCGCAACGCTGACTCTCAGTGCAACAGCATCACTTTGAATGCCGGATCCGCCGCGTGCCTTACCTCCCGGGCTTTACCAACTGTGCTCCACAGGCGCCAAGTGCGGCGCCGCCGCCCCAGACCCCCTTTTGTATCGCGTCCTGAATCTGGAGCCCAACCAGCACCTCAAGCAGCTTTCAGAGGTGACCGCTTTATACCTGTTGGCTACGAGTAGTCGTTCTGGCAGCCTCGCGCAGCCAACGTATCAACAGCCTTGCGGGGCAGTGCCCATGCATGCGGGTCCTCTCTCGAAGGGTCGCCATTTAACCGGTGTCTTCCACGGTATTTGCACCTGTGTAACGACATTTGCACCTGTGTAACGGCACGTGTGACGGTGCCACTGGACCCTATGCCATGCTTAATCACATATGTGCTGCAGATCAGTGACACCGAGGGCTCCCTGGCGCGAACCTTCTTCTCGCCCGCACACCGCAAGGCGGCGCAGCAGGTGCGCGCCGTGTTGACGGCCACAGCAGCAGCAGCAACAGCAGCAGCAAAACAGCAGCACCTGCTGCAAGCGGACTCGCGCCGGGCCCGGGGCCCGCTAACACACTTTCACGCACGTGCTAGCAGCCGGGGCTTGTGAAGCCCTGCCACCAGCTCGCCTGCCCAAGCGCCTCCCAACCATCCTGCGCATGCCCAGCACGCAGCTTGCACTCACAACCACACACCCAGCCGCAAACCACAAACCACATCCGTACAGCCGCCGCCAGCCGGGATCGCGCACCGTCACAGCAATTCTCTCGCAACTGACTGCCGCCCGCAGCTGAAGCGCTGGATGGAGGACGCCGGCATGGAGTCGTGGGTGGACGCGGTGGGCAACGTACACGGCAGGCTGCTGCCGGCCGCCGCCGCCGCCGCGGCCGCGGACGGCGGCGCTGAGGCCGGCTCTCTGCCGCCGCCGCCGCAGCTGGTGCTGCTTGGCTCCCACTACGACACGGTGCTGGACGGCGGCGCGTGAGTGGCGGGGCTGTAGCTACCGGCACGAAGCTAAACCAGCCAGACTAAACCAGCCTGACTAGGCAGGGGACATGGGACAGGGGACATGGGGCGGGCGGCCTCGTTGGTGGTGCTCGCCGGCGTGCGCCTCTGTGGCATGGCGTGTCGGGCAGTTGTGTGCGCGCGCAAGCACTTGTCTCGCTCTCGCGTCGCTGCTTGCTCGCTTGCGCTCTGTGTCCCGTCCCGGGCCAGCACGCAGTGCGCATTCCCCAGACCCCAAGCACCTCCAGCGCCCGGCCCATCGCACCCACACACTATACGTCACACACCAAACACATATCACACACCAAACACACATCACACATCAAAAGAACCCTTACCAAAGACACCAAACACACGCCAAACACACGTCACACGCCTTACACCGCCGCAGCTACGACGGCGCTCTGGGCATCATCGTGGGTCTGGCCGCCGTCAAGGGCGCGCTGCTGGCGGCGCTGCGGGACTCCGGCCGCGCCGCCAGCCTGCCGCCGCAGCCGGACGCAAAGGTGCGCGGCGCGCGCGGAAATTGCGGGCTGCAGGCGCTCTCACACAGGGCCCGAGGGGCCACATGGCGCGCCGCGCGGCGCTCGTGAGCGGCCGACCGGGGGGGTGAACTGGTGATGCACGCCCTTGTCACTTCTAACACACACCCCACGTGGCGCGCGGCCGCGCAGGACGGTGATGTGGTGATCCCGCCCGCGCTGGCGGCGTCGCTGCTGGCGGGCGGCCGCGGGCTGCACCTGGTGGCGTTCACGGACGAGGAGGGCGTGCGCTTCGGCTCCACCTTCCTGGGCAGCAGGGCCGTGGTGAGTGGGGGCGGAGGGGGGCGTGCGGAGGGGCGCCGCCAGGAGGGACGGGGTGCGCTGCGCTGGGGATGGGGCGCTGCGGGGCAGGGGTCGGGGCCAGGACTTTTGGGGCACAGTGGAGATGCGTGGTTGGGAAGGGGGGGGGGTTAGTTCGTATCCATAGCATTAACAAGGGAACTAGGATCTCAGCACCGCACGGCCATCTGGTATCATCTCCCCCACCACTACGCGTGCGCCCCAGGCCGGCACGCTGGTCAAGTACGGCATGCTGAGCTCCAAGGACCGGGCGGGCACCAGCCTGGAGCAGGTGCGGCGGGGTGGGCGGGGGGGCCGGGTGCTGGGCGGTTGGCACATTGTGTTGGGTGCTGCCGGGCGCTTCCTTTGCCCGCCAGGTGAGGCACTGCCACACCCGCGCACAATCGCGCTCGTGATAATCCCCATTCCCATCCCAATCAAGGTTCTGCCTGCGCCCGTGCCCGTGCCCGTGCCCGTGCCCGTGCCCCCGCTCCCACCCACCGCACCCGCAACCCCTGCCGCGCCAGGTGCTGCGCGAGGAGGGCGGTGTGGCCGACCCGGTGGCGGCCGCGGTGGCGGGCCTGGCGCTGGACGCGGCGGCCATCGCCGAGTATGTGGAGGTCCACATAGAGCAGGTGCGTGCGTGCGTGTGCGTGCGTGTGCGTGCGTGTGCGTGCGTGTGCGTGTGCGTGTGCGTGTGCGTGCGTGCTACTGCATGTGCGTGTGTTGGAGAATACCAAACGGAGCGCGTGGCTACGCCTTCACTTGTTAAACAATCATGAATGTACCCCCCCCCTGCCCCCTGCCCCCTGCAATAAACTACCCCCTGCCCCCGCTGCCGCACAGGGCCCGGTGTTGGAGGCTCGGGACCTGCCGCTGGGCGTGGTGGCGGGCATCGCGGGGCAGACGCGGCTGTGGGTCAGCATCAACGGCACGCAGGCAGGTGCCGGGGGGCTGCCACGTGGCACCATCGTGTGCGGCGAGCTGTGTTGTATGTAGCAGCGCTGCTCCGCTGCCCCCCAGCCTTGCTTTCACGCCTGCTTCTATCTTGGAAAGCATCTCGGGCAGCCTGCTTGCATGGTACCCTTGCGGAGGCGAACATATAGCAGCCGAGGCGCGCCTTCTGTTGTCGGTGCAGCTGCATCCTTTGTGCGGCCCCACTCCGCTTGACGTGTTGATGTCATGTTCCCGTCCACCCACCCGCAGGGCCACGCCGGCACCGTGCCCATGCGCGGGCGCCGCGACTCGCTTGCGGCGGCGGCGGAGCTAGTGACGGCGCTGGAGGCGCTGTGCAACACCGAGGAGGCCGCGGGCGGCGTGCCCGAGGTACGAGACGTGGGGCACACTTGCGGATTCCCCGGTCGGGGCATAGTTTCCGGTTTGCACCCGGTGCACATGCCATTGCCAAACACACGCTCCCCGCCCCACACCCCACACTCCTTGCAATCCCCACCGCACCCCAACCCAAAGTTTGCTCTTCACTTGCGCTTCCCCTCTCGTTGAATCCTGCCCCTGCCCCCAACCTGTTAACATAATCTCGTCTTAACTAATCATGCATGGAACCTCTGTCCCCAACCAACCCCCCGCCAACCAGGAGGAGAACCTGGTGTGCACGGTGGGCGAGGTCAAGGTGTGGCCGGGCGCCTCCAACGTCATCGCCGGTAACACCGGCTTCAGTGTAGACATACGCAGCAAGACCGACCCGGCGCGCCTGGCGGTGGTGAGCGGGAGCGGAAGCGTAAGCGGGAGCGGGGCCTGGGTGCTCAGGGGCGTAGCGCGGTTGGATGAAGGCAGTTGGGGGAAGCCGGGTAGGCAGGCACTCGGCTTTCCACTGGAAAGGCCGTCGCAGTGCCAATGCCACACACCACACGATTCTCCAGTAAGTATCGATTGGACTTGGCCCGCCTGCTCACCTGCCTCCCTGCCTACCTCGAAAGCCCGGCCCACCTCTTCTGCCCGCCACTACGGCCCACCCAACTCCTTGCCCCACCTCTACTGCCCGTCCCTCGGCCGCCCCCCTCCCTCCACCACTTCCTTAACTACTGATGCATGCACGCCCCTCCCTTCCACCAGGTGGAGCAATACATCAAGGCCGTGACAGCCGCCTGCGCGCGCCGCGGCGTGGCCTGCGCCGTGGACCGCAAGCACGACGCCGCCGCGGTGCTGAGCGACCCCGGCGTCATGGCGGGCATGGTGGCGGCGGTGCGCGCGGCGGAGGTGAGGCGGCGTGGCGAGCAGGCAGGCTGCTCAGGGTTGTGTGTGTGTGTGTGTGTGTGTGTGTGTGTGTGTGTGTGTGTGTGTGTGTGTGTGTGTGTGTGTGTGTGTGTGTGTGTGTGTGTGTGTGTGTGAGGGGTAGCCGTAGGGTGCGTTTTGGGGGTGGGTGGGCCAGGGGGCTTACACGCCGGGGTGAACCGTCGGCTGGCCAGCGGCCTAGCTAGAGCCAGGGGTGTGGTCGCGGCGCACCAGACTCCCCCTCACGTGGCTGCTAGCATGCGCACAGCCTTCTCCTCATAGGCTGCGGTAGTGGATTCCTCCCCACCCGACCGGACCCTGGGCTCCGGCGCCCGCACCCGCACCCGCACCCGCGGCCCCCTCCCCTGCTCCCAATTTGGGAATTGGAAAGAACTACCCCTTACCCCTCCCCCACCCCACCCGCCGCGCGCGCGCAGCCGCTGCTGCTGGCGGCGCTGTCGCCCGCTGAGGCCGCCTCCGCCACCTGCGGCCGCCTGGCGGCGGGCCTGCGCGACGTGCCGGTGCTGGTCAGCGGCGCGGGCCACGACGCCATGGCCATCGCGGAGGCGGTGCCCAAGGTGCGCGCGCGTGTGTGTGTGTGACAGCCCGCCATTGTGTGTGCGCGTGGCGGGACCCCGCTTGCATCTCCGCTTTGCCGGCAGCTGCCTGGGATCCATCCGACCTTGTGCGGGCTGCCGCCTGCCTGTCCCATCTTTGACCATGCCGCCGCCGCTGCTGACGCCACCGCCGCTGACGCCGCCGCTGCAGATGGCGATGATGTTCGTGCGCTGCCGCGGCGGCGTGAGCCACTCGCCGCTTGAGCACGTGGAGGCGCACGACGTGACCGCCAGCAGCGCCGCGCTGGCGGCGTACCTGTGGGGCCGGGTGGCGGGCGGGCCGGCGGCGGTGGAGGCGGCTATGCGGGAGGCGGCTGCGGGGGCTGCGGGGGTGGGGGCGGGGGCAAAGGGATCGGGATCGGGATCGGGATCGGGGCACGATGAGCTGTGAGCGGGTGTGGCGTGGCGTGGGGGTTGGGAAGGGCAATGCGTGCGGAGAAGGCGTGAGGTGTGGGGCAGGAGGGCGGTGCGTGCGGTGCGTCTGGCGCGTGCACCGTACATGAGTTCGACGTGGTAAACGCAGCACAGCTTTGGATTGATGTGAGCGCCAAGATGCAAAGCTTGGTGGACGGGCCATTACTGTATTGTGTGTGTGGGGGGGGGGGCGGAAGCGTCGCAGGATGTTGGCGCGAAGTCGGATGCAATCTGCGCGTGCGGAGGAACTCGTGACACTGAATCTAGGATGCGGAGGCGTGACACGGACATTTGGGCTTGGGGCAAGAACAAGCAGCCTTGTGGGATGTGGGTATATCGTGAGACTTTTTGCTGGAGCGCAGGAAGCGTCGAAGAAGCGGGGGATGTGGGGAGGGGGCCGGACAGTCAGGGATGAGGTAAGGCACGGCTGCGGGCACCGTCCTGTCCAACCTGCAGTGTGAGCAGGGCATAGCTGCGTGTAAATCCAATTTATAAAATGGACGAACAGGTGACCGCAATATCCAAATTGCTAGAGAAGAAGGCCACCTTTTCGGCCGGGCTTCGCGAACTGAACACCGCCCTCGCGTCTTGCGCACCGAACAACGATGAAAAGGTCCAGCGGCTTGCAAGCATTCTGCCACGGCTTATGGTACTCCTTAAATCAAGGTACACTAACCCAGCGATGTGGAAGGAGTCCGCGGCTGTGTTGCGGTTGTTCGAAGCCAGGAGCGCGCAGAAGCCGGAGACGCTCGGGGACACCGGCGCCGCAGTACAGAAGTACCTGGGGGAGGCGGAAGCGTTTTTGACCCAGCACGACGTGGAGATGCCCGACGTTGCCATCAGTCAGGAGGCCTTTGCAGCTGCGGCCCTGGCCAACGTGCCCCTTGAAGACATCATGCTGGGGATAGGCGCGGGCGCGCGGCAGGTGGGTGGAGCCAGACGGGCGCGCAGCGCAGGGGGGCTGGGGCTTGGGGGCAGTTGCCGGGGTTGGGGTGGGGGAGGGGCAATGGGCCGGGTGTGCGCAACTGCGCGCCTACTAGCCTGCTAAAAGCCTGATACTGCTCCTATGGCGCTGCATGATCCCCCCCCCCCCACTGAAACACCTCAGGGCATCGACGCCCACTACGACGACACCGGGCCCATCCTCGATGATGAGGACCGGCGGCGCCGCATCGAGGGCAGCGCCGGCGCCTCCACCGCGCCCGTGGCAGCGGCCGCTGCCGCGGCTGCCGCGGCGGCGACTGCAGCGACGGCGGCTGCAGCACCGCCTGCAGCTACAGCCACTGCTACAGCCACGGGCGCGAGCACGGGGACGGCAGACGGCACGACGCCTGGGA
Organism: Chlamydomonas incerta; assembly: GCA_016834605.1. Classification (NCBI taxonomy): domain Eukaryota; kingdom Viridiplantae; phylum Chlorophyta; class Chlorophyceae; order Chlamydomonadales; family Chlamydomonadaceae; genus Chlamydomonas; species Chlamydomonas incerta. The sequence continues at coordinate 1,905,479 of JAEHOC010000003.1, read as the reverse complement.
CGACAGGGGCGGGGACGGGGACCGAGGATGGGCAAGCGCAAGGGCAAGGGCAAGGGCAAGGCGGGGAAGGCGCGGCCGCAGGCGGCGAGGCCGATGGAGGGGCAGCGGGGGGAGAGGGTGCCGGCGGAGCTGCAGGGCCCCGGACGCGGTCGCAGCAGCGGGCGGACATGCAGGCAGCCATCCTGGAGGGGATACAGGTGGGCGGACTGGGGGGCGGGCGGGCTGGCGGGCTGGCGGGCGGGCGGGTGGGCGGGCGGGCGGGCGGGAGGGAAGGTGGGAAGATGGACGGGTGGGCGGGTGGGCGGGCGGGCGGTTGCGCACGTTGGAAAGCCCCTCCTCCGCTCCGCGTCCCGCGCCTACCTCTACCCCCCAAGCTACCGTATTCCCCATTTCGTCAACCTGTACTCTAACGTGTGCTCTAACCGGTACTTGTGAACGGAACTCTGGCAATGGTTGATTCTGGGATTTAGAATGAACGAACCCCCTCACACACGCACAGGCGGTATACAGCGGCATGTCAGCCATCGCGCGCGGCACCGAGGTCATTGAGCGGGAGCTGGATGCGGTGCTGGCGGCGCTGCAGGTGGGGCGGCGGCCGGGTGGGCGGGTGTTAGGGCGCACTAAGGATATGCGTGCACGCAGGTCCACGGTGTGCAATACGGTTATACGGCAAACCCGTGTCCAGGGCTTGTGTTTGTGTGTTTGTGTGTGAATTTGGTCGCCAGAGGAGCATTTGGTCCACAAGCGGGCTATGCCATACGCTGGCGATGGGCCGAGACGCTGAATGGGCGCGCTGTCTCCTGTGCGAAGGCTTACTCAAGCTCACCCATCAAATCACTGCCCGTCCAATGCACATAACACGCACCTGCAGTCGCGGAACGCCGCCGCGGCGGCCGCCTCCTCCCGGCCGCCGGCCTCGCGGCGCGTGGTGGCCTCACTGCCGCGCATCAAGCTGGATGAGGAGACGTTGGAGAACATCGGCAGGCGAGTGCGGCTGGGCGGCTGGTTGGGCTCGGGTGGCTGGGGTTGCAGGGATCGGATGGCGAGGTGCCGGAGCTGGCCCCGGGTGTGGAATTTGCGGGCAGCGCACCGAAGCCTGGGGCCCCCGACCCGAAGGGGTGCATGTGGCCTGCCCCAGCTTCGTAACGAGTCCGTTGGCTGCGCGCCGGCTGCGCCGTGCTTGGCTCGTGTGTCGTGTCGTGCACAGGGACTCGCAGTGCAGCGTGTGCACCGAGACGCTGGCGGCGGGGGACGAGGTCCAGCTGCTGCCGTGCAAGCACGCCTACCACCCCGACTGCCTCAAGCCCTGGCTGGAGCAGGTGCGGCGGCGGCGGCGGCTGGGCTGTGTTGTGCGGCTGTTGACGTGCCGGGGTGACAGCACGTGCCGGGGTGACGTCGTGGCAATGGGTGGCGTTGGGGGGGGGGGAGCGGGTGGGCCGCGCCTGATGCGGGCCGACGTGGCAGCCGCGGCTCCGGTACAGTACAGTTCCCCTGCCCGGTACCAGCCCGGCGCCGGTCCAGCACTGTGCCAGTGTGGCATTGTGGCCTGGGAGCGTCGGGGGGGGGGGGGAGTAGTTTTCTCCAATTCCCAAATCAACCATTGCCAACCCAAAACCCATGGGGGGGGGCGCATTTCACGGCTGGCGGCGCCCTGGCCAACTGGTTCGCATGGACGAGTACCGTACCCCCTCCCCCGTTTCGTTGGGGTCCTTTGGGTTCACTCGGTCGGTGGCTTTGGGTTCTGGAACGAACAACCCCCAACGCACCCCACTCCTCGCCGTCGCGCCCACCACCACACACTCTCTTCTAACCCCCTCCGTAAACAATCATGCCTGGAACCCGCGCCCCCATTCACAGAACAACAGCTGCCCGCTGTGCCGCAAGGAGCTGCCCACCGACGACGCGCGCTACGAGGCCAAGAAGGAGCGCGAGGCGGAGGAGGCGGCGGAGCGGGCGGGCGCCGCCAACGCGCTCAGTCACAACGAGTTCGCGTACATCTAAGGCGACCACAATACCAGGCCGCGGCGGCGGCCCTGGGGGCCGGGGCGTGTGACTTGGGCGTGTATGCGCTGTATGCATCCGGAGGTGTGGGTTTGGAAGGGCGTCGCGACTTGTTATCAGGCATATCATCATATTCATCCGGGGGCGTGTGGAGAGCCGGAGCGGGGCGCATGCATGCGCTCGGCTGGGCCGGGCTCGGCTGGGCCGGGCGGGGCGGCTGGGGTGGCATGGTGTTGGCTCAGGGGGCAGGCAGGGAGTGCGGGCGCGCCGAATGAGCGGGCGGCTCTGCGGCCGTGCCCATGGGCGCACCTATGCTCGGTGCAATGAAGGATCTCGGCAGATCGGGCGCCCGACGCGGCGACATCGCCGCGCGGAGGGCACAGGCTCCGGGAGCTGGAACGGGAGGCGGGAGGTGATGGGAGTGTAGCAGAGTAGGCGACACAGAGGAACAACGTTCAGACCGGTAGACCGCTTGCTTCATGTCGCTGGCTGGACAGGAGATTCTCGGGGGGTGCTGCTTCACTGTTTGGTCGGTGGGTTTGCTGGCGGGCGGGCGAATGGTCCCTCGCTGGAGGTGGATGCCGGGGGGAGGGGGCGGCAGCCCTGCAGCAGATCGACGTTCCAAGTGGCTTGGCGTTCAAATCCGAGCAGCCCCGGGCCGGAAATCTGATAAATGCCACGTGTCTAGGGGCCTCATGCGGCGGTGTCGAGGTGACGCTCTGATTCTGCCCGGATCCTGCTGAATCAGGCTACACCAGCGGCGTAGCTCTCTATTGTCTGGGTACCGTATCAGTGGTCTGGACGTGGCTGCGGCGCTGCGCGCAGTCTGCTCCCCACCCCATGTGCTCGACGCGCAAGCATTTTGTGTTAATTACAGAACACCATCTTGGGGCTCCCTCCTGTCCCCACGCAACTCCTTTACTCCCACGCGTCTGTCCGACACTCCTAGACCACCAAGCGGACGCCTCGTCCCCGAGTCGCAGTCACGGCGTCATCCCGCTTGGGACGCCCGCCCCGTGCCTCTTTCGCAGGACTCCCCGACCCTAAAACCACAAGCTCTGCCGCCTGCATCCTAATCACTACACACGGCCTCTCCCGGACAGGTGGGCGAAGAGCGCTGCAGACAACCGTTTGCATCCTGCGCTCCATCGCCCCCGCAGCCGCACTGGGTCGCACGCGCGCTCAGCACTTCCACCCTCCACGGCCGCCCAAACCAAAAATTGACTGGGGGTTGGGCCTCGACCGCCCAAGCCTGGAAAGGAGCTTACGCTTGCGCGCTGACCAGGCTGCGGCGGATGCTGACACACACAAACCGCATATCGCATCCCAAAGTCTTCCCGTCACGGAACTTCAGACCGTGTGTCCGGCTCGACGCCGCAACCCGCCGCCGCTGCGCGCTGCAGCAGCGGCGCACCCCAGCGCCCGCGCCGTGTCTTCTGCCATGCATGGCGTGGCGCTCCACCTCCCTCTCCGCCACACGCCCACGCGCCTCCAAACCCCAATCGCCGGCGACTGCGAGAGTAGCATCTGCACCCAGCGCACGCCGCCGCCAACTGCTCCCGCCGCCAGGGCCAGCACGGCGCGCCCCAGATGCCAAGTGCACGGCTGCCGCCGCGGCTGCTGACCGCGCCCAAAAATAAAAACGGGCCGGGTCTAGCCGACTGCCTCACAGGCTGGCTGGCACAACTGCTGACCCCGTTCTCCACAAAGTCGCCCTCGCCATCCGCCGCCAGTTAGCCGCTCGCCGCTGCTGCTGCTGCGCCGCGCCGCTCAAATAGTCGCCATTACGGCCCCCAAGTTAGCCTGCCACGCTGCTATATGCAGCTACCCAGCCGTCTGGCTGACGGTGCCCACGCTGACCGCCGCTCCGCCTGCTCCGACGCCGCCGTACGCGCGCGCTGCGCTTACTGGGCGCGCTCCTCAACGCGGATGGTCATGTGGAAGGTCGGCTTCATGATGAGGTTGGCGCTGTGGGGCGGAAGCGACAAGAGCAGCAGGCAAAACGTGCGTGTTTAAACAAATTTCCTTGGCTTTGGCGGGTGAGGCGGGGGGGGGGGGGGAAGGAAAGCAGGATGCATGCAACGGTGGTACGGCGACCGCGCCAGCAAACTCACCGGCCCTGAGCCCGCGGGCGGGCACGCTTCAGGACGGGGCCCGAATCGGCGAAGCACTCGCTGACGATCAGCTTGGTCTTCAGGGCACCCTTGTTGTGCTTGGCGTTGGCAGCGGCCTGGAGGGGAGCCGGGCGGGGGTCAGACCGACGCCGAGTTGTGGTGGGGAGCAAGCGTCCGCCGGGGCCGCGCCGAGGGCGGCCAACCCTTATGCTAATTAAACCAGATTGCAAGACCCACCGACATCAGGCACTTGATGATCTTCTCGCACGCGCGGTAAGGCATGTACTCGCAGAGCACCAGAGCCTCCTCGTAGGAGCGGCCGCGAATCACGTCCAGGACACGGCGAACCTACAGAAAACATTACAACGTTAGAAAACGGCCTGGTGAGCCATGGAGGCGCCCCGAGAACTCCTTGGCTGCAAGCCTCACCTTGTCCGCCGACCCGCGCTGGAACTTCAGGTGGGCCACGCCCGACTTCACCTCGCCAACCACGGCCTCAACAGCCGGGGCAGCCGGGGCATCGGTGGCGGCGCTGCAGACGACGGTGGCAGTCTTGCGAGCCACGGGCGCCTGCGCCGCACAATGTGGAGGTCAGCGCTCGCTCCCTCTACAGCTGGCCTCAATTTGCGCATGCTACACCCAATTCCTCACAATGCGAGCAGGGCGCACGGCCGCGGGGCGGAAAGGCTGCACCGAGCGCGCAGCACTCCGGGCGACCAGGGACGAGGAGCAAGCACGGAGGGCCATTTTGACCTCCCAGTAGAAATAAACTAATGGATGGTCTAACGTCTATGACCGGCAAGAGTGCTCGTGGCGCTGGACATGGTTTGGGGCGAGACCGTGGCCCTCACGCCCCATGCAACTCGAACTCCAAAAGTCTGGTTCGAAATACCCTGCAGCAAAAAATACACTGCTGCTTGCTGCTAAGTGTTCTAGAATGATACCGTAAGCTGCCCGGGCCTAAGCCGGCAACACGGGCCTTGCACTAACATGGCCGCGACCGAGGCCGAGCTGCCGTTTGATGTGCTGCAGTCACGTTATGCGGACGATGACGATGATGACGTAGCTCCTGCTGAAAATGTAGCTCCGCAGCCGCCGGCTGTGACCCCGGCCGCTCCTGCCGGCGCGAACACCTTGGCACCAGCTGCGGACCCGGCCGCCGGGATAATAGAGTATGACGAGGACGAGGAGGATGACGAAGGCGAGGCGCTGCCAGCGGAAGAGGACGAGGACGCGGAGAACGAGGACGAGCTCGCGGAGGCGCTGGAGTGGGCGGACATGCGTGATGGTGAGGGTTGCCTCTCCAAACCCCCCGCCCCGCCAGTCTCCAACGTAGTCCCTGAGCCACTTTATGGGGAGGGGAGAGGCTGGCGTGCGGCGGCGGCCCAGGCTGCCCCGTGCTGTTGGCCTGGGTCACCGGGGGGCCGGGTTTGAAGCAGCCGGGCCTACGTGCGCTCACAGGCCCAGCTCCCGCCGCAGGTTCGCGCAGGCCTGGCTTCATCCCAGGCGGCCGCATGGCAATGCCATGCAGCTCGCAAATACTCCTGAGTGTCACCGTCTATCCTGCTTACATACCTATTCACGCAACCACCGCGCGCAGACATGATGGGCCGGGGTAACAACGCCATCAACTACCACGCCGGGCTGCTGCGGCGACCAAACGCGGCCGGCGGTGCCGCGAACCGGCAGGCGCAAGCGCCCAAGAACTCCAACATGCAGGTGCGCAGCTCATGACGAGTGTGTGCTTTCCTTTGTCTGTCCCCGCCCGGCAGCGCACACGCTGCCTCCCCCCGGATTCTACTGCCCCGGCATGCCCCACACGCCTTGTGCCCCATGCGCCTGAACCCCTCCCATCGGTGCGCTCGCCCTCACGCCTGCTGCCCAACCTGCTTCACTCCTCTTACCTCCTTTGCAACGCCCCCCGCCCCTTCCTCCGCAGCGGCTGGACAGCCACTTGAACACCGGGCGCATGGGCGGCGGCGGCGGGTACGGCGGCGGCGGGCACGGCGGCGGCATGCTGGACGACCCCATGGACGCGCTGCACGGCGTGTCGGCGGGCGTGTCGTCCACGGTGGCCAACGCCATGGTGCGCTCCAGCGCCAAGGGCGAGGGCGGCGGCCAGCGCATCGCGTCCAAGGACAAGTCCGACCGCGCCACCGTGGAGCAGGCCATCGACCCACGCACGCGCATGGTGGGGCTGGGCGGTGGGCGGTGGGCTGTGGGCTGGGCGGTGGGTGGCTTGCTGTGGGTGGTGGGCGGGTGGGCGGGCTGAGTGGGTGGGCGGTTGGGCTGTGCCGGTCTGGTCTGGTCGTGCAGTTCTGGTGGCGGGGGCCGGTGGCCGGGGCGCACGCACACCGACCGCCGACGCCAGCGCCTCGCGCCTCACCAGCCTCTGCGCCGCGCCCTCCTCACTATCCCCTGCCTCCTCCTCATCACTTCCACTCCATCCTTCGCTCAGGTGCTGTTCAAGATGCTCAACCGCGGGCTGTTCAGTGAGATCAACGGCTGCGTGAGCACGGGCAAGGAGGCCAACGTGTACCACGCCAGCGGGCCGGATGGGCGCGACATGGCCATCAAGATCTACAAGACCTCCATCCTGGTGTTCAAGGACCGCGACAGGTGGGCTGGTGGGAATGCGCGCGGGGGAGCCGCGGAAGGGGCCTGTGGCCGGGTGGGCGCCTCGCGGTCGTGGGGGGCCGGCATGAAGCGGTGGGAAGGCTGAGGGCGAAGAAGAAAGGAGGCGGGAAAGCGTGGCGCTGCGTAACTTTGAAGCGTGCAGGAGCTCCAACAGCTCCAACAGCGGTGCATGCCAGGCCTTGGGAAGCTTCGAATAGCACAACCGCTTACCTTCCTCTGCACCCGGGCGCCGTTGCACACGCCGCGTCATGTGCAGGTACGTGTCCGGCGACTACCGCTTCCGCAACGGCTACTGCAAATCCAACCCGCGCAAGATGGTCAAGATGTGGGCGGAGAAGGAGATGCGCAACCTGATGCGCCTGCGCGCCGCCGGCATCAACTCGCCGGCGCCGCTGCAGCTCCGCATGCATGTGCTGGTGATGGAGTTCATCGGTGAGGGCGGCTGCAGCTGCGCGGGAGGGTTATTGTGTGTGCTGGTTGTGTGGGGGAATTTTGTGTGGTGGGATGCAGCGCAAGACGTGCATCGGCGTGGCGGATGTGCGGCCGGGGCGAGCTGGAGGCAGCGAGACAAGGGCTCCCATGTGCGTGGTTGTCGGGTCTACCCGCGCGCTCTGCGCGCTCTCTCCCTGCATTTGCAACACATGGACTCGGCGCTGAAGCAACCCGCTGCGCTCGCCTCCCGCCCCACGCGCGTGTGTGCCACACCCCAGGTGAGGACGGCGTGGCGGCGCCGCGCCTGCGCGACGCGGGCCTGCCGCAGCCGCGCCTGCGCACCGCCTACACCGAAATGCTGCTGGTGATGCGCAACCTGTTCCAGAAGTGCCGGCTGGTACACGCCGACCTGTCCGAGTACAACATCCTGTACCACAAGGTGGGTGGGTGCGGGGATGTGTGACTGGTGCTCCGGTTGCCGTGGGCATGTGCAGTGAGATTTGTGGCCTTCCGGGGCAGTAGCGTGTAGCGTGTAGATATGGGTAGTGGGATTTGGGATGGCTCGCTTCCGATATCACGCCGCACGTATCTGGGTTGCCTGACTCACTCATGACGGCGACCTTCGAAGCTGCGGCAAAAGAAAAGGTTAGGTAGCATGCGACGTGCGAGACGGCTGCGTCAGTCCGACTGCGCACTACTTTGCTCCTCGACAATTCCTCTCCTGGTCTCGGTCCATCGGCCACCACGGCAAGAAGCGCATGTCCCCGCTCCCACGGCAGGACGGCTGCGACTGCCGCACCGCCAGCATGCCCTTCCGCTGCTCACGCACCACCACACTCGGCACATACTCGCACACCCACACCCACACCAGCAGCCGACCCCGCTCGCTCGCCACCGCCCGCTGCGCACGCCTTCCACGCCCGTCCTCCACGCATGCAAACACATGCACACATCACCGCGCAGGGCGAGCTGTACATTATCGACGTGAGCCAGTCGGTGGACCTGGACCACCCCAAGGCGCTCGACTTCCTGCGCGAGGACTGCAAGCACGTCAACGACTACTTCCGGCGCGCGGGCGTGGCCACGCTGACCGTGCGTGAGACGTTTGACTTTGTGGTGGACCCCACCATCAACGACGACAACGTGGACGCGGCGCTGGAGCGGCTGAGCGACATCGCGTCCAGGTGCGGAGGCGCGCGCGGGAGCCGGAGCCGGAGCGGAGCGGGGCGGCGGGTCACGGGCGGGCTGGGGGCGGGGATGTTGCGTTGAGAGCTGGAGCTGGGTGTGGGTTGGTGGGTTGGTTGGAGCGCTTGGAGCCCTTGAAGCGCTGCGGGCTACCAAGCACGAGCGGCATGTGTGTGCTGCGTGGCAACAGGGGCGGCCAGCTAGCTGAGGGCATGGGCAGCAGCGGGTTTGTGAGTGGCCTGGGTTGGAAAGACGTTCGAAATACGCCGCACGTATCTGGGTTGCCTGACTCACTCATGACGGCGACCTTCGAAGCTGCGGCAAAAGAAAGGGTTAGGTAGCATGCGACGTGCGAGACGGCTGCGTCAGTCCGACTGCGCACTACTTTGCTCCTCGACATCTCGATATCTCCCTCCCTAAACACCACACCACACCACACCCTTGCCTTCCCCGCCACCCACCGCCCACTGCGCTGCCTTCCCAACGCCCACCCCTGCAACGCCCGCCCCCTCCCACCATCATCTCGTCTTGATGAGTCATGCACGCAATCCCCCCTCCCCCTCCCCCTGCCCGCCTTCCCGCCCCCCCTGGCTACGCCTTCACGTCTTAACTAATGATGAATGTAACCCCCCCCCCCTTGCCACCCCGCAGCCGCCCCATCAACGTGGCCGCGGAAGAGGAGGTGGCGGAGGCGGTGTTCCACCAGGCCTTCATCCCGCGCTGCCTGGAGGAGGTGGTCAACTTCGAGCGCGACCACGCGCGGCTGCAGGCGGGCGGCAAGGACACCGAGGGCATCTACTTCCAGGCCATCACGGGTGCGTGCGCGGCAGTGCGTGTGCGGCAGTGCGTGTGCTTGTGGCCGTGTGCGGCAGGGCGTGTGCGGCAGCATGTGTGCGGCAGCGCGTGTGTGTGTTCGGCAGCGCGTGTGTGTGCGTGCGGCAACGCGTGTGGCAGGGCGTGTGCCGCAGCGCGTGCGCTTGTGTGTGGCAGCGCGTGGCCGTGTGTATGTGCAGCAGCGCGTGCCTATGTTAATACGGTTGCATGGGGATGGGCTGTGTGTGGTCTCATGGGGGATGACGGTGAGCGCCGCAGCCGTAGCCGTCCGGGGGCCGCGTATAGGGCTCCAGCTACAGGTGGGCAGCAGATTCAGGAGCTGACAGCGCGTGTCTTCTCTGCTGTTGGTGGCTGCCACAGGCATGAAGCACGACGGTTCGGGGGCGCGCGCCACGCCGGCTGTGCTTGGCGACGACGAAGCAGACGACGACGACGAGGAGGAGGAGGAGGGCGAGGGCCAGGCCCGAGCAGCCGCCAAGTCCAAAAAGCCATCAAAGGCTCGCGCGCAGGCCTCGTCAGCAGCAGCAGCCGCTGCTGATGCGGCTGGGGCGCCAGAGGCGCCTCTAACTCCCACGGCGGGCGCCACAGGTGCCGCTGCTGCCGATGGCGCAGCCAGCGACGGCGGCGAGGGCGAGAGTGGGAGCGCGGACGAGGACGACGAGGACGACAGCGATGACGAGGGCGAGGAGGGCGAAGACAAGGACGCGCTCAAAGCGGCTCGCAAGGCGCACAAGAAGGCCGTGAAGGAGGCCAACCGGGAAAAGCGGAAAAGCAAGGTGCCCAAGCACGTCAAGAAGGCCAAGACGAAAGGCGGTAACAAGAAGAAGTAGTCCGTAGTGCGTTTGTTTTATAGTACTGCGGCTTTGTGTGAAGACGTGAGGGTGCGTGGCGTGGCAGAGGGGCCTGACAGAGGGCCGATGTGTGAGCGTGTGCCAACGTTGTTTGTGACTTGAGTGCAACACTGAGGATGTGAAACATGACAGAAATGCAAGCAGGCATGTTTTGACACGCAGGAGTGATGACACACAGCACTGTATGGTAGAATAGTAGCGCAGGACTGAGACATGTGGGCAGGGGGCAGGCGGTGCAGGTGAAGGGCCAGGAACACGCTGATCGAAGGCGGGGAATGGCGGCGGTGCGCAATGAGAGTGTGCGGCGGCGTATGGTTCGTTGTGCCTGCGACGCCGCAGAGCTCGTTTGCATCGGGCATCAAAAGTGCAGCGTTTGCAGGCGGCAGTGTGGTGCAGGGGTTAGAGCCTTTTGGGGCGTTTTGCAGCGGTTCTTGCTCCCCTCCTCGTCAGAGGGTGTGTGGGCGCCGGTCGGGCACCCAATGGCCGGGATTGCTGGTTTAGGCGGCTGAACTGCAGGGTTTGTGCTCGCTGTCAATCGATTGTTTTGTCAGCTCATACATTACATTTGTAAATGAAGCTGCGAACCGCGCAGCAAGGGCCACGATGCGAACGCGAACTATAGAGCGGCCTCGCAGTCATCCGAATAGCCCGCGAACAAGTTAAATCTTACCATCACCAGACACGCCGATTGATGGTGCTAGGATAAGCTTGAGATGTACATACAGGCGTTCGCTGTCCAACTTGCCTCCAGACTCCTGCCAGTAATCGGCGACATGGCCCAATAACGTTTATCATTCTCGTCAAGCACATAGATTAAATACTTGCCCGCGAGGCCTCGAGGCGTGTCTCCCGATGTTGATGTTAGCCTGATGCAACAGTTGCTGCCCGCATTCGTGGCTCTCGTCGTCACGGCCACCGCTTGCCTGTCGATTGGAGCCACAGCCAATGACCAGCCGAAATTCGTGCCGCACTTTGACTTACTCGCGGCACCAGTGGGCAAAGTCACGCCACCGGAGCACGAGTGGGCGCAGCACCTCAGGTGCGGATGTTTGTACAGAAGTCCGCATCACCCTGTTAAGCCACCTGGTGAGGGCACGTGCAATTGACCCTCCACACGCACACGAACCAAGCCGCCGCACCCACACGCACACGCACACGCACTGTACACACCTGCGCCCGCGCCCCCCCCCCCAGGGACAACCTGCGCGCGGACATGGCGTACTGGCGGCAGCGGGCGCCGCTGAAGACGAACACCACCATGCAGCTGTACGAGAAGCTGGTGGACCAAAAGTACACTGCCATATTCAAGCTGGTGCTCATTTACAAGGTCAGGCCGGGTGCAGCCCGGGCGGGGCAGGGGGCAGCTTTGGCAAGGATGCGAGGCGGGGCGCGCGTTGCGGCTTCGTCCGATTCCGCAGCATCGCCATGATACGGTACGGTGACAACCGCCGTGCCGTGTCCCTTGATTGCGCGCTGTCGCCTGCCGCCGCCCCACAGAACCGGATCTACTACCCGCTGCGAGACGACCCCCAGAACCCGCAGCCGCCGCTTCCTTGTGCGCCTCAGGTTCGTGCACGCGCGCGCTTTGGTGTGTGTACTAGCTCTCGTGTACTTGTGTGCGTATGTGTGTTGAGGGCACAAGGGGGACAAAAAGGGGCCGGTGTAAGCGATGGGGTTCGTGTGCATGTTGTGTGGCGGGCGGAACCAGACTGCATGTGCACATAGGCGGGAGGAGCCGACCCAGACGGGTCAGGCGACCCAGAACGTCCTTCCGTCTGTGGACCCCCTCTCTTCCATTCCGTACCTCCCACCGGACAGGTAGAGGCGTTTTACAGACACCTGCAGCCGATGCTGGAACGCGGTGACATCCAGCTTCCGGATGTGGTGTTCGTGCACAACGTGGACGACAACATGTGCGTGCCGGGTACAGTAGTGCGCCGGGTGGCTGGGTGGGCGCGGGTGGGTGGGTGGGCGCGGGTGGCTCCTGCGAGGGCTGCGAGGGCTGCGAGGGCTGCGAGGGCTGCCAGGGGTAAGGCGGCCGCCAAGGTGCGGGCGCTGAACGCTCAGCCCGCGTCGGTCCACAACACCCTCAGCGCCGGGAACCCCGGGTGGTTGAACACAGGGAGAGGGCGTAGATTCGCAGTGTCCAAGCTGCGGCGGCGGAACAGGAGTGGCAGGGTCTGCAAAACCATGTGGCGTCATACACGTCATGTGGCTTCGGTCATTCCATGAAAGGGTGACGCGCGTGCATATCAATCCACCTGCTTTTGTGCTCCACCTGCCGCCTGCCCTACCCAGGCCGCGCTGGTGTGGGCCCGACAAGAATTGCACTGCACCGCTGCTTAGCATCATCAAGACGACGGACGATGTGCTGGGCAACGACACAGATATCCTCATCCCGCAGTTCTTGTTCCTCGCAAAGTCCACATACCACTACCCTTGGCACCTGAAGAAGGACGTCGGTGAGGGCTTGGCTAGGGGCCGGGGAGGCGGGGACAGGATGCGTGCGTCGTGCTTGGATGTTGGGAAATTGACCCCTCGCGTTTCTGTGTCCCGTACACAGCTTACTTCAGAGGAAGGCCGTTCTGCAGCCACGCATGGTGGGTCGGGCTCCGACACTCTCCGGTGCTCCCGGCCGACCTCGAGCAGGCCGCACGCCACGCGCTAGGGCCCCTCGTACTCATATGGCCGTGCACACGACCCCGGCTCTAATCTACAACCAGTGTGCCTTCCCGCGCATGCGGTACATACGTGCGGCCACGTACCCACGTACCCACGTGGCCTCGTGCCCTCGTGGCCCCCTGCAGGACCAACAAATTCCTACCCAAGTGCGACACGTGCTGTGTCAGGCCCTGGATGGCATACCTGTCCATGCAGGTGCGTGGGGGAAGGGGTTGAATCAATTCAAGGGTCAGTGTCGCGACTGCGCATGCCATCCACCGTACTCCTTGGTCGGGTTGCTCTGTCAGTGATCGTGATGATCCCGGACTCTTCACTCCAACCACCACGCGTGCGAGCGCGGTGCATGAGGTATGGCGCCCCACAGGGCCCCTGCCCGGCTCAGGACTCTGGCTCCTGCTGAACTCTCATTTGATTGTCCACTGCGCGCAACCTTTTGGCCCATGCCTGGCTGCAGGATGAGGAGCAGGGCCGGGGCCAGTCGGTGCTGGATGTGGCGCTGCTGGAGCCGTGGCAGGGCAGCAGCTCGGTGGGTGAATGACAGGAAGAGGGAAGGCGTGTGTGTGTGTGTGAGTGTGCATTTTTGTACCGTATGTGTTAGATAACACGAAAGGGGAAACACGCAGACTGTGTATGCAATGCGTGAACAGTCGCGCGCGAGGGTTACCTTTGGTGATACTTCGCCTGTACCGACCTGCCGAGCCGAGACCTCCACCATACTTACCCGCAGCCACGTAACCTGGAACCACTTGATGTCCTTCTACCTAACCTCGGGTGGGGAGCGCTGCCACACGCCCCGAGGGTGCAAGCCCAATGCTTGTGCCGACGTGCGCTGCACTCCTAGAGCCCGATTAGCCCTCCCGAACCCTGATGTCTCACCGTATGTGTGTGCGGGTGTGCGGTGTTGTCTTGGAAGCAAAGCCAAGCCGTGATATTTTATGCCCTGTCCGCCCACTGCAGTGCATGCCAAAGCAAGCGCCGATTAAAACGTCGGTGCCCCTGGGCAACCACACCTACTACAAGTGAGGCGGTGGGCTGAAAGGCTGGGACTGACGTGCGGGTTGCAAACGTTAACCTCAGCCTATTGTGTGCTTCCAGGGAAGGCACTTGCAGTACTCAGGCACACGCTGCTGCAACAAACTCGCTGCGGTTGGGACGCCATCCCCATGACACGGCATCAACAGGCTGCCCCCCACGCCGCCCACACGTCAACAAAAACAGGTACCTGCTGCACCTTGAGGGCAACACCGCCAGCTTCCGACTAGACCTGGTAAGTCCACGCAGCACGTCGCCGCTTGGACATCATGGTCACAAATCCTTCCTCCGCATGCCAGTGATGGCCGGAAGAGCGAGACCGCGCAGCCGACGACCATACCCACGCGCACATTTCTTAAGCCCAACACTGAGACACCACGCTCTCGCGCATTTGGCCGTGCAGCTCCTCCACACCAACTCGCTGGTGCTCTACCAGAACCAGCCCTTCCTGGCGCATTATACACGGTGCGTGGGAGCCGGGCGTGTTTTGTCGCATTGCGCTGGGGCCTCCGAGCTCGCCGAGCCTTACTAGTCGCCCTGGATATCCGACGATTACCCTGGGGGCGGGGGCAGCCGCATCATGGGGCTTGCACTCTGCTCGCAACCGGAGCACTGTCCCGCAAGCACAGCTTGACCCACTACAGTGCTCTGGCGTCCTATGGCTGTGGTGCTTCGGGGTCACGTGTCGCCCTCCCTGGTTGCGCCGTCCCGCCACCCAACCGCGCAGGTCGCTGCAGCCCAACGTGCACTACGTGCCTTTCTGGAACACGACAAGCCGCGGCATGGGCATGGAAGACATTTATGACGTGATGCAGGTGCGCGCCGCAACAGCAGGCCCCGGCCCACCACTGCCGCACACAACCGCAGGGCCGCAGGGCCTCTGAGGCTGACCTGCATTGCAACCCGGCATGCGGCTTGATTGCGCACACCATGACACCCGCCACCGTTTGCGCATGTGCTGCGGCGTGTGCCATTCAGACGGTGCGGCACACGGATTCCGTCCGCCCTCAAGACATTCAGCGCATTGTGCGGGATGCGCAGAACTTCGCGGTCAAGTGAGTTGGGTCCAGCATTCGAACGGGACCAGTGTCCCGTGCAGCCCATGTATCCATAAGCATCGCCAAGTCTTGTTTCATGTGCCGCCTACCTGTCCGGCCCTGCCTCTACCCCCTGTGCAGGTACCTGACTGCGACTGCTCGCGCCCGCTACCTGCACGACGCGCTCCAGGCCTACAAGTCGCTGTTTGAGGACATGGACCCCTTCATTGAGCAGATGGTGGCGCGCATGCGGGAGCGCGGCTTCCGGATACCGCAGGACACCGGGGGAGCGGGTAGACGAGTGCATAGGCATAGGAGGCTGGTGTGACCGACAGATGCGTGTTTGGAGTTGGTGCGGTGGGTTGGTGCCCTGCGCGTGTCCGGCTTGCTGCAGGCATGGCGTGACCGACGCCGCTGCGTGCGGTCAAACGAGAGGTGTGTTCTGTGTTGAACAATCGGAATGGAGTGCATGCATCTGCAACATGCCAAGCGTGTGCCAGTTGATAAGCGTGCGACAGCATGAGAGAGGGGCCAGTGGAACCAGGTCAGAAGGCTGGGATCACGCGTTGCGATGGCGTGCATGGTTGCGTGCGTGGTTGCGCAAGGCAGTGCAGGGTGGATAGCGTAACTGGCGTGGACGGCTGAAAGGAAAGTACTCTAGGGCGTGTGTGGCCGCTCGACACGTGCATGCAGTGCGTGGGCATCAGTGCCCGTATCATGTAGATGGCTTTGGGCCCCCGGCGTCTACACAGCGTAGGTGACCCCTCACGCGCCATCTACACCTCGAAAATTTTTCCTAGGGGCACGCCCCCAAATCCCCCAAACCATCTACGCTCCCTGTCTAAAAGACCGCCAAACCCGCCCAAACCGTCTACGCTCCGTAGATGCCGAAACCCAAACCCAAAAATTTTTCTCCGCCTTCGGCGGATTTCGGGCAAATTTCTACAGCGTAGATGGAAGATACGAGCACTGCTGGGCATGTATGTAGGGACTCGACGACGGAATGGCATCGGTGTAATGGTGCTCTGAAAGGGCGTTGGTGTACGGTGGCATCAGTAGCATCAAGCGTGTGCTCCCTTTCAACGAAATCGGGCAGCGCTTGGTCGAGTCCGGCGCCTCGATATAGTGCAGGAATCGAAGTCGGACTGCGTCTCGAAGGGGGTGGTTGCCCCCGCGTGCCGCGTGCCGGAATAGATTGAGCCCGTGCCTGTGATCACAGGAAATCCCATGCCAAACTTGATAGCACATGGTGATCTTGATAGGTTAGAAGCGCTGCGCTGACGAGCAGGTCACCGAGAAACACAAGAAACCGGGTTGCCAAGCAACAGCCATACCCAATCGAAACCTTCAGAGCCCAAGCCAGTAACAACAATAATTGCATCCTATGGAAGAGACGTATGCCCGCGAGACATATAGAGCTGTGCCAGTCTGGTTTCAGTGAACTTCAAGAGGCGCGACCCTATTTTGTTGCCACGCCAAATTGCCGGCAAGATGGCCACTTCCTGATAGAGTATTCATTCTAAATAAAATTCATGTTTGTGGAAGCAACTGCGAGTCACCAGAGGACGGTTTGCGAGTCTGATGGTGCAGTTTATGGCGCCGGCCCTGGCGAACCTCCTCTGCTGGCTGGTCGTGGTGGCAAGCCTATTGCTTGTGGTCGTAGCGAATGACCCGGCTGGGTTCATCTCTGCCTTCGACTACCTGGAGGCGCCGGTCGGCAACGCCCCGCCCGCGGAGCACGAATGGGCGCAGCACCTCAGGTGCGTACTCTCGCGGAGGCACGCGCCGAGGTGCCAGCGCGCGGGCATCTCGGGGTGCGTACTGGCCCGCACACGGGCATGAGGAGGTCGGGGACTCCCCGTACTCCGGTTACTGCCAGCGGTTGCGCGCAGCCCTTGCACGAGTACGGTATGCTGGGCCCCGCACCTATGGGTGTTACATGCGTGAAACGCATGTGTCCTACCGCGGCCTCGTCTCGGATTGCTCTCATCGCTCGGAGCACTTGATCCAGGAGTGCTGGGCACAGGCGGGAGTGCATGGGGCTCGGCCCCAAAGTCGTCAAAGCGCCAGTGCCGCCAGCTTTCTTACCGTCTTGCAACACCCGCCCGCACGCCTCGGCGGCGCCGCCTCAACCGCGCTACTCCCTGGACGCCTGTGCGCTTGTTGGCGAGGCCTTGGCAGCACATAGTCAAACTTAACTTGGAGCAGCGCTTTTGGGTTCGCCCGTAGCTTTGGGATCGCCCGTATGCTCCATCACCCACCTGCTGCGGAACGGGTTAAATCTCTTGGCTTGCAGGGCGGCATACACTTGCGCATCACATATGTGCGCGCGCATGCATGAAACCCCGCCCGCGCACATGCTCCATCCCAGACACTCGAACGCACGCACGCACGCCCATGCGCGCCCGCAGGGAGAACTTGGACCCCGACATTGCGTACTGGCGCCAGCGGGGCCGGCTCAAAGCCAATGCCACGATGCAGCTGTATGAGGAGGTCATGAAGCGCCAACTGACGGCGGTATTCAAGATGGTCCTCATCTACAAGGTGCGGGTTTAGCTCTGCCTGACGTGCAGGTGGCTGGGGGCAATGCCGGCGGGTGGGTACGGACCTCGACAGCGCATACACGGCAAGGGCAAGCAGTGCCGAAAGTTTGTGGGCCAGGGGCAGGAGCGTTTTGTGGGCCAGGGGCAGGTTTGGGGCCAGGTGCTGATTTACAGTCCCCTCCGCGGGTGCGTCATGCCCCCACGGTATTCGGGTCATCCGTGGCTCTCGCCAACGCGGCGTCCCCACACGCGAACAATGTGTTGAGTTTGCGCCTAGAACAGGTGACCACTCTGGACCAAAGCAGATTAAGAAAGCTCCGCTGGGGTTCGGGGTAACGACCGCTCGCCTCGTCACGTCCACCACAAGCTCGATCATGTTTCCCATTCGTGCGTTGTCGCCGCCCACAGAATAAGATTTACTACCCGCTGCGAGACGACACACACGGCCAGGATCCGCCGCTTCCCTGCGCGCCTCAGGTGCGTCAGAAGTGATTGAGTGTCCCAACGCCTCATTGCAAGGGTGGGACGGATAGGACGGCGGAGGGATGAGATGGCACGCCGGGAACGGAGGCGTGTGTGTGTGATGTATGTGTGTTAACGCGTCGGTCCCTGGCTGGTGTGTGGATGCCCACCGGGTAGACAGGAAGTGTGTCTGACGTTCTTCACCACCAACCCGCCCACACACACGCCCAAACACACATATGTGGCAGATAGAAGCGTTTTACAAGCACCTGCAACCGCTTTTGGACCGCGGTGTGGTCAAGATGCCGGATGTCCTCTTTGTGCATAACGTGGAGGACAACGTGTGAGTACCCCGAGTATTGCTTTGCCACGCGTGCACTCAGGCCACAGCTTTGTGCACAGGTACCCGGTTGTTCACGCCGGGCGTGGGGCGGGCGTGGGGAGCGGAGAACGTGGGGCGCGGCGGAACGTGGGGGCGTGGGGCGCGCAGACACACCTTGGCGGCATCAACCCGCGGGCAAAGGACGCCGACAGCCGAAATTCAACCTAAGAACAGCAACATCACCATGACGCGCCTACCTGCCCGCCCTGCCCGCCCTGCCCGCCCTGCCCGCCCTGCCCGCCCTGCCCGCCCCTGCGCGCCCTTCCTCACTCAGGCCGCGCTGGTGTGGGCCCGACAAGAACTGCACCGCGCCGCTGCTTAGCATTATTAAGACCTTGGACGATGTGAAGGGTGACGACACAGACATCCTCATCCCGCAGTTCCTGTTCCTCGCCAAGTCCACATACCACTACCCGTGGCACCTGAAGAAGGACGTCGGTGAGGGTTAATAAGGACGGGGCCAGAGTCCGGGGTGTGGTGGGTGATTCGCACTTGCGGATCACGTTGCTGTATTTCGGCGACTGAGACGCGTGTGCAAACACGCACGGCATAGTTGGTGTCAAGGCCGCTGCTTCACACCGCTTCACGCCTGTGCTTGGATCACACCCTTCCACAGCGTTCTTCAGAGGAAGGCCCTTCTGCAGCGCCTGGTGGTGAGCTCTTTGTCGGAAAGACAAGCTAGTTAGAGGGGCACGGTAGGCAGCCCATGCTGCACGCGCGTTTCAGCACCTCGCCCCACACACTTGAACGAGCGCAACCCCCAACCGTCCGCTCCCACCGCGACCACGTGTACGCATGCGTGCAGGGACAAAAAGCTGCAGCCCAAGTGCGACGTCATCTGCACCCGGACCTGGCTCGCCTACTTGTCCATGCAGGTGTGTGTGTGTGGGGGGGTAGTTTATTCCAGAAACCGAAGCGAATCGACCAAGAGAACCCAAACCAGCCAGCCCAGCCCAGAGCGCGGAGGTGGTGTGGCCTTAACCTTTGGGTCTCGGGTGGGGGGGGGGGGCGGGCGGGTGTGGGTCACATGCGGTGGGCATACAGAGGCCGTTCATGACGCGTCCTGTGTCCAGCTTTAAATTCATCCCTGGAATGCTGCCGGATTGTGGCCTCTGCACATACCGTACGTGCACAGTTTAACCGGGCTTGGTTTCCCAGAAAGAACGGCTCGAATAGCATCCTGGCCATGTTACACCTGCCGGCTTGCGCCTCTTTGGGTCGTGTTGCCCTGTTGCACCTGCTCCGGGCGGCCGCGGGCGCCTGCTCGTGGGGCGTTCCTGCTCTTGCATCGGTGCCCCGCCCTACACGCCACTGCATGCGCCCGTATTGGCCCACTACTGCCCGCAGGACGAGTTAGAGGGTCGGGGCCAGTCAGTGCTGGACGTTGCGCTGGTGGAGCCGTGGCAGGGCAGCAGCTCGGTGAGTGGGGGTCGGTGAAGTGCGACGGATGAAGGAAGGAGGGCTGCCCGCATGCTTACGACTCAATTTCGTGTCCAAATGCGCAAGGCAGGAAGACATGAGCGGCGACGTGGTTACTTTGTCATGTGCAACGAAGTGACACGCTTGCGGCATGGGTGCGGCACTGCACTGCACGCACGTACGCCCGCCCGCCCTCCGCAGTGCATGCCCAGGAGCCCGTCTGTCAAGAGGGGTTTGCCCCTCGCCAACCACACCTACTACAAGTGAGTCCGAGCGAGTGAGCTGCCGGGCGGGTGCAGCCTGTGACGGTAGTTGGGCTTGTGGCCCAGGGCGCTAGCGAGCTACCGCCGTACGTACGCATCAAGCTGCTTGGGTCGTGTTGCGTCAATCGTCTCAGAAGCGAACCGGCTGGCGAGTGTGGCGGGGCGGGGCTTGTCTGCTGGCAATGATGCTGTCGGGCACCGGCTGCCCACGTGCAGGTACCTCATTCACCTCGAAGGCATGACCACCAGCTTCCGGATGGACATGGTGAGGCCGGCGTCCGCAGCCCGCCCTTCTGTCGTGTGACACTGAGTGTGTGGTTTCCTGCAACGCTCCCTGCTCCGGCGTGCACACGTGCGACCCTCCCCGTTGCCACTGACTGCTTTCAAGGCATCGGCTTTAGCCCAGGGCTTGGGTGACTGCACGCAAGGAGGGGAGCAGCGTGCGAGCCGGTCGCCACGCCGACGTTGCAGTCGAACTCAGCAGCAGGCGTACACCCATCGCTTTGGATTTGGTGCACACGCCCAAAGCAACTGACGCGAGGTGTTGCGTGCATGTGCAGCTGCTCCACACCAACTCGCTGGTGCTGTATCAGAATCAGCCATTCCTGGCCCACTTCACACGGTGCGTGCCGATGAAAGTGCATGCGTGTATAGGGGTTGGATGGAGCGCGTGCGTGTGGGCTTCGCGGCGTTGGTGCTGTTGTTGGGCCTGTGCCGTGCCCCCTTGAGAGCGCCATAGTCTCCATGTGCATGCCGCAACTCCATTCGCGTTGCGCCACGCTTGTACTACTTCCATGCACCAAGTCATGCAAAGGCACACTGTAGAGACGCAAGCACGCGCCATGCCCCCGCCGCACGCAGGTCGCTGCAGCCCAACGTGCACTACGTGCCTTTCTGGAACACGACAACCCGCGGCATGGGCATGGAGGACATCTATGACGTGATGCAGGTGCGCGCCGCAACAGCAGGCCCCGGCCCACCACTGCCGCACACAACCGCAGGGCCGCAGCGCCTCTGGGGCTGACCTGAACTGCAAGCCTGCATGTGGCTTGATTGCGCATGCCGTGACATCCGCCACCGTGTGCGCATGTGCTGCGGCGTGTGCCATTCAGACGGTGCGGCACACGGATTCCGTCCGCCCTCAAGACATTCAGCGCATTGTGCGGGATGCGCAGAACTTCGCGGTCAAGTGAGTCGGGTCCAGCATTCGAACGGGGCCAGTATCCCGTGCACGTGCAGCCCATGCATCCATAAGCATCCCCATATCGTGTAGCGTGCCGCTAATCCCTCCGGCCCTGCCTCTACCCCCTGTACAGATACCTGACTGTGCCGGCTCGCGCCCGCTACCTGCGCGACGCGCTCCAGGCCTACAAGTCGCTGTTTGAGGACATGGACCCCTTCATTGAGCAGATGGTGGCGCGCATGCGGGAGCGCGGCTTCCGGATACCGCAATAACTGTCAGCGCTGGCCGAGGGTAGTGGTGGGGAGTTTGTGTGTGTGGACCCACATGTGATGATGGCCACAGGAGCGCATGGTGTTGATCATGTCCACCCTGATCCACCGGGTGTGCTTTGCCGGCCGTGCTAGATGAGGGCGTGTGCGTGGCTGGGCAGTGGGGCTGTTGAGGGGTCGTCTGCACGCAGGACGGTTTGCAGATTTTGTGTTTCATTGAACGGGTTTTTGGTCAGCTTGGCAACGCTATGTGTCATGCAGGAAAGCGCCTGGGTCTGGCTGGTCGAATCTGCGGGCTGGTCGTTGACAATCCACTGTGGCGTGCCGCGTGTTGACGCGGGCCGCGACTCGCGCCGTTGTTGCAAATTTGGAACCTGTGCTTAGACACGAATTGATTCGTGGCGTGCGCGTTTCGCCACGCGCAGCGACGCAAATCCACCGTCTGGCGGGCGACGGTCGCTCATCGCGGCGCATGGTCTGAACTCGGCCGACAACAAGAGTGGACTTCGATTTTCAAATTCATGGTGTAATTATGTCGACATCATTGCTTGGGCACTCGCGATTCAGCTCCAGCGCGAAGTAAGCGACCGTCCGACCTGAACCTCGAAAATAGCTCACATACAGTTTATCATTATCCTGCGTATAATGCGATATACTGCCCATATTCATTTCTAGCTGGGGTTTGCGCGCGAGCCAGGCCGTTGCACTTGATTCATTGATGGACCCAGCCCGGCTGGCGAGCCCCTTCTATTGGCTGGTCGTGGTGGCAAGCCTATCGGCTGTGGTCGTTGCAAATGACCCGGCTGGGTTCACCCCACACTTCGACTACCTGGAGGCGCCGGTTGGGCATGCCCAGCCGGCGGAGCACGAGTGGGCGCAGCACCTCAGGTGCGTGTATGCGGGCAGGCGCCGAGGTGACCGCGTGAGGTCATCATGGCGTGCGATTAGGCTCGCACGCGGATGTGGGAAGGACGTGAGGAGAGGGAGCACGGCGTGCACTGGTCCTTGAGGCGAGTACGGTAGTGTTAGCACATGCACGCATACCCATGCGCTCGTGCAGGGAGAACCTGGAGGTTGATATGGCGTACTGGCGGCAGCGGGGCCCGCTCAAAGCCAATGCCACAATTCAGCTGTATGACGACATAATGAAGCGGCATTTCCTGCCCGCCGTGTTCAAGGTGGTCCTCATCTACAAGGTGCGCGGTTAGCGCTGCCTGACGTGCAGGTGGCTGGGGCCGATGACGGCGGCTGGGTACGGCGTACGCCAGCGCATAGACTGCAATGGCAAGCAGTTCTGAGGGCATGGACGTGAACAGTACTGGGGCGTTGCTGCTGCCGGCCACGCGTGTCAGCAGCGTCTGACAAGGCAGATGGGGCTTGGGGTTGCGGGACGCCATGACACAACTGACCATCGGTTGCTGCGCCCATGGTCCGCACGGATAAAGCTCTTCCTTTCATCCTTGGTCACGAACCCACAGAACCAGATCTACTTCCCACTGCGAGATGACCCACACGAGCGCATGCCGCCGAACCCTTCGGCGCCACAGGTGGGGTTGGCTAGCAGAGCCACGGGGCTTTTCAAGAACCCACGGCCCGCGCTTTGACCTATGCACATGCATCTTATACCTTTAATCTGCCTTTTCGCACACCAGATGGATGCTCTATTCAAGCAGCTGCAGTCGCTTTTGGACAGCGGCGAGGTCAAGCTGCCGGATGTGGTGTTCGTGTACAACGTGGAGGACAACCAGTGGGTCGAGGGCCGTAATAGGCGGGCGGGCGGCGGGGTTGCAAGGATGTTTGGAAGAGCGGTACGCGGGCGGCTGGGGGGGAAGGTAGTTCATTCCAGAACCCAAAGCAACCGACCGAGTGAACCCAAACCAACCAGTCCCGCGGGGGGGGACGTCGGGGCGCGGGGCGCGGGGACACACCTTGGTGGCATCAGCCCGCGGGCATAGAATCACACCAGGACAATAGGCAATAAGAGTGCACTTTGCGCAACTAATGTAGGAACGCGCAAAGCCCCTGCGGTGGCTGTCACTCAGCCTGAGATCCGTGCACGGCGGGGCAACCTCACGCCCTGCGCGTGCGTCTGCACCTCCCTGCCTCAGGCCGCGCTGGTGTGGGCCCGACAAGAACTGCACGGCACCGCTGCTGAGCGTGATCAAGACGTCGGACGAGGCGACGGGCACTGACACAGACATCCTTGTACCGCAGTTCTTCTTCATCGCAAAATCGACTTACCACTACCCGTGGCACCTGAAGAAGGACGTTGGTGAGGGATGATGCCTGCGATAGGCAGGAAGTCTTGCCTTGTTGCTGGCCGTGCTGTTTTGTACGAGATGTATGTCGCATTGAGGTCATGGCGGTTCAGGTGCCGTGCTGGTGCACGACACAGCTCATTTACTTGCTGCTGCATGCCGTGCCTCGCCACGCAGCGTTTTTCAGAGGGACGCCCTTCTGCAGCAATTGGTGGTGAGTCGAGTCGCACCCGGGCTGGGCGCTTTCACGCTCCACGCGCCGCAAGCCGGGTACCAAGCGCGGTTGGCTTTTAGGGTTGCGCGCCGCTCCGGCCCCACCGTCGCGCCGGGGCTTAAAATGCGCCGTATGGGGTGCGGCGGTTGAAACCAGCAAGTGGCCTGCTGCCCCCAACACGCGCCCGCCCGCCCTCCCTGTGCTCCCCCGTGCTCCCCCGTGTTCCATTTCCATCAGGTCCAACAAGTTTGAGCCCAAGTGCAACAATCCCTGCACCCGGGCCTGGCTAGCGTACCTGTCCATGCAGGTTTGTTCGGAGCCCTGGTGCAGCAAGCTGCTGGAATGCGGCTGGGTTTCTGCCTGCCTTGTTCCATGCCCCTGCTTGATGCCATGCCTGTATGACTGCTGTTTACAGGACGAGGAGCAGGGCCGGGGGCAGTCGGTGCTCGATGCAGCGATTGTCGAGCCTTACCTCGGCAGCAGCACGGTGGGTGCCGGCATAGCAAGTGGGTTTCGCGTATGCGCTCGCTTTGCAAACTGCATAGCATACCAGATAACACAACCGCGGATGCGCGAGATCAAACAAAAGGCTGCACGTCGTACCTTCCGGCAACGAGAGCTGCGCTATGCCCATCGCAGTGCATTACTAAGAAGCCTCCAGTCAAGAAGGGCGTGCCGCTCGCCAACCACACGTACTACAAGTGAGTTTAAGCTTCCCGGGCCGGGCTGCGACCTGCCTGGGAATCGCACAGGTCACCACCGCTGCGTGCGTGCTGGCCGAATGCCCAGTAACTGACCTCGCGCTGGCACGGCCCCCGGATACCGCGTCGGCTGCAGGTACCTGATACACTTGGAAGGCCACACGGCAAGCTCACGGCTGGGCATGGTGGGTGATGGCATACATGCGCTGCCATTGACTCGCAAAGGCGACACGTTCAGGGTGTCTGATGCAAACGCAGCACCCCAAAGCAACATCACGTAAGCCACCGATTTAACGCGTGTGCATCACGGCCCTGACTCCGCATCACAGCTGTTCCACACCAACTCATTGGTGCTCTACCAGAACCAGCCCTTCCTCAGCTACTTCACAAGGTTAGCAGGGACTGGTGGAGGCTGGGGATTCGTGGGGTTACGGTGGGGTTGATGTAGTCTGTCGCGCGGTTTCTTACGCCTGCGCGCCGGCCGTCTCCTACGTCCCTTACCCGTGGCGAAGCACGTGCGCACGCATATCGGTGAACCAGCAACTTTCGTTTCCTCTCATATGCCTGCCCGCTTCAAGCCCTCACCGCCCCCACCTGAATGCCTCCCGCACCCACGTGCAGATCCATAAGGCCAAATGTGCATTACATTCCTTTTTGGAACACGACAAGCCGCGGCATGGAGGACATCTATGACGTGGTGCAGGTGCGCAGCTCGCAGTGGCCTTGCGCGCTCCCGTACGCTTATCGCTTTGCGCGAGCGCCTCCGACACTGTCAATTGCTGCCGGTCCGTTGTGATCAATGGGCCTGATATGCATATGCAGCGCAAAGAGGAGCACACGAGAACAGTGTGAGGGATATGTGTGTACGGTATGTCAATGGCCCCACAGGCGGTACGACACAAGGACTCGGTGCACCCGGACGAAATCCAGCGGATAATCAGGGAGGCGCAGAACTTCGCGATCAAGTGAGTTGTGTGTCAGGGATGGCTCTCTCCGTGCGGGTTCACGTGGGTTCACTGCCTTGCATGCCGTCATCACGGCTTGGTGGGACCGGTTGCCCTCAGCATAGCCCACAACACATGACACCCGGCAACCGGCATGCGCAGGGCACATGCCCCAAGTGTTTGCCTGTCATAATCGTTTCTGCCCTTCCTTTCCCTCCCCCTCCGTTCCCGCAGGTTCCTAAGCCTGTTGGCTCGCGCCCGCTACCTGCACGACGCGCTCCAGGCCTACAAGTCGCTGTTTGAGGACATGGACCCCTTCATTGAGCAGATGGTGGCGCGCATGCGGGAGCGCGGCTTCCGGATACCGCAGGACACCGGGGGAGCGGGTAGATGAGTGTGCACCGTGCGTGTGTGGCGCATGCTGGATCACTGTGCACCGCATGTGCGCCGGCTTCTTGGATGACCATGCTGGACCGCATGGTCGTTAGGGCGTGCTGACGGGCATAGGGGAGTAGGGGACGGATGGGAAAGAATTGATGATTTCATACGTATCGTAATGTCTTCATACTATGGACCGTATGCGGCTGATGTGGAGCTGAACACTTTGACGGCCTCCGGTGTGTGTCAAGTGTCGCGTATGTGGCAACTCCGTGCTAGATTGGCCGCAAGGGAGGCGCTGAGAAGGACGTAACGACGGGCTACTTGCTATAGGGGTAGTGGAGGAGCTGAGGACAGTGCGGCCATGGGGGTAAAGGTCCAAGGTGGAATGCAGCAGCAACTCGAGAACACGGGAAGACTGTTGAGTCCGGACATGGTGTGTGCGACGACAGCCCAGGTCAAACCCGTTGCTGCGGGCCGGCCGCGCTGATCGTGAGTTTCGCCTTCATAGACATTCCAGCTACCCAACCGGTGCAGGAAACCGATTATCGCAGCTGGGTCCACCCAGGCGACGAGATGGCATAGCCGGGGGGCGTCGGGGCCGACAGAGATGCAATTCGTTACTATTGCCCGTGCCGCTTCTCCTATACTGTAATACACATTATATACATGACCATTTAAGATACACTTGCTCTCACCTTTCTGCGCTTGGCGAAAACACAGGCTGGGGGCTTGTGCCCCTGAGAGCTCAACCGCGACCACCAAGCTAGCCCCCAACACGCGTGTTATGCAATTGATTCAATGCGACAGATAACAGCAGATTTAGGTGCAAGGCTGCACGACCCACAAGTATATTGACCGGGGGGCCCAAACGCTCTCCGGCCGGCTTTTTCTTAGCATCAGCGCGAACTCTGCAATAACTCACTGGCCTGTCCAAAGATGTGTGTCATCTGCTGGAAGGAGTTCAGCGAACAAAACCCAGCTTACAATTTGGGCTGTGGCCATTTCGGCTGCGCGGCCTGCCGAGCAGGCGTCTCCAGGTGCCCTGTCTGTAACAGCGCAGTCGCCCAGGGGTCTACGGCGGCCGACACGCGCAAGCGGGACTCGGCGGCAGGCAAGTCACGTCCGGGGGGTGGGATGACGGGGGGTAGCGCGGGCCACCTCCCCACGCGCCTCGACGCTGCCAACAACTTCTCCTTGCTGTACAATGCTCCTGCCCACAGTCCACAAGCAGCAACATCACCACTACTCTCACCACCATCATCAGCCTCACCAACAGCAGCAACAGCAGCCGTTGCAGCTGCTAGGCTCGCCTCATGGCCGTCGCGCGCGCGCGTACCATGAACACATCACCGCCTTCGTCACGGCGGCGGGCGCGGCCGCTGGCGCCCGCGCTCTGACCGCCACGCCCTCTGAAGCAGAGCGTGCGTTCGACGACCTTGCCACCTCGGACGACCACTTCGCACCGCTGGCCGCATTAGGCCTAGCAGACGCCGCCACGCCGCCGCGGCTGCGCATGCTGGAGCGCACGCCCTCTGGCTCCGCTGACAGCGGCCCCGGCAGCCGCGCCGGCAGCGCGGGCGGTGGCGGTGGAGCCGGTGGTGGAGGCCGCGGCGCTGCTGCGAAGAGGGCGGTGGCGGTTAGCGCGCGGCACATCGCGCACGGTAGCTACGTGGCGGGGCGGGCGCTGCTGGTGCACGCGCTACTGCCAGCTGCGCGGGCCAGCTGCGCCGCCAGCCGCGCCGTGGCGGCGGCCACGTGCGTCGCGGCGGTCGCGACAGGGCGCGCGGTGGCGGGCGCGGCGGGCGGCGCGGTGCGCTTTGCGTCGGCGCCGCGCGTGCGTGTGGTCGGCTTTGATGGCGAGCAGGCTGCGACAGGGGCTGGAGGTGCGCTGGCGCACGGCGGCGCGGCGTCGCCAGAGCCCATCAGCAACCTGGAGGGCGGGCGCATCAGGCTCGCAGGCTGCCGCGCCACGCGCCTGCGCGTGGAGTACTGCCGCGACTGCGTGCTGGTGGCGACCGGGCTGCAGGACTGCGAGCTGCTGCTGGTGGGCTGCAGCCGGCTGCGGCTGGTGCTGCGCGGCTGCAGCGGGCTGGTGCTGCGGGAGCTGCAGTGCTCCGACATGGGCGACTGCGTGCGGCGGCGCTGCGAGCGCTTCAGCCACGAGATCGTGTGCCTGCGCTGCGCCTGCAAGCCCATGAGCAGCGGGGGCGGCGGCGGCGGCTGGGGGCTCGGCGGAGGTGGAGGAGCTGGGTTGGGGCAGTCACAGCAACTGCACCCGAGCCAGCGCCAGCAGCAAAAGTGTTCGCACCCGCAGCAGCAGCAGCAGCTGCTGCTCCCAGCGTTTCCCCAGCTCCAACACCAGCAGCAGCAGTTCCAGCAGCTGCTGCACCGCTACAACTCGGTCTCGTCCTCCACCTCCTCGTCAGCGGTGTTCCAGGGCAATGGGAACTGGCACTGATGGCATGGAGCTAGCACCGTGTCGTTAATGTGTGAGCATGATGGCAGCTAATTTCCGTGTCCGTGAGGTAGGCCCTGCGCGGCGCCGTCATGGTTGCTCTCGTCATGGCGTGCCCGCTGGCGTGGGCAGCCTCCGAGGAACTGGGCCGGAGGGGACTTGGTGTCTGGTTGTATGTCAGGTGTAGGTTGGGGCGTGTGCGTTGGGTGTCGTGGCAGGCGTTTTGGTGAGGACTAGGCAGGCAGAAGTGCCGTTGCGCAGGGAGCTGGGGGCAGGCAGCAAGGGCAGCGATTAGTTTGCGCGCCGCACCGAGGTTCGGGAATGCTAGGGGCTCGAATGCGCCCAAGATTGCAGGGCAGGCGTCTTCTTTGACTGATTCTTGTTTAGGATGGACATGTTGCCGTTGCCGCCTTGGCTTACCCGCACCCGCCTATTCTCTTCTTCCCGTGTACACTAATTCGTCATCATCTCTCCACGTGACAGCGTTGGCTCTATGATTCTGTGGGCCCGGAACGCTGCTGTTTTGCAGATGGCGGTAGGTGTGATGGGCTGCTAATCGGAGCTCATGACTTCGTAGTGACGAGGGGATATTGCTAGCAGAGCCGCGCTTGTGCATGGTCTATCGCCTGTGACTTGCCGAAACTTAGGCGGGGCAAGCCATAAACTGAGCGAGGGATTGGTTGTGTGAACTGTGAGTTTGAGTTAGCAATTTAGGCGTCAGATGGATGAAGCTGAGTGCGGTAGCAGGGTAGGACGGTCTTGAAGGGACCGTGTGTACACAAAGTGCTGGCCAAGTGTGGCGCGACGAGACAATTACCGGTATGCATGAACATGGGGATCCGGTCGGGTCAGACACATGTGTAATTCTGTGGCGTGCAGTTACGACTGATGCACACCAGACAGGCCGGACATACGTGGATGGCAGGATGCTGCGGCATCCCCAACCGAAGATCGTGGGGCAGCCCCAGGCAGCCCAACAGTCGAACCGGTTAAGCTTGACTCTGCACTCCATTGGGTTCCACCGGTGTCGTGTTGTTCCATAGGTACTCCCCTGATGGTGGAAAAGCTGGGGTCTGGCGGAAGCTTTACAGAGGCACCTCCCCTGCCTTGCACCTTGTACGGTTGCAACGCGCAAACCTGGCAGCTTGCCCATGGCCAGCCACACATGCAAGCGTGACTGAAGGGGGCTCGATGTTCCACCCTCCGACTGAAGCAGTCCCTTAGTACCTATCAGTACCAGTATAGGAAAGCAGTGCCCGTATCATGTAGATGGCTTTTGGCCCCCGGCGTCTACACAGCGTAGATGACCCCTCCCGCGCCATCTACGCCCCGAAAATTTTTCCTAGGGGCACGCCCCCAAAACCCCCAAACCATCTACGCTCCCTGTCTAAAATACCGCCAAATCCGCCCAAAACGTCTACGCTCCGTAGATGCGCGGCCCCAAACCCCAAAAATTTTTCTCCGCCTTCGGCGGATTTGGGGCAAATTTCTACAGCGTAGATGGAAGATACGGGCACTGGGCACTTTCCTAAGGAAAGGGGCTGGGGGCCAGCTCGATGTTCCAGTACCGGCACAGCGGCACTTATCCAGTTATCCTTGCCCATCCATCCTGCTACAGCAGGCATCTATATGGCGTACGGCCGAACGCATGTACGGCTTTCCTGGTCGATTTTCGCAACGTCTTTCCTCATTACCCACCTGCTGTATGGCGGCACCGGCCTGCAGCGCCCGACTCCTGAGTCCTGATTAAAACATATGCACAGCCGCGTGCGGCGAACGCTGACGCGAACGCATTTGCGTCGAACTACCCGAGGCCCGTGCCCCGTGCCCGGGGCATCGGGATTAAACTTTCGTGTGAGCCGTATACCAGAACTAACCATGCCAACGTGCCCCACAGCACGGGGTGTCGCGCAGCTCCGCCAACCGCACCCCGCCTACTGCCGTGGCCCGTCCGCCGCCTCAGTGCTGGGCCCAGCGTCGCCCGATCGCTCCACCACCGCACCCCACACGAACACGCCGTCTGTCCCTCGGGACGCGCCCGACACCCCATTCACTACCGCCTCCTCCGTCGACAATCCGCTGCTGTTGCTGCTGCCGCCGTTGCTACTGCTGCTACTGCCGCTGACACCGACCGCCGCCCGAGATGCACCCGCCGCGGCCCGCCCCAGCTCCACTTGACAGGCGCCGTTGAGCGGAGGCAGGGTCTTCGTCATCAGCACCTGTCGAGGTCAGGGAGAAGCCAAGGGGAGGTAGGCAATGGACGCTGGCACTGAGATTCTGCTAGCCCCATGCACCGCCGCTGCAGGGTACAGTAAAACATTCTCCCTCCAGCATCTTGGCGTGAAGAGACACGCTGCTCCAGTACCGCATCGCGTGCTCGACACCAACCGGCGCTCGACGCCTCAGTCCCCAGCGCAGCGCTTCCGACGCCCCAGCCAGCCCCGCACACATTTGATTCCAGATCCGAATCCACACCGAGTTCCAATGCCAACGCACCTGGCTGAGCGGCCCCGGCAGCAGCCGCATCCCGCCCGACTCCACCGGCGTGTAGCCCATGGAGCTGTACAGCGCGGCGGCGGCGGCGTTGCTGCGCTTCACGTGCAGCCAGATGGACTCGAAGCCCCACAGCCGGGCTGTGTGGCAGGGGGGCAGAGGAGGGGCGGGCGGGGCGGGGTTGCGGCCATGCGGGCGGTTGGTGCGGGCGCGGCGCGCGCGGGCAAGTAGAGGCCGTTTGAATGGCGGGCAGGCCGGCACGGCCCAGCCAAGTCCAAGACATGCCAGGATTGGCCGCGAAATGACGCAGGGAGGATGCGCAGCTGCCCTCTACACGCATCCCAACCAGGCCCGCCAGTTCACCAGCGTCGACGCCCGGTATGATGACCTATCCACACCAAAACTTCCTTTCTGCCCCTGCCCATAAACCCTTCAAGCACGCACCGTTCCACGCCCAACGCCCACCCAAGCAGCACACGGACAAAACAGCACCAGGTACCACCGGCCCACCGCCCGAGCAAACACACGCGCACTCACCCACGCGCTCGCACCGCTGCAGCAGCAGCCGGGCCAGGCCGCGGCGCCGGTGTGTGGGCATCACGCTCATATTGGACACGTACAGGCGGAATGGCTTGTTGGAGGGGAAGGGCGGCGGCAGCAGCGCCTCCGGCTGCATCAGCGACAGCGACGCCGCCGCCACCGCCTGGCCCTTCTTCCGCCGGGCGCCGCCGGTCGCGGCCGCGGCCGCGGCCGAGGCTGCTGCTGCTGCTGCTGCTGCTGCTGCTGCTGCTGCTGCTGAAGCCGAGCTGGGCCCTGGCCCCGCCGCCTCCGGCTCCGCGGCTCCCGAGGACGAGGCGGCGGCCTGGTCCGCCGCAGCCGTCGATCGCTCCTCCACCACCAGCACAAGGAATTGCCGCGCCCGTCGCCAGCGTTGCACGGTGCGCCTGCGTGCGGGGTGCATGCGCTTCAGCAAAGGCGGTCGGTCGCGCACGCGGGACGCCCGTGCCGTGCCAGAGCAGCATGGCTGTCAGGTGCGCGCAGCCCGCTGGCTCCCTCCATCAGCCAACCCAGCATTGCGTGGCCCCTCGGATGTAGCAGAGGCTCTGCATGCCGCCGCCAACAACCCCACGGCCGCGGCTGCAGCACCCTGGCCCGCGCCCCGGCCCCCGAACCGCAGCTCACTCGTCTGCCGGCGACAGCTGCGTGGGGAAGCGCGCGGGCTCGCCCCGCAGCGCCGCCAGCTGCGCCCTCAGCCGCTGCACGTACTGCTGCAGCCTGAACTCGCGGTGCTCACGGCCGGCCTGGCGGGGCAGGGTTTGGGCCGGTCAGGGTTGGGGTTGGGGCGGTCAGGGTCGGGGTTCGGCCGGAGGAATGAGGATGCAGAGGACAAGGGGTCCAGGGTTGCACAGGACAGGCGCGGGCAGTTCGTGGGGGCGGCGGTGAAGCAGTTCGTGCGGACTGCGGACCTAGCTGTCAATTCGGATCTGTGGCTGACCCATCGCGTGCCGCAGCCAGCCCCCGTCGCGACTTGACCTGTCAACGAAGCCCCCTACACATCTACATCGCCCGCGCCGTTACCCTACACTTCCCCTGCCAAACCACCCGCTGCACCCCGGCCCCGCCCCGTGACCCCCACCCCGCCCACCTGCGCCTTGGCCTCCATGGCCTCCCGCAGCTTGTCGTCCATCTCCCGCTCAATGGCGCCCACGTAGCGGGTTTCCAGCGCGTCTAGAGCCTCCGTCTGGACCCCCGGGAAGTTGCCGCGGCCGAAGGACTGCAAGCGCAACATACGAAGGATACGGAGGAGTGGAGTGCAGGGGGGTGGGATGTTGCACGGTCCCACGCCCCGGGCGGGCTGCCGCGCTGCGCGTGGGGCGCCGTCGGCACGTTGCCCCTCTTTCCCCACAGCCAGTGCAGCAAATGATGAGTGGCCTGAGAGATTGATGATGCGCGTATCATTGGGAAGGCCATCCTTCAAGCCAGAAGCACGACGGCACACGCCTGTCACGGTCGGGCCGGCACAGCGGCCCCCCTAGCGCGCTGCTTCTCCCGCGGCGCTGTAGGCTGCGGGGCCGAGTCCCGGCCGAACACACCTCAGCAAATATGAGCGCCACATCCCTCGTATCCTCAAGCCCCGCCTGCCGAATGAAGTATTGGGAATCGTGGCCCGACGCGTCGCTCGGCCCGCTCGCTGGTGCCACCCAAGCTGGCCGCCCTTTCGGTTTGGCAAGTGACATACATGCTGGACCCCTCGTGCAAAGTCTACTAGAGGGAGCGCATGCTGGCCGATTGTGCAGGCGCAAGCCACTGTGCATTTAGACTTGCGTGTTTGTTGGCAGCCTTGAATGCTGTAGTCAATCATGAATATAACTGTATTCGCATTACTTCGCAGGCGAGCTTGTAATCTAAAAGTTATTTCAATTCAGTCGCAAAACGGGCCTTCCGTAATGTATGCCCTACTAGAACATCACGCATGATAAGGCATGCTAGACTATAGAATGACGGGGCATCGCAAGAACGAGGGGTGAAAGCCAGAGTCTCGGGACTTGCGAAATGGCCTCTGACAGTGGCGTAGTGGAGGACGTGCTGGCTTCCGGTCCAAGCCTACAGCAGGCATTTGCAGCTTTCGTGTTGTCTCGGCAGGTATGGAGGGAAGGAGTCATCGGCGGCCTTTCGACGTGGGGTGTGTGCTGGAGGGGTCGGGGCCTCGGGGGAGCCCTGGGGCGAGCCTGGGCACGCCTCCCGTGGCAACGTGGCCGGCCCTTCGCAAGTCGCAAGCTTGTACACTGTTCATCTGTGACCTGCGATGCACATCCTGTTCGCCGTGTGTCTTAGGACAACCAGGCTGGCGGGATGGGCTAGCGGGTTGGGACGATGCAACACACTTGGGTTGGGATCCCAAGGCCTGCTTGCTCACGCACGCGAGCCTTAGTAGCAAACCGTGCCTTGACCGCGTGTCGTCTGACCCCGGCTGTACTCGACTGCACCGTTCGCCGACTCCAAAATAGTCTGTAGTGTGCCCTTTAGACTCCAGTAAAATTCCATCCCACGCCGCCGGGCGCCCGCGAGGTGGCAACCGGGGCGGCACGAGGTGGTTGCACAGCAGGCAGGACAGGGGACAGCTGAGGACGGCCGAGGACAGGACACGAGGCAACCGGGAAGGATCAGGTTTTGAGTCTGCAGAGTTCAGGCAGTTCCTGATCCCCGTGCCATGCATTGCACCTGCGCGCAGACCGCAAACCCTGGCGCGGACACGAAGGCCGCAGTCGCAGCAGCAGGCAAGAAGGCGGGCCATAAGCGGAAAGCAAAGAAGAAGGCCGCCACCGGCCTGGGAGGCACAAGCAGCAAGCCGGGCAGCCCACCCAAGTCGCCAGGCGGCAGCCGCAAGGGCAGCCGCCCTGGGAGCTCGGGCAGCTGCAGCAGCGGCAGCAGCAAACCGGGCGAATCGGCAGGCGGTGGCGGCGGCGGCGGGCCCAAACGTGGCTCGCCGCGGCGACCTAAGTCACCCGCCTCTCTATCTGGAACAGACGCCGCGGGCAGCAACCCCACTCGACCCAAGTCGGCAACAGCGCCCAGCACGGGTGCTATAACATTAGTTGCCACCAGTGGCGCTGGGCCGACAAGGCCACGCTCGCCGCACTACTCGTCACCTGGCTCGCCCCTTTCGCCGAGCACCGAGGAGCGCCGGGCGCGGCTCCGGGCGCAGTTTCTGGAACTGGCCCGCAGCTTCATTGGTGAGTGGGGCAGCCTATGGCAATTGGCAACAGCGCTGGCAAGCCGCAAATCCCGGTAGTTACAGGGTTCATCTGAAACCCCCGGCAATGCGTGCAGGCGTGCCCTATGGCAAGCGCTACCACGAGCCCGGCAACTGCGCCTGCGAGGGCTGCTCCAGCTCGGGGCGGCAGCTGTACCACGAGCCGCTCTTCCTGGACTGCTGCGGCCTGGTGCGCAAAGCGGCGCGCGCGCTGCAGCGGCAGCTGGGCTTCCGACTGGGGCCAGGAAACCAGGCCTACCAGGTGAGGCGCGTGAGCTGCAGA
This sequence comes from Chlamydomonas incerta, assembly GCA_016834605.1. Classification (NCBI taxonomy): domain Eukaryota; kingdom Viridiplantae; phylum Chlorophyta; class Chlorophyceae; order Chlamydomonadales; family Chlamydomonadaceae; genus Chlamydomonas; species Chlamydomonas incerta. The sequence goes on along the minus strand of JAEHOC010000003.1, from coordinate 1,870,670 downwards.
CGGGGAGCGGCATTGCGGGGCTTGTTGTGCGTGGCGAAGCCGAGGGCGGCCCCTGAACCCAAACGTTTTGAGTGCGCACTGTCCCAAGTGTGAACGCGGTGGCGGGGCGGGCTGGTAATCGAGTGTGCTCCGGCGTTGGAGTGCCCCAGCTAGCTGCCATCAACAGGCAGGGAGCAACTTTTTAATATCAGGTACAGCGCGCCGCGCCGACGATTGTGACACCTTAGCTCACGAACACGACAGCTTTGCAATCCGAGTAGTTTTGTTGATAACCGGCGGCATAAAACGATTAAATGTGCCCCAAGTACAAGTAATACGTGCTCCGGACGAAACGTCGGGGCGGAACCGGGTTTTACTTCAAATGTTCGACAATTACGCTCGCGCGCTCAGAGGTCAAGCATGTACACAGTAGCATTAACTATTGTTTATTTATAAATAGATCTGGGTGGTAGGGCGCGTCACTCGCGAACCGTGCGCAACAGTCGCCCGCCCTTTGCTTGCCGTTGCTTCGCTGATTAAGGATACCCGAGTGCACTGAACGGCTGTAAATGTTGTGTGTTATCGCCAGAGTTGCATGCGGCTGGGTAAAAGTAACCTGCGAAGGAGCGCCGTGTGGCATGGTTGCTGGCCGCAGACATCGTCGCTGGCAAGGCCAGGCTGCTTAGATCTTTAGCGCTGACATGCAGCAAGCATGCTAGTCTAGCCCCGGTGCTCGCCGTAGGTGCCTGCGTGCAGGCGAAGTGTCCGGGGGCCCTGGGTTCGGCCAAGCATGTCGCCTGGCGGGGGTCTGGGCTGAGCGCTTCAGCTGCACAGAAACCGTTGCTTGTGAAGGATTGTCAGAGCTGCGAAAACCGTGTTGCCTGTGTCCTGCGGCTGCGGTACCGTGGCTTCATCTTCCGTAGCTGCTGACCCCCATTAGACCCGTGCCCTCGTGATGCACCCCTGGTACACACCCCGGGTCTCCCCCAGGCGTAGGTTGGGTCCAAAGCACTTGCCCCATGTCTCTGGGCACTGGCAGAACGTGTGCAGTGGGTTGCAGCCACACTAGGGCACACGGACAGTGGCAAAAGGGGAGTTGCGGGAATTGAACCCACGACCTCTCGCATGCTAGGATAGTCCCTAAGCGAGAATCATACCACTAGACCAAACTCCCTCACGTTCATGTCTATCAAGTGTGCGACACAGTCCATATACGCGGGGATACGGTGATCAGGGGTGCGACGCCGGACCATCGAACCTGCCTATGAAGGACATCTCTGCGCTCAGTGACATGCATACTACGGCTAGCAAACTCTGCCAGGTGTGATGGTCAGGGGAGTGACCCGAGAACCCGAGAAGGGACCACCTGTAATACTCACTCACTCACTCGGACCACCTGTAATACCACTCACTCACTCGCCGGACCACCTGTAATACTCACTCACTCGCCGGAGAAGGGACCACCTGGCGGGACAAGGCCTGGCTGAAAGTGTCCGACACACACCCCTTCCTGCGTGTGTGTGGCGACCGGATGGAAGTGGCCATTCCGGATGCGTGTAACCTTGACGACATGTGATTTCTGAACTTTCTGAAACCAAACACTAACAGTCTGTGATGCTGCGCTTACGACTATCTGACTTGACCAAACACGGAAATGCGAGTAGTGTTATAGCCACGTTTGTGCGTTTGAGATGGGGTGGGGTTGCATGCAACCGTGGGCAGGATTGAGGGGCCGATTGCAATTCAGGCTAGTTGGGGCTCTGGTTTCAACGGGTTCCTCTGTATGTACCTACTTTTCTGCCTGTTGAACAGCATTGGGCGCCACCGCTCTGATAAGGTGATGCGCCTGCTAGTCCTGCTACTGAATTGACATCGAACCTGCCTAACCTGCCTATGAAGCACATCTCTGCGCTCAGTGACATGCATACTACGGCTAGCAAACTCTGCCAGGTGTGATGGTCAGGGGAGTGACCCGAGAACCCGAGAAGGGACCACCTGTAATACTCACTCACTCACCACCTGTAACACTCACTCACTCACTCGGTCAGGGAGTGACCCGAGAACCCGAGAAGGGACCACCTGTAATACTCACTCACTCACGCCGGCCTTGGCCTCGAAGCGATCACCTGCAGCCGGGGAACGGGACCTGAAAGGGACCACCTGCAGTGCCCACCCGCAGTAGGGGTGACGACTGTGTGCAGGCCGAGACCTGACAATGCGTGTGAGCCCTCCACATCATGAGTCCCGCCTGCAGATGTGTGCTTCGCTGTGTGTCCTGGCCTGTCCACCAACCACCCTGCCTACAAATGTACATGCACAATGCAGTTCGACACGCTGCCGGTCCGTATGGCTTGCGTAGCGGAGCTGCGGCCGGGGGACCTCATCTTCTACAGCGGGACACCCTACAGCCCGGACGCGAGGCGGTATGCGTTCGACATGACGCACGTGGAGATCTTCGTCGGGGGCACCACCGGGGAGGCCACGCTTGGTGAGGCGGTGGAGGCCTGCCTGGGCTCGTAGGGCAGGGTGCAAGGCGCGCGGCTGGGCAGGAGGCATGCACACCCGCCAGGGTGGCGCTCCACAGCTCGGCATGAGCACCATTGCTGTGGCCCTGCCTACACACGTCCCGTCTCGTCCCTTGCCCTGTTCCTCCAACCTACACGTGTGCACGCGCGCAGGCTCGCGCGAGCGGTACAAGTGGGTGATGGAGTACGACTCGTACCGCTTCACCTCGCAGCGCTGGGCCCTGTCCGCCCACCACTTCTGCTCTATCGACCCCTGGCTGGACGGCGTGTGTGCGCCGCAGCATCCCGAGCTGTGGAGCACCGCGGGGCGCCGGGGCGGCCAGCAGGTGGGCGTGCGGGCGCGGCAGGGCAGAGCGGGAGCGCGACGCAGGTGTTGGCTTGGAAGCGGAGGTTGAGCTGCGGAGAGGCAATGTGTGGGTAAGCGGCCGGATGGTTGATTGGACGGGTGCGCCGTGTCTCGACCATTCGCAGCCCTGATGCTGCACCTGTCTCGCTGAATGGGCTTGTGGGCACGCACATGGCGTTACTCATTTACTGCCACCCACAGGGCCAAGGCCAGCGGTCGGGCGGCTCCCGGCCTTCCACCGCTGGCCTCAGTTGGAACGCCCGAAAATACTCGATCTTCGGTGGCGCGGCCGCTGCTGCTGAGGTGGGGAGCAGAGGCGGTAGCCACGCCAAGGCCAAGGGCGACGAGGCTGCAGCGTCACTGGCGGCGGCCACGACCGTGGCGGCCGCGCCTGTGGCTGGCTCGCAGCAGGACGATGACGGCGAGAGCGATGGCCAGGAGGGGTGAGCCTCCCGTACTGTACGGCGGCTGCGCATGGCTGTGCGGCCCGGCGGGCGGGGCCAACCTGGCAGGGGGTCTGGTAGTTGGAGCTGAGTTGTGTTGGCAACGAATGATGCGGCACGCGTGACTGCGGATGGCGAATGACATAATGAGCGTGTTCGAATCGGCACATGGAACGTGGGTGGGCAAGCAACTATGGAAATGCCAGGGTTGCAGTAGGCTTGCCTCGAGACGAGTTGGCCCATCTCGACCATCCCTGGGTTGCGCCCATATTGGCCTCATTCATGGTTAGGGCTCAAAACTGGCGGATTACGGGACGCTGCGGGAAGTGCGCGGCTGAAGCATGCGGGGATGGCGGAGAACGTAGAATTACTGAATTAGAGCGCAGCAACCGGCTGGGCTTAGGCAGGATTAGCTAGGCCGGGGTCTGAGGAGTGTGTGTGAGGCGGAGGGATGTCGGGCTACGCATTCGCCATGCATGCCAGCCATGTCATCGGGCATTGCTTGTGTGTGTCTTGCAGCTTTGAAGCTGTGGGCAGTGGGTGTGGGGAGCCCACGGCTGTGGGTGGTAGCGGGCCCATTATGCTATGGCACTGTGTGGCTTGAGTACGGCTGTGAAGAAGAGCTGCCGGCCGCAAGGCTGCGTACGACGGTGGCAAGGGACAAGAGAGGGAGGATGACAGGATGTACCAAGCATTGCCGGAGGGCTGTGGCGCTCCCGGGATTGCGCGTTGCGCATGTCGGAATGAGGACGGAAATCAGGGAGTCGTCACTGTGCCTCGCTGCAGACGAGCACAGTAATCATATCCCCACCTGCCCCTATACATACATCTTCCCAATCTTTTCACATCAGCACATCAGCACACTCCAGCGAGACTACGAAACGGCACCATGAAACGCCTAGCCTTCGCCGCGCTTTATCTCAGCCAGCTTGCTTTGTTTTCGCTCGCTGCACAACGTAATCCGCACACAGATGAAGACATCCTGCCCGGTGCGCTTAGCTGCGTTCAACAGTGTCGTCGGAATTGCAGCTCCGAGAGCATGCCGACAATTCCCCTGTTGTGACGCAGGTTGGATGGGGTCTGACTTCAAGCCGAATAACGCATTCGACACAACTCGTATCAAGGTGAGTATCATGAATTCTGAGCGCTAGTTTCTGCGACTGGGTTCTCGTCAGCGCGCTAACACTAACGCCGGTTGCCGGGACTCTCTGCAGGTTCTGGACGCCGACGCGCGCATCTTCCTCTGTGAACACTTCTTGACCGATGGTGCGCGTCTGAGCGACCTCGTCGCTCAGTGGCTCAGGGGATGTACCGCGGGCGTACCGGCGGGCTCGTCCTAGTGTGCTGCGCCTCATACTTGGCCTTGGGCGGCAGCCACCCAACCATAGCTTTACTCCTGTATCTCTCCTCTTTCCTCCTGTGCCGCATCAACTCTCAGAGGAGGCTGACCACATCGTCCAGATATCTGAGCGCCGCCTGCACCGCAGCGGTGTGGTCAACAACGACGGCGGCAGCAAGGAGTCCAACATCCGAACTTCGGTGAGAATCTTTCACCCGTTCACGAGGGCGCAAGCCCGGCGAAGTGCAATGCGACCCCAGAAGTTGCCCAACTTGGCGTGCTCCTCGAGTGTGGTTGCAGCACGAATGCACCCGCCCGCCCACCGTGTCCACCACACCCACAGTTTGGCGTGTTCCTGAACCGCGGCGAGGACGAAGTCATCAAGCGCATTGAGGTGCGTACGTGCGTGCGTGCATGTCCTCAGGGAGACGCGTACGTGCGTGTGTGCGTGTTCCCAGGGAGCATGGACACACGGCCGCGGCACCAGAAGCCAAAGCACCGCTGGACGCGGGCACTAGTCCCTCCCCTGGTCCCGATGGCACCGCTGCCCACCCGCGCCGTGACACGCACAGTCCTCACCCGGTGGCCGACTTACGGGCGCACCTCGGCTCTGTTGCTAGCTTAGCATGCTTGCCGCAGTCCAAACCAGCCAGGCAGTGGCAGGGCAATAGGGCATGCTCCCCAGTGTGTGTGCCTCTCTCTCTCTCTGAACGTCCCTCACGGCGGGGCTTTGTTCTGCTGGGCAGGAGCGCATCGCGGCGTGGACGCTGATGCCCATGGGCAACGGCGAGGGGCTGCAGGTGCTGCGCTACCAGAAGGAGCAGAAGTACGTGTCCCCACCCGTTGCGCGATGCAAACCAGGCAAAGTCCAGTCTAGGGGACAGACGCCATCCAGCATCCGTGTTTGTTACACACATGGTGTGCTCTCACACACTGAAGCCCGATTGGTATTTGATGCGGTGGTGCATCCAGGTATGATGCGCATTGGGACTACTTCTTTCAGTGAGTGCGTGTGGGCGTGGAAACGGGTGGGGACGAGGGGAGCGGGAGCGGGATGCGGGGCGGGGCGGGGCGTCACACGGGGGACACGCCCGGTGCCGAAACCCAAGATTGGGCGTTCTTACTCATAGGCGCACCATTTTTAATTCTATAAAGCGCGTTACCCTTTGTACTGGCATAGCATATGTTCACGCTTATAAGCCGGCCAAGCGCCGCGTAAGTCTCGCGAATGTGAGACAAATGTCGAGCATGCTGGCTCACACCATTGAACTACGAAGTCTCCGGCCCTGATACAACTGATTATGTCCATATCATAGCATTTAGGAAGGGTGCAAACGCAAGAGAAGCTACTGCCGAAATCCCGGCGTGGAACGCGCGACATAGCTATGTTTGCCAAGCGCTTAAAGTTGGGGGGTGCCCTGAACCGCGCGTGTCCCCCGCGTGGCGGGGCGTGTGGGAGCGTGCCGGGTGCGGACGCGAGCTGGTGTGGGGGCAGGCTTGTTGGCAGGCGCCCGATCCATCCAGCACCGTCCGCGACCACTAGCTCTCCTTCCCACCCCCCACCCCCACCCCCGCCCCGCAGCAAGGACGGCATCGCCAACGGCGGCAACCGCTACGCCACGGTGCTGATGTACCTGGTGGACACCGAGGAGGGCGGCGAGACCGTGTTCCCCAACATCGCGGCGCCCGGCGGCGAGAACGTGGGCTTCTCCGAGTGCGCGCGCTACCACCTGGCCGCCAAGCCGCGCAAGGGCACCGCCATCCTGTTCCACAGGTGTGGGCTGCGGGGTTGCGGGCTGGGGCGGCGGGGTGCAGGGTGGCAGGTTGCGGGCTGCGGGGTGCGGGGTGCTCCACAAGCGGGCAGCGCGCTGCATGCAAGGGGCCGTGGCGGTGGTGGGCCGGCGGTGCGAGGCGCAGTGCGTGACGTGTCCAGCTGGGCTCACCTGTCCATGTGTGCTTGGCCTGCTCGTCTGTTTATTTGGTCGCCGGCCTCGCCGCGCAGCATCAAGCCCACCGGCGAGCTGGAGCGCAAGTCGCTGCACACCGCCTGCCCCGTCATCAAGGGCGTCAAGTGGTCCGCCGCCAAGTGGATCCACGTGGGCCACTACGCGCTGGGCGGCGAGCGGCCCGAGATGATCGAGCAGCACCCGCAGCCCAAGGTAAGAGTGGGCGGCGCCCGCACCTGCGTTGTGGCGATGTTACTGGGGGCCGACCAGCAAGGGGCGGGAAGCAGGGTGACGTCGGGCAACCCGAAAACTGAGGCGGGCGGAACGGTGCCCAATCTGTGTTACCTGGAACGACCCCCTTCATCACCCGCCATTGGCTGAACCTGCGCTTCTGCTTGCCGACCCACCCACCCACCCACCCTCCCACCCGCCCCCCGACAGGTCCGCCCCAGCGACCTGCCGCCAGGCTGCGACGACGGCGACGACATGTGCGAGACGTGGGCCGAGTCGGGCGAGTGCGAGCGCAACGCCTCCTTCATGGTCGGCTCGCGCGCGCGGCCCGGCAAGTGCATTGCCAGCTGCAAGCGCTGCGACCTGGTGACGGACACGGGCGCGGAGGGCACGCACGGCGACTGGCAGAAGGAGCAGGCCAAGGCGGCCGCCAACCGCCGCACCCTGGAGGCGGAGTAGAGCAGGGGTGCTGCGCTTATTTAGCGATCGCTGGGGGTGGGCTGGTTGGGAGTGGGGGTGCGGGAAGCTTGAAGGCAGGAAGGGTGCCGGGTGCCACGAGGCAAAATTGGATGGGCCACGCCAGCGCTGACTTGAACCCTGACTTGAACCCTGACCCTGACCACGGTCACAGTCACAGTCAGGATGAGCCCGGCGCAGTACATACGGTAGGCTTGGCCCTGGTGCCGTGAAGACTTGAGGAATGCCGCGCCCCCATGTTGATGAATGATGATGACTGTCAGCTTTTAAATACTGTGCGTGTCGGGGCGCTTGTTCGGCACATGAGAAATGTGCAAGCGGCTGTAGATGCGCGGGGTGACGCGGTGCTCTGCGGGCCCATTCGGTACGGCCGATCAGTGTTTGCCTTGGTTACTGGGCTGCATGCCCGGCCGGCCAGCACTGATGGGCTACCGTATACGTGCGGCGCTCGTCGTGTCGTTCCGCGCCGGTCGTGTAGAGGTGTACTTGTGAGGTTTTAGAGGTGTACGTGTGAGGGACCAGTCATCAGGGGCACAGGCAGGACGTACACAGTTGTGACAGGGTGTGATCACGCAGGGACCTGGCGGCCGCGCCGCCACGTCAGATTGATATGCGGGGCTTGCGCGGTGGGCCTGGATGGGCTTGTTCACGTGAGCCGCTGGTGCTGACTCCTAAGGACATCCGGGATTCTTTGTTTCTGCAGTGCAGCCACGTGTGCTGCGTGATCATCCTAGACAATTCTTTATTTGTGCGAGCACTGCAATATCATAAGCTTGATTCTTGTATACCGTACCGCGCATGGGCGCATGGACGTCAGGACGTGGCTGGCGCAGATCAGGGCGCAGATGCGTTGAGGGTGGACGGCTGTGGGGTGTGCGGTGCGTGGGTAGCATACACACGTAGCGCGCCCGGCCTGTGTAAGCACGCTTGGTTGGACTGTCTGCGCTGCATGCCGTCCTGCCGTCGTCCACACACGGACATGCGCAACACGAGGGCAAGGCTGCACGGGCCGCTGCTGCACCGCAAGCCCGCAAGATGGACCAGACCGCTCTTCGCCAGCCCCAACACCAGCCCCTTCGTGTGTGCTTTTCCAATGGCACCAGCTGACGCATTCGGCGAGCCACAAACCTTGCCCGAGGCGCGCGTGCGGCGTGCCAACTTCATAACCGGCTGCAAAAAGCGTTCCCGCCGCTTCGCCTTCCTGCCAGCCGCCTTGCCGTCCTTGGTGGGCGCTGGTGCCAGTCCTTGGGCCTTGCCCCTGATGCGGAGCAACCGTGTTCAGCCCTCATTCAGCCTGATGCATAGTCACAACGGTGGTTGGAGGAAGAGGGCAAGGGAGGTACCCCGTTGTCGTCGTGACGCGGCCTCATGTCGTGGCCGGAGCCGCGGAGCGGGTATGGCCTGGCGGGGAATGCCTGGACACGTTGGACGCACGGGCGTGTGCCAGCTGCCTCTACTCGGAGCGGCGTGTGCGCCCCTGCCTGCCCTGCCTCGCCAGAACCCTGAAGTGTGGAGAATTCGAACTCGAGAAGCACGCAGTCCTTAGTGCGTTACAGTGTGTCAATGCGTGGGCTCTAACGCCGCAAGTCTATGATCACTTGTGCGGCCCTCGACGGTCTCTCCATGCGGTTCACGTAGGCCGCCGAAATTGACAGACGGCTCTGAATAGTATTCAAACGGTTCAGGCTTCGTCTTGCTTGTCCTCTTGCGCCCAAGCACCTCAAAAGAATAAGAAACGCAATTGCCAAGTAGTATGCACGCCTTGCTGCCAATCAAGGCTCCAAACATCACCCACCCATAGCGGATGCCAAACGGATTCCGACTACATCCCGACACGACCTACAGTCCCCTTATTATTTGTGCTACTGGATTTAGCAGGCCTTCTAAGACCCCCATTAGCCGCTTCGGGAGAGCCCCGGAGCAATGGCTTACGCTTGCACAAGTCGTACACCCAACCAAAACACAAGTTGCTGTATCCGTCCGCCTCTTCGGCGGCTGCAGGATTAGCCTTGCTTTAGTGTGCGTTTGCCATGCTGATGTGGTCGCATGCGCACTGACGTCCCGTAACTGTCCCATGAGGCCAACATCAGCCCTGCACCCAATCTCAAGGTGCAATACTGTACACTCTACAAACGTGTCCATCATCACCAAATATGTCATGCTATCTTCGCGATTGCATGTGTGCGAACTCACGATTGCGCCGTGCAAAATGGCCACGAGTACATATGTGCAGCTTTACGACATGATCGCTGCGTTGTGTGTGCGCTGGCGCTCCTGAAGGAGGCATTGCGTCACACTCATAATCACATATATTATCATCGAGCCTACAGCAGGCCAATCCATACCCTCCCCTCTGTAGTGCCCCCAACTCGACACACTGCAGCACCACCTGCGTCCCACACGCCCGCCTGTACATCTGTGTCTTTAGCTGCAACCGCTCGGCGGGCTTGTGTTTCTCTTCCTCTCCGTTTGACTGTTTCCCTCTCACGTACCACCGCCACTGCCTCACAGCTCCTTCCAGGTCAGCGGGAAGCTGCGCAGTCCGCGCTGCGCTGCCTGAGCCCCACCGCCCGCTTCGCGAGCACGGCCCGCCTCCTCCTTCTCCCCGTCGCTCTCCACATCGCTGCCATCACTCAGCGCCACAGGGTGGCTGCAAACCAGCTTCGCGCCGCCTGCGCCAGTGCTGCCGGCGCGCCCCAGCTGCTGCTCTCCCAGCCCACTTGCGACGGCGGCCCCGGCACTGACGTCGGCGGTGACGTCAGGCTCCAGGTCGCCCACATCACTACCGCAGCCAGCGCTGTGGCCGCCGTCGCTGACACGAAAGGGCCGCAGCGTGAGCGGAAAGGATTCCACCGCCCCGCCGAAGCTCGCCCCGGACAGCAGCTCACGGAAGGAGCGCAGCGGGAAGCTGCGAGGCACCTCCCACGCCGCCCGCCGCGCCGCCGAAGGCTCTTCCTCGGCGGCGGTTGGCTCCACCGCGCGCATGACCGCAGCGGCCGCACGGCTGCTACGACGCGGTGGCGGCACTGCGGCACAAGCAGCGGCGCCGGCGTTGCTGGCGGCACGCGACGCGGGCGGGGACGCCATCCCCATCGCCGCAGGAGCGGCTGCGGCGAGCAGCGCCACCGTGGTCCCCAGGACCGTGGCGCACACCGACATCTGCTGCTGCGCCGCCAGCGCCCTGGCGGCAAGCCGGCGCAGACCCCGCTCCTCCGCCGCCGTCGCGCGCACGGTGTCGGCGGCATCAGCGCCGGCGCGGCGCGCCGCCACGGCCAGCAGCTTCCGCTGGCGTGACTCCAGGTCGCAGCGGGCCGCCATCTCCTCCAGCGCCTCGACCTCGGCCGCTGTCGCGGCGACCGACGCAGCGGCTGCGGCGCCACTGCTGCGGCCAGCCTGCATCAGGTCAGCGGCCCGGCGCGCTGCAGCGGCCGCAGCAGCGTCGGCCGCAGCCTGCTCCAGCGCCCTCTGCCGCGCTAGCTGCTCCGCTAGCGCCACGCACGACTCGTGCTCAGCCTCCGCGGCGCGCACCACCGCTGCCGCGCCGTCCGCCGCCGCATGTGACAGCGTCGCGAGCACAGCGCTCCGCCGCGCCACCAGCGCTGACACGCCGACGGCCGACGCCGCCGACGCGTGAGCGGCGATCGCAGCGTCGGCTGCCGCCGCCGCGCTGATGCGCTGCAGCAGCGCGTGCCGCCGCGCCGCGAACGCCGCCGCCTGGTCCACGAGCGCGCCGCCGGCGCGCAGCACCGCCGCCGCCTGCAGCCCCGTCGCCTCCGACACCGCCTCCAGAAGCGCCTGGCGGGACGTCGCCATCAGCGCCACCGCGACGGCGGCGCCGTCCACGGAGCGCGCCGCCAGCGCCGCGTCACTGCCGATGGCGGCGGCGGCGGCCGCCAGCGTGCGGTCACGCCGCGACACCAGCGCGCGCAGCGCCGCCACCTCCGCCACCTCGGCGCGAAGCTGCGCCGCCGCCGCCGCGGCCTCGACGGCCAGGGCTGCGCTCAGCGTCACGCGCCGCAGCAGCGCCAGCCGCTGCCACGCCTCCGCCTGCGCCGCGCCGCCGTGGACCGCGGCGCCGGCTGCTGTGCCGGCGCCCGCCGCCGCGGCGCGCAGCTCGGCGGCCACCTGCAGCGCCGCCGACTCGGCGTGCTGCGCGCGTGCCGCCTCCGCCGCGCTGGCCGCCTCAACCGCCAGGGACACTTGCATGACCACCTGACGCGAGCGCGCGAGGCGGAGCAGCGCCGCAGGCTCCGCTGCCGCCACCGCGGCCGCGTCCGCGGCCTGCGCGCCAGCGGCCTCGCTGGCCGCCGCGAGGTTGGCCTGCGTGCGGTGCCGCAGCAGCTGCTGCTGCTGCTTCACCCGCTCGGCCGCATCGACGTACGCAACCACCGCGTCATTCGCAGCGGAGGCGCCGGCCAGGGCGTCGACGGCGCCGGCGCCGGCCTGCTCCGCGGCAACCTTCAGCCAGCGCCGCCGCTGGGCCACAAGCTCCATCGCCGCTTCGCTCGCCGCCGCCTCGCCATCGACGGCATCGACTGCCACCTTGGCGAGCTCCGCCGCCAGCGTCACCGAGAGAAGCCGCTGCCGCGACTCCGCCAGCGCCTCCATCGCGTCCCTCTCGGCCGCGGCTGCAGCCACTGCGACCGCGGCGCCAGCGGCCGCCGCCTCCGTCGCAGCAGACATCGACAGCGCGGCCGCGTGCGCTGCTGCTGCGGCGGCGGCGACGGCGGCGTACGCCCCGCACGGCGTCGGCGGGGGAGCAGCGCCGCCGCCGCTTGCGGCACGACTGCTGCTCCTGCTCGCGGCCGTGCTGCCCGTCAGGCTGGGCGGCGTCAGCGCCTGTTGCTGTTGTTCAATCAGCGTCCACGCCGACACCTCGGCTTCAAGGCCGCCGCACAGGTCATCGGCGCCATAGCGGTCGTCAATGGCCGCTGCTGCGGCGGCGGCGCCAAAAGCGCCCGCAAAAGCGTCAGCAGCAGCCGGCACCGTGTGCTGGACTGCCTGGGCGCCATCCGCAGGCTCAGCGGAACTCAAGACTGGTGCCTCGTCGTGGTGCGCAGCGGCAGCGTTCTCGGCGGCTGCAGTGGCAGCGGCAGCACTGCTGCCGCGCGGGCTCAGCGCCCAGCGGGGGTAGTAGCTGCGTGGAATAAAGGCAGCGCCCGCCGCAGCCACGGCCGCCGCGGCCAAGCCCGCGACCGCCACCACCGGGCCCACCGCCACCGCAGCCGCGCCGGCCGCAGCAGTGGCGCCGGCGGCGGCGGTGGTCGTGGCCCCAGCTGCCGCCGCCGCCGCGGCGCCGCCTGCAGACGCCGTGGCGGCCGCAGTGGCCACACCGCCGCCGGCCGCGACGGAGGCACCGCCCATAGCGCCGGCCGCTCCAGCCGCCGCGGCGCCAAGGACGCTCATGACCGTGGACAGACCGTAGAAGCGGCCCCGGCTCCTTGGCGTCGTGGCGGTCGCGTCGGTTGCTGCGACAGAGCCGGTGGCCACAAGGAGCTCCGAGGGGACGGCCGCGCAAGGCGCACCTCCAGCCTGCTCCTGCGGCTGCGCTGCGGCCTCTGCTACAGCTGCCGCCGCCGCCGCTTCTGCTGGTAGCGCGGGCGGCAGTAGCAGCACCGACTCGTCGGGCACGGAGACTGCGGTCGCCAGAGCGCCCGAGCTGCCCCCGGACTGCATTCCCTGCCTCGCGACGCTGCCGCTGTCGCCGCTGCCGGCCAGGGCGCCGCCCATGCCGTTGCCGCTGACGCGCAGCGACTCGAGCGCGTTCGCGACACTGCCACGCAGCCGCTCCAGCGACGGGTGACGGTGCGCGCTGGCGCTGGAGCCGCCGCTGCCGGCGCGGCTCAGGCTGCGGCCGCGCGGCTCCTCCGACTCCGCGGCCACCGCAGGCCATGCCGGCGCCACCGGGGAGGCCTCAGTCTCGGTGCCCTCCAGTGGCTGCGGCCGGGCGGCGCCCGAGGCAGCAGCGGCAGTAGCAGCAGCAGTAGCAGCAGTGACGGAGGCTGGGCTGGCCAGGCACAGGCCGCCGCCGTCGCTGTAGCGGCTGCCGACGCGGCGGTGGCGGCTGCGCAGCGTGGCGGCGCCGGACGGAGTGCTGACGTCAGCGGGGGCTGTGGGCTGCAGGTGCTGCAGGCCCTCCATCGACGCCAGCAGCACCTGCGCCCCGTCGTCGTGGTCGGCATCGTGTTGCGTGTGGTGCTGCTGTTGCTGCTGCTGCGGCGCGGCAGCTGCCGCACCGGCTGCCTTAGCGCCGCCGGCGCCCCCACAGGACCGGCTGGTCACGGCGACGGTGACCGTGGCGGTGGTGGCGGCGGCGGCGCTGTAGGCGGCAGTGAGGCTGAGCGATGTGGGCAGCGGCAGCGCGTCGCTGGGCTGCAGGGGCCCCGCGAGGCCTGCGGCCGCAGCGGCGGCGGCGGATGGGCTGCCACCAGGCGCGGTCGACGCCGCGCCTGGCAGCGCCGCTGGCATGGGCGACGCCGGCGCGGACAAGAGTGGCGGCAGCGGCAGCATGAGCTTCCGCTGCTGCTGCTGCTGCTGCTGCAGCGGCCCCTCAGGCAGCCTGCCACCAAGCGCCAGCATGTCTGCGTCACGCGCCTCCTCGCCCTCCTCCTCACTCTCGCACACTGTGCCGACGGGCCGGTCCCGCGGCTCCGCAAACTCCAAGCCAGCCGCCGCTTCCGCCGCCGCCGCCCCGTGCTCGGGCGGCGGCGCACCGCCCACCGAGTCCAGCGTTGGGCGCGGCTCCAGCGCGCGGCCGTCGCCCTCACGCAGCGCGAGGCCGAAGCCCAGGCCGCCGCGGCCGCCGCCGGCGCTGCCCTCCAGCATGGTCCCCGCCTCCTCCAGCGCGCGCAGGCGGCGCATGGACGCGTCGCCGAGCGGGCCGCCCGCCGCGACTGCGGCCACCGCGGCGGCGCCGTAGGCGCTGAGGAACGCCACGTCTCCGTCTCCGTCGCTGTCGTCCTCCTGCTCCTGTCCGTCGTGCCCCGTGCCGTGAAGGACCACGTCATCGCAGCCGTTGTCGCAAGCGGCGGCGGCATGGGCGTGGCGCGGCGTGGCAACGGTTGACAGCCGCACGCGCAGGCTCTCCCGAACCATCGCGTCCAGCCGCCGGCCGGACAGCGGCGCCAGCCGCTGGGCCAGCGACCCATCCACGGCCTCAGCGGCGGAGGCGCGGGCGCCGAGCGGGCTGCCGACGCGCTCCAGGGGCACCGCCGGCTCCTCCTCACCGGAGGAAGACCAGACGATAGGTATGGCGGCAGTGGCCGCAGAAGCTGCCACGGGGTCCGGCAGGGTGGCGCTGGCTGCGGGACGCAGCCTGCAGGGCGTGCCACGCAACGGCGCGGCGGCGACGGCCCCGGCGGCGCCGGGCGCCGCCACGGCGGACTGCTGGCGGCGGCGGCGCGGCGTGCTGGGCAGGCGGCGCAGCGGCAGCAGGCTGGGGTCATCCTGGTGCAGGGCCGACCAGGGCAACGGCCGCGAGGGCGGGGGCGGCACCACGTGCCGCGCGTCCTGGCTGCTGCCGGGCTCGGCGTGAAGCTGGTGGTGCTGCTGGTGCTGCTGCTGGTGGTGGTGGCGGCGCAGCGGCGGGTACTCGACGCCGTGGTGGCGCGGCGGCGTGGCCGCAGCCAACGACGCCGCCAGCCGCTGCCGCTGCCACTGCTGCTGCGGCGGCCCGGCTGCTGACGCGTCAGCACCGGCCTCCGCGCCCGCGCCCGTGCCGGCGGGCTCGTCGAGCAGCGCGGCGACGCTCTTCCAGGCCCAGGCAGGCAGGCCGAAGCTCACATCGCTGCCGCTGCCGCTGCTGGCGTCGCTCTCGTCGCCCGCGCTGCCCCAGGCGCCGCCGCCCGAGGAGGTGCGCCGCTGCCCGTCAGCCCGCGCCACCCGCATGGCAGGGCGGCTGCGGCTGCGGCTGGCCCGCGCCCCTCCCTCCGCCTCCGCCTGCAGTCCCTCCTCCGCCAAGCCAGCCAGCGCCTCCGCCACCGACACCGCCGAGGCGGCTGCGCCCTGCTGGCCATCAGCCTCCGCGTGGCGCGCAACTTCCGTCTGCCGGCGCGAGGGGCAGGGCGCCAGGCCGCGCCAGGCCTTGGCGCCAGCCTCGCGCGCGCCGCCGCCACTGCCACCGCCAAGCAGCAGCGTTCCGTTGACCTCACCCGCCTCGCCGTCGAGCGCCAGCGCGAGACCGCGCCGCGCCCCCACCTCGGCCGCCATCCCAGCCTCGGCGCCAGCCATCAGCCGCCTGCGGCTGGTGACGCAGGCCATCGGGTCGGGTGAGGCCATGGTCACGTCGTCGCCCGGGCTCAGCGGCGCGCCGCGCGGCAGCCGCTGGCCTGGGCTCAGCGGCAGCAGCGGCAACGGCGACACGCAGCGCGGGCTGCGCAGCTGCGGCCGGCCGCGGCCGGTGCTGCTGCAGGTGCTAGCACCGCCGCCGTTGGCAAGGGGGCTGCCGCCTGGCGGCGTGCCCAAGACCGGGCTAGCGCCGGCCAGCAGCGGCGGCACAGAGGGCGCCGGCGACGCTGCGTAGCCGTGGGCGCTGTCGTCGTCGCCGCCAGCGCCCGGCGTGGGCAGGGCGCGGGCCGTCGCCGCTGCCTCGCTACAGACCGACTCGCCGCCCTGCGAGTAGCGACGGACCGGCCGCATCGTCTGCTGCTGCTGGCGCATGCGCACCTGCAGCGCACCGCCACCGGCAGCACCGGCCCCAGAAGCGGCTGCCCGGGCACTCTTCGGCCCTGCAAGGCCTGCAGGGCGCGGGGAGAGGGCTGCGCCCGGCCTGGATTGGGTGGTGGTGGGGATGCGGCTGCCGACGGCTGCGGTGCGGGGCGACGCATGTGCACCCAGCGACGACGGCGCCGCCGCGAGGCTGGAGCGGACGCTGGGAACGGCTTGACCCGCGCGAGGTGAGTTGAGGCTGGGAATCTGCTTGAGGCTGCTTGCCGCGGTGGACCAGCGCCACGGCAGCAGTGCGGGGGACGCGCCGCCCTTCGGCGCCTTGCCCGCGGTGCCGCTGGCCTGCTTGCCGGCGGCGACCTCGCCGCGCAGGAGGAGCGGCATGTCCGTGGATGCGGCCAGGGAGGAACGCACAGAGGCGGAGGCCGGCGCGGGCTTGGCGGCGGGCGCGCGGCCGGACGGGTTGAATGGCGGCCGCGCGGCGGCGGCGAGGGGCGCGGCGGCGCCCTGACTTGCCACGGAGGCGAGCGAGGAGATGGAGGCGCGCATGACGGAGGAGCGGGTAGGCATCTGGTAGGTGTGCAGGCCCCCTGCCCCTGCTGCCGCTGCCCCTGCTAATGTCTTTGCCTGCGCCGGCGGTGCGGCCGCCGGCAGCGACTTGCGGCTGGCGCTGGTGCTGGCCCAGCCCGTGGACGTGCACGCCTGCGAGGCCGCGCTCGCCGCTCCGACGGCCCGCGTCTGCGGCCGGGAGGTGGTCGACACGGCGGCCATAGGCGCGGCTGATGCCGTCGTCTTCCGCGCGATCGCGGACGACGGCGGCGATGCTGCACAGGACGCTGCTGCTGCGCCCGCGCTCGGGGCGGCGGGGATGCGGCTGCGCCGCGCCGACCCCGGTCCCGTGGGGCTGAACTCGCTGGCCGCTGGCAGCGGGCAGCCGGGCGTGAGCGGCGACAGCGCAGCGTCTGCGGCTGCCGGGGACAGCGGGCAGGCAGCGTCCGCCGCGGCGAGGCCGTCGGCCGCCACCGCCGGGTGGTAAGCGGCTGCCGCCGCCGTCAGCGCCTCGAGGCGAAGCGGCGGCACGACCACCTTCTTCGCAGGGCCAGCTGTCTGGCCGTCCACCACTGTAGTGGTGGCGGCGGCGGCGGTAGCAGCTGCGGTGTGAGGCAGCGGCCTCGGGATGCGGCTGCGCGTGGAAGCAAGCGAAGCCCGGAGTCCCTCTGCGGGCTCATCCGAGCCAGCCATCATCAGGTTCCGGCAGCTGCCGCCGCCGCTGCCGCCCAGGCTCTTGCTGCTGCCGCCCAGGCGCGCAATGATCGCGCCCACACGCCCCTGGCCTGGCGGCGGCAGCCCGGCCGGCGCCGCCGCTGCGTCCACGGCGTCGCCGGCCACGCTGCCAATGAGCACGCCGCCGTCGCTCTGCGGCTCCAGCGCCCGCCGGCGCCGCAGATGCAGCCCCCCAGCAGCCGGCGGCGAATCGCCTGAAGGCTCCGGCACCCCCGGCAACAACCCAGGAGGCACGGGCACTCCACTTAGGCCCATTGCGCCCAGCAGGACGGAGTCGGGCAGGCCGCCGCCGCGGCCGCCACCGCGCGGCGAGCCAGGCAGCTGCGGGGGGCTGCAGGCGCCGCTGGGCGGCGGCGGCTCATGTGGGTCGCTGTCAGCGTGGCTCAGTCGCAAGCCCGACGTGTCGCGCTGTGCGTCCTCGACCTCCTCCGCAACTGCATGGAGCGACGCATGGCCGTGCCACTCCTCGGCCGCGGCGCCGCCGAGCGATGGGCATTGGCCCGTGCTGCCGCAGGCACTGGCGCCGCCCAGGCTGGTGCTCGCGCTGGCGCTTGTGGCGCCGGCGTTGACGCCGCGGCCGCTGGTGCCGGTGGCGCTGCCGCCCGCGCTGCTCGCCGCTGAGCCGCCCAGGCTGCCGCTGCCGTTTCCGCCGCTGCTGGGCAGGCCACCGAACCTGCCACCGTGGCCGCTGCTGCTGCCACAGTCGTCACTGGCGATGCTGCAACCCAGGCCGACGCCAGCCCACACGCCGCGTGCAGCGGCCAAGGTTGCCGCCTCAGACCCAGATCCGGAAGCACAGCTAGTAATGGAATGTAGGCGCGTCGACGGCGCGGCCAGCAGGCTGCCGCCGCCGCTAGTGCTGCTCCCCCCGCAGCTGCTGCCGCCTCCGCAGGAGCTGGGGGCCGGCGTGGTGGACGCGTAGCCGCAATGACCCAGGTCGTGACCATCAACGGGAGCCAGCGGTGTTGCAAGTACGCCGGGTCCCAGAGAAGACGGCGGGGCGCAACCGAGAACACCGCTGGAAGCGAGAGCGACCAAGTCAGGGGCGCCCAGCTCATTCGCCAGAGGTTTTGAGGCCCTGGGCGACGACGCCACCGGCTGTTGTTGCTGTGCCGTCGACGCGGACGCCGATGGCAGGCTTGCATTTCCGCCTGCGCTGCCGCTACGCGCCAGGCGATGGGACAGATAGCCTATCGGCATCTATGCCGCTTTTCGAAGTGCCGTTTGCGCGGTGCAGCGCCTGCCGGCTTGGGCAGGCTCCTCCGCTCAGTTCCCTGACAAATCAAATGTCCGAGCGCCGGCCCGCTCCCGAGCCCTGCGTCGCAACAGCACGAACGCAAATCTTGATATACAGATTACATCACCACCGATTGCGCGCGTCGGCGCCCGCAGATAAGCGCTGTCGCTGCTACGGGTACCCCAGTAGCGGGCTGACATGGCCCTCGCGCGGGCTCACCTTTGCGTGAGGCAGCTCCCCACGCCGTGCTGCGCTAGTTATTGCCCCAAATGCCTCTATAGGTGATGCCCGATTGTGTTTCGGGTACCAAGTGAAGCCTGCCCCGGCCTCGGCTGCATTTCTGTCAGCCTGCGGAACATTTGTATGCTTTATCAAACGTGCCCTAACCCAGAGTCAGATGTGGTGTTGATGTATGCAACCGCAAGCAGTAATACAGACTTCTGAGGCAGCAGGAGGCAGCGCGAGATTCGGGGTTTCGGCCCGCGCAATCGGCGCTGCATGCGCTCTCGAGTCCCCCGAGTCCCGCCAGGCGCGAGACACTCGGGCTACCTTTAAGAGCTACTGTCACCGACGCACATTGACACACTTTCAAAAGCATATTTCTCATGTTGAGCGCTCGTGCTCAGAGCAAACTTCCCTGCCAGCCTTCAAGCACCGATTCTCTGACGGTCGCAGTGCTTTGTATGCATAAGCGGTCAGATTATTAGCAGAGTGCAGTTTGAGGCTACCCCAGAGGACCAGTCGCTCAGGTCGCGGACACAGTCTAGGGTGTGCCCTCGCCACTGCTGCTGCAGCAGCAGCAGAAGCTAAATAGGCGGGACATGGATCTGCTAGGAGATGATGTGGTGGGAACGCCAGCAGCCGCGGCGGTGTCCGCACAACAGCGCGCCAGCGCAGGCGGAGTTCGTGCGTCCATGGACCTGCTGGGCGACGACCTGCCTCCCCCCACGGAGTCAGAGCCGGAGCCGCAGCAGCCGCAGACCATGCCGACGATGGGGGCAGAGGACGATGGCGACGACGAGGAGGAGGGAGCCGCAGGCGAGGACGAGGCCGGGGAGGCTGCCGACGCCGAGGAGGCCGGGGAGGAAGAGGATGACGACCACCGCACGGGCTGCGGCTCTCAGTCGCTTCCCAGCGAGCGCACGCCGCCGGTGGAGGGCGACGTCGACGGCGGCGAGGACGGCGCGGCGGCAGGCGCCGATACGCCTGTCGACTCGGACCGAGAGGTCGTCGATGCGGAGGACGCATTCGGCGACTTTGCGGACTTCACAACCGCCTCGCATTTCATGCCTGGAGCCAACATCGGTGGCCTGAGCCACGGCGCCGCCTCCACCTCCTCCGCCGCGTCCGCCTCCACCTCGGCCTCGGCGCCGCCGCCCTCGTCCTCCGCGGCGGCAGCCGCGCGCGCTGCTGCGGCCGCAGCTGCGGCCGCAGGCGGCAGCGCCGGGGCCGGCGGCTCGGGTGGCGGCGCGGGGCCGCCGGGCAGCGGCCTCAGGGGCGCACACGGGCACCTGCTGCCTAGCTACGGCGCGAGGTCGGCAGGGCATGGCGGCGGGGGTGCCAGTGTGTTGAGCGGTGGCATGTCGGAGCACGGCAGTGTGGGCGGCGGCGACCTGGGCAGTGACGCGGGCGGCCACCCGTCACCGCCGCCCAGCATCGCGCCGTCACGTGCAGGTGTGTGGGTGGGGATGCGGGCATGGGTGTGTGCGGGCGTGGTGCGTGTGGGCGTGCGTGCGGGCGGGCGGGCGGGCGGGCGGCATCACATGAACGCGCCCGGGACCTGTGCTTGGGGTGTCTGCTCAGCCGGGCTGGACGCGCGCTGGTGTCCATCGGGGCGGGCTACCGGCAGTACGCCATCACGGCCGCGCCGCAGCCGCACGCCACCCAGCCATCCGCGTGACCGCCCCTCCATGACTGACCGCCGCCGTCTCCTGCCGGCCCGGCCCGCAGGCGGCGGCCGCAAGTCGGTGGCCTCGCTGGCGTCCGTGGGCAGCCGCGCCGGCGGCGACGACGACGTGGCCGACTACGGCAGCGTTGTGGGCAGCAGCGTGTGGCGCGGCGCGCCGTCGCACATGGCCACCTCCTCCTACGCCGCCGCCGCGGGCGCCGACGACGACTTTGGCGACTTCACCTCCGACATCACCTCCACCTCCGACTTCGCGCCGTCCACGCAGGTGTGCGACTCTTGCTGTGTGCGGTAGGGGAGCGAGGAGGCGCGGGCGTTGCCGTGCCGGGAGCAAAACCAGATGGTGGCCTGCTGTGCGTGTGCTAAGTCTACCGTAATTGTTGCCCATGGCTGAGCGCATGCATTGCTGCGGCGGACCTTGCTGTTTTCCCTGTAGCCGCCGTCCGCCGTGGCGGTGAGCGGCCCCGGCTCCGTCCACCCGGACGACGACTTCGGCTCCTTTGCTAGCCATCGCAGCACCGCGGATGACGACGAAGACGACTTTGGGAACTTCAATGCTGCGCCCTCGGCCGCCGGTGGTGCCGGCCCGAGCGGCAGCGGAGGCGCGGGCCCGAGCGGCAGCGGCGGTGCGTTCGGGGGCGGCGCGGGGCCGTCAGGGTCCGGCGGTGCCGGGCCCTCGGGCTCCGGCGCGGGCGCCAGCGGCTCTGGGTCAGCGGGGGGAGGCTCGTGGGCTGGCGGCTTCGCGGGCGCGGCTGCGCATGCCACGGCGGCAGCTGGCGCAGCGGGCGCCGCCGGGGCGTCCGCTTCGTCGGGACTATCCAGCGCCGGTCCGTCTGGCAGTGCAGTCGGCGGCTTTGCTGCCGCCTCATCCTCGTCGGCCCCGGCATCGGAGCAGGCGTCCGCCGAGGTGTCGCTCCTGTCGCTGCCGGCCGCCGAGCTGAAGGCGGCTGTGGCACGTGCGCTGCAGCCGCTGCTGCTGGGCGGCGCCGCCGGCGAGGCCCTGGTGCTACAGCCGCCCAGCCCGCAGCAGCTGGCGGCGGCGTGGGCACAGCTGCACGGCGGCGAGTTGGGGCACGACGCAGACCCGGGCCGTGACGGGGCAGACGGCGGGGACGCGGTGGCGGCGCTGTGTGGCATCCCCATGCCGCGGCTGCCGGCCGCGGAGGGCGAGGGCGGCAAGCTGCGGAGCTACGTGCCGCTAGTCAGGTGGGGTCGGGGTCGGGGGCGGCGGGCGCGGCAACCGTAGAGTCATGGACGGCCAGGGACTGGATAGACGCGTCGATTCTGCAGCCATCCCCCTCCACAAGTGCACGCAATCGCAGGTGCATGAGGCAGATGCATGAGCTTGCGATCCCCCGAAAACACCTGGTGCAGGTTTGTGCGGCCGCTGCGCTGGAAGGGCTCCGCCAGCGAGCGGCGGCTGCTGGGCGACCTGGGCCTGAGCTCCGCGGCGGCGCAGGCGGCGCTGACTCATGCGGCGGCGGAGGCGGCTGGGCTGGGAGCGGGGCACGGCCACGGCCACCACCACCTGCCGCACCACCTGCACGGGCCGGATCGCGGCCGCGGCGGTGGTAGTGGAGGCGGGGCCCGGCAGCTGGGCATGCTGGCGAGCTTTGGGGAGACGCCCCGGGGCGGCCGGCCCCGGGCCGAGGCGAACGGCGGCGCCTCCGGAGGTGGGTCCGGCGCGGTCCGGTTTGCCCGCTGCCTGTCAGGGGCATGCGCGCCGCTGACGAGGTTGGATTCATGTAGCCGTGGTCACCCCAAGGGCAGGGGGCGTGCGTGCAGCAGAGGTGGCTGCATGTCTTGCTGCGCATGCGGCGTGTCCTCAAGCACATGTATGTCTTCATGTACATGTGTGCCCGGCGCCATACCGTATACAGGTGAAGGCGGCGCTGCGGGGCGCAACGTGGGCCTGCACGGGCGCGGCGGCGGCGGCGCCGCGGGTGCGGGGCTCACTGGCGGCGGCTGCCACACGGCCGCTGGCGGCTCAGCGGGGTCGCTCCTGGACTTGGGCGGCACGCCGCGTGCGGGGTCGCTAGCGGCAGCGGTTGCACCGAGTTAGGGCGGCGTGGAGGGGGGCGGCGGGTGCAGCAGGCAGCGCCGGAACGCCAAGACGCGGGCGGCGCTGGGGAGTCGAGGGGTGGATGGCCTGGGCTTCATAGACCGTAGACCGTGAAGAGACGAGGGTGCGCTGTTGCTGCGCGGCAGCCAGTGGCACAGCACGTGAGGGGCATCCAGAAGGAGGATGCTGTGAGGACGTGACGCAAGCAGGCGAGGGCAATATGCAGGCTGGCGGGCTACGCGCCGCAAGGGACTTTGGCCAGCTGGCTCTAGCTGGCCCGCACATATGCAACGCTCTGGTCCCTGATGGTGCGATGGTACAGAGCGAAATGACAGAATCCCGTAGTGTGAAGCAGAGTCCCATACCCGACAGTCAGAAGCAATTTGCGACAGGAGCGCGCTGCTGGTGTAACGCGCCGGAGTTACTGTACCGAAGCGGTGCTGGCTGTCAGGCTGGTTGTTTGCTGATGCGCATTCCTCACGCTCCGGGCGCCCGGCCAGGCGATAGCACCAGACACACACACCGCAACGCCACACGTGCGAAGTAGGTTCGCATCGCACCTGCAGGCAGGCTCTGGTCCCTGTTGGTGTCGAGGGTTCAGCAGCGCTAAGCAAGGCATTACAGCGCGGCAGATGCCGGTGCAGCGCGTCCAGCATTCCTGACGTGTGTACCCGCCTGTCACGAGCAGAGAGCACCAAGCACGCCTGCATCTTCGAGCCTTCCGAGGTCTTATGTATCAGCGGCGTGACTATCACAGATGCCGCACCCAACGCTATCGTCACGAGTCCGTGCGTGCATCAGGCGTGCATACCCAGCCTGTGCCCTCACGACTTGTCATTGTGTCCCATAATGCACTGATGCCGCGATGGTCCGAGCCGTCCAAGCCCTGACACGCACGCCAGGTCGCCAGACATACTTCATCCCTGTGCAGGGGACACACGCGCTCCGGACCTGACTCCCCCATCTGCAAACGCGGATGCTGTATTCAGATTGCAGCCCCTCTCGGTGCCATCTGCTTTGCCCTGCAAGAATACGGAATGCCTGCCAAGCCAATGAAGCTTGTCATTCTTCTCTCTCCGTGCAGCCACTACTTGCCCACAGCCACCCATTGCCGCTGATCTGTACCGTATTACCTCTGCACAAGTAGCTACGCAAACTTCCGTGTGTTACCGTACTATTCGCACTATCCTGCGACACTCGCACGCCCAGAATGCCCGGCGCGTGAAGCACACACTCCACGCCACCGCACCACACCCAGACCGCCCCCCGCATGGTTGATTTTAGGCTTGGAATGAGCTATCCCCCCGTTCACGTGGGCGACTATTCCTCCACCCCCCTGAGGTGACGTTCACGAAGCCCCCACCCAAAACTCCGCCCCAACGCACACCAAGCGCCGCGCGGCCCCGCGTTTACGCGGGGCTGGGCTTGAGCGCGGCGGCGGAGCCGCCCTCGCCGCCCTGGCTGCCGCCCGCCGCGTCCTCCGCCTCCGCCTCCTGCTTCTGCTTGGCCAGCACGGCCTCATTGTGGTCCTTGAGCGCGTAGAACTGCTTCTCCAGGCTGAGCACGGAGCGGATCCAGTTGATGATGATGATCGCTGCAGAGGGTGCGTGTGGTGAGGTGTGCATGCGTGCGTGCGCTGTTAGCGTCGGGCGTGTGTGCGACCGGCACCAACAGCGCGACCAGGTGCGGCTGCGGCTGGCAGCGCTGCAAACGCACCCGAAGAGCGCGCGCGCGCGCGCGCCAAGCTCCGAGGGCCCCGGGCTCCTCCCGGCGGCCCACCACTGCCTAGCCCTAGCCCTGACACCCGTGCCTGACACTGCCCCGCCCTCCGCCCTGACTCACCCAGGCCAATGCCCAAGTAGGGCGTGGAGGCGGCCAGAGAGCCGAACGCGAAGATGGCGGCCTGGCGGGCGGCGGGGTGGGGAGGTGGCGGGCGGGCGGGGTTGGGAGGTGGTCGGCGGGGTGGGGTGGAGAGGTGGCGGGACAGACGGGGTGAGGAGGTGGGGTAGTTTTTTCCAATTCCCAAATCAACCAATGGGGGGTTCCACGCATAATTAAGACATGTTGACAGGTTGTTGCAGCAGATCGGTCTTGGCGTTCCCGGGATGAAGAGGTGGCGAGCAGGGTGGGCAGGTGATCAGGGAATGACAGGGTGAACCCATGCGGCCCCGCCTGAAGGGCGTGCTGCCCCCGGCTGCGGTGCTCCCGCAGCTTGCCCCGCAGGGGCGTCGCCGCCACGCACCTGCTGCAGCACGGCTCCGCCGCTCTTGCCCACGAGGTTGCCCACCACGTCCACCGCCGCCTTGCCCTTGTTCTTGATCTCGTCGTCCAGCGGGACTGCGGCGCGGTTCACCCGGGTTCCATGCATGATTAACATTAAGACAGGACATGATGTTGACAGGGGGGAAGGAGGAGGCAGCAGGCAAGAAGGCGGCAAGGAAGCGGACGCAGGGAGCGACGTGAGCACGCGGTGAGCGGGGCGTGAAAGCAGCGGTTGCTGTGCCAAACCACGACCACCGCCGCACGGTACGGCACGGCGTGCAGGGGCGCGAGCTGGCGCGGACACACTCACTGTAGGCCATCTCCTTGCAGGGGTCGAACAGGCTGTACTTGGAGGCGCGGCTGAACACGTTCTGCATGCTGCCCACCACCACCGCCGCCATGAGCGGCGTGGTGCCGATGGCCGCCAGCGGCGCGGCGAAGAAGTTCCTGGCGGGCAGGCGCAAGGTGGTGGTGAGGCATCATTGCATCAGCGAAGTTGAGCACACACTTTGTTTGTTAACACTGTTCTACGTGTTTTACTGGTGCTCTCTGAATTCGTTGTTCGTTGGTTGTGTGCCCTGTCGTGCCTTCTCCTGTGTGGTCCTTCCGGTTGCCTTGCACCGCCCCCTGCGTAAGGCCCAACCGCAGCATGCATTCCTCCTCGCACGGCCCGTCCTTGCGGCTCCCCTCTCGCGGTCGTTCCTCTTCCCGGGGGTTTGAAACTGCCCCTGTCCCTACCAGCGCCGCATTGGTTGGCCCACTGGTTGACCCTGGGTTTGAATGAATGCCCCCCTGCCAGCTGCCCGTCCCCCCCCACACACCACACGCACGACAGCTTCACGACCACCAGCACCCCACTGCCCGCCGTCTCACTTGGACATGACCAGCGCCAGGAAGATGATGGCGGTGGCCAGGATGACGGTGGGGGTGGCCAGCGCCGCCACGCCCCAGCCGAAGCGCTTGATCACGAAGCGGCCCAACAGCATCATCAGCAGCGTCACGATGCCTGGGCACGCAGCAGGCCGTGGACGTTAAGCACAGCAGGACGCTAACCGTTGACCCCTGGCATGTCTACAGCATGCGCGTGGAACGGCGGTGCACCGCCCGGACCGCAGTCCAGCGTTCCCCTGGAGCATTGCGCCCGCCTTTTGCGAAGATCTCGCGCGCCGCCGCCGCCCCCCTTGCCCGCTGTGGACCTGCCGGGGCTGCCCCGGCAGCCAGGCTGGCCTTCAGGCAGGCACGCACGCACCTGTGGTCTCGCTGAACTTGCCCATGAAGGCCGAGTAGTCGGCGGGGTCGGGGTAGGCGGCCTTGAGCTTGGCCTTCCACGTCACCTCCACCAGCTGCAGCGCCACGCCGAACGATACCACCTGGCAGCGCGCGCGGATTTGGGGGATGGAGGGTGGGGTGGGGTGGGGGTGCAAGACAAAGAAGATGACGACGGTGGAACAGCAGGTATGGCGGGAGGGGATGGGGGCGTTGGGGGTTACGGCAGCCCCGCAAAGAGGGTGACGAGGCAGGCAGGCGGGCGGGGCCGATGCGGGCAGCGACATGCTGGCCCTCGACGGGCGGGCTGATCAGCACGTGCTCGCCCCTCTCCTCGCCCCCTCTTGCTCCTCCCAGGCGCGCTACCTCCCAAGTCCCAGTCCACGAAGACGGCACTGCTTCCTCCCTCCCTCCCTCCCTCCCCTCCCTCCCCTCCCTCCCTCCCTCCCTCCCTCCCTCCCTCCCTCCCTCCCTCCCTCCCTCCCTCCCTCCCTCCCTCCTTCCCACGCCCCTCCCGCCCCAGCCCGCACCATGGTGGCCATGTCGCGGATGTAGGGGCTGGACGCCAGGAACTTGAAGCTCTCCATCATGCCCATCTTGGCCTTGGGCTTCTTGGCCTTGGGCGCGCCGCCTGCGCGCACAGTGTGCGTACGTACATCGGTACATGCAGGATTTGTTGTTGTTGTTGCGTGCGTGCGTGCGTGCGTGCGTGGTTGCGCAAGCGCCGCCAAGCGGCTGCTATTGTACCCGCGTGCGGGGCGGGCTCCCCGCCCGCCAGCGTGATTGGTTACTCCCCAGACGCCATTGTGACGCGCTGCACGCTCGGGCCATGCCCACCTTTCCCGGCCGCCGCCAGCGCCGCGCGCTGCGCCTGCACCTTGGGCACCACCCACTTCTGCAGGGGGCAAGGCAACAGGCAGCGGCCAGCACGTCACAGGCGGCACCAAGCTAAGCAGCCGGCACCTGCAACCTGCACGGTAGCTCCTCCGTCCCCCCCGCCCCTCGCCCGCCCGCTGCTATCAGATGCAGGCTGCGGTGTCCGTGCTCTTCCATGGCGCCCGGTATGCGCACCTGCATGCCCCAGTGCAGCAGCGAGATGATGATGCCGTTGACGACCACCAGCCCCATCAGCCCCTGCAGCGCCACGCCCTGTAGAGCGCCAGCGTATGGGGGCAGATGCCGGGGCACATATTCGAGATTCAAGCCAGCGCGGTCAGCACATGAGTGTGGGCAACACAGCCCGGCACGGTTCGGTGGCACGGCACGGCGCGCGCAGCAAGTGCACTGCCGCTCGTACCTCGTCGCCGATCCCCGCTTCGTCGCATCCCGCCTTCGCCCGCGATGCCCACGCACCCGCATCACCACCTCCATCACCACCCACGTGCCCTTCCCCTGCCCACGCCCATCCCTCGACCCGCTGCCCCCTCTGCCGCGCTCACCCCCCCTAATGCACTTGCCTGGCCCCCGTCTAGTTACCGTAGTTTGGTTTAGCTTGGGCTGGTGCTCACACCCCGCACCCCGCCCTCCTCCGCCGCCCGCCCACCACCCACCCATCCGTCCACGCCGGGCGGCAGCGAGGCGCGCAGCTGCGACAGGCGCTCCGTGACGCCGCCCGCCACGATGAGCGATAGGTTGGCGCCCATGCCGAACAGCGGGTAGAAGGTGGCGGCCTCGTCCACCGTCATCACGCTGTTGGCCAGGCCCCAGAACAGCAGGCTCACCACTGCGAGGGGTGCCGGGGGGGGTTTCCATGCATGATTAACACAAGATGGTGGTGTGGGGGTGAGGGTGGGGGTGCAGTGTTGCGGCGGGAGGCGCGCGAGCTCGGGGGTGTGCGCACATGGCACGGGCGGCGGTGCGCAGGCTGAGCCGACTGAGCAGGAGGTCAGCCCCATGAGGCTGGCAGGTGCAGCGGATCCCTCACCCCGCACCCACCCAGGCCGCTGCGGGCGCCGCCCGCCCTCCTCCCCCTCTCGTTGCCCCGCGGCCCCGCTCACTGATGCTGCCCCCCGGCCCGACCCCGCGCACCGATGCTGCCCGACCCCCGGCCGGCTCCGCTCACCGATGCTACACCCCGGCGCGGGCCCCCCTCACCGATGCTGCACCTTCCCCTGGCCCCGCGCACCAATGCTCCCCCCCCCGGGCCCCGGCCCGGCCAATCGATGCTGCTTGGGCTGGTTTACACACACACCCTTACGGCCCCTCCCGCCGGCCCCGGCTCGCCGATGCTGCCTCCCCCCCGCCCCCCCCCCCCGCCGGCCCCCCCTCACCGATGCTGCCCCCTGCCCCCCTCCCCCCGGCCCCCCCCCCTCACCGATGCTGCCCCACATCTCCGCCACCAGGTAGAAGGCGCTGTAGGTCCAGGTGCGCAGCAGCGCCAGCGGCGCGTGGAAGCGAGGGCCCAGCGTGTCCGCCAGCTGGTTGCAGAACACTGAACACAGCAAACACCGGCAAACACACGTGTTGGCGTTACGCGTTTCGGGGGAGGCAGAGGTGCGCGCAGCCGAGGCTTTCCCTCGTTGGCCATTCATGGGCCATGGCGCAGGTTTGCCATCACGCGCCCTGGGGCTCCGGCACGGCGAGGACGCCCGCGCGCCTCACCCACCGGTGGGGTGCGCTGCGCGGCACACTATACGGGACTCCGCCAGCTTGCCCCTTCTTTCACTCTGCACCACCACCGCCCGCGCACCCACCGGTTGGGTGCAGCACCTCCTTGTTGGGGTAGACCAGGAACCCGAACACGCCGAAGAAGCCGATGAAGGGCAGCAGGCAGGCGTAGAACAGCATGTCCGACGTCAGCCGGTTAGCCAGCTGCGGCCACACGAACCAGCAGGAGGGGGGCGGCAGGTAGTGTTAGGCAAGAGGGGGCACCGGGGTCCAAGCTGCGGGGGGCGGGGGGCCAAGACGTTGCGGACTTGCGCCCCCCAGGCCTCCAACCCCACAGACACAGCCTCAGCCACCGCAACCCGCTGTGGCGCTGGTCGCTGCTTCTTGGTTTTGCAGTTTGACAAACACCACGCCCACACGCCCACGCACGCCCGAGTGCACCCCCGGCCGGCAGCACCCCAGCCCGGCAGCGCCCCAGCCCGGCAGCGCCCCAGCCCCGCAGCACCCCAGCCCGGCAGCGCCGCAGCCCCGCAGCGCCCCAGGCCCGCCCCCCCCCGGCCCGGCGGCGGCTCACGTAGGTGTAGCTCATGGTGAACAGGATGGCCATGGGCAGGTCCAGCGTCTTGAGGAAGGGGATCACCTCCGCGCCGGCGCCGGGGGCCGTCACCACCAGCACATCCTGGGGAAAGGCGGCAAAGTGCGGGCGGGTTGGAGATGGGGCAGGCCGGGGTGGTTTTCGTGCGCGTCAGGCGATGTGGGTTGGTGCGGGCGGGCCCGGTTTGATCTGGGTTGGCGGGGACGGTGGTTCGGCGGCGAAGTGGCACAAGCCCATCTGGTTTGGGCAGGGGCTGGCGGCGGCTGTCCGAACGAACGAACGAATAAACAATGTGCCGCACATGGTGAGCGGCGGGGACGTTCACGGCTGCACACCTTGGTGTTGCGCAGCGTGGTGTAGTTGAACAAGATGCAGAAGAACATGAGGCCTGCGCACAGCGGCGGGGTCGGGTGAGGATGTGCGAGGCAGCGAGGGCACAGCGCGCATTGTGACCGCGGGCCGTAGCAGGCGTGTCAACACGGCCGGCGGCCACGCCGTGACGCCCAGAGAGAGCCCGGCATCGCACCCAGCGCTTAGAGGATGCCGAAGCGCTGCTCACCGAGGGGAATTGCCTTCTGCCATGTCAGGGCAGGCAGTCCGAAGTACAGCTTCTCGGGCTCCGCCGGCACGGCCGCCGCCCCAGCACCAACAGGGGCCGGCACGGGCGTGGGCGCCGGCGTGGAAGCCGGCTCCGGCTCCGGCTGCTTGCTGGCTCCTGCACCATCGCCGGCTGCGCTTTGACAGCTAAGTGGGGACCGGAGCAGCTGCGGCTTTAAGAGTCTAAGGCGTGGGCAGGCCGGGGCCTGTGTGCGGGGAGAGGGCGCGGGAAGGGTGTTGCAGGGGCCGGCCAGGTACCAGCCGACGCATTATAACGCAGCATGGTGCGCTAACATATTACAGCCTCAGTCGCCCAGCAAGACGCTACTGGGCAGCAGCAGTTCCGCGGTTCCGGTACTCGCTCGAACTTTTGCACAACGAGTGCTCTGCCGAACATCACGCGCTACAATTCGCAAATCCATATCTCTTGAAGAAGCTGCGGCAGCAATACCCCTGACTTTTGAGCCCGGCGTGACTACCGAGCTGAGTTCCCACGCCGCACGCCGGGCGCCTGCGGCGCATTCAATTTTGCTGAGCCATGCAACGCCTCACCTGAGGTACCGAACGAGTTATCCGATAGCCGGAAGCGGCCGGACTTGCGTGTAGAAGTGCGTGTCGCATTGTTTGACGCTCTTATCTCGAAGGCGCCCACGCCACTCCTCAAATATATAGTCGATATTGGGTGCAGGTCAAGGAGAAAGCACTCTGCCGTCAGTCCACAAGAAGCTGCTTGAAGAAGGTGATTGAGAACCCGAAAGTGCTTTCCGTCTTGCGTGAATATACAGGCTCAAGTTGTGGTTGCTGCAGGTTCGATGAAAAAGTTATTGTCTTAGCTGATAACCGGGTTCCTGGTGCTAAGCTGTAGGGCTCGAGGCGCCCCATCCCGGTACAGTCGGATTCGCCGCCAGCTTCAACGTGCCGGTTTCGTGCCAGTTTCAATCTGGTTTCTTACAAGAATCAAAGTAGGCGGTCAGACTTGCCACGCGCAGCTGCCGGCCGCGCGTTTTGGCAACGCTGCCGGTACCCTACGGGACTAAAGCGCGCGCCGTACATCCAACGTGGCAGCGGCCCCTCGCCCTCCAACCGCCTGTATGTGTCCAACAGCCTTCAAGTTAATCTACATGCCGGGCTAACCTGTACCCGTGTCATAGTCCTAAACGTACGTACTAGCCGCCGTCTGCGCCTTCCGCAACCAGCGTCACACCGCACCTGCTGCACCGCGCCCGTCGTCTTGCCCTTGCAGCATTGGCCGCCCGCTTCCCGCCGCCGTGCGCAGTGCCGCCCGATGCTCTTTGCCCCCTTGCATTTCACCAGCTCAACTGGCCCTATAGGCTATAGATTGCCTGCCTTGCAAGCTGCGCAGCGCGTCCTCCACTGCCCCACTCGACTGCTCCCCTGTCTCCACCCGAATCCTCTTTAACCACACCCTCCGCGGCTCCAACATACACCACCACTCGCCTACTCGCGGGCACGCCTGCTCCCAGCCAGCCATCATCACTCCATGTCAATGACTCGCGCCAGCTTCTGCACCCGGTTGAGCAGCAGGTCGCCCTTCTTGAGCGTCTCGGCGTACAGCGCGTTCTTGGCGTCCGGCCTGGGGACCGATGGCGAGCGGGGCACGGGGTGGTCAGGAAACGCCGCGGGTGCTGGGTGCTCACACGTGCTGAAGCGGCCGGATCAAGTGCTATCGATTCGCCGCCTCTCTACTCCTTATCAACCGCACCGTAACACAGCAACCTAGCCACCCCGCGAACCCCAAGCCTCCAGCCATAACCCCCACAGCACCCGCGCATGCCGGCAGCGGCAAGGGAGGGACGCAGAGCCAGCCAGCCCGCGCGCCCTCCCCCGCTCCGCCTGTCCCACCGGCGGCCCGCCGCCGCACCTGTTGGTCTCGATGACGCCCGACACCTTGTCGATCTTGGCGTGCAGCCGCCTCGCCACGATGAAGTCCACCAGCTCGCCGTCCAGGAAGGCGGGCGACACGTCGAAGGCCGTGGCCATGGACTCCAGCGTCACGGACTTGTACGACTCCAGGAACTGGAGGGCGGCGGCGGCGGCGGCGCAGGGAAGAGGCATTTGTGGATTGGTGTTGTGTAGCGCCCGGGCTGGCGGGGTCGTGGCGTGTCTGAAACCGTGCCTGACGGTTTCCTGGATACACACTTCGGTTACACACTTTCTGCTGTCGGACAGTTTCCCTGGCACTGTCACGAACATTCTGTCGTAAAGGGTCTGTCGCACTGGCGACTGTCCCGGGGCTCATGTGCAACCCTGGCACCGTGTATTCTGACACGCTGAGTCGTGACGCTGGTCACTGGTAGAAGCTCTGGCTCACGTCCTGACTGGTTGGATGCCTTGGGAGTATACTCTCTGTCGCATATGCGTTACAGTGAGACGTGCGAGGGATATCCGCGCGGGCTTCCCGTCCGACGGGAACCCACGGTCTGGAGCGCGTCTCCCGCACTATTTAAGGGCACTGGCCTGCATCCACCGGTAGTTCTCACTACCACCATCACTCGGTGGCACATACGGTATAGCTCTACTGGCTATACACCAAGTTGGTATACGATCCTTTTCGATCCTCGGCTTTACCTCGGCGATAAAATGGAGCGCCCGGATGCTGCTGAGTTCCAGGAGGCTATCGGTAAAGTCTCCGCATAATTCGCTTCCGCTGACTGTTTCTCGATTCTGTATTAGTTGCTGTCCCCACAGACGCCGTTCTCGCCTCGGTGAAGGACCTGTCCGCCGAGGACGGCACTGCGATTTGCCCGCACTGCCGCGGCGGTCTCGCTGGCCTGAACCCCAGCGCTGTCAAGGTCATCCAGTCCGCTGCTAAGGGCAACCAGGGACTGCTGACCCTGGTCCTGGGCCTGCTGTCGCAGCAATCGGAGCTGGCGACCAAAATCGACTCCGGTAGGCTTTAGGCTATCAACCATGGATGAACTGAGCCTCGCCTACGGGGTCGGCGGTGCGGGGGGCGGTACCGGGGCTGGTGGTGCAGCTGGGACCCCGCCCGTAAGGCGTGAGCCTCCCCCGTCTAACGATGGGGCACGGAACGAGTCGGGCTCTGGGAATGACGGAGCTGTCCGCACCCCTGCCAGTGGCCGTGTTAACCGCTCTGCCCCCATCACTGACATCACAGTTGCGGACCTGCTGCGGCTGATCAACGCCCCCGGCGCCCGCGCCGCTGCCTCCGGCGAGCCCATGGACCTGGATGCGCCCTCGACGTCTGGTCGGTCGCACGGCCCTGCGCCCGCCTCTGAGGAGGTAATTCGGGGTACTCTGCCGGTTCCTAGCCTCTCACTGGAGGGACTCAAGGACCAACCCAAGAAGCGTGCTGACCGCGTACGGGCTTTCATTTCGGACTGCCGAACATACTTCAGCCTGGTGCACTGGGGCAAGAATGAGCAAGGGCGCATCCTGTTCTTTTCGTCCGCACTGAAGGACGATGCAAAGGACTGGTTTGAGGACTGGCGGGAAGCGCGGCCGAACACCACCTCAGAGGAGGTGCTCGAGGGGTTGCGCGCGCGCTTTGCTTCCATGGTCACGTCCCGCGCAGCTCAGGCCCGCAACACGCTGAAGAGCATGAAGTACCGCATGCGCACTGGCGAGTCTCTAGCCAGCTATCAGAGCCGGTTCGAGGCCCTCATCACGCCCATAGCTGACATGACTGAGTCGTCGCGGGTGTGGTGGTTCCAGCAGGGCCTGATGTCTGACCTTGCGGGGCCGTGCGCTACTGACCTGAGCGGCAATGACTTCACCTCCTACAGCGCTCTGATTGCGCACTCTACTAACGAGGAAAAGAAACTGAAAGCTGCTCGTGCTGCAACCGCTGCTGCCTCCGCCCGCTTCAATCACCTGCAGGCCACCGGCGACGAGGACGTGGGACGCGGCCGCACCAAGAACCCGCGCGCCCAGTCTGCTGGGGCCGGCAAGGGCAAGGGCAAGCGCTCCCCGTCCAAGGCCGCCGGTGAGCCCAAGAAGAAGAAGCGCGCCACTGACGGCGACGGCGAGGACAAGGACCCTGACGAGTGGATGCGCAGCTTCAACTGCACGCGCGCTACGTTCCTGGAGCGCCGCGCGGCTGGTCACTGCTACCGCTGCGGTCAGCCTGGCCACCGCGTGGAGAAGTGCACTAAGCCTAAGTGCGAAACTCGTGAGGCGTTCGAGGCAGCGCGGGAGGAGGGCAAGGTGTAGGGGGTGGCCCAGGGCGTTAGCGCGGGAGGGGCTTCCCCTGGGGCTTTGCTGCCGTCGCCACCTGCGGCCGCGGTTAGCAAGGGTGTTGTGGCTCTACGGCCGGACGTGCTTGAGCGCATAGAACAGCTGGTGCAGCGCCGGTTTTCCTATGACGCTCGGGCTGCTTGTGCGGGCTTCTCGGACTTGTGTAATGTGCACTTGCCGAAAGGTCGCTTTTGTTCCGTGCCGACTTCGGTTCTGGGGGGCCATACCATTCTCTACCTACCTTCCTCTGCTTCGGAGCTGCAGGCTTATGTGGCGCATTACCAGCGCTGCAAGGAGTCCAAGCCCAACACCGCTATCGGCATCCTGTTGCCTCGCTTTCTGGTCAAGACGGCTCGGCGCCTGCTGCCGGGTCTGCGGTTGGTTGTGGGGTTTGAGCCTGGGATTCCGCTGTTTAACGGGCTGTCACTGTCTGGTCAGCCTGTGGGTCTGCCTGCACTCTCGTACACGACTGAACTGTGGTACGATGACCCAAAACCTGCGCTGCCCGACGCTAAACGTTCCCCACGCTGTTCTGCTGCGAATACAGATGGTGAGCTGCCGCTGGTGTCTGTCAACGCCGGTGGTCACCCCATGTTCGCGCTGGTGGACTCCGGCGCCAGTCACGACTTCCTCGCCCAATCAACGGCTGCGTTCTTGGGATTGAAGCTGCGGCCATCTGACTGGGCCGCCGTGACTCTCGCCGATGGGGGTAAGCAAACCATACTGGGGACGGTCAAGCTGCGGGTTAGCTTTGGCAAGTTGCGGCTCACTCTGGAGCCCTTTGTCATGCCTTCCCTGACTGATTCAGCTGACTTGATCCTAGGCGCCGCTACTCTGAGGCACTATGCCGGGCAGTTGGACTTGGGCAAGGGCACTCTGTTGCTGCGCAAGGGGACGGTGAAGCACTCTGCCGCTTTACTTGGGTTCAAACCAATCACCGACAGCACTGACGCTGGTGAACCAGAACCCCTTAACCCCCCTGCCTGCGAGCCCTCTGCCGCTTCTGCGCAGTTGCCCACCAAGAAGAAGCACCCTAACCTCGCGATGCAGCACATGCTGAACAAGGTCGCGCCCGAAGAGATGTCGCGCCGCCAAGCTGTTCGTGAGATTAGGGCGGGCGGGCATGTCATGCTTCTGCGCCCGCACTTGCTTTGCAATGCTGTCTCGGCGGGGTCTCCTGATAGTAGCTCTGCCGCTGCTAGCCCGCCTATCCCAGGGCAACCTGCTGTCCCTGCGGACATTTCCTCTGAGCCCCGCGTACAGGCGCTGCTGAAAGAATACGCTGACGTCTTCCGCGACATACCTGGCCTACCTCCTGTGCGGCCTGTCGATCACACCATCCCGCTGGTACCTGGCGCGCGTCCTGTCTACCGCCGCATGTACCGCCTCTCGCGCGACGAGCTGCTAGAGGTTGAGCGGCAAGTGAAAGACCTCCTGGACAAAGGTATGATCCGCAAGTCGACCAGCCCGTACTCTGCGCCAATTCTGTTTGTCGGGAAGAAGGACGGGACGCTGCGCATGTGTGTGGATTACCGCGGCCTGAACGCGCAGACTGTGCGCAACCGCTACCCACTGCCGCGCGTCGATGACCTACTAGACAAATTGCGGGGTGCGCGGTACTTCTCGTCCATTGACCTGCAGCAGGGCTATAACCAGATCCGTGTCACGCCCTCGGACATTGAGAAGACCGCCTTTTCGACGCCCTTTGGGCACTTCGAATTCACTGTGCTGTGCTTTGGCCTAGCCAATGCTCCCGCCACCTTTCAGGCTGTCATCGACCGTATGTTTGGCGAATACATCAACAAGTTCGTGGTCTGCTACCTCGACGACGTGTTGATCTACTCCTCTTCACTGGAAGAGCACCTGGAGCACCTACGCGTGGTGTTGAGTAAGTTGCGGGAAGAGCAGCTGTTCGCTAAACTGTCCAAGTGCCGCTGGGCGCAGTCGGAGGTTGAATACCTGGGTCATATCGTGTGCGCGGAGGGCGTGCGGATGGATCCCAAAAAGACTGCTACGGTGCGTGACTGGCCGGTGCCGCGGACTCTGACGGACTTGCGTTCCTTCCTGGGCCTGACCAATTACTTCCGCAAGTTCATTGAGCGCTACTCTGCTCTGTGCGCTCCACTAACAGCCCTGCTGCGCAAAGGCGCATTCCCTAAACCAGGCGCATGGACCGCTGAATGTCAAGCTGCCTTCGACGCTATCAAGCAGAAGGTTGCCGAAGACATAGTCCTACGCTTTCCTGACTACGCGCTGCCGTTCCGGGTCGAGGTGGTGACTGACGCCTCCATCCACGGTACCGGTGCAGTGTTGTTGCAAGAGGGGCGGCCTGTCGCTTTCTGCTCTAAGAAGTTCAACCCGGCTGAACGCAACTATACCACCGGGGAGCAAGAGCTGCTTGCTGTTATCCATGCGCTGCGGGAATGGCGTTGCTACCTGGAGGGGAGCCCTTTTGTGGTTAAGACCGATCACAAACCGCTGACCTTTCTGGAAGGTGTGCCAACCCTGAACAGGCGTCAGGCCAGGTGGATGGAATACATGGCCAGATTCAACTACCAGTGGGAGTATGGCGCTGGCCACCTCAACGTGGTAGCTGACGCGCTGTCTCGGCACCCGTCGCTGCAGTTGCACCACCTGGTCATCGCTGTGATGACGCGACGGCAACGGCAGGCTGCCGCCGACGCTGGCGCTGGCCCGTCGACGACTGGTGCCACTGACGGTACGCAGCCTGAGGGGCAGGATGGTCTTCGTGCGCCGCAAACTAGAGGTCCTCAAACGGCGGGCGAGCGGGGTGACTCTGACACGGCACCACCCTCTGAGCATGCTGACTCTCCCGAGCCGCCTTCTGCTGAGGCGACGCCCAGCCTACTAGAGCAACTGAAGGCCGCGTACGCTGCTGATTCGTGGTTCTCTGACCCCCTGAACACCGCTAACCTGATCCCGGCACGTGGTTGCTGGCTGCGCGAGCACAACTCCCGCAAGCAGGTGGTGGTTCCAAACGACGACGCTGTGCGGCGCGCCATCCTGCGGCAATGCCACGACGACCCTCTAGCCGGTCATCAAGGTTACATTCGCACTCTGGAGCTCGTTACCAGGCGGTTCTGGTGGCCTACTGTGGCCCGCGACGTCGAGAACTACGTGGTCACCTGTGACCTCTGTCAACGCAACAAACCGCCGGTTGGTCGAGGGAACGGGGAACTCCAGCCCCTGCCTGTCCCTGCGCAGCCGTGGGAGAGTGTGTCTATGGACTGGATTGTTGCGCTGCCTAAAACTGATGACGGCTACGATGCAATCTGTGTATTCGTTGACCGCCTCACCAAGATGGTGCACCTGGCGCCCTGCACCTCCTCTGACGGGGTTTCTGCTGAGTCGGCTGCCCGCATGTTCGTGGACAACGTTGTGCGCCTGCACGGTGTTCCCAAGGACATCATCTCTGACCGCGGGGCGGCTTTCACCAGCAAGTTCTGGACGGCGGTGTGCGAGTTGCTGGGCATCAAGCGTAAGCTTTCGACGGCTTACCACCCGCAGACCGATGGGCAGACTGAGCGCATGAACCGCACCCTTGGTGACCTGCTTCGTAACTTCGCGGGGAGGGATCCGGAGAGCTGGGACCGCTACCTGAGCGCTGCCGAATTCGCAATGAACAACGCAGTCAGCACGTCCGCTAAGCAATCCCCCTTCTTCCTGAATTACGGCTTCCACCCTCCTTTGCCGCTGTGGCGGGAGCTTGACGTTGCCGTGCCTGCCGCACGCACCTTTGTCAAGGATTTTCTGTCCCGAGTACAGGAAGCGCGCGCCTGCCTGGACGCTGCTTGTCAACGCGCCGCTGAGTACTACAACCGCTCGAAGCGCGACATCACCTTTACGCCTGGTCAGCCGGTGTTGTTGAACACTAAGCACCTGCGGTCGCTGAAGAAGACTGGTCCGCGTAAGTTGCTGCCGCGCTGGGTGGGCCCGTTTCCGGTTGTGAGGATGGTGGGTAACGCTGCTGTGAAGCTGGAGCTGCCGGCCTCTCTGCGCTTCCACCCTGTCTTTCACGTATCCCTGGTTAAGCCGTACAACCTGCGCGCTGGCGCTGATGGCTTGGCTGAGCCCGTGCCTGAGCCTGGCCCTGTTGGCTGGGTGGAAGGTGACGCTCTCTGGACCGTGGAGCGCATCGTGGACTATCACGAGCGTTTTGTGGGCCGTGGTCGGAACCGGCGCAAGGTCCCAGAGTGGTATGTCAAGTGGGCGGGATACCCGGACTCGGAGAACTCTTGGGAGCCTGCGAAGCACTTTTCTGACGACCTGCTGCCTGAGCTGGAGGCTGTGAAGAAGCGCGTGCTGGCTGCGCGCAACGCTGACGATCCCTGAAGCTGTCGCCGCATAACAGGAGCTGCTGCCGGGCGCGGAGTCGTATCGGCTGTCTGGCGCTGAGGACATCGCCGCCTAGGTGGGGGGCACTTGTTGTGTAGCGCCCGGGCTGGCGGGGTCGTGGCGTGTCTGAAACCGTGCCTGACGGTTTCCTGGATACACACTTCGGTTACACACTTTCTGCTGTCGGACAGTTTCCCTGGCACTGTCACGAACATTCTGTCGTAAAGGGTCTGTCGCACTGGCGACTGTCCCGGGGCTCATGTGCAACCCTGGCACCGTGTATTCTGACACGCTGAGTCGTGACGCTGGTCACTGGTAGAAGCTCTGGCTCACGTCCTGACTGGTTGGATGCCTTGGGAGTATACTCTCTGTCGCATATGCGTTACAGTGAGACGTGCGAGGGATATCCGCGCGGGCTTCCCGTCCGACGGGAACCCACGGTCTGGAGCGCGTCTCCCGCACTATTTAAGGGCACTGGCCTGCATCCACCGGTAGTTCTCACTACCACCATCACTCGGTGGCACATACGGTATAGCTCTACTGGCTATACACCAATTGGGGTGTGGCTGCCAAGAGTTTGGGGTGGGCGTCTGTGGACGGGGCTGTGGGCATGGCTGGGCTCTCAAGCCGCAACACGTTCCCTCCTGGCCGCTGCCACCCACGCACGCGCACGGTCTGCGCCAGGCAGCATTGCCCTGCACCGCCGTGTCCTCCTGCTCCCCCGCCCTCCTGCTCGCTCATCATCAACTCCCTGCCGTACCATTGCCAGCACGTCCGGCTCGATTGCCGTCGTCGTCCGCCAGCGCCTGTAGAATGCGTGGGGCGGGTGGGAGGCGGGAGGGGAAGGGTAGGTGTGGCTAGGGAGGAGGGTCGACCGGCACGTTACGTCCATGATCACGGAAGGCAATGCCCGCCACCCGCAACCTAGGATGTTGCTCGAGCCCAGCTCCCCCGGGGCGGAGAATCCAATGCTGTACTGCGTCTTGACTGCGTTCTCTCTCTCGCGCGCGCGCTCGCAAACCCCTCCATCCCCCAGCCATGCCCCACACCAGCTCCGATTGCCCATCCACTCACCAAACTATGGGAAGCGGATAGTCACGGTCTCGTTGGCGTAGTCCACCTCGAGCAGGCACCGGTTGCGCTTCATGAAGTCCGCCCCGAGAATGGGGATATCCCGGTGGTTGCTGTGCTCGCCCTGGTCGCGCAGTCGCACTTGGGTGTGGGGATAGCCGCCGAGGTTCACCATGGCGGCCGCCGTAAAATTGTCGCAACCCAGCGCAGTGAACACGCTCGGGCTGAACTCTGTGACAGGGGCGCCAGTGGCGACCAGCAGGAACACGTTCACGATCTTGCCGTCGCGTATACGCGCCGGCATGCAGACGAGCGGCCGCTGCCCGGGACCATAGATGATGCCCTTGACGGTGCGCCCGACCTCGATGCTGCTAGCCTCGGACAAGTAGCGCGTCTCAAGTAGCGCAGAGACCTCGCGGTGCAGGTGAATCTCCTTCAGTTCTTGAAGCAAACCCCGGGGCGCCAGCAACGGCGATGGGGGCGCGGGCTCGCTGGAGATATCGTAAGGGCCGCCGCCTCCGAACGCTCTGCGCTGAATCTGCACCAGAGGAATGATGGCGGCGTCTAGACGAGACAGCAGCGGGTCCTTGTCTGGCAGTGCTGATCGCTGTTTCGTCAGCTCTGCAAGGTTTTCCTCGACCGACGTGTCGGGTCCAAGCGCATCGCGCAATCGCTCCGGCAGCTGCTCGATTGCGTGACAAGCACGAACTGCTTCAGATGCTATTGGCGACTCTGCGTGCGTTGCCAGGGACCCCAGCGTCACTTTCGTGGGCGACTCCATAATCCGAGTGTTTAGTAGGTCAATAAGAGTGTATATCGCGGTCTGTACTAGTATCTTTGAATAATACGCTCCGGCACGTGCGGTATTCATTTGGCAGAGGAGAGGCAGTCAAGGACTGAGATGGACCGGCCTCACTCGCCACGATGGCTGACGCAGATGTGCTACTCGGGGGCCCCGCCTCAAGCGGGACTGCGCGCGGGTGCTGCTGGCACAAACGCCCCAGGCCTACTACATCCAGCTGCGACAACGCCAGCGCCCTGAGTATGCGCGCGCGCCGTGCATCCAACATTGCGTGATGGCAGCCTCCCCACGCACGCCCTTCAACCGCCGGTGTCCAACAGCCTTAAATGAAGTAAGTCTACATGGCTGGCCAGCCGTACTCTTGTCCTAGTCCTAAACGTACGTACTAGCCGCCGTCTGCGCCTTCCGCAACCAGCGTCACACCGCACCTGCTGCACCGCGCCCGTCGTCTTGCCCTTGCAGCATTGGCCGCCCGCTTCCCGCCGCCGTGCGCAGTGCCGCCCGATGCTCTTTGCCCCCTTGCACTTCACCAGCTCAACTGGCCCTATAGGCTATAGATTGCCTGCCTTGCAAGCTGCGCAGCGCGTCCTCCACTGCCCCACTCGACTACTCCCCTGTCTCCTCCCGAATCCTCTTTATTTTACCACATCCTCCGCCTCTCCACCACTCGCCCAATCGCGGGCACGCCTGCTCCCAGCCAGCCATCATCACTCCATGTCAATGACTCGCGCCAGCTTCTGCACCCGGTTGAGCAGCAGGTCGCCCTTCTTGAGCGTCTCGGCGTACAGCGCGTTCTTGGCGTCCGGCCTGGGGACCGATGGCGAGCGGGGCACGGGGTGGTCAGGAAACGCCGCGGGTGCTGGGTGCTCACGTGCTGAAGCGGCCGGATCAAGTGCTATCGATTCGCCGCCTCTCTACTCCTTATCAACCGCACCGTAACACAGCAACCTAGCCACCCCGCGAACCCCAAGCCTCCAGCCATAACCCCCACAGCACCCGCGCATGCCGGCAGCGGCAAGGGAGGGACGCAGAGCCAGCCAGCCCGCGCGCCCTCCCCCGCCCCGCCTTTCCGACCGCAGCCGGCCGCCGCACCTGTTGGTCTCGATGACGCCCGACACCTTGTCGATCTTGGCGTGCAGCCGCCCCGCCACGATGAAGTCCACCAGCTCGCCGTCCAGGAAGGCGGGCGACACGTCGAAGGCCGTGGCCATGGACTCCAGCGTCACGGACTTGTACGACTCCAGGAACTGGAGGGCGGCGGCGGCGGCGGCGCAGGGAAGAGGCATTTGTGGATTGGGGTGTGGCTGCCAAGAGTTTGGGGTGGGCGTCTGTGGACGGGGCTGCGGGCGGCCGGGCTTCCAAGCCGCAACACGTTCCCTCCTGGCTGCTGCCACCGGTCTGCGTCAAGCAGCATGCCCTGCACAGGCCGCCGCAACCCCCGAGCCTTGCAGCGCCCACCCGCGTCCCTGACCACTCCATCATCCTATCATCCTCGCACTATCCCTGACCCCCATGGGCGCGCCCGCGCACCTGCGTGTAGAACACAGCGCGCAGCTCGCGGCTGTAGTGGCGGATGTGGTGGTGCAGGAACATGTCCCGCCGCATCTCGGCCAGCACCTCCAGGAAGGACTGCGGGAGCGGCGCGGACAAGGAAGGGGGTTGGCTGTGAACACCAGCTCAACCGAATCTAACTAAACGGAGGCCGGGCAAATACAACAGCTGTCATACAATGCAATGTAATCGGGGGTCGGACACGGGGCTGGCGTGAAAGCAGCAGCAAGTCAGCGCAAAGGCAGCGCCCCGGGTGGCGATGGTGATGCTGCCACCCAACAAGACAGGTCCCTGAACCCGCCGCATCCCCAACCCGCATCCCCGGCCCTTTACGTACAGGGCTCCCACCCCTGCGTCCCGCAGCATGGCTAGAAATCCCCTCTCCACGCCTGCTGCTGCAACACGGCTTCCACCCAGCCCGCCCCCGCAGTGGCACTGCAGCGCTTGCCATCCCAGCCTCCTGCCCGCGCCGCAATTGCACAGTAACCGAACGGTTATGCCGTACACCGTACACTCGCGTCGTCTCGCTCACCGAGTAGAACTGGCGGTACTTGCAGCTGTACAGAGCCTCCAGCAGGCTCTGCACGCCCGGCAGGCTGTGGATGACCGACAGCACCTCGGGCGAGTCCACCACCCGCTTCTTCAGCTCCGTGCGCGACAGCCTGTCGGCGGGTGGGGTTTTGCATGCGGCATGCATGATTTATATTGAGAGGAGATGGTGACGACGTGGGGGAGGGGTGAAAGAGCGTTGCGGTTACCAGGGAGGGGTGGAAAGATGGGTGGTACAAGGCGGAGGCGACAGGGGTCCACGGGGGTCTGCACGCCTTGGTCCAGCCGCAGTCGAGGGTCCAGGCAGTGAGGCCCCCGCCGTCGACCGGTCCTGCTCCCGCCCCCAGCCCCTACCGCATGTATCTGGCCCCCACCCCAGCCTCCAACCCGCGCCCGCGGCCCTGCCTCCGCCCCTCCCCCACAACTGACGAAAAGCAAACACACACACGCCTCTCCACCTCCCCGCCGCCGCCGCTCACGTGGGCAGCGCCGCCACCACGGCGTAGAAGATGAGGCGGCTGTAGGGGAAGAGCTCGGAGGCGGTGAAGGTGGCGGTGGAGTCCAGCAGCAGGTCGGCGGCGGCGGCGAACTGGCGGCTGTACAGCGCCAGCACGCCCTGGTACACCTGTGGCGCGGCGGCGGTCGGGGTGGGGTGGGGTGGGTTCCATGCATGATCTATTAAGACGAGAAGATGATGATAGGTTCTTGAAGCAGATCAGTGGTGATGGTGGGGTGGGGTGGGGTGGGGTGCGAGGTTAACGAGAGGCGGTCGGGATGGGGGCTTCCACGCGTGGCCGATCATGACAAAGGTGATGTTGACAGGCCGTTGCAACACCGCAGCCTTGGCTGGGTGGAGAGCGGCTTGTCAACGCCAGCCCAATCTGCACCAAACCCGAACCATAACCAAATGGGGCCTTGCAAGCGGACGGGTGGGGGCGTGGGGCTGACCACAATGCCTGCCCCGGTGGCCCTGCACTTCACCGCCTTGATTGCCGCGCCCTTGCAACGGCCTAGTGCCCTAGCTTCTACGCTCCTCCAGCCTACGCCGAGGCGCAGCGCCCCAGGCGACGCCCGCATACACAGAGCTGTGTTCCACTTCAGCTGCCCGCCCCTACCCGCCCGTGCAACTCGAACCTCCCTGCCGCGTGCATCCATTCGGCGTGCCCCCGCCGCCTCCTTTCCCTCGCCCTGCGCGGCGGCCCCCCAACCCCCGCCCGCCCCGCCCCACCCTGGCCCGCTCCCGCGCCCGCGCCCGCCGCTACCTTGAGCTTGTTCTTGCGCTCCCAGTCGCCGCCCTCCTCGCACAGCGCCTGCGCCCGCGCCACCAGCGCCTTCACGCCCCGCCACTCGTTATACAGGATGGCCAGCCTGCAGCGAGGGGGAGGGGTTCCATGCATGATTATATACGATGGGGGCGGGGCCGCGATCGGTAAGGACCTGGAGGGTTGGGCTGCTTACGAGGCGCTAGGTATACCGGTACGCGATATGGGTCGGTATTCTACAGAGCGGCCGGCCGGCCCCAGCGCGATGCGCGCGTGGCGCTGCTGGTCCGTACGCGCAGGGCCTGGTGTAGCCCTCCACGATGAATTCCGCCCTGTCCTGAGCCTCCTAGCCCATCAGCATGGGGGCACCCACAGAGGCTGCGCCGTCTCAGGCGCTTGCAACGAAGCCCCGGCTGCGCTTCTGTGCGGCCCACGCAACCGTGGCATGCGTTCGCGCCTGTTCGCTCTTCACACACACTAACAACAGGCCTCGCAAGCCAAGCCTTGGGAGTCGCGCTTGCTCACTCACGGCCCTCTCTCTTCCTACTTCACTCTCGCACTCCGCCGCTGTGCCCCCTGCCCTTCCAGCCCGCCCCTCCGCTGCTCCGCGCACACCTCCCTTCCCTCCCGCCCCTTTTCCCCGCCCGCACCTGATCTGGCTAAACAGTAGGTCCACCCGGTTGCCCCCTGAGGCCGTCTTCTTCTCCACCTCGTCGTAGGCCTTGCCCGCGGCCTCGCGGTCACAGACGCTGCCCAGGAAGTCGGCCTTCGCCAGCATAGCGTCCCGCACCTCGGTCTCACCCAAGTTCTCCTCCGCGTCTTTCCGCTTCAGCTCCAGTTCCGCCACCTTCCCCGCGTTCACCTCCTGCATTAGCGTTAGCCGTGCGCTGTCCAGCGGCCATCCGAGTTCCGTGCACAGGTACTGGTAGAGCGGGGCCAGGTCTGCGCGGGAGCCGACGCCACCGTGGCATGTCATGTTTACCAAGCATCCCCCACAGCTAGTATGCACTTTTGGCTGCGAGCCCCTGCGAGCCAAACCCCGCGCAGATCTCGAAACTCACTGTCTTTGTATATCGCTGCTAGCACGTCCTCCTTTAGCTCCTCGCGCTTCACATCCGGAATGTCTTTTGTCCGGATCAAAAACACCTGCGGACGCAAACAGTCTCGGCTGAGCGCAAAATCCTGACGCGACTCTTGCGTTCTCATGCGGACCTTATGAGCTATAGCAAGGCGAGAGTCCTGAGGAACCTCTTCCATGTTGTTGTGGCTTACAAGGAGGAGTTCAAGCAGGAATTCAGTGCAGCAACTTCAAGCGCGGGGTGCTTCTAGGCCGTTGTTTACTGACACAAATATGCGGTGCTTGTTTATGGGCTAATTGGACTCTGTGTACAAATCGTTCGAGCATTCGCTGCG
Source organism: Chlamydomonas incerta (assembly GCA_016834605.1). Classification (NCBI taxonomy): domain Eukaryota; kingdom Viridiplantae; phylum Chlorophyta; class Chlorophyceae; order Chlamydomonadales; family Chlamydomonadaceae; genus Chlamydomonas; species Chlamydomonas incerta. The sequence goes on along the minus strand of JAEHOC010000003.1, from coordinate 1,825,682 downwards.
CTTACATGAGGCGCGGCCAAAACACACGGCACGCCACGCCACGGAGCTCGCCCAGCAGGCACCACGGTCTTGCCGATTAAGAGCCGTACAGCATTCCAGGTCAGGCGGCAGGCAGCTAAGGCCCAGGCACGCGCCAACGCCGGCTCGATACGCGACTCCGAGCCCAGGCCAAGTTGGCATCCTCACTAAAGCTGGACCCCGGTCGCCCTGGCTAATGCTTCTGCTCTACCCGTGCGCTCAAGCCCTGGCTCCTGTTCAACTGGACCCTGATGCGGGGGCGGCAAGCCAGGCTCAGGGCCTCAGGCAGTCAGGCTCTGAAGTGCCGCTTGGCGGCGTTGGCAAGCCGAGGCTGCTGTTGCTGGCTGGGGCACCTGGCTGGTGGCGACCCGAAGCCTTAGGAGCCCCGTCATTGGCGATGGTAGGATCAGGGCATGGGATGAGAGTGGCATTCCCCAGTGGTGACAGATGAATTCCCTGACGTCAGGGGGATTCTACCTAACCTCCACCGTCCAAGCTGTGACTGGCTCCAGCTGATGGGTGCGGGATGAGGGCGAGTGGGCGACGTGGATGGAGTCCGGCGTTGTATCAGAGTGAAATGCATGCGTTGTCCTATCCCAGGTACCGTACACGAGGGCAGGGCCGACTTGCGGTCCGAAGTGCCGCGACCGCCGCGACCCCCCCCCCAGTCCCGATCCTCGCGGGCCGTCAAGCGGGCCGTGTCCACTCCTTCCGCCTTAAATCCCAATCCCGCCTGCCCGGTAGCGATCCTGCCACCCTATCGCAATCGTGGCCTGGCCACCTCAAGAATGCGAGCCACCTCAACCCGAGTAGCAACCCGAGTGGGAGGGGCTTGGCCAGCCGATCCCTGCGGATGGTCATCGGCTTTCAGCGGCGCGTATTTGGGGGCGAGAAGACTTCTGTCCTGAATATCTTTGCCTTGCGCTTTTATCATGACAATAATACCTAGAGACTGAACCCCTTGCTGTTGGGGCCGCAAGACTTGAGCATGCAGAGCCGCAGTAATCCGATAACTGCTGAATCTGCATCACATGTTGCATCAATCAAGCGGTTGACTCGAGTCCTGAAACGGCTCACCGACGGCAGCGAGCGCAGCGACGATGCGACCGCGGACCTGTTGCAAACGCTGGAGGAGCATACCAGAAAGCTCAGAGGAGCTGTTCTTACTGAGCCGCCGACGGAGTACCTTGCGGCGATCGCGGGCGGATTGGCGTGGGCGGCGCGCGAGCTGGTCGCCGACCCCGGGCGTGGCGATGTCTACTGCACGCTCCGCGACGCTAGCACGCTCGCCGAGCCGGTGATGACGAGGCTGGTGACGGTGCTGCTGCGCACTGACACCCTAAGCGTGTACGCCCAGCTCTGCGTCGCGTGCGTCGCTGGCTGCGGCGGGGACAAAAGCGGCAGCAGCGGTGACGGTGGTGGCTCCGGAGCCAGCAAGCTTAGCGCCATTACCCGCATCACCCGGCGGTGTGCGCTTGTGGCCTGCGTTTGCAACGGGCTTGCAGCCATGGTTGGAGCCGCCGTCACCACCACCTCAGCCGACACCGCTGCAACGCTGCTTACCGAGCTAATGGCTTCGCTGGCGCGGAGCCACCTCATTGACCACCTCGCGTCCGCCATCCTTCGCGTGACGGCGACGCTCGAAGCGGAGACCGGATCGCTGGAAGAGATGGCAGCGGGCGCCGAGCTGGGTTCGGGGCGTGAGGAGCGAGGTCAAGGCGCAGCACCGGCGGCGGCAGCAGCCAGCCGGGCACGGCCGGCGGCAACGGCGTGGAAGCAGCAGCAGCAGCAGCAGCAGCAGCAGCAGCAGCAGCAGCAGGAGGAGCAGCAGTGGGTTCTGGCTGCCTGGTTGCATCTGCAGAGCAGCATGCAGTTTCTAAGCATCATTGCTGTGCAGTTGAGCGCAGCCGCTGCCCAGCCGGGGCCGGTGCGCGAGCGCGCATTGGACGTGTTCGGCGGCCCATGCTTTGGCTACTTGCTGGTCTGGGGCACCGTGAGCGCGGGCAGGTGGATGCAGGAGCAGGCGTCAGCGCACCTTGGGACGCAGCCTGCAGCGGCAGCTTCAGGGCCGGGTTTACCAGCGGTAGTGGGTAGTGGGACAGGTACTGGGACGGCGGCGGTGGCTGCCGCAGGCGAGGCACGAGTTCCCACCGCCTCTACCCAGCTGCTGCCGTCCTTTTTCCGGCGCGTCCGAGGAATGTCAAGCAAGGGATTGTGGCGCACGGCTTCTTACGCGTTGTGTACAAGCGTCTGCTTCTACTGTTCCTCAGACATGTTGAGCGCGGTGGACGGCTGGACTGCCTGCCGTGTCCGCGTGCTCGACGTGCTGCTGGCGGTGTTGCGGCATGAAGCCGCCTACAAGCTGGCGGCTGGGGGGGAGCCCGTGGTGCGCGGCTACGATAGCAGCGCTCTGGCAGGTATGGCCATCAGCATCGGGCTGCAGCAATGGCCCCGGCTGGCGCCCCGGCTTCCGGGCCTGTGGCGCCTGCTAGTTCCACACCTGCGCACCACCACAAATCCCGGCGCCGCATACTTCGCAGCACGCACCTTATGTCTGGATGTGCCATTGCCGCCAGACGTGACCAGCACGCTTGAGGCCCGTCGCCGCCGCCGGCGCGAGCAGCAGCAGCAGCAGCAGCAGCAGCAGCAGCAGCCGGAAGGCGGATCGCCACAGGCGACGGAAGCCGCAGGGGCGCGGGCAGCGCCGGCGGCGGCCTCCTCGACATGTGCCCTCAGCCTAGGCCTCGGCCCGGTCTTCAGCCTGCGCTGCGCGCTAGACGCGGGGCTGCTACCCGCCGTGGAGGGCGCGCTCCGCAGCGCAGACGTGTGGGCGCGTCCAGGGACGCTCGAGGACGAGCCGTGCGAGCGGAGCGCAGTGCATCTGCTCGCGCTCGCCAACTGCACGCTGCTCGGCTCACGCGCGTGGCCAGCCATCTTGGCGCAGGCGCCTGCGGGCCAGGTGGTGGCGCTGGTGCGCACACTCGCGGCGGTGGCGAGGCACCTGCACGCGAGCAAGGCGCGCGTGGCGCGTGTGAAGAGCAGCAGCATACGCAACGTAGACGTGCCGGACCCCGACGGCGACGCCCGCGCGCACTTCTGCGCCTGCCTGCTTGGGCTGCTGGAGCAGCTGTTTGACGCCCGTGCGGTGCTGCAGCGGCGCGGGCCGCTGCTGTCAATGCTGCAGGAAGTGGCGCCGCAGGGTGAGCAGCAGGTGGGGCGCGTGCAACAGGAGAAGCAGGACGCCGGGCATCAGCAACAGCAGCGGGAGCAGCAGCAGCAGGAGGGCGACGTACCGCAGGCGGAAGGGCTGCGGGAGGTTGCGGTGGCTTTGGGGCCGGGAGCCGGGCTGGCCCGCGCGGGACCTGAAGCCGAGGCAGGGACTGCCACCGTGCCCGTAGCGGCACAGCATGCGACGGCCGCTGCTGCCACCACAGCTGCACCCACGCCAGCTGTGCCCACGCGTGGGCCTGCTGCCGCTGCAGCCGGCGGCGGCCTGCTCTGGTTCAATCAAGCTCTGGAGCTAGAGGATGGCCAATCACCTTGCGTTCTGAGCGTGATGCGCTTTTGTGAGGCTAGCGCGCTGCCAGCCCCAGACTCGGCTGCCGCCGCTCAGCTGCGGCTGCTTGGCAGCTACTGCGTGCAACAGCTACTGCCGGTGGTGGCGCAGGCGGCGGCGGACCCAGCGCTTCGCTTCTGGCGGCGCCGAGAGCTGCAGCGTGCGACGCTGCAGTTGTTCGCGCGCGTGGCCGGGCAGGGCCTGCTGGTGGAGTCGGAGGGCCTCGAGAGGAGCGCCGGCGCTGACGGCGCTGGCGGTGGCGCTGGCGCTGGCGCTGGCGGTAGCGCCGGCAGCGGGGATGGCGGCGGGCCCGACGCGCTCATGCGGAGCACCGCGGGCGCGACTTGGCTGCCGTACCTCGGCGGTGGCGGCGGCGGCAGCAGCTGGGGCGCAGCGGCAGTGTTGGAGTCACTCGCGCCCAAGGGCTGTGACCTGCAGGAGTTCAGGGATGCTGTCCGTGGGCTGGAGGTGGAGCTGCTGGATTGCGTGGAGGCCACCGCCGGCCTGGGCCATGAAGCCGACGCGATAGCCGACACCATGCGGGCTGCTGGTTGCGACGAGGCCAGCGGTGTGTTCCCGTTATTGGGGCGGGGTGGATGGCTGCGCTTGGCCCAGGAGCACGGCCGCCGGGAGCTGGCAGCATTTCTCGAGGTGATGGAGGAGGTGGCGGACGCCTGTCAAGCCACGTGCAGTGGTGCAGGTCGCGCCGGCGCGGCCTCGTCGGATGCGGGCGGGGCTGGCGGCTGCAGCGCGGGGCTGCAGACAGTCGCTGTGGCCTGCGGTGACGAGCTCCGACGCGATAAAACTTCGGTGGAGGCGGATAAGGCGTTGCATCATCGGGCCGTTGGCGCGTTGCGGCAGTTGCGGGCGGCGGTGCGGCAGCGGGAAGTGGAGAAGTGCTGCGGAGCCGGTGGTGAAGACACTGCCGGCGGCAGCGGGGCGGCGTGGCTGCTTCCGCCTGCTGTGTTGCGGGAGAGGCTGCGCCGCATTGTTGCGGTCACGCCGGCGGAGGCTGCCGTTGCGGCGGCGGGCGCAGGGAGCAGCGGCGCCGGCGGCGTGCAGGGCGCCGGCGGCAGCAGTGACGACGACGGCAGCAAAGTGGTGTTGTGCGGCAATCCAGTCTGTCGTGGTCTGGACGGCCCCAGCGCAGCCATACAGGGCGGGGCTGGCAAGATGTGCTCGCGGTGCCGGCGTGTGAGGTACTGCTGCGGGCTGTGCCAGCTCACGCACTGGAGGGATGGCGGGCACCAACAGGAGTGTGCGGGTCTGGCGGGCGGGGCTGCGCGGTAGGCCGCTGTGAGTGGGTTTGGCGGGCGGGCGCACCGCTGCAACGCTGGCAGTGGCCGCGTCCTTATCAGGTTGGGCAGCGTGAGAATGCATTGGTTGCAGCGTGAGGTTCGACGAGCTGGCATACGATGATGATTGGCAACAACGGATAGCAAAAGGTGGACCTGAGGCTAAGTGTTTGTGCGCCGTGCAGGCAGTGCCCATGTGTGTGTTTGTGTCCTGCACAACAAACGTTTGTGCGGGATGCCGTGTTGTACCCGGCATTGCTGCCACGGTTGCTGTATGGGACCCCATCTTGGGCATGTGCGTTTCAAGGACAGGCATTGGTGTGGAGCCTGCAGCGCGCGTCGTGACGTATGCTGTGGGGGGCGTGAGGGCCCAAAGCGACACGCCTGTCTGCGGTTTACCACATTGACTGATGCCCCACGTGTGTGTGTGTGTGTTGGACAAAGCGGAACGTGTGTGTACGGTGTGTTGAGTTGAAGACATCTGGTGGAAGACGTTGCTTGCTTGGCTCGGGCCCTGTACATTAGAACGATATCAATGCCAGGACCTCGCTATCAATACTTCAGTCTCTCGTCATGGGCACCGATGCTGTAGGTTGGCTTTTCAGACACCGGTGTGGCCACCGGCAGCCGTGCCTACCGCAGCCGTGACCAGCCGAGGCAGCCCTAGCTGGCCCTAGCTGGCCCAAGGCCCTCCATCTACTTCTGCAGAACTACAGCTGTGCAGCTCTCGGCAGAAGTGACGAAGTGTTGACATGCGCTATGATGGTGCTCCTTGGGAACGATCCGACAGCGGGCATGCCGACTCAGAGAACACCACAACAGCATGAATATATGCGTGGCGTTCGGAGGGGCAGGGAGGGGGAGGGCGGCTCGGCCTTGGCGGTCTGTGCGGGCTTACAGCGTGCCTCTCACTATTACTGAATATTGGGGTTTGGCGTTCGCTGACACCGGGGCCGTGGGGGCGTGGCGCGAAGTGCACACTTAAGCGCGGCGGTGTGACCTTTCACGGCGCGTTCAGATGCTACCGTTCATTACACATGTTGCTGATCTACAATTCCCCGAGCCTAGAGCCTTCGAGTCTTCGAGTCTTCGAGCCAGCTGTGGTCCATACGCGTCTGGTTATATGCGCACCTTGGGTGGCGCTGGGGCAACGCCCACATGCCCACCCTCGCCAGCGCAAAACAGACCCTTCCGCGCTTCAGCACACTGCGACAGCCAGCCAGCATCGGTACAGTAACCGCGTCGCACAGCCGCAACTCCTGCCTTGCTACCGCGCCCGGGCTCGTTGGGTTCGGGGATTCATCTGTCACCACTGGGGCATGCCGCTCTCGTCCCATGCCCTGGTCCTACCACCACCCTTCACGAGGAGGCGCGATGGAGGAGGCGCGATGGGCGCGATGGGGGCCGCGATTGATGACCCCGCGAAATCTTTCCTTACGGGTAGGGCAAGCCACCACCACTCAGCCCTCAGGCCCCACCTGGCGTTCTGTCACAACACCAGCACTCCTCTTGCTACATCATTTCGCCTGTCGCATTCCTCATCAACACGGCCCACAACATCATGCACCCTGCACTCCGCCCGCCCGACCACCGGTGCCTTGTCAGTTTGGCTCCTGCGACATTGCAACACGCCCACGCCCCACGCCCATACCTGCGCACCCGCTGCCTAGCACCAAGTCACGCAAGCTGCAGCGGCGCGCAAGCGGGTGCATGCCTCACGCTGTGTGTCCTGCCCTGCCCTGCATGTGGTAGCGCTACACTCGTGGGCGCGTCGCCCCTCCCACTACTGCCAAAACGTGCCTCTCGGTCAAGATGCTACCTCCGAAACACAGCTCTGTCCGTCTGCGCTCAACTACACAAGCCTCTCGCACTACCCCCCCCCCCCCCCTCTGTCCACGATTTTGCTGGCAGCTAGCTCTGTCGATGCCTCACTACAACTACGCCCTATGTAACATAACCGAGGCATGGATACACATGTTTGTTCTTCAAAACACAAGTACGTACACGCCGCCGGGCACTACACACCTAGTCATACAGGCGGCGGTGCACCAGGCCAATGCTGCGCAGGTGCAGCAGCGACACGAGCAGCTGCTCATCCGGCGCCGACCGCAGCGCGCCGCTGTGCCCCGGGCTGGACAGCGCTCCTCCCAGCCTCGCAATGTCCGCAGCATCCGCAACATCCCGGCCCGTGCCACTGTTGCCGCTGCCGATGCCGCTGCTTCCGACCACGCTCGCGCCAAAAATGAAGGGTGGCAGGGCGTCCCGACCCGCACTGCTCTGGCCAGCTGTGTCTAGCTTGAGCGGCGGCTCGGGGCCTATAGGAGAATCAGGCCCTTGCGGCCGCCACTGGCGATGAAGCCGCACGCGCCCGCCACTGCTGCTACTGCCAGGATGGCCGCTATCGCGGCTGGTGCCACCGCCTGCCGCCCCAGCAGCGCCGGCGCCGTACTCTTGACCCGGGGCCGTGCGCAGCGTCGTCGTCGTCGTCGTGGGCCGCCCCATCATCATGGCCGCGAGCGGCTCCAGAGACGCCGGCGCCACACGCAGCGACGAGCCCGAGGGCGGCGGCAGGGGCGGCGCCGCAGGGCCCCAGCCAGCGCCCGACACGCCAACTGCTGCCCACGCGGCTTCCCCCGGCGGCCTGTCGCCATCGTGCCAGGCCATGCGGCCGTCCCCGCTCCCGCCTCCATCGTAGACCGCGGTGGCACCAGCGGCAGCCGCAGCGGCGGCCAGCTGCCCCCGCCACCCCTCCGAACGCTGCCCAACCGGCAGCCCCGACGCCACCAGCTGCGCGTGCTGCGCGGCCAGCGCGGCCCGGTGCTGCTGCTGCAGCATGTGCATGGTGTAGGCGCTCTGGAGCAGCGCCACGCGCAGCGTCAGCGCCACCACCTGCTCCACCCGTGCCTCCGCCAGGCGGTACAACAGCAGCAGCCGCGAGAAGGCCGCTGACGGCCGCAGCGCCGGCGCCGCCGCCGCGCCCGCAGCGGCGGAGCCGGCAGTAGCAGCGGCCGCAGCTGCATCCGCTCCGGTTGCTGTGGGCTGGTCAGGAGCGGCGGGAGGTGCGGCGCCGCGCGCGGGGTCGGGCGCGGGGCCGGAGAGGTAGGCCTGCGCCGGCGGCGCGCGCAGCACGGCTGCCGCGGCGGCGGTGAAGGCGGTGTGCACGCCGCGCGCCAGGCCCATGATGCGGTGGACCTCAGCCTCCAGCAGCTCCGACAGCAGCGGCTGTAGCTCGGCGTGCTGCTGCTGCTGCTGCTGTTGGGCCTGTAGCTGTTGCGGCTCGGGGCGCAGCGGCTGGCGGCCCGCGGCGCCTTCGCGCCGTGCGCCTGAGGCTGCGGCGGCGGCGGCGGTGGTGGTGGTGGGAGGAGAGCTCGCGGCGAGCGGTGGCAGCGTGGCCGCGGCGGCAGCGTCCAGGGAGCGCAGGCCGGTAAGCGCCTGCTGCAGCTGCGCCGCCGCGGCCTTTGGAAGCCGCCCGGCGCGGTGCAGGGTGTCCGCCTGTGGTGCCAGGATGGGCGGCCAGGCGGTAACGCAGCGTGTTAGAGGACGCAGACTGACCACCAACCGCCGGCATGTTACTCGTGCCTAACCGACCGCTGTAACACGCCAGCGGGCGCACTGCCGTCCCGCCATTCCCGACAAGTCCCGACGCAGCGCAACGCACGCACCTGCTGGCGGCACGCCGCCACCCAGCCCTCGCCCGGCCAGTGCTCCGCCCGCAGCAGCGCCGCCGCCATGCGCGCCAGGCCCAGCCCGCTGGCGGCGGCCAGGCGCGGCGGCGCCGCCATCAGCTCCGCGGCGTGGCGCAGCCAGGCGGCGCCCGGCGCGGCGCCCGCCGCCACCACGCCCTCCACCAGCATGGACAGCTGGTCCGGAGTCATGGCGGCCAGGCGGGGGTCGTCTGGTCGCGATGATAGGGAGCAGGGGGCGCGGGCATGAGCAGGTGCGAGCGCGAGCAGGTGCAGCGGACGGCGGAGGGGATGGCGGGCTGCCGCAAAGCACCACAGCTACCACGCGGGGCCAACGGACAAGCATGGACAAGCATGAGTATCGGAAACCCGCCCCACCACCCACCCGTCAATGAGCCTCAGTCGACACGCCCCCCCCGGCAACCCGACCGCCTCGCACTCAACGCACCTGGGCGGCACGCCAGCGCCATGACGTAACCCGACAGCAGCCGCCGGCGCTGCAGCAGCGCCACCTGCTGCGTCAGCGAGCTCGGGGCGGCTGTAGCAGCCGCGGCAGCAGTAGCAGCAGTAGCAGCAGCAGCAGCTGGCTCGCCGGGCTCGGGCAGCAGGTCGGCTGCTACAGCCTGCGGCGCCGCCATGACAACACGCGCGAGCTCGTCCGGCTCCAGCAGACCGCCGCAGCCGGCTGCTACAGCCTCCGCCGTGTCCTGCTCCGGTCCGGTGGCAGGAGCTTCCGCCGCCGCCGCCGACGCACCGCGACCACCCCGCAGCCGCGCCTCCGCCTCCACAACCACCAGCCGCCGCAGCGCCTCCCACGCCAGCTCGGTCGGCAGCGCCGCACTGCCGCCGGCATCGCTGGCACCGGTGCCGGCACCAGCCCCGCACAGCACAATCACCTCTGCCAGCTCCGCCGGCGCCATCTCAGGCGTGTGCAGCTGCAGCAGTGCCGCCGCCGCCGCCGAGAGGCGGCGGCTGACGGCCGCCCGCAGGAAGCCCGCGGCTCGTAGCACCTCCAGCACGCACGCGGCCGGCACAGGCCGGTCGCCCAGGCCTCGAGCCGCCGAGGCCTCCAAGAGCTCCGCCGCGCGCCCCAGCGCCGCCACCACCCAGGGGTCAGAGCCCCAGCCGCCGGAGGCGGCTGCTGCAGCTGCAGCTGCAGCTGCTGCATCTCCTGCGGCTGCGGGAGCCGGCGGCGCAGCCGGCGGAGGCTGCTGCTGGCCATCAGCCTGCTCGCCTGGGCCTTCGCCTTGCTGCTCCTCCGGCGACCGCAGCTGCGCCTGGCGCCGCACGAGCTCCTCGCGCCGCAGCAGCGCCGCCCGGTGGCCTTCGAGCGCATGGCGGTGGCGCGACAGCACACCCAGCCCGTCCGCCAGGCAGCGCGCGTCCAGCGCCGCCGGCGGCGCCGCCACCAGCACCGGCCGCAGCAGCGCCGCCATGGCGCGCACGTGCGCCGCGCTGGGGCCGGCGCCGCCGCCCCTGGCGCCGCCCGTGCCGCCGCGGCCTTCCCGCAGGTTGGCGGCGGCGAAGAGGGCTTGGATGGCCTCCTTGGGCGTAAGCGGGTGCCCCGGGTCTGCAGCGCCCGACGGCGGAGCGCCAGGCGAGCCGGCGCCGACAAAGTCGCTGGGGATGGGCGGCGGCGGCTCGGCCGCCGCCGCCAGGCGGCCGAGCAGGTGGTTCAGCAGCGGGCGCGGCAGCGGCTGCCGCAGCTTGGCCAGAGCCCAGCACTGCCGAACCAGGTCGCCGCGGGAGAGCGGCTCCTGCACCGGCTCCTGCTCCGGCTTGCCGCCGGCCTCCTCCCGCACCTGCACCTCCTCCTGCACCTCCATCCCTGGCCCCGCGCCTGCCGTGCTCGCGGTGCCAGGCTCGGCTGGCGCTCGCGCTGTCCTGGCGCCACCAGCAACTGGTGCCGCCGCCGCTGCCGCCGCTGCACGCCGCTGCACGTGCGGCGAGAAGCGGTGCGGCTCCCGAGACATGCTCGCGCTCGCCGACACCGCGCGGTCGCGGCCACGGCTGGGGCTGCGGCTGCGCCCAGTCCTGGCGCCCAGCCCCGCCGACCGCATCAGCTGCGCCACCACTGCCCGGCCCAGGCCCGACTCCGCCACCGCGCGCTCCGCGCCCGGCCGCGGCAGCCGCGCCAGCGCCCACAGCGCCGCCGAGCGCTCCGACGGCTGCAGCCCGCCGGCGCCGGCGCTGCGGTGCCAGGCGGCCGCCAGCAGGCCGCACAGCGCCGTGGCCACGGGCAGCCGCGGCGTGTAGCGGTCGTCGTACTGCACCGCCCACAGCAGCCGCACCGCGTCGGTCGCCAGCGCGCGCCGCTGGTGCTGTTGGTGCTGGTGCTGCAGCTGGTGCAGCTGTGGTGCCGTCGAGAAGGGGGCAGCCGCCGCCCGGCCAGAGGCGCCGCCGGCTCCGGCGCTGGTAGCAGCGTGCGCCGCCGCCGCCGCCTCGCAGGCCGCCGCCAGCACGTCGCGCGGCACGCGCGCGCCCAGCCGCACGGCGCACCAGACCACTCCGCACAGCTGCGAGGTGCTCAGCAGCTGCCCGGCAGCGGCGCGGCGCAGCTGCGTCCACGCCTGACGCATGGCCGCCGGCGGCGGCGCCACGCCCGCCGCCGCACACATCGCCAGCCAGTCGGCGGCGGCGCGCGGGTGCATCGCGCGCAGGTGGCGGGCGGCCTCGGGGCTCGCCAGGCAGCGCGCCCAGGCCGCCACTTGCTGCGGCGGCAGCGCCGGCGGCGCCGCCCCAGCGTTGGCTGTAGCAGCGGCGGCGGAGCCCCCGGGAGGCGGCGGCGCCAGCAGGTGCCGGATGGCCCACAGGCAGTAGCGCACGACGGCGGCGTTGGGCGGGCCGTGCGACTCGGGCAGTAGCAGGCTGTTCACCTGCGCCGCCAGCGCGCCCAACGTGACGCCGCCGCTGGCGGCGGCGGCTGTACCAGCCGCAGCAGCGGCTGACGGCGGCGCTCCCGCGCCCGCCATGAGTTGGCGCGCGGCGGCGGCGATGGCGTGCTCCCGCTGCCGCAGCCGCTGCGGCCAGGCAGGGCCGCTGTAGGAGAGGCGCGCCAGGGAGCGGAGCACCTGCGGCCAGGCTTGAGGCGGCCAGGCCATCGCTGCTTCTGCTTCTGCTGCTCGTGCTGAGGGTGCTGAGGGTGTGGAATTCCAAGCCGCCACCTCCACGCGGCGCTGGATCTCGGCTAGAAGCGGGTCTACCAAACGGACCACGGCGGCGGCGCGGTGCTGCGGCGGCAGCCGCGCGTGCTGCAGCCGCTGCGTGTCCGCCCGTTCCGCAGCCGGCCACGCCTCGGCATGCGCCGTCGCCGACGCGGCAAGCGACGCCGCGGCGGTCCCAACGCCCAGCGCCACCGTTACGATGTGGAGCACTTCAGCGAGCTTGTGCGCCGGCAGCCGCCGCAGGTCGACGGCGGCGGCGGCGGCGGCGCCTCCATCGCCACCCAGCGCCGCCGCCAGCTCCAGCACTGCCTCGTTCCGCTCCTGTCCCGCGTTGGGCGCGGCCGCCGCCACCGCAAGCAGTAGGTCCGCCACCTCCTCCGCGTCCACGGCGGCCGGCGGCTCGGCCGGCGGCGGCGTCCGCGGCAGCTGCCGCTGCGAGTGCGGCGCCCCCGGCGCATCCAGCCGCAGCTGCTGGCGCCACGTGACTCGCATGGCCGCCAGCTGCTGCGGCGGCAGCGACACGCGCGCGTCGGCGCAGCTGCGAAGCAGGTGGACCAGGATGCGCAGCGCAGCGGAGGCCGACGTGGCGGCGGCGGCGGCGGCAGGCGCGCCCGAGGCGGGCTGAGTGGCGGCGGCGGCGGGCCCAGCGGCGTGAGCTGGAGGGGCAGCGGGCGTGACGGCTGGTGCGTCGACAGACGCGGTGGCCACAGCGGTCTGGCGCTGTGGCTGCGAATCCGGCACGGGACCAGAGGCATGCGCTGCTGCAACGGACTGCTGCGCGGGCCGGGGAGCTTCCGGAGGCGATTGCGGGCGTGCAGCGCGACGGCCGCGCGCCTTCGCCACCGGCTCCTGCTCCTCCGCTAGGTGGAGGTGGCTGCGGCGCGGGCTCAGCAGCGCTGCCAGCCATGCACCCGGGTCCGCCTCCGCCGCGCTGTCCGCACCCGATGACCCCCTCCCCCTGCCCTCGATGGCGGCTTCCAGCAGCGCTGCGTCGCCCTGCAACGGGGCGCCACTGCCGCCGTCCCCTTGCCGCTGCTGCTGCTGCTGCCGCTGCTGCCGCTGCTGCCGCTGCTGCCGCTGCAGCCACGCCTGCACGCCGGGCTCCGCCGCCGCCGCCGCCACCGCCGCCTGCAGCCCCACCACCTGCCCGTACGACAGCCGCTCCAGCCCCGCCACCGCCGCCGCCACCAGGGACCGCAGCGGCGCCACCACCGCGGCGGCGGCTCCGCCGACGTCGCTTGCGGACGTCGAAGCGGCTGCGGGTGCTGCCGGCGCACAGAGCAGACGCGGGTGCGCGGCGTAGATGCGGCACAGCAGCTGCGCGGTCGGCGCCAGGTCAGCCGGGCGCAGCTGGTCGGCGGGGAGCGCCGCCAGCACCCCCACGCAGCGCGCCGCCCAGCCATGGCTCACAGCACCCGAGGCCGCTGCAGGCGCTGCAGCAGGCATGCCATGACCGGAGCTGCTGCCGCTGCCACCGCCCAGCCCGCGTAAGCACAGCAAGCGCGACGCCACCACCAGTCCGTCAGCCGTCAGCGGCTCGGGCAGCGGCGGCGGCCAGCCGCCGATGGCGCCTGTGCCGCCGCCGCCGCTGCCGCCACCGCTGCTGCTGCTTCTGCTGCTGCCTCCGCGGTGCGGCGCAGCCACCGGCTTACCAGGCACTGCGCGCACTGCAGCTGATGCCGCGGCCGCCGCCGATGTGCTGGTCGAGCTCCAGTCCAATCGCAGCACCACGCCGTTACTGCTTTGCGATACGGTCAGGTGCGGCCGCGCCGACGCCGGCGCCTCCGCAGCAGGCACCCCAAGGCCATCCGCGCCTGCCGCGGGCGACGCTGCAGACGCTGCCCCGTCCTCAAGCCCTGCTTCAGCCTCCTCGCCTGCACCACCGCTGCCACTGGCACCGCCGCTGCTGCCCAGCGGCAGCCCAGCCGCCGCCGCCAACCAGTCGAGCAACGCCTCCTGCTGCCGCAGCGCACGCACCTGCTCCACTGCCGCCCGGCGCTGCCGCCGCGCCGCGGGCGACGGCGCTTCCCGCGTCGCCTCCGGCACAGCCGTGTTGGCTGCAGCGGCTGCTGCGTCTGCCGCAACAGCAGCAGCCGCTGCCGCTGCATCCGCCTGCGGCTGCGTGGACTCTGTTGAAGGTGCCTTGCCGCGGAGCAGGTTGGGGTTCGGTACCCATGACCAAATGTCATCCATAGGCAGCAACTCCTCTGGGGCCGCGCGCGCCACGGCCTCGGCCCCTGGCGCCTGTGACGCTCCCTGGTGCCCCTCCAGCTGCACGTTACTCCGCTGCTGCTCGTCGTGCTGGAGCTGCTGCGACCTGAGCTGCTGCTGCTGCTGCTGCTGCTGCTGCTGCCGCTGCTGCTGCTGCTGCTGCCGCTGCTGCTGCTGCCGCTGCTGCTGCTGCTGCGCCCACAGCGCCCGGCGCTGCGCCTTGAGCGCGGTGCGTTGCGCCAGGCATAGCCGCCGGTGGTGGCGCACGCACGCCGCCGCCGCTTCAAACAAGTGCTGCAGCAGCCCGTTGCCGGAGCCACCGCCGCCCGGCCCCGGCCTGCCGCTGCTGCTGCTGCTGCCGGCATGCGGTTGCGGCTGCTCGGGACCGCCCGCACTTGTTGGGACCGGCTCACCGGCCTCGCTGCCGGCGCCGGGCGCACCTCCGCTGGCTGGGGCCGGAGCAGTGCCGGCTGCCGTGGCGGCTGCCGTGGCGGCTGCGGCAGCGGCGGCGGCGGCGGCGCTGTCTGCCACGGCCTCGGCCAGCAGCACCAGCGCGGCCGCTGCTCGGGCCACCTCTGAAGGCTCGCCCATGCCGTGCACCTGCGTAGCGGCATGCCCAACGCGCCATCGTGAGTTGAGATCGGCGCTACCAGCTACCGCATCCTGCACACCCGCACACCCGCACACCGGAACACCGGCCAGCGCCATGCCCCACCTTGCCTAAGCATCCCAACCCTTCCATCATTTCCTATCAGCCCGCCCCACACAACAAACGCAACAATCGTAGTTGCGCCCGCCCGCCAGAGCGAGTGACACGACATCAAGTGCCGCCACTCACCTGTGCCTGCACCGTTGCCGCCAGAATGCCCAGCACCGCCGGCGGCGGGCTGTAGTCGAGCGCCGCGTAGGCCCACAGCAGCCGCGCCGCCTGGCGGCCCGTCAGCTGCCGCGCCCAGCCCGCCGCCGCCGCCGCGTGCGCCGCCAGGAAGGCCGTACTGGGGTTGCAGCCCGCCGCCGCCATGGCTTCCGCCAGATCCACCAGGTCGTAGTGGCTCAGCGGCTGGGGAGGCGGCGGCGGCGGAGGCGGCGGCGGCGCGTGGAAGAGCGGCGGCGGCGCGTGCTGCAGGCCGTGCGGCATGGGCCGCGCGCGGTGGTGGGCTGGGTGGTGGTGGTGACGGGGGCGCGCAGCAGCTGGTGAGAAGGACAGGTGGGGCTGCAGGAAGCCGAGCAGCTCGCGCCAGGCGGGCTGACTCAGCCTCTGGCCCAGGCGCGTGAGGCCGTGCAGCACCGCCACGAGCCGCGTCGGCGGCAGCGGCGCGCCGGCGTCTCTGCTGCTGCTGACGGCGCCCGTGTCCCTTGTGCTGCTGCTGGTGGTGCCAGCGACGCCGCTGGTTTGGATGCCACCGGAGCTCCCTGGACCTCCCAACACGGCGAGCGGCGGGTCTAGGAGCGCCCCCGGCTCCAAAGGGAGAGGCTGTGACAATGCTGAATGCTGCTCCGGACTGTGCATCGGGCGCGGCCGCGCAAGAAGCGCCTCCGCCGGCCGTTCCGCGGGCCCAATGGCCATCGCAGCCACGGCAGCTGGCGCCGCGGCATCCGCGGCCGCCGCACTGTGCACCGGCTGCGGCGCTGCAGCCGTAACCGCAGCCACAGCCGCAGCCGCGGCCGCTCGCGCAGGCCCCGCAGCGCCGCCGGAGCCCGCCGCCGCGCCCACCGCTGCTGACGTGGCGGCGGCGCGGCGAATGGTCCGCATCAGCACCTCCAGCGTGTCGCGCCGCGGCAGCGCCCGCACCACCACGCACGCCTCCAGCGCCGCCAGCGCCTCGCCAGGCAGCAGCCGCCCGCCCGCCGCCGCCAGCTCGTCAAAAAAGCGCCGCAGCTCCTCGCTTGAAGATCCAGATCCTGGCACCAGTTCGCCACTACCAGCACCGGAGGTGTCGCGCGCGGCTGCGCGGCCCTGCGCCGCCGCCGCCGCCGCCGCCGCGGATGTGCCGCGGCGCTGCTGCTGATCTGCCGCTGCGCGCCCGGCCGCGACGGGCGTTGTTGCCGCCGGATGAGATTGTGACTGCACCGCAACCGGGTCATCACCCGCCTCCTGCGGTAGCTGCCCCGCCGCCTGCATCGCCTGCTGCTGTGCCGAGCGCCGCCCTCGCGCCGCCACCCGCACGCCTGCGCGGCCCGCTCCCGCGCCCGCCGAGCCGCTCTCCGCCAGGTCCACCACCGATCCCGCCGCACCTGCCGCCGCCGCTGCTACTGACCGCGACGCGCTCGCCGGATCCAGGCCCGCAAGCTCCTGCTGCACCCCCGACGCCGCCGCCGCCACCCCGGCGCCGGCGTGGTGCCCGCTGCCCAGCACCGCCTCCGGCAGGTCGTGTAGCTCCGCCAGGTGGCGCCGCCGCCGCAGCTCCCCCACCAGCCGGTCAACGGCAGCCGGCGGAAGCTGCAGCGGCCGCCGCTGCGGGTCCTCCGCGGCGCGCTTGATGGCTCCCACCAGAGAGCGCACCTGCTGCGAGGACAGGCACGCCGCGTTCTCCGCCGCCAACATCACCAGCCGCGCCGTCAGGTGCGGCCCCGAGGCCTGCGGCGCGGGTGCCGGTGCGGCTGCTGGTGCGGGCTCTTGCGCCGGCGCTGGCGGCTCGTGCGGTGCGGCTGCCGGTGCGGCTGCTTGGAGGGCCGCTGTGGGCGCTGTCGGCGCCGGGGCCTGCGTGGCCACCGCTGCAGCCGGACTCTCGCGAAGTGGGAGCTTTCGCCGGCGGAGGCGCTCCCGTGGGCGCGCCGTTGCTTCATCGCCGCAGATCTCCGCTGCAGCGTCTTTGTATGCTGGCTGTGCAGAGCTGGGTGCGGCAGTGGGGTCGCTGGCTGCAACGCCGGGGCTAGGAGCCGCGTCGGCGGCTTGTCGCGAAGTGCTGCTCCGGGACGCCTTGGTCGCGATCTGCCGCTCGCTTGTCCTAACACTCGCACGCCTCACAGGTAGTGAGCGGAATTGAGTGACCGCAGTCCCGGATGGAGTCGGCTGCGAGGGCAACTCGCGCACCAGCGCACGCGAAATTCCACCGCTGCCGTGGACCCCACCGCAGGCATGGTGAAACATGCCGACTTAAAGGCAACCAAGTATACATCCTTCAGACCTCGAGCGGCCCCTAAATCTCAGCACGCAAAGGATGGCTCCGTCCGCCACCATCTGGTCGTAGCTCGCGTCTCTAGAGAGTTTCAACGTAATGACCGCATTACCCAAATTCTGTATGTAAAGTGCTTATCAACAAGAGTGCAAAACACCTTGGTCTGCGGGAAACTGCCGACTTGCCCCATGCGGACTGGAGTCGCCGAACAGCCAATTGTGAACACACGACTTTGACTTCGGTACAGTAGTTGACGTGCAACATATAATTGTCATGCCCAGCTGCAACCCGCTGTTCAGACTTAAGTGCAGCTCGTTCCTCTCGCTGCGTGCGCAAGTGCCGCTCTTTCTCAACTCAGTAGTAATATCACACAGTCAAAGAGCAATTCCAATTGTTAGGACACTCGCAACTCGGCTTTCCTCGCCGCCGAGCACGGCACGAACCCTCGCGGCGCAAGTTGGCGGCACCAGCTGCTGGCGCCAGCCCTTTCCGGACTGGCCTGCCCGCCACCGGTCGCATCTAGTTAGCACCACCTCCTCTGGCACTCAAGCAGCCGCAGAGCCGTCGGGTGCAGAAGACAGCGCACAGCCGCAGCGACACCCGGGGGAGGCGCTCGGCGGCGCGGCCAGCCGCGCGCGCCGGGGGCGGCGCGGCAGCATGGCGAACAGCAAGTACGAGTACGTGAAGCAGTACGAGCTCGATGACTCATTGCTGCCAGGTTGCTGGATCGTGGTGCGCATCGATGGCAAAGGCTTTACCAAGTGAGCAGGACAACGCGGAGGGACGGGGCCCTGCGCCGACTTGTCAGGGCTCAGGGCACCGGACAGAGGGCGCAGGGCACAGACGGCGCAGACGGCATCCAGCCTCCGGTCGCTGCGCACGATGCTGCTCGGGTACCGTGTTGCCCAGCGTCTGCCATGACGAAATGGAATTGGGGGCCGCCACAGGTTCAGCGAGCTGCACGGCTTCGAGAAGCCCAACGACAAGCGGGCGCTGGACCTGATGGACGAATGCGCCAAGGTACCGTAGTAGCACCCGGGCTGTTGGGTATAGCGCAGGCACGCTTGGGACGAGGTTGTGCTACCAGGCCGAGCACGCAGGCGTGCCTGCGTGCAAACGTGTCGGGGCACCAGGTGTATCGATGCCCTATTCCGCACGCCGGGCAACTTCCGTGCTGCTCCCAAACCCGCAGGAGGTGCTGAACGAGTTCCCGGACGTACGGCTGGCGTACGGCGAGAGCGACGAGTACAGCTTCGTACTGGGCCGCAGCACGGACATGTACGGGCGGCGCGCCAGCAAGATCGTGTCGTTGCTGGTGTCGTGCTTCACCGCCAACTACGTCGCCAAGTGGGCGGCCTTCCTGCCCGACACGCCGCTCCGGTCCACGCCCATGTTCGACGGGCGGGCGGTGTGCTACCCGCTGGACTCCAACTTGCGGGTGAGGGCCGCTAGCATTTGGGAGGCTGCAGCTGGTGGTTTGAAGTGCCCCCTGTGTGTGCCCTGGAGCCGCTACAGCGCCAGCCGCATTTCGCGGCGCGTGTCCTAAAAAATCATCATTCGTCATGGTGCGGCTGCGTGCACAGGACTACCTGTCATGGCGCCAGGCAGACACGCACATCAACAACCAGGTACTAGCCGCTGGCGCGCATTCGTGGCGTCGTGTGGCGCATGGAGGATGAAACGTTTACCATGTTCCCGTGTTTGTGCCCGGTGCTCATCCCACGCGCGCCACTCCTCTGCAGTACAACACGTGTTTCTGGGCGCTGGTCAAGTCCGGGAAGACACCCACGGAGGCTCAGGCCACGCTGCGGGTGGGTGCACGACGCGTGGCCTGTCGCATTTGTCTGTCACATGGGCTTTTGCGCATGTACGCGTGCCATGTGCTTGCGATGCTTCGTGGCGCGCAGCCGCATCGGCATGTGGCAAGTGCCGCAAGGCTGCACTTGTTAGGCCGTTTCCATGCGCCGTCAATGTAATACCACAGGGTACACAAACAGCGCAGAAGAACGAGCTATTGTTCAACGAGTTCGGGATAAACTACGCGCACCTGCCGGAGCAGTTTAAGAAGGTAGGTCCCACTTCCGGTCCTTTGTTCAACGGAAAAGTCACGGATGGGCGCAGTAGAGGTGTTTCGGCCGGACCGTGCTGATTCCTGTCTCAATCCATCACCTGATTGCCCTCAAACAGGGGTCAGTGGTGCTACGGCGCAAGACAATGGTGGAGGTGAAGCAGCGCGCGGACGGCACTCCTGTGCTGCGCGAGCGCAACCTGCCCACGGTGTTGCACACTGACATCATCCGAGACGAGTTCTGGAACGAGCATCCACAGCTGATGGCGCCCTGAGCGTTGTCGCGAGGTACAGGCGTGGGGTATGTTGTAGGTGTGGTAAGCGGCGTGGCGTGGTCGAGCACTTGAGCAGCATTTGCCGAGGAAGCTCGTATACGGTACATTTGCCTGCTTGATCGTGGCAGCAGTGAGCTGCACGACAAATGTGACGACATCATGTCGGCGACAGGGGGCTAGTGCCCGGCTCGCCAGTGCGCTGTTTGTGACCCCGCCGGCTGATTCTGAACCTGCCGTCGGCTGATTGTGAGCCCGCCGGCTATATGTGAGCCTCTAAGAAGCTGGAGAGGCTAGAGTGCTGATATCTCATGTGGCTCATTGCTGGTAGATGGTGCAGCCCGCGAGGGAATACTGACGTGGGGACTTCGCGCGCATAGGTGTGCGCCTCCACCGGCGTGCCCGGGCACGTACCCGACCCTGCGTGGACGCGTCAGAGTGACAGGCCTGTGTAACATGTAGGAAGAGCATACGGCTATCGTTCCCCACAGCCAGCAGCGCGGCGCGGGCGGACGGAAGCATTCCGGGATTTCGGGCGCGATGGTCTGCTCTGCGAAATCAGGCGTGCATTCTCACAGTTTGTTTTGCATTAGGTATCTGTTTTCGTTAGGTGCTGCAGTAGGGGCACGGGCCTTACTTTTTAACAAGCCGACGAAGATGGCTTCCGGCCTGCTCCGCAGCCTGGTACGCGCTAGCATGCTGGATGTAGGGCACCACGAATGTACATATGATAACACGAAATGGCCGGAATCAACGTTTTTTGCGTCCCGGTCACGCAGGGTGTGCTCTCGAGGAACTGCGCCGGCAGCGTGCAGGAGGGCGCGGTCCGCGCTTTTGCTACCGGTACGTAGGCGTCTGGGGGGCACGCATTTGCAAGCGCATGCACGCGGGGTCTCGGCTCCAAACTCGAGATGCTTGATTGTCGGTGCAGGCGCTGCCCCCTCGAAGAAGGATGTGCTCTACAACCTGAGCAACCCCGATCCGGATGCTGAGGCTTCCGTGAAGGCCTACCTGACCTCCCTGTACAAGGGGGCCAAGCTGGAGCCCACCACGGCCGATGACTCGCTGGAGCTGACCAGCAAAATCGAGAAGAAGTACAAGGCGGCCGCTGTTGTGGAGTACGGTCTGCAGGTGCGTCGGTGGGCGTGCACGGAGTGAAGCAGTGCGTGGGTGGCCATGCCCAAAGTTGCTCGCCCTGACGATGCCGACCCGGTTCCCGCTGCAGACCGTCTCCGTGCCCCTGGGCTACTCCAAGTCGGACCTGGCGCCCGTGAAGCGCTATGCCGCTGAGCTGCGCACCCTGGCGAAGCAGGTACACAGCTCAGCTGGAGAGGGGCATTATCGAAGGGGGGGGAGGCAGGAGCAGCAGCACGTCACAAGGCCCGACACGAGCAGGGCGCATGCTCGCGCTGGGTGCCGCATGGACGCGCTATGGTGGCAGCATGGGACGCCGCTGCACATGTAGCCCCTCCAGGGCGGCAAACTGGCGGCACCAGGGGTGCTGGCGGGGTGCACATGCTTGGGAGGCGTGTGTCTGCGGGCTTGGCGAGCGGATGGCCACTGCTGCTTATCGGCTTCAGGAGGGTCTTGGTGACTCACAAGTGGATACAACATCCTTGCAGCCAGCCAGCCGGCCGGCTAGCCAGCGCATCGTGTTGGTCCGCGTGCTCCGGAACACGGCAACCGTGTTCGCAAGGACAGGGTTACACGGGCTGCTGCCTGTGGCAAAGCGGGGTAACGCACCCTCAAACCGTCATGTGCCGCCCTGCCCGCGTCCGCCCGCATCTCGGCGCAGGCTGGCTTTGAGGACCCCGCCACGGAGGTGTCGAAGCGCCTGAGCGCCACCGCCGCCACCGCGGACAGCCTGAAGGAGCTGCTGACCAAGAACCAGTCGCTCATGAGCGCCGACCTGTACTCCGCCCTGACCGAGGCGGTGCAGCAGGTGGGGCGGGCGAGGCCATGTTTGTGTTCGGGGTGGTGATGGTGGTGTGAATACCAGCCCAAGCTGAACCAAGCTTTTGGGGGGGGGGGGGCCGGGTGCAGGGTGCCCGTGAAGGGAGGAGGGGGACAACGGTGCAGTTTCGGAGCGCGCGGCAGTCACTGTGCCGGATGGGTCGAAAGGAGGGTGACAGAGCGCAAGCGGAGAAGCGGCACGGGTGATGCTGGTGCACCAAATGGGGAGGCCGGGGCACTGAATGCGGGACGGCTGCGGCATAGCACGCCCCAAACCACGACTTGCCGTCTAGAAATTGCATCCGAGCATGTGGAGAAGGTGCCACGCAACCACGCCGGCCGCGGCCTTGACCAGGCGTTCGTCTCCTCGCGCATCCCTTCATATCCTCAGGTTGAGAACTCCACCAACTCCACTCTGACGCTGGATGGCAGCTCCGCGGCCTACAAGCAGTTTGCCGCCAAGGTCGAGGTGAGCGCTGCAAGTTGTGCAGATGTAGACGCGCTGCACCTGCTCGTGGCATTGGCAAGGTCTTGCTAATTGGCTCACGCTCTCACAAGCCCGGGTCAATGGCAAAGTGCCTGCATTCGCGGCCTCAAAGGTGCCGCACGTGGCCAGAGCGCATGCAAGCGCAGTGCATGCAATAGCGGCTGCGCTGCCGCCCTGTGAGCTCGTCCTGAACCAGCGCTGCTGCCGCCACGCACGCACAGGGCATCGCCAAGGCGCACGGCATCCCCGCCAAGCTTCTGGTGGATGTGAAGAAGGGCGCCGCTGACGAGGTGCGGGTTGTTGGCACGTGGGCGTTTGTTCGGCTGCGCATGCGTACACAACCTGGCGAGATCCGTGCGCACCCGCTTGCCACGGGGCATCTGCGGCGCCCCGCACGGCTAGCACGCAAGCGAGCCACACCTTCACAACCTGTAATCATGTTTCGTGAAATCGGCGCAATCGTTGTCTTCCGTCGTGACAGGCGACCTCGGACGCGCTGGCGAAGGAGTACGCCCGCTGGCAGCAGCACGCGGCCGTCAAGGACGTGAGTGGCGTGGGCTATTTAACATGCACCGCACCGAAATTTGGGGAGTGGGGGTGCGGAAGGTGTTGCCATGTCGCTTACGCGCCTCTCATAACTCCCCCGCCCGACAGGCGATCACTGAGCTGGACGCGCTGAAGGCTGAGGCCACCACCGTGCTGGACAAGCACCTGGGCAAGACTGCGGAGCAGGTGGGGCCGCATCAGGGTGCCGCGCTAGTAGCCGGGGATGTCATGGCACACGCGTTCGCGGGGGTCGAACGCTGCAAGCCGGGCAGACGGGGCGTCCTGGGGCTCACGCGGCCGCGTGCTTGCGTGCGTGCGTGCGTGCTTTTTTGCCCACATCGATAACACGTGTGCACTCGCGCGCGCGCATCTGCGCATGCTATCCACAGGTCCGCACCGAGCAGGCCGCGGCGCTGGCTGCCGCCATCAAGAAGGCGGAGGCCGCCAAGGGCGCGCCATGGGCGGCGGCGTTCCTCGAGGACGTCAAGAAGGTGCAGTGGTTTGACGCCTGCGTGGCGGAGAACCCCGCGGTCGGCCCCAAGGTGACCGCGTAAAGGCAGCGGCGGCGCTTCGCGTGGCGTGCGGCGGCTGCAAATGAGGCGGCAGCTGCAGAGGAGGTGCCGGCTACTGGAGGCGTGGCGGCACCGAATGGACCAGTGGCGGCTGTGGGTGCGGCAATGGCCGGGGGCGCTTGTTTGGCGCGGTGGGGGATGGGAGCGCGTTGGAGGATCTGCCAGGCTCGGGGCACGCCTTCGGGCGCGCCGATGGACGCGCAGCCGCATGAGGGTGGAGGAACCAGCGCGCGGCAAGGTTAGCTCTTTCGTTGGGCGCTGGGTAGTGTAGCCCGGGGGCGTGGAGCTCCCCGCTGCTGTGTTGGCTGCGCAGGAGCAGCGCGGCGGCATGGTCTGGACAGCCAGGGTAGATATGCCCCAGGGAAGCGGGGCTAGTGGCCGCAGCGGTCATGGCTTCCTCTGTCGGGCTCACGGCTTAACTTCAGATGACTAGGATAGCGGTGTGAGTGCGTGTCGGGTGGTAGTGCGTGCGTGTGCGTGGCACGAGGTCGAGCGGGTTGCGCATTGTCTGTGCAGGGTACCGGAGGCACCCATATTCGGCTAGGGGTCAATCGGTTAACGCAGACACAGTACTGTAAAGGATGATCGATCAGTGTGGCTCATTGTAGGCAGCCCCGCAGGCGCGTCCGCCGCAGTCGGGGAGGTCCTGCGCTCCAACTGGAGTGTTGGCCCCCTCCCTTGGCTGGACGCCTGGCCCCCATACATCGCCGGCCGGCCGGTGTTGTGATGAGGCTTTGGCGGGCTCTGGCTTCGGTTTGACATCCGCAGCATTGAGGAGAACTAGGGGATTCCGTGCCCGGGCTTGCCTGGGCTTGCTTTCATAGCCGGCCGGCTCGAACCACCCTGCAGTCAATGAATCTTTTGGCTTGCTTTCCTACAGTCTAGAGCCCATGTACGTTACGGTTTGCATCGGTGACGCGTGGTCGCGCGGAGCACGCGATTGCACGACTCCGAGCTGCCCGAGGGGGCCAGTGCGAGGCGCGGGGGCACGCGAAGGGCCGGGAGCCGACCCCAACAGCCTCGCGGCCGGCTGCGACAAGCGTTCGCTAGCCAAAGCATTTTCCCCCCATCCCCAACATACACCATCAAAGGCCTTCGCGCTTTGCTTGCAGGGGGCTGTTATTGTGGTCCATGTGTCACGCAATTCCCCGCGCCCCACGTAAAGCCCCAAGTAACTGCGTTTTTGGACTATCATAGCAGTCAAAAGAACTGGGCGACAGTATAGCGCGCCGACGGGCCCAGCCGACCGGCTATTCGTGGGCCGAATTGCTTGCGGGCAGGGGCTTGCGCTTGCTCCCGCCGGTTCCAGGGCGTATCTCCAGCGCCCAGCCGCCTGGAACTCATAACGATGCATTGGGGCGGCCGGGCATTGCAAAATTCAGGCTGGAAACGCGAGTCGGCAACGGTACGGCGCCCATGCAGCCGGCCCCAAAATTAAGGCTCGGGGAGCACTTGCCTCGCCCACAGCGTTCTGCCTGCACTCTTCCAACTCGCTTTCTACATTTTCTTCATTCTCTACATATCGCAGAGATGGCCCTGTGCATGCAGACCCGCTCGGTCGGTGCGGTCCGCCGCACCAGCGCTGTTCGCAGCGCTCCCTTCCGCGGCAGCCGCATGGTTGTGCGCGCCACCCCCGCTGTCTCTGAGATTGTGGACAAGCTGAAGACCCTGACCCTGCTGGAGGCGTCTGAGCTGGTGTCCGAGATTGAGAAGACCTTCGGCGTGGACGCCTCGGCCGCCGCCCCCGTGGCCATGGCTGCTATTGCTGCCCCTGGCGCTGCTGCCCCGGTCGTTGAGGAGAAGACCACCTTCGACGTGGTGCTGGAGGAGATCCCCGCCGACAAGAAGGTCGGCATTTACAAGGTGGTCCGCAACATCGCCAACATCGCCGTCAACCAGGTGAAGGACTTCACCGCCACCCTGCCCAAGGTCCTGAAGGAGGGCCTGAGCAAGGAGGACGCTGAGGCCGCCAAGGCTCAGCTGCTGGAGGCCGGCGCCAAGGCCAAGGTCGCTTAAGCGGCTTGCCCTTAATTACATCAACGTCTTGTCAGCAGCAGCGTAATTGGTGAGCGTAGAGCGAGCTGGGTCGCGCTGTGGGCAGTGGGCCGTGCTTTCGTGGTGGAAATGCGGTCGCGGACTTCTACTCGTGGACCGACCGTGCGGACGCCGCACTGCAAAGCCAGGTGTTGTAGTAATGCTTGGAGCTGGTGGCTTGCTCGGGGAGCGATGGACTTCGGGGCGAGGGGGGTCGTGTGGCGATGGGAGTTGGGAGCCTTGCGGCAGTTCTGTGCAGCGGGCTGGGAGGTCAAGTCCTGCATGCAGTGGCTGAACGCGGGGGCCACGTGCGCATGAGTGCAGGCAGGCGGGGCCTACGTCGGCAATTTTGGACTTGCTGTGCCGGCCGGGTCGCCGCTGTGGGGTGGTTAGGGGCGTGTGCGTCACTGCGAAGTGTTTGCTATGGCGACTTACCACTAACCATGGCTATGATGCGAGCCACCTGATGCTACTCAGGGCCCAATTGTGGCACTTGCCTGGTCCCCCAGGCAAGCGCAGAGCAAAGGCGGATTTTCGAGATAGTTGTGGCGGCGTCATGCTGGGGTGGCGCGGCTCACACCCGCCCGTAGATGATGTAGCGCAGATGGGTGTCCCTAGCACGGAGGTTGGAGGTGGGCGGTGCTGATGTGCCGCGAAAGACAGTACGAGGCTTATCCTGGGTGTAACGGAGAAGCTGGTCATGACAAGCTGATGCGTCGTATATGTGCCGAGGGTCTGGGAGGGGTTTGTGATTGCAGCGACTGGTGGGGGGCAGGCCTTTAGGCAGATAGCTGGGCACTGACGTTCACCACTCAAGCAGCGGGTTCAGTGCAGCACTCAGCATCGAATGCACTTGGACAGTGGGAAGGGAGGGGATTATGAGTACGCAAATGCTGCAGCTGGATCCAGGCAACACCGGAACAGTGGGGAGAACCGAACACGCAAGGTTTCCAGCTGAACAGCTGCAGGGGTCTCTTAACTACGGGCCTCGCACAGCAGGGTGTACAGTACGCGCTTCTGCCTTTGTTCTCGCGCACGGGCTTGCTGGGCACGGGCACAATTCTTATCCCTTATCCTGGTCCTACAGCAGGGTGGGGTGGGGTGGGCCGGCGGTGCACTGACGTCATGCAATGTGTTGGGCGCACAACATACGGACTTCTTGCTTCAACTTGTTCGTGACTACTGACTGGTGCTAATTGCTAAACGTAGATCTGGGCCGGGAAACCAATGCGGTAAACCCCGTCGGAACCTATCCGCACTGAAGCGCGTGAAATCCTCAACCTCCATCTGAAGCTGTTTGGGCAAGACCTGTCGGGCATGGCAGGCTAACGGCCGCATCAGGTGTCCCACATGCATCAGCCTTGCACGCGGGCGTGTAACCCCGTCTCGGGGCAACGCAACTCGACCTGGCCCCGTGTTCCCGACCTGGCCCGACTGCCCCTCGTGCCGTTGGGTCCTTGCGTTGGCTTCCCACATACTATATCCACGCTTTCCACGGTCATGAGCTTAAAAGCGGTAGGCAGCACACGTGCAGTGCCGTGGAGTAGGGATGCGCAGAGGACGCGTGGAGTGGGGAAGAAGGGTCGGGAGGATTGGAGGAAGGGGGTGCCGTGGAGTAGGGATGGGCAGGGGGAGGCGAGAAGTGGGGAAGCTGGGGGAAGAAGGGTCGGGAGGAAGGGGGTGCTGGTCGGGGAGGCGGACGGACAGGGCCGCAGAGGCTCCCAGTCTTTCTCTCCTCAAGCCTTCAACAGGAGAGCGACCAAGCGGTCATGCAGCCCCCAGGCACTTGCTAGATTTTTGGACGCGCGCTTACAAAAATTCGCTGTATATATTTGTGTGTATTTACTGCACTTGCGACATACACAGCGTTGCGACATACGCAGCAACTGGCGCAACGCTCTCTCGGGGCGTGGCTCTCGAGCTAGCCGGCTGCCCCGACGAGCCAGCTGCTCTGCTCCAGCCGGGCCCCCAGCCCTGCGCGCTCAACCCGCTCACATTTCATACTGCCCTGGGCAACCTGAAGCTTCCAACGCCAGTACAGCATGCCCGCAATGCCCCAGAATGGGCATGCTTTGGGTGCCGGTGGCCTACACCGGGGCACTCTCCCCAACTCGCCACGGCACGCCCGCTGCCAACGCGCAGCGGCCGCAGCCCCTGGCGTTGCAGGCTTCAGGCCTGGCGTCAGCTCGCGCACCCAGGCAGCGCGCGTACCCATCGCGGCGTCGGCCTTCG
The DNA here is from genome assembly GCA_016834605.1 of Chlamydomonas incerta. Classification (NCBI taxonomy): domain Eukaryota; kingdom Viridiplantae; phylum Chlorophyta; class Chlorophyceae; order Chlamydomonadales; family Chlamydomonadaceae; genus Chlamydomonas; species Chlamydomonas incerta. The sequence goes on along the minus strand of JAEHOC010000003.1, from coordinate 1,798,472 downwards.
ACATCAGCAAGTGGGAGTTGAGGAACCCCCCTAGCCGTGCACAACTCGAGCGCCTCACGAGGAATATGATTGAATACATGAACCAGACGGAGTACAAGCTCAAGAGCGCGTCAATTCTTAAGAAACCCGCGGTTCAGCAGGTGAGGACTTGCTTGAAAACCAAGGGCCTAGTAGCGCGCCGTGTGCATGAATGCCGCCGCAGCATGATCACCCTTACCCTGCGGCCCCGGTGCCGTCGGCCCACCACGTGCAGGCGACAATTCAAGACAATAAGGAGAACTTCGCAGGCGGATTCAGCGGCCTGGCGTCACTGTACACCGCGGAGGCCCTCGTAAGTGGTCTGTTGCGTCCCAGGCCCCAGCCCCCAGGGCACCGCTTGGACAGCAAGGGCTGCTGGCGGGTTCGTGCCAGTTACCTGGGTTCTTAATGTGCGTTTCCCTCTGCCCACTCTCCTTCCGTGTGATCTTCAGGAAGAAGGCAAGGCCAGACAGGCTATCGAGATTGTCACCGCGGCCATCGACAAGTCCAGGGTCAAGGTGAGACCACCCGCATCCGCAGCGCCCTTTCTTGCTCAGGGCCCCGACGTGTCCCGTGCCGCACCAGCGAGGCCTCGGCACCCTCCACACTGTAACTGCCACAACCAACGACCCCAGTCCCCTCACAAGCCTCCTGCGCCGCTGCATGGCCGTGGGGCATTCACGTCCCATAAACAGGTGTCCCGGACACACTCTGCTGGCAGCTTTGGCCGACGCACGCTGGTGAACTTCGCGTTCGATGTCGGTGGGTGGTGGGACAGGTCTGGGGGGGGGGGGGGGGCGGGTGACGCATTGCTATGATGTCCATGCCAGCAACGTGACCTCTTCGTCTATCGCTCTTGAAACTCTTGTCGCGCATTTCCCTGTGCTCCCTGCGTGGCCGCCATGCCACAGACCTCATCGTGTACGTGAAGTCGTACGACGGACGCGACATGACCGACCCGGACATCTGGCGGTACGACACGGACCTAGTGACGGCCATGCGGCGGCACGTAAGTTCACCAAAGCTGCGTGTTGCCGGAAACCAAGTCCTTCCAGCTAGGGCCTTCGCCTGCCCGAAGCGTCGTGTGGCACAGCCCTCACCCTCCGCTATCTCAACGGCTGCTGCCTCGTTCCGCCGCCTGTGTCCACCCGCCCATCAGGTGAAGGAGGCCCTGGAGACAGCCAATTCGGCATGGGACGTGGAAATCCCAAGCGACGCCCACTACTGTGATGTGCTCCAGGTGGTGTGACATGGTTGTCCACGCGCACACCTGATCTAGGCCCAGCCTTGCAATCGCTCGCCGGCTCCTCTTGCAGTGCTCCTCTACCTGTCTGACTGTCTGTCGATACCTGGCCTCGACAGGTGGAGGTGCTCGGTACGCACGTGGACTTGCTGCTGGTGCCCGACTGCGTGCGGGGTGCGTGCGTGGCTGCGTACGGTGTTCTCCGCGTGGGGCAAGAACTGTGGCGCGGCATTGAATCCGCGCCGTGGCGCCGCACGTGGGTCACGTCAACAGTGCGCACCACACCACGCGCTGCAGGCAAACCCGTCGACCCGGTGTGGTATCAGCACGAGGCGCTCACGAAAGAGGTGTACGGGAACCCCGCCGGGGCGGAGTACGACCAGATCCGCGAGCGCGCCGACGCCGCCGCGTTCACACGGTTCGTGGACACGGTGCATGACGCCGTCAAGAGCGTGGTTCGCGGCGTCAAGGTTCGTGGAGCTGCATCGGACCCGCACACGGACCCATCGCACGTGCGCCTCGGTGCTCCCTAGCGCGATGGGCTACATGGGGGCGTGCCGCACGCGCCATGCAACCCGTGCCCGGCTGCCGTACAGTCGCCGTTGTTTCAGCAGCAGCTTGCGGGCGTGCCGCGCCGTGCCGTGCCCTGGATCATCTGTACCGGCGGTTTGCGGCGGCATCAATTCCGGGCCCACCGGCCGTGTCGGTCCTTCACGCAATGCACAGGCGCTGTACAAGCACGGCGTGCTGGGTGACGAGGGCGGCGGCCTCAAGGGCGGCGGCAGCTGGTGGCCGCCCGAGGACGACCGCATCCGTAGCGTGTCGCTTGAGATGCTGGTGTTGGCGGCGGACCAGCAGCTGCGGCAGCGCGAATACGGAGGGGGCCAGCCCGCCCAGTGGGTGTAGTCATACACGTGTGTGTTTGTGTTGTATACCGGCATGCACATGTGTATATGTGTATTGCTGGCGTGTCACGTGTCATGATGCACACCACCCGTCAGTGGGTTATCCAATCATCGCCCTGCTGCCGGCATCGCCTGTGGGTACCGTACATGTGGTGAACCCCTTGCAGCGGGGACGTCTACAAACTGGACCTGTTTCTGGAGGTCCTGGAGCTGGTGGTGGCGGCCGTGCGGGACAAAAAGGTGCGTGGGTGGCAGGAGACAGCAGTCCCAATACTGCGGGCGTCGCTTGCGTAGATCTTGGCTGTGGGTGCGGTCTTGCCGGTGCCGGCGCCAGCGCCTGTGCCTCCTCGCTAGCCCGTCATGCCCGCCCACCAATCGCCCATGCACAGGTGGTGACGGTCAGCGCGGGGGAGTGGGGCTACCCCGGGGAAGCGCAGGACTTCGCGCACTGCTGGGAGGACGACGCCATCCGCATTATCCACCCAATCGACCCCACCTGCAACCTCGAGCGGGTCAGTGCTGCGTAGGGTCTGCGCATACCCTGTCCTACGTACCGTATACGTGATTGCGTGACACCTGGGCCGGGGAGAGGGAGCTGCTGCCAGCATTGCTCCGTATCCATTTGCGTGTCTCACAATTGCCCCGTTCTTCCCTGTTCGTGCGCTTCCGCTGCCCAGCCGCGCGGGCACCGCGGCGCATCCAACTGCCGGCCACTGGTGGCGCTTGCGGAAAGCATCCTGAAGCTGGTGCACGGCGGCGGCACGTTCCAAGACCTGTGCGCGGTTCCGGCGGTGCGGCGGGCCATGGAGGACCTGGCAGTCATCCATAAAGTGGCCACCGTACGGTTTGGCGTGGAGCACAATAAGCGCAACCTTCCGATTATGCTTGAATACTTAACGCGGCGCGTGTAGGCGCCGGCCGCAGGCGGTTGGGCATGCAGTGGTGCGCCACAGACGCTGGTGCCCTGCTGGCTAGGGCGGCCGAGAGGTCAGTTATGACTCTTAAGAGTGGGCTGTATGAGGACGGTGCCCGGTGACAATGGTTGCTGCAATCCGAAGGTGCATGTATAACACCCACGATGCACAGGGTGTCAGGTGCAATGCGTTGCTGTGCGTTACTTTGACGTGCCAAGGGTTGTGTGATTGTGTCGTGCTTCGTGAGGCGCAGATGTGCTGTCTGGCAGGGTTGCACAGTACGTAATACGTACTAGTACGCCGTTCTTGAATGGTAGTACGCGGTAAAGTACGCTGTGCCAGGAACAGGTTGGGACAACCATGGGCATCCCAAAGGGATGCGTAGTCGGGATGTTGGACATCAGCACACGCATCCACGCTGGTTGTAGCTGCCTGTCGCGCTCAATGGCCTCGTCATAAACATAACATGTTGTCTGAGTATCAGCACGCGCGAGAACGGCCCGGAAGGCCGGAACTGACTCGACATCCCACGCGCACACCCCAACATCCCGAAATTTGCGGGTTTGGCGCAGCGTACTACCGGTATGCCAGCGTACCAGCCTTTGCCCGCCAGCGTATTATAAGCGAACTATGGCGTATCGTACTAGGTGAGCAGCGTACTGCGTATAAATACGCGTATTGTAAGCTGGGAGGCTAGTACGGTGCAACCAAGCTGTCTGGTGCCGTGACGGGATACCCGTCCGGGAGGCACAGAACACCTGCTTGCACATGCATAACCTGGCCAGGACCAGCCATGGCCTGTGGGGGCTGCTCGGGAGTGCGCCACGCGTTTGAATGAGGACTCATCAGGGACGCTCAGTCCTGGGGGGGGGGGAGGGGGGGTAATTGTTGAGCCACAACCGGGCGGCTCGTGTCCGCACCGGCGCATGGCCAGGACCCCTGCATGGCCCGCGAAATGGTGCAGCAGCCTGAGTCCGGCCGCGTGCGATGTCGTGCGCGAATTGAATACATCAACGCATGCGACCAGCTGCCGATTCGTTTATTTTGATATATACGCTCACGATCCCGCGCATTTCGCTCGGCGCTTTACTCGGACGCGCGCGCGCTGCTTCCGCTTACACACGCACGCGATATTCTATTACATTGGCGACATACAGCGGCAGCTGGCGCGACGCTTAGCACGCTGGTTTGACGCTAGGGTTTGGCGGGGCGGGACTCTCGGACTGTGTGTGTGTGGTTACAGAGTGGTGCGCACGTACGGACTAGCTCGGTCAGCCAGCTGCTCTGCTCGCGAGCCGGGCCCCCAGCCCTGCGCGCTCGACCCGCTCACGTTTATTACTACCCTGGGCAATCTGAAGCGCCCAACGCCTGCACAGCATGCCCGCAATGCACCAGAATGGGCATACTTCGGGTGCCGGTGGCTGGCACAGGGGCACGCTCCCCAACCCGCCACGGCACGCGCGCTGCCAACGCGCAGCGGTCGCAGCCCCTGGCGTTGCAGGCTTCAGGCCTGGCGTCAGCTCGTGCACCCAGAGAGCGCGCGTACCGCTCCTGGTGTCGGCCTTTGGCGCCAGCGAGCGGGAGTTCAGGAAAGCCCCTAGCCTGACCAAAGCCGAGCGCAGCTTCCAGAAGGCTGTACAGAAGAACATGAATCAGCTGATGCACAAGTTTAAGATCGAATCAAGCCTTGAGAAGCCCACGCTCCTGCAGGTGAGAACTTTCGAGTAAGAGACCAGGGCAGGGGACGTCCCTCCCCTGGAACAGGGCCTACATAGCATGTCGCGTGCGTGAACGCCGCCGCAGCATACGGTATCACCCCGGTGCCGTCGGCCAATCAAATGCAGGCGACAATTCAAGACAATAAGGAGAACTTCGCAGGCGGATTCAGCGGCCTGGCGTCACTGTACACCGCGGAGGCCCTCGTAAGTGGTCTGTTGCGTCCCAGGCCCCAGCCCCCAGGGCACCGCTTGGACAGCAAGGGCTGCTGGCGGGTTCGTGCCAGTTACCTGGGTTCTTAATGTGCGTTTCCCTCTGCCCACTCTCCTTCCGTGTGATCTTCAGGAAGAAGGCAAGGCCAGACGGGCTATCGAGATTGTCACCGCGGCCATCGACAAGTCCAGGGTCAAGGTGAGACCACCCACATCCGCAGCGCCTTTTCTTGCTCAGGGCCCGGACGTGTCCCGCGCCGCACCAGCGAGGCCTCGGCACCCTCCACACTGTAACTGCCACAACCAACGACCCCAGTCTCCTCACAAGCCATTCACGTCCAATAAACAGGTGTCCCGGACGCACTCTGGTGGCAGCTTTGGCCGACGCACGCTGGTGAACAACGCATTTGATGTCGGTGGGTGGATTGGACAGGTCTGGGGAGAGGTTGGCGCTTTGCTAGGATGTCCACGCCAGTAGCGTGACCTCATTGCTTATTGCTCTTAAAACTCTTGTCGCGCATTTCCCGTTGCTCCCTGCGTGGTCGCCACGCCACAGACCTCATCGTGTACGTGAAGTCGTACGACGGACGCGACATGACCGACCCGGACGTCTGGCGGTACGACACGGACCTAGTGACGGCCATGCGGTGGCACGTGAGTGTATGTATCATAGCGCTATCGCGGCACTACCGGTGGCATCCTTGTGTGTTCGAAAGCACAATGGCCGGGGACACTTACGTATACTCAAGCTGCGTGTTGCTGGCAACAAGGTCATACCGGCCGGGCCTTTGCCTGCCTGAAGCGTCGTGTGGCACAGTCCTCACCATCCGCTGCCTCCCTCGGCGCGCCCGCCTGCCGCCTGTGTCCACCCGCCCACCAGGTGAAGGAGGCCCTGGAGGCAACCAACCCGGCGTGGGACGTGGAAATCCCAAGCGACGCCCACTACTGTGATGTGCTCCAGGTGGTGTGACATGGGTGTCCACGCGCACACCTGATCTAGGCCCAGCTTTGCAATCGCTCGCCGGCTCCTCGTGCAGCGGCCGCCTCCGCTCAACGTTCTGCCGTACGCCCGCGGCGCCCTGCCTATCTGTTGATACCTGGCCTCGACAGGTGGAGGTGCTCGGCACGCACGTGGACTTGCTGCTGGTGCCCGACTGCGTGCGGGGTGCGTGCGTGGCTGCGTACGGTGTTCTCCGCGTGGGGCAAGAACTGTGGCGCGGCATTGAATCCGCGCCGTGGCGCCGCACGTGGGTCACGTCAACAGTGCGCACCACACCACGCGCTGCAGGCAAACCCGTCGACCCGGTGTGGTATCAGCACGATGTGCTCACGGCCGAGGTGTACGGCAACCCCGCCGGGGCGGAGTACGACCAGATCCGCGAGCGCGCCGACGCCGCCGCATTCACACGGTTCGTGGACACGGTGCATGACGACGTCAAGAGCGTGGTGCGCTACGTCAAGGTGCGTACGTTGCGCGATGGGCTGGCTAGAGGGGGGCGTGCCTCATGTGCCGTCGTACAGCCCGTGCCACGGCTGCCGTACAGCTGCCGTGTTTCGCGTGCCGTTCCCTGGAAGTTCCTTACCGGCGGTGTGCGGCGGCGTTATCACCGGGGCCCACCGCGGCTCTTCTCGTACACAGGCGCTGTACAAGTACGGCGTGCTAGGTGACAAGGGCGGCCTCAAGGGCGGCGGCAGCTGGTGGCCGCCCGAGGACGACCGCATCCGTAGCGTGTCGCTTGAGATGCTGGTGTTGGCGGCGGACCAGCAGCTGCGGCAGCGCGCTTATGGAGGGGGCCAGCCCGCCCGGTGGGTGTAGATGTACACGTGTGTATGTGCGTTGCTGGCGTGTCACGTGTCATGATGCACACCACCCGTCGCTGCTGTCACCGCCTGTGGGTACCGTACATGCGGTGACCCCCTTGCAGCGGGGACGTCTACAAACTGGACCTTTTCCTGGAGGTCCTAGAGCTGGTGGTGGCGGCCGTGCGGTACAAGAAGGTGCGTGGGGGTATGGCAGGCAACAGCAGTCCCAATACTGCGGGCGTCGCTTGCGTAGATCTTGGCTGTGGGTGCGGTCTTGCCGGTGCCGGCGCCAGCGCCTGTGCCTCCTCGCTAGCCCGTCATGCCCGCCCACCAATCGCCCATGCACAGGTGGTGACGGTCAGCGCGGGGGAGTGGGGCTACCCCGGGGAAGCGCAGGACTTCGCGCACTGCTGGGAGGACGACGCCATCCGCATTATCCACCCAATCGACCCCACCTGCAACCTCGAGCGGGTCAGTGCTGCGTAGGGTCTGCGCATACCCTGTCCTACGTACCGTATACGTGATTGCGTGACACCTGGGCCGGGGAGAGGGAGCTGCTGCCAGCATTGCTCCGTATCCATTTGCGTGTCTCACAATTGCCCCGTTTCCCCTGCCTGTGCGCTTCCAATGCCCAGCCGCGCGAGCACCGCGGCGCATCCAACTGGCGGCCACTGGTGGTGCTTGCGGAAAGCATCCTGAAGCTGGTGCACGGCGGCAGCACGTTCCAAGACCTGTGCGCGGTGCCGGCGGTGCGGCGGGCCATGGCGGACGTGGACATCAAGCGGGTGCCCATGCTGCTCACCTTGCAGCTTGCGCGGATCATCTGAAAGAGTTCATCAAGTGGATGTGGCAGGGATGCCGGTAAAAGGTGTAGGATTTACCCGCCACAGTGGATGAACCTGCAAGTCTAGGCCCATGGACTGCTGCTGACTCTCCGCAACAGGAGCATGCGCAATCACTGGGGGAAAGGTTTACGTTAACATTTATTGCACCGCGGGCGGTAGCACGTGTAGGCGCCGGCCGCAGGGGGATGGTGGTGCGCCGCAGACGCCGGTGCCCTGGCGAGGCCAGCCACGAGTAGCTAGGAGTGGGCTGCATGGGGACGATTGGTATGCAATCCGAAGAATCGAAGTTACGTAATCAATTTAATACGCAGGGTGTCAGGTGGAATGCGTTACTGTGACGCGAATGCGTTGGCGTCGTGCAACGGGGGCCGCAGCAGGTGTGACATTTGTGATCTGGTGCGTTTACGTGATATGGTGCAAGAGGCTGAAGAGTGGGGGAGCGCTTACAAGGTTCGGGGGCACGGCCACGTCGGCCAGTGTCATCTTGTACCGCGTGACGGGCAGCATGTGATCCAGGTGCCCCGTTGTGAGCTGTGGGTATGCGTGTGGTGGTAGGACCAGGGCAAATGTGAGCTGCGGGTATGAGTGTACGCCTGTCGGGCCGTGGCCAGATTTTACAAGCGCGCCTGGGAGTGGACACGCTTAGCCTGAGGGACGTTGATCGAGGTATTTCATCATTTCATGCCAGAGTATGCACACGGCCAGTCCATGAAGGCCTAATCGATCATGCGCAGGCTTACAAGAGGGAACAGGCCAAAGCGTGTAGCGTCAGCGTTCGTTAGGACGGCCGGTTTGGCGGCCGTGGCTTGTCACCTTCACGTGCATGCTTTAACCCGTCTTCTTGTTGAAACCCCTGGTGTTGGATCTCATTGCTAACGATATTGACACGCCAATGCAAACACACGTCAGTGTCCCGGCTACACGTATCCCATCACCAATCCCCAGCCCTCGGGCTGCACGGCTAGCTCATCACGCGTCCGCACCAACGTTGACAGACCCCCGCTAGCAAGCACCACACAACCTGCCACCTGTCAACTGCTCCCACGCCTTTCTGCTGCCGCTACGCACCGCACTACCCGCACACAGCTCCCCGATCCATCGCCGCAACTACGCGCCTCACAGCCGCGGCAGCAAGTCCTCCGCCGGCCGCCACACCTGCACGCCGGGGTCCTGCCCCTCCAACCGCTGGCCCGCCTCCGCCACCAGCGCCGCCGCCACCTGACTGTCCAACACGTGCGCCGTGCTCGCGACCACGCCGTACATTGCCGTACTCCAGCTGAAGTCGTCGACGGGCAGCAGGTGGCCGGCGTGCACGAAGATCAGCTCGGGCCGGGAGGCCAGGCCCTCGGGCAGGCACTCGGTCCGGCCGGGCTGCCACAGCAGCACGCGGCCCTGCGCGTCGGAGGAGGCCAGGAGGCCGCGGTGCTGCGGGCAGAACGCCAGCTGCTGCACCTTGCACCTGCGAGCGCGCGTGTGCGGTGCGCCGAGGGCGTCGGGTTTGGGGGTGGGGAGCGCTGGGGCCACCGGTCACGGGCGCGGTGCTTGGGTTGCGTGGTGTGCGCAAGTGCGGCGATGTGGTGTGGGGTTCGGGTTAGGGCTAGCACAGCGGCTGGTGGTGCCATTGTAAGGTAGTGTGTGATATCGCGCATCGACCGGTCGGTGGGCAGGCAGCTCAGACGAGGCATGCCGGCGGCCTGATCTGAAGTCGGCACAAGTCAGCAGTCCAGCCTTCATTTGGTGTGCCCGCCCCACGCACCGGTGCCCTCGGAGCCTGTACAGCGCCCCGCCACCGCTGCCGCCACTCCCTCCTCTTGCAGCGGACGCAGGTGTGTGCGCACCGCCGCCGCCACCGTCGCGGCCAAAGTCGCGGCCGCTGCTGAGCCGCCGCACGTCGTACACGCGGACAATCCCGTCGTCGCCACCCGTCGCCAGCAGCGGCGCGGAGCCAACGCCGCCGTCGCCGCCGCCAACAGCACCAGCGCTACCAGCAGCGCCCGGCGGCGGCGCGAAGTCGACACCGTTGACGTCCGCCTTGCAGCGCGGCGCGTGCAGCACCGGCTTCGCCTGCCGCGGGTCCCACAGCAGCACCCGCCCGTCCGTGCCTGCCGAGGCAAGCAGCTCCGCGCTGCCGCCGCCGCCCGCGGCCGCCGCCGCCGCCGCGTCGCCTGCGGCTCCATCGCCGCCACCGCCCCAGGCCAGCTCGACGATATCAGCGTCCGCCTCGTGCCCGACGCCCTTCCGGCACGAAACCAGCTGCAAGCCGCCGTCCTCCCGTACCCTGTACTCCGCGAGAGCGCCGTACTTGACGCCGCTGAACAGCCGTAGCTGCGGCACGTCGCTGCTGCTACTGCCGCCACTACTGCCGCCCCCGCCGGCTGCGCAGTTGCCCCAAGCCAGCGCCACTCCGACCTGATCCTCGCAGCGCAGCTCGCTCGTGGGCTCGTCCTGCCGCGGCGGCGGCAGCTGCCACTGCTCCGCCCCGGCCGTGTCGCCGTCGCCGTCCCCTTCCTCCTCGTCCTCCAGCAGGATCTCCAGGACGTGTTCCGGTGGGCTGAGGCTGAAGCCGCCATCGACCGCCGACTGTGCTGCTGCCGAATCCGAGGCTGCTGCTCCCGCTCCTGCTACTGCTGCTCCTTCGCCTGCTACTGCTGCCCCCAGGTAGGGCCGCAGGTCCAGCAGCGCCAGGCCGCCGCCCTCGCTCTTGGTGGCGACCAGGTGCGGCGCGGCGGGGCAGTAGCGCAGCCGGGCCACGTCGCCCAGCGGGTGCGCGAACTGCACGGCGTCGTACACCACCCGCGCCGCCGCGCCGCCCACGCGCCTGGGGTCGGCCCAGTACTCATCGCACTCGTCGTACTCGGCATCGGTGAGCAAGGCATCGGTGGAGGGTGGCAGCGCCACGCCGCGCAGCAGCACGCGCGGCGGCCCCCGCCCACAGGCCGAGGTCTCGCCGACCAGCAGCGCGTGGCGCGTGAGCGCGTGAGGCGCGCGCGCGTCGGGCTGCGTGTGCGGGTGCAGCTGCAGCGTCGTGCTGCGGGCGCGGTGTGAGCGGCGGCAGCATGAGAGCCGGGTCAGGCGCGGCGGTGGCGGGAAGGGTGGTTGTGGATGTGGATTTGTCCCGATTGCCCCGGCGAGGGTGGGGTGCGCGGCAGCGGGTTGCGGGTGGATGGCAGGTGGCCCCGCCGCGCCGGCGGCGTTGCACCCTGCGCCCTGGCCCTGGCCCTGCACCGCGAGAGCCAGATGCCCATACACGCGCCCACGGCATGCCATGAATCACGCACACGCACGCAGGCACGCACTCACAAGTACGTGGGGTGCTTCTCCTGCACCATCGCGTTGTAGAAGAGCGGCACGTTTTCGTACCACACCTTGAGCCGCTGCATGCCCTCGATGTAGGGCCGGAGCCGGGCTCTGGCGGGGTCCAGCTCCTCGCGCAGGACTTCATCGGTGGCGTCGGGCTCCATGGCTGTGCTGGAGAGCTTTCACGCTGCAGTGCTGGTGCTGCTGGTGCTGCGAGCTCGTGCGAGAGGGGTGCGAGTGGGGCCGGGCGACTTCGCGCCCAGCAGGCGTCGCACGCTTGCAGGGCCGGGCTGCCAGCGAGCTGCACTAACGGGGGCGGTGCTCCATGCCGCAGTTGCTGGCCGTGCCTAGCGGAGTGCGGGCGCAGCACGGTGGCTATCAAAGGGAGGCATCGCCCGCAGTCAAGGTCACCTCTGTCATCTACCAGCTACTCAAAATAACAGCGTTGCTAAGATAAGGAATTGTGTGCGACGGAAGGCCACTGAGATGAACAACCAGGGCGCTTACCCGCCATCGCGCGGGAATCAGCTGCTTTCTGAGAAAGACTCAAAGACAGGAGGAACAAAACATGTTTATGTTATTTATGTGATATCAAGTATAGCGGGCTCGTAATAACAGCGCTGCCGATCGGCGCTGAGCTGCACGGTTTGCTCCAAAGCGAGCGGGTTTCGGCAATTCATTAATCGTTGTCTATGTTGACGATGCATCAATAACACAGCTTCGGACTCAGGTTCGCTGCTTTCCAAACTATGGACGAGGAATTGCTGGCCGTGGAGCTCGAAGCGCTTGAGGCCACCTTCCCGGACGAGCTAGTCGTGCAGCGTGGATCGGGCTGCGCCGAAACCGCAAATGTGCTGGAGGTCCTGCTGCCGCTTGCGCCGCGGGGTGCCCAGCCGGAGCACGCCTTCGTGGCGGGCCGGCTGCGGCTGGGCGTGGGCGCGTCCTACCCAGACGTGCCGCCGACGATCACCCTGCTCGACACCAAGGGGATCGGCGACAGCCGCCTAGCTCGGCTGCACCAGGTGCGACAGGGCTCGTCGCCGGGTACCGTAAAGCGCTTGCTGGGCGAGTGGGCGGCGTGCGGCGGGGTGGGCGGCACACTGCAGGGGTTGGTGGTTGACCCAGCGCCCTGCGCCACGGACGCGCCAAACCAGTCCTGTGGCCGCATTGCAAAAGCCGCAACCGCATGAGCCCCATGTGGCACACACCACAGCTCCTTATGCCGACACGATGACGTGACGTTCACGCGCGCACGTGGCGCCGCAGGCGCTGCGGGACGAGGCGGCGGCGCTGGCCGGGGAGATGGCCCTGGGCGTGCTGTGTGAGCACGCTCTGGATCTCATCACGGCGGAGAACACGCCGGAGGGTGCGTGGGGCTGTTGAACGGGGTCGTGAGGAGTCGTGACGGTTCGGGATCATGTGGACAAGATGGCATGGGTGGGGCTGCAAAGGGTTGGGTTGTTGGCTCGGCGCGGCTACAACAGCTGGCAGGCTGCGGTGCTGGTGGGCGCTGTTGTATTGCCCGCTGCGGCGGCGGCCAGGGGCGCAAGCAGGCGTGGAGCGCGCGGTGTGCAGCTCACGGCGGCCGGGGGCGGTTGAATGTCTCGTGCCTTGCATTCCAGAGCCGGGGACAGAGGTTTGCGCCCGCTGCTCCTAACTTCCGGCTCGCGCTGCGCGGGCTTCGTTTCGTGTGTTCCTCCAACATACCGTACTCGCGCTGCAGGCATGTGCGCCTTCTGCCTCACGTCCGTGGAGCTGCCGCGGCAGCCTGGAGGCCAGGGCGGCGGCGGCGGCGGCGCCGAGGGCCGCGAGCGGCTGATGCGGCTGGCGTGCTTCCACGCCTTCCACAGGTGCGCGCGGGCTGACTGGGTGCTGGTTGCTGGGTGCTAACTGGGTGCCGATTGGCTGCCGCCAGCAGCGACACGGTGACAGCCGACTGCGTCGCATGCGACTTGTACCGGGGCCGGCTAGCTCGGGACTGGGAGGCTGGCCGCGCCGGGCAATTCAACGGCGCGCGTTCTTCGCCGGTGGGGGTGGCGCGTTATGCCGCCGCGCGCCTCTCACGCGCCTCTCACTCGCCGCCACCGCCGCCGCCGCCGTCGCCGTCGCCGCCGCGCAGGGAGTGCTTCTCGACCTGGTGGCTGTGGCGGCAGCAGGCGCTGCGGGAGCAGGAGGCGGCGCTGGTGGCCCACACCGGGGCTAGCGCGGCGTCCGTGCTGCGGGTGGGTGGGTGCCTGCGGGTGGGTGCGTGCGGGTGGGGGTATTCGGCTGCCTGGCACAGGGGCGGCCACAGCGTAAACTATCGTACAAGAGAGGACCCTGAGAACCTGTGCCCGCCCGCGCGTGTCGGGTGCAGGGCGAGGGCCTGCCGCCGCGCGACGGCGACGGCGTGTACGCCACCTGCTGCCCGGTGTGCCGCGCGCCCGCGCCGCTGGACTGCCTGGGTCCGGCGCTTCGGGCCGAGCTGGTGGACACGGCCCTGGCGGCCGCCTTCGCCGCCGCAGAGGCGGCGGCCGCCGCGGCGGGCGCTGGCAAGGGCAGGAGCAACGGGGCGCGGCATGGCAAGGCCAGCAAGGGGAGCAAGCACCAGGGGCCGGAGCACGCGGCGGACGAGGAGCAAGCTTTGGGGGAGGGCGAGGTTGATGAGGAGGCGCTCGCGGAGCGGCTGCGGCGGCTGCGGGTGGCGGCGGCGGCGGCCGCGCAGCTGGCGGCGCAGCGGGAGGAGGCGGAGCGCGCGCGGCGGCTGCGGCCGGAGCAGCTGCGGGAATACGCCGCGGTGCAGGCCAAGCACGCGGCGGGGCTGGCGCGGCAGCAGGCGGCGGGCGGGCTGATAGAGACGGCTAGCTACTCCATCAGCGGCTGGAGCCAGGGGCCCGCCGAGCCGCCGCCGCCGCCGCCACCGACTGCGCAGGCAAAGGCGCCGGTGCAGGCGCAGGCGCAGCATGCTCAGCCGCCACACCAGCAGCCGGGCCAAGGGACGGCGGCGCCGGGACAGCCCGAAAAGCCGGGTGCTGGTGGCGGCGGCGGCGGCCGGCAAGGGCGAGGCAGGGGTGGCGGCGAGCCGGGACGGGGGCGACACGGTGGGCGTGGCGGCGCTGATGGGCACGGCGGCGGCGGTGATGGCGCGCGTGTTAGCGCCGCTTCCAGCGCGAGTGCGAGTGCGAGGGGCGAGCAGCCCGCGGACGGCGCGGGCCAGCAAGAGCGCGGTGACAGGCGGCGGCGTGGTGGGGGCGGCCGGGGTGGCGGCGAAGGCCGCGGCGGGGACGGCTCCCGGGGTAGAGGCGGCGGCGGTGATGGCCAGCAGCAGCAGCAGCGGCGGCAGCAGGTCGCGGCGGAAACAGGCAGCTCGCAAGCCCAGTCGCATCCGGGTGCGGCCGATGCTGCAGCCGCCGCGGGCAGGGCGTCAGCCGCTGCGGCGTCGGCGGCGTCGGCGGCGTCGGCGGCGGCAACAGCAGCCATGGATTCAGTGGCTAATTCCGCTCCCGGGCAGAATGGGGGGCTGCGCTCAAGTGGCAGCGGCCGGGACCGGAAAGTAGGCGGTCGCGGCCGTGAGGGTGGGGATGGGCCAGCTGGTCGTGGTGACGGCGGGGCGGGCCAGGCTGAGTCGCAGGGAGGCGCAGCTCACCATCTGGCTGCAGCTGCCGGTGCGGGGCATGCGGGCGGCGGCGGGAGAGGTGGCGGTGTGCGGGGCGGGAGAGGCGCGAGTGGCAGCGGCGGCGACGGCCGCGGGGAAGGCGGCTCAGGGCGAGGCGGGTCTGTGAGGCATTGACTCAGTGATTGGCCGGTGGGCGGGTTCCCGCCGGTGCTGGCGCATGGCTCGGCGCCGCCTTGCCCCCGGCAGGCTGGGGGCTGTTACGGGTAAGGTTGAATTCATAGCACGACAGGCCCCCCCACCTATCTAAAAGATGGGGTTCCAAAATTGAGCATTTTGGGGCCCAAACTGAAGTGAACCCGGGTTGGTGTGCCCCGGGCAGTGCCCGTATCTTCCATCTACGCTGTAGAAATTTGCCCCAAATCCGCCGAAGGCGGAGAAAAACTTGGGGTTTGGGGCCGCGCATCTACGGAGCGTAGACGTTTTGGGCGGATTTGGCGGTATTTTAGACAGGGAGCGTAGATGGTTTGGGGGCTTTGGGGGCGTGCCCCTAGGAAAACTTTTCCGGGTGTAGATGGCGCGGGAGGGGTCATCTACGCTGTGTAGACGCGGGGGGCCAAAAGCCATCTACATGATACGGGCACTGACAGTGCCCGAATCATGCCGCGGGGCCCCGAGGTCCGAGCGCCGATCTTGGGGCCGATGCCCAGCCGGGCGGGACGGTGTGGGGCTGCACGGCATCCGAGACGTGATGACTAGACTAGCAGCTTGGGGAAGGGTGGCGTACGGTAAGGGAAGGCACGTTTCCTGTCAAACTCGCCTTCGTGCCTGTAAAATTCCCATGCGTATGCGTCACCCCGCCGTAAAATCCCATCATCCCTGGGCGCATTCGAGGGCGCACCGTTCGGTGGCGCGGTTGATAACTGGTGAGTTAGTCTCGAAACGCACCTGCTGCGCCGTACCTGGGCTTGCCCCTCCCGGCCTCCCCCCTCAGGCGCCCTTGTGAACGGGACGAATCGAAAGCTTTAATCAGTGCTAGCGCAAAATGGACAGACGGGAGGCCAAGCTAGCGGATGGCAGGGGCTCCATGGGGCTTGCGTGAGGGGCTCGCGGGCTTGAAGTAACTGCTGCGGACGGTGAGGGCGGCGGCCCTTGGCCCGGTGGCGGCGGCCCTGGGCCCGGTGGTGGCGGCGGGATACATGGGAGCAAGGCCTACTAGCCCAAGGCACAGAGGAGGCAGTGAGGTCTAGAGCAGGGCGTCCGTCCTAGTACGTGCTCGCTGGCTCGTGAGCTGCGTCAGCAGGTCCCTCCTGTCCCCAATGCAATCTTGCTGGCGCTGCACCTTCCTTTGCTTTTCAGGCATGCCTGCTCGCCTGAAACACCTCTGGCCGCAGGCCTTGTATCTTATTTCGGGAAAAAGGGGCAGAAATATCCAGACATGGCGGGAAAGGCCGTCAAAAAACTCCAGCGCCATAGAGAATCAGCGCCGGGGCCCGCCAAACTATATCCAGGAAATCGCCAAAATGGCCAATTTATATCCATGGATATATAAGATACAAGGCCTGTCTGGCCGTCACCTCTCCTAGATAGTCTCCACCCTCCTCTGGCCAGGGGTGCCGCCCTGCCGCTACGCATCAGCACACACGTAAAACCATGTAACATGGGGTCTAAGGGAAACGTTGTACCCCCCTTGAGTCATGCGTGCGTTGGTTGTAGCTCAGGCGCTCGGCACGACACGAGTGTTCTCACGAACCACACCACGCCGCCACCTCACTAAGCCGACCACAGCCAGCACCAGCACTGCAGTGCAAACCACGCCGCCTATAACCGCTCCCGCAACCGCGGCCGTTGACACACGTCTGTTGTCATCGCTGCCGTCGTGATTCACGGTCGTGCCAGGAATGCTACTGCTAGTATTGGTGGGACTGCTGCTGCTTGCACCAATAGCCCCATTGCCGGCCGTGCTCTCTTGGTCTTCCTTCGTAGTCGAGCCGCCCTGCTGCTGCACTGTGCTGTCCGCGGCCGCCACCACTCCCGTGTCACCAGGCCCGCTGCTGCTGCTGCTGCTGCTGCTGGGTAGTCCTTCCTGCTGCCGATCGTCCTCCATTGTTAGTGGCTGATCCTGCGGCGTCGCCGCCGGGGATGTGGCGTAGGCTGACGTCGCGGCACCAGACGACGGCAGGGCGGCCTCCCTTGTGACCGAGGCTACTGTGGTGGTGGTGGTGGCGGCGGGCGCAGGCGAGAGGCTGCCGCCACCGGAGCCGCCAGCGGCAACCGCTGTGGGCTGCTGCTGCTGCAATGGCTCGTCCACCGGAGGCTCCTGCTGGGCTACCTGTGCCTCGGTGGCATCTTCGTCGGCACTGGCTATTACCGCGCCGTATGCGTAATAAACTCGCTGGACACTGGTCCGAACATACGCACATTGCCCAGGGGCGCTATACAAAACAGCCTGAGGGCGGGAACGGGGCGGGGAGGGCAGTGAACGAAGGCTTAGTACGTAGCAGCGAGGTCAGGCATAGCACGTAGCAACGCCCAACCGGTCAGGGGGAGGACTACAGATCACGGTCACTAATCAACAAGGGGCCCAAATCAAAGGTGACCGACTGGGGAGCTGGGTGGATAGATGATTCGTGCTGGATGGACACACCTCTGTGAAGATGAAGTAGTTGCCCACGGTGTCAAAAGCAGAGCACGAGGGATTGTTAGTGCATGCATCACGCGCCATGAGTGCCGAAGTACTGAAAAATTTAGTGTTAATATCTGCAGGCCATCCAAAGATCGAAGTCAAAGCGATTCTGAAATCGCGCCGCACGTTGAAGCCGTTCCTTGGGGGGCATGCTGCAAGTACAGAACAGAGCGCGGGGGCACGCACCCGTAGGGGGTGGAGGCACCACGTCAGATGCATCAAGGATTCAAGGCGCAGCACGCGCAGGTGCGTCAAGAATGCAGGGCACCAATCAAATTATTAAAAATACGGCTGGTGCAGTACAATCGTATTACACAAACAGTGCGTGTGGATGCGTGCGTGCTGGTTCATCGTGCCTTACGTAAACGGAAAGGACACCATACCTTCGAAAGCAGCTGGACACGATCCCACTATTGCCCATGGCCACACGGCAGTATCTTCAGTTGTACATTGCGTGCTCCACGGGGTGCCAAAGATGACACCTCTATAGGTGCTGCTGCCAGGAGGCGCATCCGCGCATGTGTGGTCCAGGATTCCATCCCCATTGCAGTCCAAGTTGTTGTAGATGCCAGTGGTGCACCACCAATCTGGCCTTTCACAGCCTGCACATGACATGTACGGGTGTGTGTGATGATTGGTGTGTACAGGAAGCCCCAGCGCGCGCGGCAAAGATAGACTCTTAGATAGGCGATGATGTGTATGTACGTAGTTAGCATACGTACTTTGACTTCTTCACACACCCACCCACCGTTGAACACCCACCGTTGAACAACCCACCCACCGTTGAACAATGTCGGGCAGGAGGAGGCACGGGCGCTTGGCCATGCGTCGACACACGGTATGTCTGGTGTGTACCGGTGGCGAATCACTCCACGATTTCCCTGCCGACATTTGGAGGGGCAACGCCTGGATTACTAACTTCAACCTGCCGGCCAAGGACCAACGCGGATGCGCCTGTTGTTCCGAGAGTAAGTTCCCGTGCGCGCGGTAGCTGTTCTGTTTTGTTGCTGGCTGGGTCAGTGAGCGCGGCCGCTTGGTGAGGTGGGCGTGCGTGGCGGTCGGTAGGTAGCTGCCTGTGTGCCCCCGACTGAATGGGCCCCGAGACCCGGACTGTAGCGTGATGGTGTATGCCAGCGTTTGATCGTGCGCCGGGTGCGCGTGGTTCCCATTCATGGGTCTGCGTGGGTTTTCTTGCTTACTTCTATCTCCTCTCCTTTCTTTATTCTGCCCTGTCTCCGGCGTCTGCTTCTTGCTGTGTCGGTGTGGTGTTGCGCTTTTTCCCTTCCTTCTCCTTTGTAACCATGCACTCTCTCAGAAAAGCCCATGGCCGCATGCTGCCCAGTTGCATGCCACTGCCACTGGATGGAATACCGCATACAACGCCGGACCGCGCGTACCTTTTCATCGTAGCAAACGTGATCAGGGTAGCCATCATTGTCGCAGTCTGTATATCTGCGCGGGGGCGGTGAACAAATCCACACCTTCGCAATGACCATGATTATTTGCCGTCCAGTACGGACGTCCATGCGTCAGGGCGGGCGGGGATTAAGGATTTACCACACCGTCTATTAGGAAGCTAGGTGCTGTAAGTAACAGCGGGACATTGAAGATGACACCGCCAATGGCCCACTCTTCTTGCTGGCTGCGCGGTCCCGCAGAAAGGCTATGTAGGGGGCCGTTCAGTCCCAACAGAATACCGAACGGGGGTGCGCGGTGATCGTGTAATTGTACGGTACCGGGATTTTTTATGATTATGTTTTGGCAGCGAAGTGAGTCTGCTAATTCCCAGCCAAGAAGATCCTATCATCAGATGGATGGTGAAAGGAAAAGGTTATGCGGGCCGCCCGGAAGCTGCCCCCCCCGCCCTGCTCACCTGTAGATTCCATCAGCGCACCACCCCTGCGGCTTCGTGACATTGCAGACTGCACGCGAGCATGATCAGAAGCGGGAAGAGGTATACTGTATGCTTGGAATGCCAGGCACCACGCACGACTCAACTATTGGTACTATTGGTACGCACGTGCACATATGTATGAGGAAAGTCAGCACAGAGCAACAGTACTAGGACAGAGGGGTAGGGCGACCGACTACACCGACACAAATGCGAACTAGCTACTTACAGGTCCACGTAGGTGGCGGAGGACTCGGCGACGGGGGTAGCGGGGGAACAGCCACACTCTTGAAGTACGAGCATACGCCTAAGCTTTCCTGCAGCCCGTCAACGAACCCAGAAGCGTACTGGCCCTGATCGGAAAACATCGTGCAGCGGGTATCTGCACTGCACGCTTGCCATGCTCCATAGGGCGACGTCGTGCCAATGTACAAGTTGAGGTTACCAACACTCCGCGTGAACGTTGTGTTAGGCAGCGCGAGAAACCCAGGAACGTTGGGACAGCCTGTCACATACAAGCAACAGGCGCGCACACACAACGGCGGCTGGGTAGGGAGCCAGAGAATTTTGGCAGCAGGGACATACAGAACGCAACGGTGGGCTATGGTGAATGCGTTCGGTCCCGCCGGCCATAATGTGACTGTCCACCCCCTGTGATGCAATCAATGTATGCCGACTGATGAGCTCAGTAGGCTGGCCCAGCTGGCCTTGCCACACAGCGGTTTCAGAGGCAACTGGCGCACGCTCATCATCTCTGCCAACGAACACAAGCACCGGCCACGTACGTATGTGTGTGCCACGACCACCGCGACCCGCCCCTGCATGCCGTAACCCGCCCCTGCCACCCCTGCGCCCACGTCTTCACCCTTCGAGACTTACTACCAAAGAAACTTGGACAGATGTTCACGGCTGCAGATGGCCAAGTGTCCACACACGTGGGGCCAGCCTGGGCCGACATGAAGAGGCCCCGACGTCCCTCGGAATCGAAGCATACGTGGTCCAGAAGGCCGTCTCTATCGCAGTCTGCTCTTGCGTATCTGCTGCGGTCGCCCAGGCACCATCCAGCAGGCCTCTCGGTACAGAAGCCTGCACGATACACGGCGGGAGGGCAGGTGGGTGCCCATTTCGTACAGGCAGAAGCACGATGCCCTTCGTGCAATCAACAGGCGTGCGCGTTTGCAAGCTCAGACTGCTGGCGATTATTGAGGGGCGAAAGTAACGGAGATGATAGCGGCCCCGGTTCTAGCTAACAGATAGAAGCATGCATGCACCCAAGCACGCACGAATGAATCAAAGCTTGCTCAGTACGTAACCCTTCTGGTTAAGCCACGCCACCATACGTACGCGCAGGAAGAAGAGGGATAGGACTGGGTGGAGGTGCCACTTGTGAAGGTGCTCGCACGAACACACAAGGTGCTGGATCCCTGCGAGGTTCTATCAGCGCCAGCTCTCCAATCGTGAAGGCAGATATGCGGAAGTAGCCCGGTCTAACGTTCATATCCCAGACCTTGCAATTCCATAGGTTGCAAAACAGTATTGCATCTTCATATTGTGAAGCGCTAGCGGAGAAGGATTGCGTAGGTGGGACCGAGTTGTCCTCATAATATCCCACGTCCGGCAGGGATACGAAACCTGGGGCCGTTATACAGCCGCCTGCGCGCACGTACATCGCATCGGCAAGGGGCGGGCGGGGGCGGGGACGCGGTCGTGAATATCAACACGCACGGGATAATAACGAAACATGTGCCTGCGTGCCATGCCAGTAGGTACCAAATGGAAAGGCCCGCCCGCCCGCAGCTAGCAGGAAATTACTCACGGTTGAACACTGGCGGGCAGGCCAAGGCAGAGGCATCAATCCAGGGCCACGTGTCCACGCAGGTGGGGCCGGAGGTGGCTCCGAGAATCACGCCACGGTAACCTGCCCGGCAGGCCCAAGGGAAGCAGACCGTGCAGAAGCCCACATATAAGATTGCCCCCCGGCAAGGAGTGCTTTGAGAGATTCAGGGCGGCCCTATATCAGCGCCGTCGTGGAAGAATGCCCCCCAAACGTTTCCCAAGGCGTCTCACAGAAAGCTTCGTTAGTTGGGGCTCAAACTCTGGTGATTAGAAGATGCGAGCTATTCGCGTTTCGAAATCACTTAGCTATGGGCCACACGCATGCCTGCCAACTCCAGCCCAGCCCAACCCCACCCCATCCCAGCATCCCCCCTCGCTCTCCCCCCAAACCTTGAGAATCGTAGCACACGTGGTCGAGCACGCCGTCTCCATTGCAGTCCACGTTGCGATACATGGCTTTCAATCCGGTGCACCACCATACGGGCCTGCTGCAGACTGCGACCAATTAAATGGTAGGGGGGTTGTGGGTCACCAGCGCACTGCAACTCGGTCCGCTGATAACCACCCGCAGCGGCTGCATTCACTTGGACTCCGCATTCCCGGTGCGTGGTCCCTCCCGCCCACATCGCCCTCATGGCAGTATATGTCACGCCATGAAACTGACCTAAACGTGGCTTGGGCGACGGTCCCGGAGGTACGGGCGGAGCCGGAGGCAGAGGCGGCTGAGGCGGCTGGTCAGGCGCGCCTCGAACATAGGGACACAGCGGCGGCGAACTGTTCGCAACGTAGGTAAGCGCTTGGACAGTGCCAAAGAACGGACGCCACTGATTGTCTCCTACACTCTCCAAAAGAGCGCATGGATTTGTGCTGCAGAACTGCAACGCCGTAGCTGCGGGAAATCTATACGTTACGGACTGGTACAGAGCGGGGACAGATGCGTCTGCAGCAGTCCATGCCGCGTCCGGCAAGGCCACATACCCAGGAAGATTGGGTTCTTCGGGGCAGCCTGCACGCATGTATGAATGAATCCAGGCGTGCTCACTAATGGGACAGCAGTTGAAAAGGCACTATCCATCTACACAATGGCTGCAAGGCACGACTAGGAAGATGATGTCAATGTTGTAATGATGCTGTCTCTATATGCGTGCAGATCGATCTGTGTATCTATCATCATCTATTTAGCGCGGTGCAGGGCGCAGCAGTTGATGACTGAGTGTGTCCCTCCCTCCCTCCCTCCCTCCCTCCCTCCCTCCCTCCCTCCCTCCCTCCCTCCCTCCCTCCCTCCCTCCCTCCCTCCCTCCCTCCCTCCTCCCTCCCTCCCTCCTCCCTCCCTCCCTCCCTCCCTCCCTCCCTCCCCTCCCTCCCTCCCTCCCTCCCTCCCTCCCTCCCTCCCCTCCCTCCCTCCCTCCCTCCCTCCCTCCCTCCCTCCCTCCCTCCTCCCTCCCTCCCTCCCTCCCTCCCTCCCTCCCTCCCTCCCTCCTCCCTCCCTCCCTCCTCCCTCCCTCCCTCCTCCCTCCCTCCCTCCCTCCCTCCCTCCCTCCCTCCCTCCCTCCCTCCCTCCCTCCCTCCCTCCCTCCCTCCCTCCCTCCCTCCCTCCCTCCCTCCCTCCCTCCCTCCCTCCCTCCCTCCCTCCCTCCCTCCCTCCCTCCCTCCCTCCTTCTTTGTGCTTGGAAATCAAGTTCTGATTATACATTTAATTGTGTACTGTACTCACGGCTGAACACTGGCGGGCAGGCCAAGGAAGAGTCAGCAATCCAGGGCCACGTGTCCACGCAGGTGGTGCCGGTGGTGGCTCCGAGAATGACACCACGGTGTCCCACAGCATCGTAGCACACGTGGTCGAGCACGCCGTCTCCATTGCAGTCCACGTTGCGGTAGATGCTTCTCCCAGTCGGGTCAGCGCACCACCACTCCGGTCTTGCGCAAGCTGTGGATAGGCACACGAACAATCAAATTCGCACGTCCCCGTGCCGTCGTCAAATGCCATTCGGTATGTGGCAAGCGCGCAGATATCGGTGGCGACAGATGTAATAATGGGGCACTCAATGTATTTTTTCCCAGCAATGATCGTTGAATGCTTAAATTGCTCCGTGACAGGCAAGCAAGCCGTACGCATGCCGTACCTATCATAGGTACAGGAGGTTCAGGAGGTGGGAATGGTGGGCGAGGGCTTGCGGGGCGAGGGCTGGGTGGAAGCGGTGGGCCTGAAACCCGAGGACGAGCCGGCAGATTAGGCAGCAGGCAGATAGAAGGGAGGACAGGCATGTTATGCACGAACCACGTGCAGGCACACGAGATGTTATATATGCGCGAGATTCTTGCTAACCTGCTGAACAGGCAACAATGCACCCACTACTTGGTTTGCGTGGCTTGTGTCACTGTTTGCACTACTGTACGTGTCACAAGCCTGCCCACGACTCACTGAAGAGTATGTATACGTTGTTTGAGAAAGGTCCCCCGCAGGTCTGTGATGTATGTAGGGTGCAACAGAATGCAGTTTATAAAATCAGGTTGCATCCGTTGTTGGCATGCACCTCAAACAAGGACCATCTAGACCACCCATCACATCCATTTGTTATGAACAATGTGAACGGGTGTTCTATCTCGTACTCGCTTACCTCCATAACTCCACACTACTGCTGTGTTTGCGCAACCTAACTCTGACTTCATTACCTGGCTGCTGTTCCCGCCGCCATGGTAATCTACCTTGCATTCAGGCAAGGGCTGCCGCCAGTATCCTCACCTGGTTACTGTTCCCGCCACACGGCATTGTGCATTCTGTTGACGGGCCAAGGCTTGTCGCCAATGCCAAGTCGTTGCCGCCGAAGCAAAACCATGAGAACTGCACACCGTAAACTTTCAAGCCAGCGGTGTTAGCCAGTCCGGCACACCGCTCCAGGGTCAAATCTTTTTGGTCGTCGGCCAACAGCACCGGCAGGCGACGATTCGAGTTTTCGTCCTTGAAGCAGCCGTAATGCCCCATTTCAAACCCCGGGAACGGTAGGGGAGGTAGGGGAGGTGAAGGCGAAGGTGGTGCGGGCGGAGGTGTTGGGGGAGCAGGCGGCTTGGGGGGCCGCGAGGGCGCAGGCGGCAGTGGTGGACTCGGCGCGGGAGAGGGTGGCTGTGGGCTTGGAGGTGGGGTTACACCTGGTGCAGGCAAAATGAAAGCATGCAGCGGCAGCAGATGCGCTCGTCTCGCTTGATTGCCTGTTGTGAGCTGGTTTGAATGGCCCCACGGTCGCCCTAGCTAGTCCCTCCACGTCAGCATGCATGCGTCCCTAACATACGGCTGCGCGGAATATGGACTCGTATTCATGCATACGGGCAAACACCAGTGTGCCGCCCACACCAAAGGCCGGCGGGGCCGTCGTCCACGCGTCGAGGACACCGGCAGCAGGTACAGCAGGCCTGGCTAGCCTGGCCATCCAGGACCGGACCTACCATCGAGGACGTAGACGCTGTTTGCCATCAGCCCTCCACAGATCTGGTACAGGTTGGCATGTATGGGCAACAGTTGTAACGGTGTAAAGCTTTGTGTAGCGGTGTACTGCATGGCCGATTGACGCGCACGTCACGTGGCATATATAAAGCACCAGACTCCGACTGAGGCGCATCTAGTCCAGGATCCGTGTTACCTGGTTGCTGTTCCCGCCGCACGGCATTGTACATTCCGTGGACGGGCCCATGCTTGTCGCCATATCCAGGTAAGTGCCACCAAAGCAGATGAATGAGGACTGCACACCGTAAACCTTCAGGCCAGCAGCGCGCGCGAGGGCGTCACATCGCTCCAGTGTCAAAGCTTTTTCGTCGTTGGCCAATAGCACGGGCAGGCGACGAGAAGCGTGGTCTTGAAAGCATCCGCAGTAAAGGGGCGGCAGAGCAGGCGTCGGAGGCGAGGGGGAAGGTGGTGGGGGCGGACGTGGCGCGGGAGAAGGGGGAAACGGACTTGGGCCTGAGGCAGGCATAAAAGGCAACACAAGATGAGCGTCAACGACAGCTTACAAGCAAATGATTTCTTTGATCCATGAATGGAAACTATTGTCCACACGTGCACTATTTGCCTGATGAGCTAATCCCTAAACCAACACGAATCATGCATGCCGTGGGGCAAGGTAGGGCATGCAACCTTTGGTGGCATGCGCTGTGCGTATTATTAGGTACGGTGGTCCATCCAGTAACGGGATATGTGCGCATGGCATGGCCAAAAAACATGTACGGCCGGGACGTACCCGGCGGCGGCAGTGGCGGGCTGGGCTGCGGAGGGCCAGGTGATGGAGGCCTAGGTGATGGAGGCTTGGGGGACGGAGGCTTGGGAGACGGAGGAGAGGGCGAGGGCGGCCGTGGAGGAGCAGGGGACGGAGGCCGGTACGCAGGCACAAAACCTGGAAGCTTTAAATACACGCTTGCGTTCACGTAGGGCTGCACCCAGGCAACGCCGCCCGTGCAGTACAGGCCCTGGTCCGGAGAGCCCACGTATCGGACCCAGGCGGTGCAGTTGGGGTTGGCGGAGCACGCGTCCCGGGCGTCCTCGGGCGCAACGGTGGCCGCGTATACCATGCTCTGCCCCGCCTCCGGGACGGGGAAGGCGTCCGGGATGGACATATAACCAGGCGGCGCCGGGTAGCCTGCGCGTGCATGATGCATGATGAATGACAGATTGCATCAGCGCGGTAGCACAGCAGCATCAAACGTCACGCGCGGCCTGCCACGCCCTATCCTCTCCCTCCTCGTGCCGGGCGCCATGGCGTGGCCACGCCCTCTGCCGCCTTCCGCCAAGCAAATAAGCATGGATGCCTCTACACCCACGCTCTTCACCTCGAAGTGTGCGAACCCACGTAACACTTACGGTCCCAGAAGGAGGGGCAGCGTGCGTAGGATTTGTCGACGTCCGGCCACGTGTCCTCGCATGTGCCGTTGGCGTTGCTCTGCGTTCTCAGGATAACCCCACGCCGCCCTTGCCCGTCGATGCACACGTAATCGGTGGCATTGCCCTTCCCGTTCCCGGCGCAATCCCACATCCTCAGGTTTGCGTAAGAGGTGGTGCACCAGCTGGCAGGCGGGCTGCACACTGCAACCGGTGGATGGTAAGAGGGCCAGCAGCAGCCAGGTTGTGCGGTCAGATAGAGCGCGCGGGACTGGCACAGCAGCCTTGCGCGGTCCTTACTAGGCATCTATGGGGGGTAGGTGGACCGGCCCAAACTTGCACTAAAAAAACCAGTTTATAGGTATGTAACAACACAATAAACAAAGCGCGAGGGGATTTCTATTTCGTCCTAGGCATACCTACCCTGAGGCGGGACCGGCGACGGAGGCCGAGGGGATGGTGGACGAGGGCTGGGCGGCGAGGGTGGCAACGGCGGCGGCATTGGCGAAGGGGGGCTAGGCGGGCCTGGAGTCAGATGTAAGGCCGGGCGGAGGCAGTGGCGAGCAGTGGCGGCGCGTGGCGCGTTGATAGGTTATTCGCGGATGATGAGCAGGCAAGCAAGTAACCAACACGCGAGCAAATCAGGAGGATGCGCGCGCATATGCCCAGGCTGTCACATCGAAATGAAATTATGCACTTCTATCTGCATTCCTCGCTGCGTACACAGCCCCCTCCGGTCACACACACAAGCGCGCGCTAGAGCGCAGCTGGATATGCACATGCATTGCCCACCCCTCCGTGTTGTAACCTCTACTTACCACTGAAGGCATAGATGTTGCTTGCATACGGTCCTCCGCATATCTGCAATCAGTTTGCTCAGGGATACGAGGGATACAAATAATACTGCATTTGGCAACAGTAATGGACGTGCGTGCGGTGGGCGTGGCCAACTGATCAAGGCAGGGCTGGGCAGGGGCGCAACAACCACCCATACACGGAGCCCGAATGGGGCACATCATGCAGATGCCTTACCTGGCTGCTGTTCCCGCCACACGGCATTGTGCAGTTCGGGGACGGACCCAGGCCTGTCGCAAACGCCAGGTCATTGCCGCCAAAGCAAAACCACGAGAACTGCACGCCATACAGCTGCACACCAACGGCGCGAGCCAGGGCCGCACACCAGTCCAGAGTCATGTTCCTTTGATCCCATGCCAGAATCACCGGCAATCGGCGCGTGTCACTGTCAACGAAGCAGCCGAAATGAAACGATGGTGACGGAGGCGGGGAAGGCACCGGAGGCGGTGTAGGCGGCGAAGGTGGACGTGGCGGGGGCCCGGGTGGCGATGGAGAGGGCGGGCTGGGAGAAGGGGGCGGGAGCGGCTGTGGCGGGACGGGTGAGGGGGGCCGCGGTGGGCCAGGCGAGGGAGGCCGTGGAGGAGCAGGCGAAGGAGGCCGGTACGCAGGCACAAAACCTGGAAGCTTCAAATACACGCTTGCGTTCACGTAGGGCTGCACCCAGGCAACGCCGCCCGTGCAGTACAGGCCCTGGTCCGGAGAGCCCACGTATCGGACCCAGGCGGTGCAGTTGGGGTTGGCGGAGCACGCGTCCCGGGCGTCCTCAGGTGCAACGGTGGCCGCGTACACCATGCTCTGCCCCGCCTCCGGGACGGGGAAGGCGTCCGGGATGGACATGTAACCAGGCGGCGCCGGGTAGCCTGCGCGTGCATGATGCATGATGACAGATTGCAGCAGCTGTAGCACAGCAGCATCTATCAAACGTCATCTACGTCATCACGCACTGCCTGCCACGCCCTATCCTGCCGCTCGCCCCGCCCTCTGCCGCCTTCCGCCAAGCAAATAAGCATGTATGTACAGGCATGCCTCTATCTACACCTCGAAGTGTGCGAAACCACGTAACACTTACGGTCCCAGAAGGAGGGGCAGCGTGCGTAGGATTTGTCGACGTCCGGCCACGTTTCCTCGCATGTGCCGTTGGCGTTGCTCTGCGTCCGCAGGATCACTCCCCGCCGCCCTTGCCCGTCGATGCACACGTAATCGGTGGCATTGCCCCTCCCGTTCCCGGCGCAATCCCACATCCTCAGGTTTGCGTAAGAGGTGGTGCACCAGCCGGCAGGCGGGCTGCACACTGCAGACGGCAGGCGGCCGCAGGGTGTGCAGGGGTGGCAGGGTATTTGTTGTCAAGGTAGGGCAACCTATGGTGGCATGCGCTGTGGCAGGTACGGTGGTCCATCCAGTAACGGGGTATGTACGTGCGCATTGCATGGCCGTAAACATGTACTGCCGGGACGTACCCAGCGGCGGCAGTGGCGGCCTGGGTGCAGGCGAGGGGGGAAATGGGCTGGGCTGCGGAGGGCCAGGTGACGGAGGCCTAGGTGATGGAGGCTTGGGGGACGGAGGCTTGGGAGACGGAGGAGAGGGCGAGGGCGGCCGTGGAGGAGCAGGCGAAGGAGGCCGGTACGCAGGCACAAAACCTGGAAGCTTTAAATACACGCTTGCGTTCACGTAGGGCTGCACCCAGGCAACGCCGCCCGTGCAGTACAGGCCCTGGTCCGGAGAGCCCACGTATCGGACCCAGGCGGTGCAGTTGGGGTTGGCGGAGCACGCGTCCCGGGCGTCCTCGGGCGCAACGGTGGCCGCGTACACCATGCTCTGCCCCGCCTCCGGGACGGGGAAGGCGTCCGGGATGGACATGTAACCAGGCGGCGCCGGGTAGCCTGCGCGTGCATGATGCATGATGAATGACAGATTGCATCAGCGCGGTAGCACAGCAGCATCAAACGTCACGCGCGGCCTGCCACGCCTTCTGCTGCCGCTACGCCTTCTGCCGCCTTCCGCCTCCCGCCAAGCAAATAAGAATACATGTATGTACAGGCAAGCCTCTACACCTCGAAGTGTGCGAACCCACGTAACACTTACGGTCCCAGAAGGAGGGGCAGCGTGCGTAGGATTTGTCGACGTCCGGCCACGTGTCCTCGCATGTGCCGTTGGCGTTGCTCTGTGTCCGCAGGATCACTCCCCGCCGCCCTTGCCCGTCGATGCACACGTAATCGGTGGCATTGCCCCTCCCGTTCCCGGCGCAATCCCACATCCTCAGGTTTGCGTAAGAGGTGGTGCACCAGCCGGCAGGCGGGCTGCACACTGCAGTGGGGTGCAAGGGGCATTCGGTTTATGTCAAGCAATGGTGGCAATAGTGGCATGCGCTATTAATCGGTGGTAAACCCACAAGCGGGCATGCAACACATTCCGATATCATAAACATGCTAGTTTTGTCTTCGCCTTATCCGACTTCCTGGCTGTGCAGGGTTCTACGTATCCGCGACTTACCGACGACGGGTGGAGGATTGGGTGGGGAAGGAGGTTGACCGGGGGGACGCGGCGGCAGCGGCGGTGACGGGCTGGGCGGCAGCGGAGGCGACGGCGGCCCCGGCGGGCTGGGAGGCAGCGGCGGAGAAGGCGACGGGCTAGGCGGCGCGGGAGGCGAAGGCGGAGGAGCCGGGCTGGGAGGCCGCGGCGGTGAGGGCGGCGCAGGAGGGCTGGGCGGACGCGGCGGCAGCGGCGGTGACGGGCTGGGCGGCAGCGGAGGCGACGGCGGCCCCGGCGGGCTGGGAGGCAGCGGCGGAGAAGGCGACGGGCTAGGCGGCGCGGGAGGCGAAGGCGGAGGAGCCGGGCTGGGAGGCCGCGGCGGCGAGGGCGGCGCAGGAGGGCTGGGCGGACGCGGCGGCAGCGGCGGTGACGGGTTGGGCGGCAGCGGAGGCGACGGCGGCCCCGGCGGGCTGGGAGGCAGCGGCGGAGAAGGCGACGGGCTAGGCGGCGCGGGAGGCGAAGGCGGAGGAGCCGGGTTGGGAGGCCGCGGCGGTGAGGGCGGCGCAGGAGGGCTGGGCGGACGCGGCGGCAGCGGCGGTGACGGGCTGGGCGGCAGCGGAGGCGACGGCGGCCCCGGCGGGCTGGGAGGCAGCGGCGGAGAAGGCGACGGGCTAGGCGGCGCGGGAGGCGAAGGCGGAGGAGCCGGGCTGGGAGGCCGCGGCGGTGAGGGCGGCGCAGGAGGGCTGGGCGGACGCGGCGGCAGCGGCGGTGACGGGCTGGGCGGCAGCGGAGGCGACGGCGGCCCCGGCGGGCTGGGAGGCAGCGGCGGAGAAGGCGACGGGCTAGGCGGCGCGGGAGGCGAAGGCGGAGGAGCCGGGCTGGGAGGCCGCGGCGGTGAGGGCGGCGCAGGAGGGCTGGGCGGACGCGGCGGCAGCGGCGGTGACGGGCTGGGCGGCAGCGGAGGCGACGGCGGCCCCGGCGGGCTGGGAGGCAGCGGCGGAGAAGGCGACGGGCTAGGCGGCGCGGGAGGCGAAGGCGGAGGAGCCGGGCTGGGAGGCCGCGGCGGTGAGGGCGGCGCAGGCGGGCTGGGCGGACGCGGCGGCAGCGGCGGTGACGGGCTGGGCGGCAGCGGAGGCGACGGCGGCCCCGGCGGGCTGGGAGGCAGCGGCGGAGAAGGCGACGGGCTAGGCGGCGCGGGAGGCGAAGGCGGAGGAGCCGGGCTGGGAGGCCGCGGCGGTGAGGGCGGCGCAGGAGGGCTGGGCGGACGCGGCGGCAGCGGCGGTGACGGGCTGGGCGGCAGCGGAGGCGACGGCGGCCCCGGCGGGCTGGGAGGCAGCGGCGGAGAAGGCGACGGGCTAGGCGGCGCGGGAGGCGAAGGCGGAGGAGCCGGGCTGGGAGGCCGCGGCGGCGAGGGCGGCGCAGGAGGGCTGGGCGGACGCGGCGGCAGCGGCGGTGACGGGTTGGGCGGCAGCGGAGGCGACGGCGGCCCCGGCGGGCTGGGAGGCAGCGGCGGAGAAGGCGACGGGCTAGGCGGCGCGGGAGGCGAAGGCGGAGGAGCCGGGTTGGGAGGCCGCGGCGGTGAGGGCGGCGCAGGAGGGCTGGGCGGACGCGGCGGCAGCGGCGGTGACGGGCTGGGCGGCAGCGGAGGCGACGGCGGCCCCGGCGGGCTGGGAGGCAGCGGCGGAGAAGGCGACGGGCTAGGCGGCGCGGGAGGCGAAGGCGGAGGAGCCGGGCTGGGAGGCCGCGGCGGTGAGGGCGGCGCAGGAGGGCTGGGCGGACGCGGCGGCAGCGGCGGTGACGGGCTGGGCGGCAGCGGAGGCGACGGCGGCCCCGGCGGGCTGGGAGGCAGCGGCGGAGAAGGCGACGGGCTAGGCGGCGCGGGAGGCGAAGGCGGAGGAGCCGGGCTGGGAGGCCGCGGCGGTGAGGGCGGCGCAGGCGGGCTGGGCGGACGCGGCGGCAGCGGCGGTGACGGGCTGGGCGGCAGCGGAGGCGACGGCGGCCCCGGCGGGCTGGGAGGCAGCGGCGGAGAAGGCGACGGGCTAGGCGGCGCGGGAGGCGAAGGCGGAGGAGCCGGGCTGGGAGGCCGCGGCGGTGAGGGCGGCGCAGGCGGGCTGGGCGGACGCGGCGGCAGCGGCGGTGACGGGATGGGCGGCAGCGGAGGCGACGGCGGCCCCGGCGGGCTGGGAGGCAGCGGCGGAGAAGGCGACGGGCTAGGCGGCGCGGGAGGCGAAGGCGGAGGAGCCGGGTTGGGAGGCCGCGGCGGTGAGGGCGGCGCAGGAGGGCTGGGCGGACGCGGCGGCAGCGGCGGTGACGGGTTGGGCGGCAGCGGAGGCGACGGCGGCCCCGGCGGGCTGGGAGGCAGCGGCGGAGAAGGCGACGGGCTAGGCGGCGCGGGAGGCGAAGGCGGAGGAGCCGGGTTGGGAGGCCGCGGCGGTGAGGGCGGCGCAGGAGGGCTGGGCGGACGCGGCGGCAGCGGCGGTGACGGGCTGGGCGGCAGCGGAGGCGACGGCGGCCCCGGCGGGCTGGGAGGCAGCGGCGGAGAAGGCGACGGGCTAGGCGGCGCGGGAGGCGAAGGCGGAGGAGCCGGGCTGGGAGGCCGCGGCGGTGAGGGCGGCGCAGGCGGGCTGGGCGGACGCGGCGGCAGCGGCGGTGACGGGATGGGCGGCAGCGGAGGCGACGGCGGCCCCGGCGGGCTGGGAGGCAGCGGCGGAGAAGGCGACGGGCTAGGCGGCGCGGGAGGCGAAGGCGGAGGAGCCGGGCTGGGAGGCCGCGGCGGTGAGGGTGGCGCAGGAGGGCTGGGCGGACGCGGCGGCAGCGGCGGTGACGGGCTGGGCGGCAGCGGAGGCGACGGCGGCCCCGGCGGGCTGGGAGGCAGCGGCGGAGAAGGCGACGGGCTAGGCGGCGCGGGAGGCGAAGGCGGAGGAGCCGGGCTGGGAGGCCGCGGCGGCGAGGGCGGCGCAGGCGGGCTGGGCGGACGCGGCGGCAGCGGCGGTGACGGGTTGGGCGGCAGCGGAGGCGACGGCGGCCCCGGCGGGCTGGGAGGCAGCGGCGGAGAAGGCGACGGGCTAGGCGGCGCGGGAGGCGAAGGCGGAGGAGCCGGGCTGGGAGGCCGCGGCGGTGAGGGCGGCGCAGGCGGGCTGGGCGGACGCGGCGGCAGCGGCGGTGACGGGTTGGGCGGCAGCGGAGGCGACGGCGGCCCCGGCGGGCTGGGAGGCAGCGGCGGAGAAGGCGACGGGCTAGGCGGC
The DNA here is from genome assembly GCA_016834605.1 of Chlamydomonas incerta. NCBI lineage: Eukaryota > Viridiplantae > Chlorophyta > Chlorophyceae > Chlamydomonadales > Chlamydomonadaceae > Chlamydomonas > Chlamydomonas incerta. Next base: position 1,766,081 of record JAEHOC010000003.1, on the reverse strand, counting down.
GCGGGAGGCGAAGGCGGAGGAGCCGGGTTGGGAGGCCGCGGCGGTGAGGGCGGCGCAGGCGGGCTGGGCGGACGCGGCGGCAGCGGCGGTGACGGGTTGGGCGGCAGCGGAGGCGACGGCGGCCCCGGCGGGCTGGGAGGCAGCGGCGGAGAAGGCGACGGGCTAGGCGGCGCGGGAGGCGAAGGCGGAGGAGCCGGGCTGGGAGGCCGCGGCGGTGAGGGCGGCGCAGGCGGGCTGGGCGGACGCGGCGGCAGCGGCGGTGACGGGCTGGGCGGCAGCGGAGGCGACGGCGGCCCCGGCGGGCTGGGAGGCAGCGGCGGAGAAGGCGACGGGCTAGGCGGCGCGGGAGGCGAAGGCGGAGGAGCCGGGCTGGGAGGCCGCGGCGGTGAGGGCGGCGCAGGCGGGCTGGGCGGACGCGGCGGCAGCGGCGGTGACGGGTTGGGCGGCAGCGGAGGCGACGGCGGCCCCGGCGGGCTGGGAGGCAGCGGCGGAGAAGGCGACGGGCTAGGCGGCGCGGGAGGCGAAGGCGGAGGAGCCGGGCTGGGAGGCCGCGGCGGCGAGGGCGGCGCAGGCGGGCTGGGCGGACGCGGCGGCAGCGGCGGTGACGGGCTGGGCGGCAGCGGAGGCGACGGCGGCCCCGGCGGGCTGGGAGGCAGCGGCGGAGAAGGCGACGGGCTAGGCGGCGCGGGAGGCGAAGGCGGAGGAGCCGGGCTGGGAGGCCGCGGCGGCGAGGGCGGCGCAGGAGGGCTGGGCGGACGCGGCGGCAGCGGCGGTGACGGGCTGGGCGGCAGCGGAGGTGATGGTTGAAGAAGTTGCTGTAGGCGTCTATGTTTGTTGTTCACGTGTTGGGGATCTGCATTCCGTGGACGTAGTTACTTTGGTTAGCCTTTTCACAGTTGCACCCACAAACCCTGCCTACGTGACGCCTGACCTACCCGGTGCGCCAGTGACAGACCGAGATCCAGCAGGATACACACTGTACTCTCGATTGTGCCTGCGATCGATCGATATTAATGTGAATGTTTAGAATTTCATCAATTTACACGAGTAAACACCGATCGGGAGGTAGGATATTCTGCCAAACCGAAATTTTGGAGACAAGGCACGTGCATTCCTAATGTACTAGGATTGCTGGATATGCTTGAGTTCGCAGATGTTGCACACTCTTCTCGCACCGACCCGACTGCTGTGGACGACGTCGTTTCGCGGTCGCGGCGCCCTTCATTGGCGGGGTCTGGTGCAGATCTTGCAATAATGTACGCATATGTAAGAACTAGAAACTGCAGAGCCAGAGTTGTGCGCAGACAGCGCGGGGCCATGCTTGATGTGGCCATCGTCGACCGTTTCAGCCGCGAGTCATCTATTAGTCGTCGATCAAAGGTGCAGAAGGTATATTATATATGTGCACAGCCACGGAGACAAGTCACCGTCACTGGTCAGGCCAGCACCGGCATGCATTCGGCCCCTCCAGGTTATGTAACCGGCACGCGGGCGACCGAGGCGCTTCAGGGGGAGCTTCGGGATTTATACAAAGGCATGCAGCGTGGTCATTCCTCACCGGCGGCCGACGGGGGCCGACGGGGGCCGACGGGGGGCCGACTACGGGCTTGACTACGGGGGCCGGGGGCCGACTGGGGCCGACCGGGGCCACAACTAGGGACGACTGGGGCCACCAGTGCGAGCGATTGGGGCCGGCCGAGCGCTTAAACTCGTATCTACAGATGGCGGGAGTAGAGCGTGAGGCCAAATCGGCGGAACAGGGGGCACAGCGCTTGTGAAACATAGGGGAGCACCTGAGCGAGGACACACCTTTCTTGATGACCAACGGAAGTGACACCAAGTCCCCCCACCCTTTCTGACCCTGCGGTAGCGCACTGCATGGCTTCCCTCCGCTGGGTGGCCCGCGGGGCGTGCCCCGCCTGGAATTGTCGTTGTAGGCGTGATACGTGGCAGGCAGGTAAGCAAATGGAAAAAACGGGCCCCATTCATTCTGCTCACGGCCTGCAGGTGTTGCACATGCAGCTTTTAGGCGGTGAATATACCCTTGTGTCGATTATCGCGAGTCACGGGAAATCCTACTGTGCGGGGGTGCGGACTGGGCTGGGCGCAAAGGGACGAGGGGTCACGGACTCGACCAGAGTCCGGCGAAACCGCCGTCTGCCCCCAGGCTGCATGACCGATACTTTATTGTAAGATATATAGTGCAGACTAGACGGGATTGTCAGCGGCCCTCGGTTGGCTGTAAATTGATGCAAGGAGCTACGAAAGAGTGCTCCGCCCTCGGCTTCGCGGCCGCCCAGCTACCACATTATACAGGTCTGAAGTACGTAAGCTATAAAGCCCAGCCCGCGAGGCCCACCTGCAGGGGGGTCGGGCAGCGAATCGACGGTGCGGCGAACCGACAGCCGCTAACCGCAGGTTGGACACCCCTGCAATCAGCCTAGGAAACAATACAATATTCTGACAAATTATTTTACAAGCGCGTCGATCTTGAGGCAGGAATGCAGGGACCAGCACAGCTTACTTTGCCACAGGCCCAATATTATGTAGCTTTTGGTTTTCTGGCGCATATCTGACTCTGGTTCTGGCGCATATCTCAACCACAGTATGGAAATAACTTGAAAATGCCGCGCAAGGTGCCGCGCAAATCTTCTACAAGCTCTCTCTGCGCTCTTGACCTTACTCCCTTGCATCGTTTTGTAGAAGTCACTATCATCTTGCTTCACGGCCTGGCTGGCACGGCTTCTCACAAAGATTGTCGCCAAGTTCGAGGGGTTGTTTACCTCCGACGCGATAAAGAATGGGAAGTCAAAGTGAGCGCTGCAGTGCAGTAATATCCCGGGACCCCGGCCCTGTTGATGCTCACCCGGCCCGGCACTTGTTCACCCGGCCCGGCCCGTGCTCACCCCTGTGCTCACCCTGCCCGCACCCGTCGCCTCACCCGCAGGTACACGCCGGGCATTCTGGTCATTTACCGGTCTCCGATTACCGGTGATATTCAGCTAAAGCGATATGGCTGCTTTGATCGCACATGGTGGCCAGTGCGAGTGCAAAGGGCGCACGGCGGGGCGCTGCAGGACATGGAGACGAAACCGTAACCTTCGTAGAATTCTTGTACCGTACTGTCGGCTTAGCTGAGTCAAAATTGCTGCCAAAGCGGCGACGCCCGCCCCAGGCAGCTGCGACAGATCAGGCACAGCCTGAAAAGGCGAATGCCAAATCCAAGCTCTTTAAGTTGCTGGTGGAGAAAGCCTGGAAGGCAAGTGTGTGCACGCACGTCAGTCGGGGTCCCACTTCTAATTGGTGTGTCCTTGTGTGCAGATGGTGGTTGTTCCCAAGCTGCAGCTGGAGCTACCTGAAGGCAGCACGGTGAAATCTTGCCTGTGCTACCAACGTTCATTGACGCTATGGTAACGTTTGGCAAGGCCTCGGGGCAGCAGCTGAATATTACAAAATCTGAGGCTATTACTATTGGCGCCACGTACACGAGTGCCAATCCCACAGCGGCAGCAACGCAGCCTCAATCAGCACTACGACTGGTTGCGTCGGCGAAGACGCTTGGCATACACTTCAACAATAATGCAGGACCACCGCCAGCGCTTAATATGGCACCGACACTAGAAAAAGCGAACGCTTGTATTACTTGTATGAACCGCATTGCAGGGATGTCGCTCACTACCTTCGGCAGGGCAGCAGCGGTGTCAGGATATGCACTGAGCAAGACACTGTACAAATTGGAGTTTGATGGCATACCAAATGATGGATCACTAGAAAAAATCATTAGCAATGCTGCAGCACTGGTGGACCGGGGAATCTCACCAGCGGCATACAGAAACAATCCACATGCACGATTACCCGGGGTCAGCAACACAATTCTAAGTTTACCTGTCAAGTGCGGGGGATTTGGTATGTTACCGGCTATACAACATGTGCGGGCTCGCCATGCGCTGCTAGGAATCAGAGGTATAGCGGGAGGTGGACGCACGAGGCTGAAATTTAACCCCCCATGGTCGGACAACCTGAAAAATGCAGTCTGTCTACACCACCCAGCAGCGCAGCCCCTGGCGCTCCTGACGGCACGTAAGCACCCCACAACGGGGAGGCCGATCGTGTTGGGGAAAGTGGTAGACACGGGCTGTGCACTGATTGAGCGAGTGTGCTCCGCGCTCATGAACCTACCGGAACTTGTGATACTCGATGCCAATCTACTTCAAGCGGGGCCATGGGTTTCGCAAGCACCGTTGTGGGGCAACCCAACTTTGAATTTTAGACAGAGAAATGGTGTGAATGTATCTTTGGAAGGGGGCTTCTCGGATATTGTTGCACTAGGCTCAATTACCACAGTCGGAGACGCAGTGAGGGCTATTGATACGTTTGCACGGGTTAAGGAGAAATTGCAAGACGTGCCGGCCAATACCAGAGCCCCACCCCGGATACGGAGTGAATGCACACGCGCTTACAAGGAAGATGTGATTGATGCGGGAATTTTTGGAGGACTAGGGATAGATTTGATGCCGAGGCCCCTGAGGAATGGGATAGATGCATTTCGACGCATGCAAAACTTGATTAACCACCTGCCTGCGGGATGGACAGAAGCGGCACGAACAGGCATGGGACTAAACCAGGATCAAGCATACACGGAAATGATTGACCATATAGTGGGGTGCCTTGGATGGAAGATGAACAATCAACCAATTCCACTGGCGACCGTTTCGGTGAAGCAGGCCACGTACCTGCAGATGCGTGAAGCGTTTGGGAAACTAGCAGAAAAACATGCTGATTTTGTCCACGAGGCTAAGGGTGGTAACGTAGGTGATATAGTGATGGCGGTAGAGGACAAGGAACGCATCTCGAGCACATATGAACGCTTGTGGAAGGTTAAATGGGAAGCAGAGCAGAAAGAAGCCTTCTGGAGGCTAGCAGTGGATGGATTCCCAGGCTTCTCGATGCACAGAGGGCAAGGTCATAAATGCCCATGTGGGGTGACGGATGCGCAGTCTGACCGCGCACACCATTTCAGCACATGCACAATTGCTAGCACGCTACGGCTGCATATTCAGGAAGCGACAGACATAGGTGATGAGGATCACATAATTGAGTTGATAGTGGAGCGTAAGAATCTGTGGCTAGTAATACCGCCACACGAGGCTATCCAGCAACCCATCTGGGACGTTGTATGCCTGGCTGCGATCTCTGCCATGGAGTACGGTAGGAGGCTATTGTATGCCTCCAGAGGGGAACAAGGCAAGGTAGAAAAAACAGCGATTAGCAGGATTAAAACGCAAGTTATAGCAGACTTTTGGGAGCGTTTGCAGACGTATGTGAGCCTGGGCATCAAGCCAAGGGGGTGGGACGAAATCCCACCAGGCCACCCTTGGATTGAAAGAAGGGAAGACGGGAGTATGTGGATCAATAAGCCGACTTTCATTACAGTTGAAGAGGAAGGAGATTGAGTTTAGAAGATGGTGGCGCTCCCATGGGAGCAAGGCCTACTAGCCCAAGGCGCAGAGTAGGCTGTCGGCGCTGCAGGTGGCGCGCCCCTGAGGTCTAGAGCAGGGCGTCCGTACTAGTACGTGCTCGCTGGCTCGTGAGCTGCGTCAGCAGGTCCCTCCTGTAACCAATGCAATCTGTGCTGTCATGGTGAAAAGCGGGACGCGGCCATTCGTGCCACGTGGGTGCCGCCAGCGGAGGGGCTGTGCACATGCTCTGGTGAGGGCGTCGAGCCCAGCTGCACCTCGGCGCGTCGCCTACTTGGTTACCCGTCAATTCCATTGGTGAACGTGTATGAAATGGGCCTGAACCTGAGAGACGGAGAGGCGCTAGTGGCTTGGGCACGCGCACAGTGCCCGCAGTACAACAAGTACGCCAACACGTAAGGTTTACACTGCTTTATCCTGTCGATTCATCACAAACGTGTGATCACTGCTGCAGGGAACTGGCGGCGTGGGAGGCCAAGGCCAGGGAGTACGAGGTGAGTATGCATTGTAGCCGCACCAGCCTCGTTCCGCCCTACACACCAAATGACGTATACCTGCGTGTGTTGTGTGGCTGGGCGAAGGCGGCGATGGCAAGGCGAAACGCGGCTGCCCAAGAGCCAGACGCTGAGCTGCTTGGACTGGATGCAGAAGATGAGGATGCGCTGGATGATGAGCAGCAGGAGGAGCACGCAGCCGTGGGAGCCGCACCAGCAGCAGCAGGTGCTGGACGCGGCCGCCGCCGGGCAGCAGGCAAGTGTTCTGCACTGCGTATGGTTGCAGCACAGCTTGATGCGTGACACGTGTCCATTGATGTTTAATGTAGATGGGCGCAAAACGAAGGGCACCGATGTCAAGGACATCGACCAGGGCGTGTTGCGGTCCTGCTTTGAGAAGTGCAATCTAAAGCGCAAAAAGGAGGGTGTTCCTAACTTGCTGCAAGACCTGGCGGCAGCAGGCATAATCCTGACACAAGCAGCCCTTGCAGAGGCGCTAAGCCGTGCAGAACCCAAACTACGGTGGGGCAAACTAACGCCGCATCAGGTGTGCTGTCTTGATAACTCTGGTTCCCAAACTGTGTAAAGCTCATGCTGCATTTGAGCATTTCAGGAGGAGGCTATACGTGATGCTTTCACGTGGCAAAAACAGCAGAACATTGATGACACGGCGGCAGTGGCGAGCGTGGCCGAGGAACTGGGGTTCCCGTCGAGAATTGTGGACAGCGTACTGATGCGGGCTGGTCTGCGCCAGAAAGGTGAGGCTATCAGGCTGAGAGGCGGGAGCATGATCTGCCACGTGCGTTTTGCATGACACGTATGTGATGTACCACCAGCAGGTGGTGGCGGCAGGCAGAGTGGTGGCGGCGGTGGCCGGCAGCAACGGAAGCGGAAGCACGGCGGGCAGCGGAAACGCAGCAGACGTGGTGATGAGACGCCGGCGGCTCAGGACAGTGACAGTGCGAGCAGCAGCCAACAGGCGGACAGCGCGGGCACTCATTCCCATTCGGAGGACAGCGAGGTGGAAGGTGCGTACACGGTGTTCGGTCAGTGCCAACCGCTGCAACCGCTTGCTCACTCGTCCCTTGCAGATGACCACAGCTCTGGCGACAATGACGGCGGCTCGGACTACGAGAGCGACACCGAGGGCTTGCGTGCCACAGGTGGGTGTGCCTGGGTGTTCCAGGTGCAAAGTTGCACGCGTGCACGTTCACCAAACACAGCATATATGTCTATGTTGCGAATTGCAACAACAGGTGCACTCCATGAGCGCGATGATGAGCCGTGCGTGGTGTGTGGCGTGGTCGAGCCCTTTGAGACGGGGGACATGCTGTTCTGCGACGGCTGTGATTACTGCTTTCACAGCCGGTGCGACGGCCTGTCGGATGATGAATTGCCGGACGAAGATGAAGGCTGGCGCTGCAGCAGCTGCCAAGCGGTGGCGGCAGCAGCAGCAATGGCCTCGCCAGTGGCGGCAGCTGCGCCAGTTGCGGCGGCAGCCCCCGCGCCGGCTGCTGCGGCACCAGACGCGCCGCCGGCTGTCGCGGCACTTGCCGCGCGGGGGGCAGCGGCAGCAGCGGTTGCGGCGGCAGCCCCCGCGCCGGCTGCTGCGGCACCAGACGCGCCGCCGGCTGTCGCGGCACTTGCCGCGCGGGGGGCAGCGGCAGCAGCGGTTGCGGCGGCAGCCCCCGCGCCGACTGCTGCGGCACCAGACGCGCCGCCGGCTGTCACGGCACTTGCCGCGCGGGGGGCAGCGGCAGCAGCGGTTGCAGCGGCAGCAGCGGTTGCGGAGGCATAGCGCAAGCAACGCCTGGCCGGGGCCCACATAGGACAGCAACATGTGGCGTGTCCCTGGTGGACACAGCACAACAGCTGCAACCATTGCCGCAGGGCAGGCCGGGACAGCTTTGCCTGGCGGCCGCCGCTACGACAGTGCATGTGAGGGCGCGTGGGGCGGCGCCGCTGGGCACGGCTTGGTGGCCCAGCTGTCCAGCTTCGCAAGCAGTGGTGGCGGCGACCTGCATGCGCTAGGCTCCGCGGCGGGCCTGCAGCTGCATGGCTTGGGGGACGCGCCGGGTGCTGGACCTGGCCTGACGGCAGCAGCGGTGCTGTCCAGTGGTGCTGCTGCTGAGACGCGCGCAGACAGTTGGGATTCTATGAACGGGCTGCATTACGGTAGCTAGATAAGTAGTCGGACGGATTGCAAAGTTTCAACGGAGTGCACTGGCGACTTGACTGGCGAGACATGACGGAGCGACATACCTAGACATGTGAAGAAGGGAACTTCATACTGTGCAATCTGGTTGACTGAGGTAGCGTTCCTGCCTTTATGTGGTGTAAGTAATATTATAGCGAGGTTTGGAGGCAAACGGCGTACTTGGCCCAAACCCGGTTGCGCTTCGGCGGGGGCTCCAGGCCGCGGGGGCTCCAGGCCGGCTTTTGAGCCCTGTCCGAGCGGGGGTCCAGAATTTTTAGGTCCGCCGAATCGCATGAAACTCGCTCCTGGCACTAGTCTGAGTGTATCTATTATGTATATGCAGCTGGCGGCGCGCAGGGACAAACGTTTGGGACGGGCGTGTGCGACATGTCACATGTCCGAATGTCCGGCGCCACCGTGCCAGTCCGTGCTCCCTGTCCCTTGCCCTTACGTCAGCTATGCAAGTTATTCTCTCACACGATCACACCGTCACGCCTCTCAACCAATCCATCACCGCAGCAAGCACATTAGCACGGTGCTCCCAGCCTCAGTCTTGGCAGTCTTGCCGTCAGCGATGCAGGTCATTCGTGCACTCAGTCAGCCTATCTAGCCTGCCACCAGTCCCACACCGCAGCAAGCACGTTAACACGGTGCTCCCTGCCCCTTGTCCCCCTGTCAATGATACAAGTTATCCTCTCACACGGCCAGGCCTCTCAACCAATCCATCACCGCAGCAAGCAAGTTAAGAACCGCTGGCTTTGCCCTCCTCCACGTGGATGCGCTGTTGAAGGGATTGAAACAGTGACAGCATTTGACGGTTGCGGCGCTCGTGTAGGGACAGCAGGCACAACCGGCTGCTTGCTGGGGCGAGTCCGATCTTTGCTGCTGCCAGAAGCTCCACCCGCCAATTGTAGTAAGCTAGTGCACGCACCACCTCTACACCTATCAGCCCTAGCTCCTCCTCGCATCGCGCATTCTCCTGCCATGCACGAAACAACTAACGACGCCTCAAGCCGCACGGCGCCCGTACTCTGCTGCGCGGCGTCGCCCCACGGGTACTTGTGGTTGAGCACATTCTCAAGCGCACAACCATCCAGCCGCTCCCCAAGGGCCTCGGAAACTGAGCCTGGTACCGCCCGCCATGCTAGGAGCTGCTCCCACACCCGTTGCACCCGCTCCCGCGCACGTTGCTTCTCCCGGCGTGCCACCAACTGCTGCTTGCGGCGGCGGCTTAGGTGCTTGACTACATGCTCCAGCCCGTGCCAGTCCGCCACAGCGTCCTGCACAGGTACAGGTATGGCATGTTAGAATGTATGGGAACCCGACTACCGTTGCTGTCCTACCCCTTGCTCCTTTCCGTGCTCACCTCCACCTCGGTGATCAGCTTCTTGATCTCGTGTCTCGCTAGCCTGCCAAGGGCGGCACGCCAAGCGTCCGAGCCCGGAATCCACTGGCTCGGCTCCAAGCCGTGCGCACGCTCCAGCTCCTGCACTTGGTCCCTGATTGTGCGGATAAGTGCGGGGCGCTGTCGCACCGGGACAGCATCAGCGCCCGGAAAAAGCAGGCCTAGGCGCACCGCGTCGCCACTTGCATCTACTGTGTCCTCCCGCAAAAGCTTTTCCAGTGCGAGGCGACAACGCATGTACTCGGCCTCCGGTGCAACCACGGGGGCTGCGGCTGCGTGTGGTGCTGCGGACGGTTGGGCTGCCATGCGCCGCTGCATGCCAACATGCACCTGCAAAAGCATGCCGTAACTAAGCAGGGCTGTGATCGTGCAAGCATATAACCAAGTCTCACATCTGCGTCGGACTTCCCAAGCAGCCGCGCGACAACTGGCACAAAGCGCTGGATGCGCGTCCGGGCAACTCCCTGCGATGCTGATGCACGCAGCCACATCTGCCACATGCGGTCAGGCAGCCCCCTAACTACATCCCCGCTGTAGAGGCGAGCAACGCGCTCCAGGTGCGCCTCCCGCGTCGCTGGGTGCATATACTGCGTGATGCTGCCATGTGGGCCCACCACGCTGTTCAGGATTTCGGCAGGCTCACCCGTGCCGCACCCAACACCCGGTACGCTCTGATGCCCAAAGGCCTTCTGGCACGCGTAGCTGCAAAGCAGGCCGGTTGGCGGTTAGTATCACTGGCACATGACGCATCTTAGTGCACATCTTAATACTCACCTGTGCGCATACCGATGCCACGGAGGCACCAGGGCCTTCATGCCACTGCCCAGCTGCTGGACAGCAGGCGGCTGGCGCTCCAGCCACTTGCTGTACGATTTGCCCCATCTGCACGTCATGGTCAGTGTGGCATGTGTGCTCGCCCACAATAAGCTACCTGTGTAACGCTATGCTTACCTGCAGGCTATGTCGTACCACCAGAACTGCACGGCGGTGCCCGCCTCCAGCAGCGCCGCCGCCGCTGATGTTGAGTAGGCATGTCGTTCTCCGCCAAACAGGTTCATGAAACGCAGCACCATGCCGTGGCGACACACGGCAGTCGCCAGGGCAGTGACAAGGTTCTGTGAAGAAACGTCTCACGTGTCTAGCGGATAGCCTAATAACCAGCTCCTCAAACTCCTCAAACTCACCTTGGTGGTGGGGTGGACGGTTCAGCCTCGATGGATAACGTCAAGGGACGAATTCTCTCGAGGTCGTGGGTTCGACTCCCTCACACCCCTCCGATCTCGATCGGAATGAATTGACTACGGATATGCAGACGGCTGGACGAGTTTAGGACTTAGTTGATTTGGCCGGATTCAGTCCGGAAGGCTGGCTGCGGACTCCTATAAATCGAGTAGTTTGGATCGATCGGGTGACCGATTAGGGAGCAACCATCGTAACCATTTGAAGTGGAGCGTCCCATGGGAGCAAGCCTACTAGCCCAAGGCACAGAGTAGGTCGTTGGCGTTGCAGGTGGCACGCCCGAGGAGTCAGAGCAGTTAAGCTCGTGAGCTGCGTCAGCAGGTCCTTCTTGTAACCAATGCATTCTTGGTGGACTGGGCAGCGAGCACCTGCGAGAGTGACGTGGCCGTACGTCAAACACGGTTGATAGATCACAATTTAACAACCCAGTCGCATACCTTGTCGGCGTTGAAGTTCGAGCAGTGCGTGACGCCTATCTGCTGAGCTGCATCGGTACTGCTGAGGACACGCTGGACCGATTCATTGGGCATGAAGAAGCGCCTGCGAGCCGTCTGCTCGTACCCGGTGTCGTACGCCATTCTCCAGCCGAGGCAGTTGCACTTGAAGTTGGCATCAAAATGCACAGAGTGCAAGCTCTTAGGTCCTGCGCCACAGTGCTCCGGCCCCCTACGGCCTGTCAGAAGCCAGCTGCCTGCCTGAACAGCAACAGAAGCCGCCAGCGCTGTTCCTGCTGCCGCCCCTGCCACCCCGGCCGCCGCCGCTGCAGCAGCAGCCGCCACCGCCGCCGCTGCAGCTGCTGTTGCCGCCGCCGCCGCCACCGCTGCTGCGGCGCCTGCCCCTGCCGCCCCTGGCGGCGGCGGCGGTGGTGGTGGCGGCGGCGGCCGCTGAGCTATCAGCAGCGGCACGGTGACGTGTGTGGTGGTCGCGGTGGCCGCAGCCACCAGCTGTGCCGCTGCGCCCGCGCCCCGCCGACCTGCCGCCAGCGATGCTCCTGCTGCCGTCTCTGCCACCCCGGCCGCCGCCGCTGCAGCTGCTGTTGCCACCGCCGCCGCTGCTGCCGCCGCTGCTGCGGCGCCTGCCCCTGCCACCCCTGGCGGCGGCGGCCATGGTGGTGGCGGCGGCGGCCGCTGAGCTGTCAGCAGCGGCACGGTGGCGTATGTGGTGGTCGCTGTGGCGCCGCTGTGCCCACGTCCCGCCCAAAGTCACTGCCGCCAGCGCCCTCCTGTACCGCCACTTGCCCGTCTGTCCCAGCTGCCTGCGTCACAGGGCTACCCGCCGCCAGCGCTGCTCCTGCTGCCGCCCCTGCCACCCCGGCCGCCGCTGCAGCTGCTGTTGCCGCCGCCGCCGCTGCTGCTGCGCGCGCCCCTGCGGCCCCTGGTCGCGGCGGCGGCGGCGGCGGCAGTTGCGGCGGTGATATGTCGTCAGCCAGTTCAGCACTGCTGTCTCCACAGCAGGGGCACGCGTTGAGTGCACCACGGGGCCAGCTAGGTACTTCACCCTCAGGTAATTGTCCACCAGCCCCTCACAGTCCATGTAAAGCAGCATGGCCTGCCGGAAATGTTGACGAAGTGTTGTCTCCACCACTGAGTTTGGGCGAGGCACGCCATTCAGCTCCCACACCCGAAGCAGTGAAGAGCAAAATGCATCTGCACTGAGGTGCCGGCTGCTGTAACACAGCTGGTCAAACATTTGTAGCAGGGGTTTGTGCCACCACAAAATCCGCCCACCGGAGCGGCAAAGCTGCAGCGTCCACCCGGTTTTGGAGTCCGGAAGGCAGTTGATAGCTGTTGGCTGCACGTGATACGGCTGCTTGCAGCGCTCACAGTGGGAGAGCGGAATCTCCGTTACAATGGGCTGCTCCCAGGCGACAACTGTAACGGGGATGGTCCGGCCGCTCGGCAGCCCCTCCAACCCACAGCAGGGGCAGCACTGTTGGTGGGCTTGGGCTGCAGCCGTGATTTTGCCCTCCATCACCTGGAGTAGCAAAGAGCGCTGCTCGACAGCACACGCATAGGTGCTCAGGTAAGCTGCAGCTACTGCATTCTTGAAGGAGGACTCCGGCTCCGGTGCATGGTCTCCCATCGTGTCCCAGCCGTCCTCGTCCAAGCCGTCCGAAACGTCCGCTGGCAGCGCAGCCCCGCCATCGTCCTCTGCGTCGGACAGGTCTGACGCGCTTTCGCCTTGCTGGACGTCGGGGCCGGTCGCAGGGCTTGCGTCGGGGCCCTCATGGCGCTGCTCATGGCCCAAAGGTTCAATGTCCTCAACCGCATCATAGAAAATGTCATAAGTCTCCTCAGCTACTGTGTCATTGTTTGTATTGCTTGCTGATAACGTGCGGGAGGCAGTGACGCGAGTAGTGGTTTCCCTAGACTTCTTCCTGCTTGCATTACGATTTGCTTTTTTAAGAGCTTCCTTGACAGGGTCTTTTATTTTCATTATTCATTGGGTGGTGAGGGCAGGGCAGAACTAGGGCAGAACAAATAGTAACTTGTTCGCTTCGGTCTGTTTCATATTTAAGCTAACAAGCATGTGTATTTCTTAATACTTAACATGTTTGAACATGGTTAGGCAGCGGTGAAATGCTTCCGTCTCCGCGCACTTGGTCGATAGTTGAGTTGAGCTGACGCTGGGTCAATTATACCCGTCTACTGTCTCGCGCACCCCGCGTCTAGCGAAGACTCCAGCTGCCCGTTTGGCTGCTTCGAGATAGACCGACCGAAGCTCAGAGCTCGTGGCTGAACGCTACTGGTTTGACGGATGATGCCTCACGCTTGAGAACCAGCTGCGGCGGACGCAACCGGCATAGCGGCCACCCCAGGGCGTACTGTATGCATTGTACAGTCGAATAGCCGGGCTTGGGTCACGCGTGGTCGCTGTTTGGTTGCGGGCCAGGCGGAGCCGGTGAGAGCGGCCCGGAGCCGGCTCCCGCTGCAAGTGTGCCAAACAGGCGGATATATGCAGCTTGCGTCCGCATACATGACCAGCATGCATCTAAATAACACAAACAGGCGTTAGCTGTGGAATTCCGCTCGTGAAATAGCGGACAGGGCATCACAACATTTAGCAGCAGGATGCCGCTTCGCGCCCCGCGCTAGGGAACCGCGACAGACTACAGGGGTTCCTCCATGATAGAATCAGGCCTAATTGGGAGCATTTGGGGGGGAAGTTTGCGTGGAAACGGGCAAAGTGGTGCGGAGCCGGTGGGAGCGGCCTAGAGCCGGCTCCAGTTCCCTTTGCGCGAAACCCCCCCGAACACATCAGCCCGCCACCAAAACAACAATGCTTTAGCTGAAACAAGCTTTGTTGTAGTATACAACCAGCCAGCCAGCCAGCAAGCTGGCCAGTTCAGCACCCTTGCGGTGTATGAATGTGTTTTTGTCGCCAAGATTGTCGCCCAACGCCCAACGCAAGCTCGCTCACTGTCGCTCCTCGTTTGCTTAAAGAAAATGAACATTAGAATGCCGGTGCTTGCCGCTCGAAAGATAAGGAATATGGGAGTGCTGTGCTCCCCACTCGCAAACCGGCGACATCAACCGGCCATTAATGATGAAGAGATTCACCGAGTTGAGTACATCAGGGCATGAAGGCCGACCCGCGTGATACCCGTCCCACTGCGGCTGCGCACATCTACTGTTTGCCGGACTCAGGACATTGCATGACTCCAGGCCATCTATGGAGGCTGTTCTTGAGCTGACTCTTGGCCATTGGGTGGGGTTGGTTACTTACTGCTAGGGGGCAACCACTGCACGATCTGGCGAACAATGCAGTATCAGCAAGAGCAGCGGTAGCTAAAGCAGCAGTAGAAGCCAGCGTATCAACAGAAAGGCGCACTCGACACACATGGCTACGGATGGGGGAGCAACCGAACCCCGTTATGACTAAACTCCTTCGCCCCCCGGCGACATCACGACGTATACAGGCGCTGAAATGCAGTGATGGCGCCACCATGTCTGACCCGGTTAAGTTGGCGCAGGAAATGATAACCTTTTGGAGCGGCATCAGCAACATGGCAACAACCAACCCTGAGGCCCGCGCAACTGTCCTAGAGGCGCTACGGGCGGCAGGACGACGCTGCCCCCCAGCCCTAGCAGCAGAGATGGGTAGCCTTGTAGTGTCAAGTGAGGAGGTGGCCAAAGCGCTGTCTGCAGCGCCAGCCGGAAGGGCGCCGGGCGCGGACGGTATTCCAGCGGACCAATATAAACGCTTCAGCGACAAATTCTCAGCCATTCTTGCCTCAGTACTCTCAGCAGCAGCCCAGCAACAACGTCTACCAAAGGGTTTCCTGGATGGAGTTATTTGCTGCTTGCATAAAGCGGGGGACCCTACGGTGATTGCTAACTACAGGCCTATCACCCTACTTGACACAGACTACCGGACCCTTGCAAGAATCCTTGCGACTAGGGTATCAAAAGCTTTCAGTCAGACTATCAGCCCCGAACAGACAGCCTTCCTACCACTAAGGCGGATTGCTGACAATATTGCACTTCTACAGCTGGCACCGCACATCCTGAAAGGGGCAGAGGAAACCGGTGTGGTAGCTTTTTTGGACTTCCACAAGGCGTACGACACTGTTAATCACGAATTCATGTTTGAATGTTTACAAGCACTTGGGGTTGGCGATGGTTTCCTTGACTGGGTACGTATGCTACACAACGGCACGCGTTCTGCAGCACTGGTCAACGGACATCTGTCACAATTCATGGAACTTACAGCTGGCGTACGGCAAGGATGCCCACTTGCTCCACTGTTATATCTTGCAATCGCTCAAGCGCTTCTCTCATGGCTCAATAGCAAGGGGTTTGGTATTGACGTGCATAAACTAAAAGCCTCACAATATGCAGATGATTATTCACAATTCCTACGCAAATTGGCTGAGATACCAACGTTCATTGACGCTATGGTAACGTTTGGCAAGGCCTCGGGGCAGCAGCTGAATATTACAAAATCTGAGGCTATTACTATTGGCGCCACGTACACGACTGCCAATCCCACAGCGGCAGCAATGCAGCCTCAATCAGCACCACGACTGGCCCGCGCGCGACGCTAGTTCCAGTACCCACGATTCCAGGGCAGCCGGTCGTCCTCCGGCCTCGCACCAGCGCTACCGACCCGTGCACAGCGCGCCCGCCCATGCCCGATGCGCCAGCGTCACGTCGCACTGCCTTTGCCAACAACTACCTATACTTCATTATTCACATGCAATCTGCCAGCCTCCGCGTGCGTCAGTGCACGCTTCCAGCTAACTTCTCGCAAACTTCCGTCTCGCCTAGGGCGCGCGCTCAGTCCACCTCCGAACATCAGTGCGGTCACCACACCATCAGCTGCGCGTCCTCGCCTCCGGTTGTGATGTTCGCGTGTTCACACCGCATTCGCTACGCCCACCACTGTCGTACTCTTCGGGCTCCCTCTTCTGCTTTGCCGCGCCCTGTTTTTGCCCCTGCTTGTCACACTGTCGCCCGGCCACTGTTTTGCTGCACTCTGTTCGCATTCTCCTAGTGTCCGTCGATGGCGCTCATCCGTGGACGCTGGTCGCCTGCTCGCAGGTGCGCTGCGACGATGCGTCTCCCGCGGTGTGGCGTCACATGTGTCTGTCTGGTGCTCTAGCCTGGCCGGGCGCCCGGAGTGTGAGGACTGCGCTTCAGCAAACTGCGACAGCCAGCTAGCGCGCATCGGTACAGTTACCGCGTCGCACAGCCGCAACTCCTGCTTTGCTACCGCGCCAGGGCTCGTTGGGTTCGGGGATTCATCTGTCACCACTGGGGCATGCCGCTCTCATCCCATGCCCTGGTCCTACCACCACCCACCACAAGATCGGCGACGACCGATTACGCCCGGCACCGACTCTGTCCTCGCCGTGGAAACCACTCCCTCAGCTATATGATCTTGCCCTTACCTGCTGCAAATGTGTCACCTCGCGCTGCAGGCCCCACCCCCCGCCTCGCACTCGCTGCCGCCCGCCGCTGCCATGTACGCTGCGTCGTGGAGATCTGGGCTGGCAGCGGCGGTACCGAGCAGTGCGATGGCATGTAGTAGATGTACGGGGGTGGGGCGCCGGTCCGGCTGCCCCGCGCCGCTCTGCGGACCGGTGGTGGCCGTGCCGGTGTTCCAATTGCTGGACTTCGCTGGTGATGTCCGGTGGCGGGTTGGTGCGCGGCGGTAGCGGGTTGGCGCACGGCCGGGGGGGGGGGCGTGGGCTGCTGGGTTGCGGTTCGTGGTGGTTCCTTCGGGTGGCGGGGGGTCTCGGGGGTCCGGTCCGGGCGTGTGGGTGTGTGGGTTTCGTGGTGCCGGGCTTTTCTGTGTTGGTTTATGGGGCCGGGTGGGCGGCAGGGTTGTGAGGCAGGGTGGGCGGCGGGGCTTTTCTGTGGTGGTGGTTTGTGGGGCAGGGTGGGCTGCGGGCGGACGCTGCGCCGCCGGGTCCGGGCGTGTGTGTGTGTGGTTTTCCCGGCGGTGCGGGGCTTTTCTGTGGTGTTGGTTTGTGGGGCAGATTGGGCGGCGGGGTTTGTGGGGTAGGGTGGGCGGCGGCGCTTCTGTAGCGTTCGTGGGCGCGGGTGGGCGCTCTGCCGACGGGTCTGCCGCCAGGCGTCTTTTCGGTGCTCGGCTTCTCGGCCGGTGGGGCTAGCTGGGATTTGGGCCTGTGTCGGGGTGGGTGGTTGGCGTGTGGGCGTGCGTGCGGCGGCCTCTGGTTTTCAAGGTTGCGTGCCTCTGTGCCACCGGGGAGCTCTTCGTGAGCCCGGGCCGCTACAGCGACGCTAGTTCCAGTACCCACGATTCCAGGGCAGCCGGTCGTCCTCCTGTGAGAACCGGTATCGGTGGGATAAAGATATCCCGGTGTGAGTCGTGAGCGAAGTTATGAGGACCAGAGTACGGACCGATGGCACCGTGTCAAACCATAGGCCGTCACACGGGGTTTAGAGGAGTAATCCCCGTTACGAGTAGTAATGGTAACGTATGCACGTTACATACCTCCCTCCCTAAATGGTTGGTCGTCCCGACAACCAGCCAACCTCAAGTACGACGCCATGTGCGCGAAATCACATGTGAAAGCAGGGCAAAAGGTGCCCCACTGATCGTAAATGAGTGAGCAAGGAGAACAGCGAAGCGCGCAGGCGCAGAAACAGCACGGCCGTGTTTCGTGATCGAATGTGGCACAGGCTGGGCTGGGGAAGCCGCGGCAGCCTTCTTCTTACGGGACTTAACAACAGTGGGCGCAGGAGCGTCCTCAGAGGTCGAATGTCGCGCCCAATAGTCGCGAAGCATTTCAGCACAATTTGTCAAGTTGGCTTCAGGCTCCCATGAGTCATACTCGGAGGTGTGACCTTTCCACCGCATCAAATAGTAGCGCAATGTGCTACGTCCCCGTTTAAGCACCTTGTGCTTACGAATGGATTCGACCTCATATTCCATTTCACCATCAACAATATCAGGTGAAGGCAACAAAGGTGCGTTCGGGTCCGCGTGATACGGCTTCAACAGCGAGACATGGAACACGTTGTGCATGCGCACACCAGTGGGCAAGTCTAACTTGTACGCCACAGGGTTTACGACTTGATGTACCACAAAGGGTCCAATGAACCGTGGTAACAGCTTACGGGGGCCTTTCAGGCGCATATTTCGTGTAGACAGTAATACCCGATCTCCCACCGATACGGTTCTTTCCGAACGCTTCTCGTCTGCATACCGCTTCACAGGCTCCTGAGCAGCACGCAGACACTGACGCGCACGCGCCAATGCTTGCTGCCGATCCTCAGAGAATGAAACAGAAAGCGGATTACGCAAAGCAGACTCAAAGCGCCGTTGCAAATCGGACAAACGACTCTTGCCCGTCTCCCCGCCGCCTAAACGGCGAACCAGGAGGGACGACGGAGTGAGTGGGTCGTACCCGTAAAACAAAGGAAATGGCGAATTGCCAGTCGATGCATGCACTGCATTATTAATGGCGAACTCAGCCATCGACAGGTACTTCGACCAGCGACGCAAGTCACCAGACGCCACGTAATGACGCAGCGTCGTGTATCTTCCAAAACACGATTCACACGCTCAGTTTGTCCATCAGTTTGCGGGTGATACGCAGATGACATGCGCAGATCGATCTGCCACTCATCCATTAGGTGCCGAAAGAACGCAGAAGCGAACTTTGGGTCGCGATCACTAATCAGAACGTGAGGCACGCCGTACCGAGTACAGACATTGTCCACAAACAGCTCTGCCACACGGACTGCCGTAATATCAGAACGACACGGTACACAACGTACCATTGTCGTCATCTTATCGACGAACACATAAATTGCCGTATGACCATCCTCATCAGCCGGCAAATCAGTAATGAAATCCATCGTCACAGTGGACCACGGATTCTCAGGTACGGGCATCAGCTGCAGCTTTCCAGCAGGAGCAGTTTGCTCCGCTTTCACACGCTGACAACTATCGCATGTGCGACAATGAGCCCCGACCGATGCACGCATGCGCGGCCACCAATAATCACGCTGAAGTAACTCAAGCGTTTTCGTGACACCAGTGTGTCCCGCCATAGGGTGCTCATGACAGAGCTGAAGGGCCAAAGCCCGAACTGGCGTGTCAGGAAGCACAAGCTTGCCATGACGAAACCAGAAGCCACGCGCAGTCTTGTCCATAACTGCCGTGTTGGCCGCATCTGCGAACCAGGGATCAGAAACATACCCAGCAAGTACGTCAGTCTCGAAGGTAGTAAAAGAGCTAAGTTGCTCTGAGGAGACGGCACCAAACGCTGAGAAGAAACACAACGTTTTGGCCGCGTTCGTCCGCATCGCCAGAAGCGCGCTCAAGCCGACTGAGCCCGGAGGTCGGGACAACGGGTCAGCAGGGTTATGCTTACCCGCGCGGTATTGCCAGTCAAACGAGAACTGCTCTAGAAATTCGGACCACCTCGCCTGCCGGCGAGACAACATGGCATGAGTACGCAAGGTGATGTTCGGTTCATGGTCAGTAACGACCGTGAACTTCACACCTTCCAAATAGCAACGCCAAATCTTGAGCGCGTGCACCACACCCAGCAGCTCACGCTCTGTGGTGGTATAGTTGCGCTCCGCAGGAATCAGCTTGCGGCTCTCAAAGGCCACAGGCCGGCCGTCCTGCAAAAGAATCGCACCCAAAGCAACATCAGATGCGTCAGCGATGACCTCAAAAGGTTTACGAAAGTGTGGCAGAGCAAGGACAGGTGCGGACGTGAGTGCAGCCTTGACACGAGCGAAGGCTTGCGCGCATTCCGCCGTCCAAACCCAATCACGCTTAGTAGATAACAGCGCATTCATGGGCGACACCATCTCTGCGTAGTTCAAGATGAACTTGCGGAAATAGTTAGCAAGACCAAGGAAAGAACGAAGCTCTGACACATTTGCCGGAGTGGGCCAGGTCTCAACTGCTTTGTTTTTGCGCGGATCAGGCCGCACACCCTCAGCGGACACAATATGACCCAAGAACGGCACTGAGGTCTTGAAGAATTCGCACTTACTCAATTTGCAGTAGAAGCGATGTTGCTCAAACCGCGTCAAAATATCACGCACGTGGTCGACATGCTCGTCCTCCATCATGAAGAAAGCCAGGCAGTCGTCCAGGTACCACACTGTGTGGCGACAGCCCTGTAACGCATTGTTCATGGCGAGGCTGAACACAGAAGGGGCGTTACACAGACCAACGGGCATAACACGATATTGGTACAGCCCAAACTTAGTGCGAAAAGCAGTACGCGGCACATCGTCAGCCGACAACACAATGTTGTGATAGGCCTGAATGATGTCAAACGCGCTAAACACGCAAGCACCTTGCAGGCGATCCAACAGATCATCAATGCGAGGTAAAGGATAGCGGTTCTTGATCGTGATGGCATTAAGCCCACGATAATCTACACACATGCGTAGCGAACCGTCCTTCTTTTTCACAAACAGGATGGGCGCACCGTACGGTGATGACGAAGGCTCGATGAAGCCCTTGCGCAGCAACTCCTCAACTTGGCGCTGCATTTCATCGTGTTCGTGTGCTGCGCATAGGGCTCGTCACCCGAAAGAGGTCGCCACCCAATCCAGCTTCCCCGTCCGATCAGGTTCTCAACCCAGCTGTGACTTCCACATACACGCACGGCACAAGGAGGAGTGGAAATAAGCCACGGAGGGCCGCCGGACAACGTGGAAAACGCTGCAGCGACGGGGCCGGACGAGCCAGGCCCGAGCAACGGACGACCAAGACGCTGGAGCGCGGAGCCACACGGACGCTATAATTAGGAACGTAATTAAATAGAAATATTGGGGAGGAGAAGGAAGGGCTGTAAGCAGGAAAAGAGTGCAGGAGAGCGGTTGGGCACTGATCGGTCCCGCCCGCGCCAAAGGGCGCTCCGCAGGGCCGCCTATTCGCAAACACGAATAAGTAAGACGTAGGTAGCTGACGAGTAGGGCAGGGAGCGTATACGAGTATACGAGGGCAGTTGGAAGGGGGCGAGTGATTAGCGAGTGATTGACGAGAAGGCGGGGTGACGAGGCGGTGACGAGGTTGTCTGACAGGAGGGTTCGTAAGTCTGACCTGTGGGCGCCCGGCCTGGCGCCGTACGGTCCTGCAGGGCCGGGTGTACGGCTGGAATGGGGCCCTGTACGGGTTGGGGGGGAGTATATAAGGCGGGGCTCTCGCAGCCAGAACCAATCCCCGGACCGCAAGCCAAGCACCCGACACGCTGTGCAGCACGGCCACTGATCAGGTCGACTGGAGACCCACTCTGATAGATTCCGAGCCCGAGAGCTCCAGACTGAGAAACTTCTGTGTAAACGTGACGTGCGGTCCCCTTAGCCTCACGTTCCCCCTCACGCCGTAGGACCTTTCCCTCCACGTGCTATAACCCCGCGGCACCTGGTCAGCCGCCTGCAGCAGCAGGGCTCCTCCCTTAGCCCTTTCCCCTCGCAGGAAACCAGAAGGAGACGCCAAGGAGTCAAGACACCCTTGCCCTCTCACACTTCATCTGTCCCTTTACAGGTCTCGCCTCCCGGCGAGCGGGTGGACAGCACGAGCGGGCCGCAACCCTAGCCGCCGCTCCCTCTAACGTGTGCACGGCTCCCACGCCGGCACCCTTCTCCGCAGGTACGGCTCCCACGCCGGCACTGTGACTCAAAACCCGTTAACGCAATCTAATTCCGCATAGCTTCGCATCTCGATTAGTTAAACACACGTAGGAACAGCCGTCAACAGCGGCACTCAAAGGGTATCGGGGCTAGAGAACCACACGGGCAAACACACCTCGTAGCAGGTCCCGTGTCAGTGTGCGGTCCGTCATCACACGTGCCCACACTAGAGGCAACACTGAACGATCCTTGGGCACGCTAGTAGACCCCAATCAGCGCGAAAATTTTATAGGTGCTTACGCGTTTTGGGGGGGCTACGCGTGGGTGGTATCGAGACGCAGGTCGCAAGGCCTCGTCTCATTAGACCATAGCAGGGGAAACGCCCACGGGCATACAGTCCCCGTGGCAAACAGCAATCTATTCACCAGCCATCTCAAATCATAGTTCTCCTCAATCAAAACTCCATAAACAACAGGGCGTAGCACGCCTCGCTAACGTAGCCGCCAAGTCGATTATCCGCAGGTACCTACGGAGGTCCACACGCACCCCAAGACACACACATTGTAAACGACCCGTCCCGTCCCAGAGCTCACGATCTTGGAAATAGCTGGGACGCAGTCGGAAGTCAGCAGGACCAGGAAAGGTATCGCGCAGCACTTGCAGGAACATCATTGATCAAACACAGCAACACAGGCGTGAGTCAATAGCACCACGCCCACAACGACACAAACCAAAACAGCATAGATCCATTTGTACAGGTACGAGTAAGCCCAACCAGTAGCCGAGTACAGCTTACTTTACATTACAACCCTTTGTACTCCCAAACCTCGGACACAACTACTAACATGGCAGACGAGCCAGCTCTCACGGCTTCCAGCCTCAATGTCATTCCTATGTTCGACCCCAAAATGCACAACGCTAGGGCGTGGCTAGCCACGCTGGAAAAACACGGGGAAGCACTAAATTGGTCTGACGCTCAAAAACTAAACGTGGCCCGGTGCCGTTTGGGCACCGAGGCCCAGATCTGGGAATCAGGTGAAGCCGCTGTCCTGGGCGCGTACACTAACTGGGCCGCCTTCCGCAATAGCTTCATCAGTCGGTTTGCGCCGCGCCCAGAGGAGCTCCACAACAGCCTGGCTAACTGCGCACAGGAGAAAGGTGAGAAAGTTCAGTCATATGCCGACAGGTACCGACATCTGCTGGCCTTGCTGGGCATCGATGGCAACGCCAACGTGCAGTACATGTACCACTTTCTGGGAGGGCTGAACGACCGATTGTCTGAGGAAGTGTACCGTGCTCACCCGCGCAATCTCCAGCAAGCGATTGAAGAGGCCATCTACATAAGCCAGGGGATGGGCAGGTTCAACCGGTCAGAAAGCAGGGGTCGCAGCAGCTACAGTGAGGGGCGCTCCGACACATATAGGTTTAAGGACCGGTATGACGGTCGCCCGCCACCACCTTCATACGATGATGCAGAAAAACGTCGAGATCGGGATGATAATGACAGGCCAGACAGGACTCCCGAGAACAAACAGGTACGTTTCAAGGAGCCACCGCCGGCAGCGCGGGACACGGCGCGTAGTGACACTCACCGGGATGGTAGGACAGGACGCAGCGGCGGCTTCACCAAACGATGGGAGGACCGGCGACCAGAGCGGCCTTCCGCACAGCGGCAGGGGCAGCAGCCCAATGGCGGGGCAGACCGAGGCGGCAACAACTTCTCCTCGCAGCTGGAGAGCCTGCAGAAACAGATGGCGGATTTGTCCCTCAATTTCGCTAACTTAACCCGACCTTCACCCTCACAGCACATGGCGAATGCAATCATGCGGGACCCACGGGGCCCTCGCATGCCCCTTCCTCCGCCACCGCCGCACTACCACCACCCCTACAATGGGGTCTACCACACGGATGTCGTGGATCTAGACCCGCCCGGCAACCCTTCTCACGATGGCCCATGGCCACAGGTAAGGTCAACCCAGGTTTACGACCGCGAGGTAAGTGCCTACCCTGTCTACGCCCACCAACCCGAGGATTACTGGGAGGTCATGACAAAACGAATGGGGGATTTCGAGGACAGCAACGGGCCACGCAAACGCCCTCCCGTACCTTTTGGCACGCGGCCGCCGGTGCCCCTGGTAGGAACTAACGGCGGGGGCCAGAGGCCCGCGCCAATGGATGTAGATCGTGCCCCGGCTGCGCAGATGGCCCCTCCTACAGGTGCATACGGCTCGGCTTCGCCGCCACAGGCGGCCGGTGCAGGCGCTGCTCCAACAGGGTTGCCGACTCAGGTAAGTAGGGGACCAGCAGGTATGCCCCAGAACGCAGGTGTTGCCGCAGGACCTACACGTGGAATAAGGACCACCGCAAGCAATCAAGACGCCAGGCAGGTAAGTGGGGGAGCCAGGGGTGCACGCACCGAGCTGACCCGTGCGCCTTCTGGCCCAAGGTCTGCCGCTGCGTCCCCGGGACGGAACACATGGCGCACTCGCGCAAACGGGGATCCGTCAGGCCGCACGGATCCCATTCCCACTAACCCCATGGAGGCTGAGAACACCCTCACGGACACCCTGGTTCACAAGGTAATGAAAGTGCCGCTCACGCTGGCAGTCGCCAGTCAGGTAAGTGCCAAGCAGGTAATAGGTAAGTTGGGGCAGAAACTGGTTGCGTATTCCCGCCAGTTGCCTGCTGCGCCGGCAGTGAACTTGTTTGCGCAGGAGGCACTAGAGGAGCTCATCGATGAGGCACACACCACCCTACCCCGGATGGTGGCTGGAGGGTCGCCCTCGCCCCATGCCGCGGCAGCGGCGGCGGTATACAGTGTACAGCAGCCGCCGCGGGGTCCAAGCCACTCGGTCTGCAAGGCATGGGTCCAGGTGCGCGATTGTACCGGAACAATCCAAGACATAGAAGCGATCATCGACAGCGGCGCCAGCGTGAGCGTGGTAGCATGGGAGCAAGTGCTACAGCTCCGCCGGGCGCCTGAAATGCAAGATTCCACGGCGGCATTCATCAACGCCGATGGGGGTTTCTCACGAGTGATGGGGAAAGTGCCCAATCTATACGTGGAGCTGCCCGACATGGCAATGCCCGTGACGGTATATGTTAGCGAAGCACCCCGCTACCGGTTGCTACTAGGCAACGA
Source organism: Chlamydomonas incerta (assembly GCA_016834605.1). NCBI lineage: Eukaryota > Viridiplantae > Chlorophyta > Chlorophyceae > Chlamydomonadales > Chlamydomonadaceae > Chlamydomonas > Chlamydomonas incerta. The sequence goes on along the minus strand of JAEHOC010000003.1, from coordinate 1,741,049 downwards.
CTACCTTTCCTCGGTGCAAGCTGACATCAGTTACAAGAACCGACAATTGACTTACACCACCAGCCGCAATGATCGTCGCTCCATTCCCCTCACCTTCGAGCGGGGCCCGCAGGAACGAGAGATGGAGTCCCGATTCTTGCAGGCAATGAGCTACGCCAGCGATGTCTCGGAGCCAGAGGTGTACCAGACCGGCGTGGTAATCATCAACCCCGACCGAGAGGCGGAGATGAACCGCCGCCCGGCCCATCTCCGGGGCCGGGCTGTCACTCAGACCGTCACTGCTCCACGGGACCCTGTGGCCGGGGCCCCTGACGCACCCGCCGCCGCAAGGCCGGCAGCGACAGCAGATGGGGCCGCCACGGAACCTGGGGAGGAAGACGAGAAGGCATCGGGAGAGGAGTCCAACGGTGGCCCAAGCGAGGACGAGGACGGTGAACCGGACGACAATACAACCCACCACACCATCGTACATCTAACTCCTCCCTTCTCCTCCGATAGTGATGATGAGCCCCCACCGGCAGATCCCCCAGTCGGTTCCTCACCTCTAGAGGAGGAGGGAACGGAACCAGGCAGCGGCAGTAGCGTCGAAGGGGGCGGGAGTGACGATGAGGACGAGGAGGCTCTGGCTGCCTTCGCCGCCTTGGCGTTAGGGGAGGGGAACAGCAGCGTAGAGCAAGCCCGCCGGCGTCCACATGCCAGCAGGGAGGAGGGGCCGCTTTCAGCAGGATTGTATACGTTGCAGCGCGTGGCTAGCTTCCAGATGATGGAGTTTGGAACGGAGGAGTTGTTGAACGTGCACTGTGAGATGCACGGCTTGCCCACCAGCGAGCCTGTCACAGATTGGGAAAGGTACCGGGAATACCAGGCGGAAGATGAGCTGGCCTGGGCACTGCGCGGGCTTCCACAGGAGTCGCCAGACCAGGACAAGACCAAGGCAGAGCAAGCACCGGCAACCCCGGAGCTAATAATCAACATGATTGGCAACATCGACCATTTCCCACGGCCGGAATCACCCCCGACCTCGTACCAGGTGCCCGACCTCAACCCCCAAACCCCACAGGCACCATCCATCAACCATAGCCCACCAGATAGCCGAACCCCAGGAGCAGCCGACGATTTGCAGGTGGTACCGAAGCCACCACCGTTATTCCTGCAGGCAGAAGAGAAAACAGGGATTCCCGACATCCACCAGTTACTGCAAGAAACCAACAGCCCGCCCCCAAACGAGGCACCTGCGGAGCCGACAATTAAAATACGAGACGCCCAGTGGGATACACACTGTGGGACGTCGGTCGCAGCATGCAGACAACAAGTCGTGCACTACGCAGACGAGGTACGACAACAGCAGAGGGAAGTAGCGTATCATAAGTACTGGGAACGCTATCACACAGAGAACGGCGCTCACACCAGCGCGGACACGCACCGTCAGAGGAAGGAAGCAGCCCAAACCAAACTTGATGAAGATCGGTCCAACTTGCAGGAGTTCTATCAAATGTTGGTAGACAACCAAGAACAGCCGGCTCCCTCTCCAACCGGGACTCCTGCGGCCCACAGTGAGGACACAGAACGGGAGGTTACGGATCAGCCCGAGAGTGAAGGGGAGAGTACACCCGCAGACGAGGAGAGCGTGGGACAGGTAAGCAACGCGCTGGACCAGCCCATGCCACCGCAGGAGCCAGAATACTACAGCGACGTACCCGTGGAGCACTACAAGCAACGCGCCGACCACATGGAGAAGCGTGTGCAGTACTGGGCCGATCTTGAGCGTTTCCATGAGCAATCAGCGGCCCGAGGACTTGGGCCGGGAACATCACAGGAGCACCTGCGAGCAGCGGACATAGCGCGGGAACAGCGGGTGAAAGATCTGTACGAGCACCACACGTTCCAGCGCATGTGGGTTAACCTGGGGCACCAGGGAGCCGCTAGTACCACCAATGGCACGACAGCCCCCGACCAGGGGCTGGCTGTTCCCAATAACCCGCCAGGGCCTCTACCCTGGCTAGTCAACCCGCAGGCAGAAAATTGGGACGACTCGACCTGGGAGCTGCTGAAACCACCCCCAGTTCGGGACCCGCGCCGCGATAAGGTGGTCACCGATGGGGATATGAGTCCCAGCTCCAACTATGAGCGTTTCAGGTACCACTACGACAGGTGTGTGCGGTACGGCAAGCACCTGGTACGCCACCATGAGTACTGGCGCAAGTTCTACAGCAAGCTAGCGCTCAACAGTCAGGTCGAGCGACACCAACAACTACAGGACAACGCGGACAAGGAGCTGGCTATGGACCACAAGCAGCTAGCCACCTTTGACCGCCTACTCGAGAGGACGCAGACGGCAGGGGAGAAAAATTCAGATGGGATGGTACTCCACGCTACGTACACTCTCCACTGGGCGCAGGAGGTCCCCTCATGCCCACCAGAAGCGGGGTGCCCCCAACGCGTCCCAGCAGCCAACGTCACTGGGTTCCGCCGCACGGAACGCATAGACCCTGACCCCGACCGTTCGGGCGTCGAAATCACCCACAGCGGCACCACTCCCTGCCCGCAGCCAAATGACGACATCCCTCTGTCAGAATTCTACAAACAATATGCCCAACACTACCTAGCGCTCACCTTGCGGTACGGCGACCTCGCGTTCAGCGCCGACAACAGCAACCTTGCGGGAGAGGGCTCAATCCTCAGGGTGTTGCAGCTAGAGGCAGCCGACCTAGGGGAGGATAAGGGCGGAATATATGAGGAGAGGTTTAGCTGGTACATGGGGGCGTTGCGGCGAGCGGAGAATGAGGAGAATATGCGCCGCAAGGACATCACACGGCCCACCACCTATGAGCGTACCTACGCCGAGGATGGCATGCCATTGCCGCCAATAACACCAAAACATTACCCCGCGCTCCGCCACCGCAACAACCCCTCCAACGCCGACCTATGCCGATGCTGTGAGGCGCGGGCTCTACACCATTCAAGACTTGTAAATTACCTTGACAGGTTGGAACGCTACTACGTCCGGCAGATGGAGGCCAGTTCGACGGACGAGATAGGTTTCTACCAGACCAGGGCCGAGGAGGCGGCCGAAGCGCGCCAGCACGAATGGCTCCAGCAGCACGAGTACGAGTGGATCCAGACAGTCCTGGAGGGGTGGGGAAAGCCGGTGGCAAAGGCGGAGATATTGCTACCGTATACCAGCAAGATAATCACCCCGACCCTTGGAAACGACATGCAGCCGACGGGTTCCGACTACGGCCCGGCGGAATGGAACAGCAAGATCTGGCCCCCATACCTGCGCCCGCCGGTGCCAGATCCGCGGGAACTGGACCACCGGCCGGCCCGCCTCGTGTTCACCTTTGACGAGGATTACGAAAACGAACGCGTACTGCTGACCCGGCGGATTGATTACAGCCGGCACATGGAGAATTTCCACAAGCTCTGGAGCCGAGCCCTTGGCAAGCTGGGGGCGGAGCGCCAGGCGCGGAAACACAGACACGCAGAAGAAGAAGCCCGCAACCAGCATCTGCAGGATCAGGACCGCATGTCAAGGATGGAGGGCGCTAAGGATTTCGCCAGGTTTTGCCGGGCGGTAGCCGGCGTTCCCGAGCCACCGCCCAGAACCACAACACACAGCACGCCATCGGCGTGGGAGGACTCGACAGAAACATGGCCCACCACGCCGTGGGAAACAGATGAATGGCCTGACTCGATCTTACCTCCTCCAGTGCAGGACCCCCGGCAACTCGAGGAGGTACTGCTGACGCTGACCTCATCCCATGTTGGCCACCTGGAGCAGGCGTACAATGTGGCCCAAAACAAGGTCAAGTATGGCGAACACCTGAAGCGCTTTCACGACCGGTATGACACCGAATTCACCATGTTAGGCGAAGGCCTGGAGACGCTAGCTGATCAACACCGACAGTGGGCCCTAGAAGCCCAGGAAGAGACAAGAGAGGACAAGCGAGAGAGAGGACGACGACTCCGGAAGTGGGCAAAGGCCCAGGAAACGGGGAGCCGGATGCCAAGCACACACACCCTGACGGAGCCGTACCCCCCAGGTCCTAGTTCCGCAGGTGCTACCGACTCACCAACGACAGCGAGTACGGAGACGAATCCAGCTGCAGGCCTCGTACCGCCTCCGAACGTCGCTCCAACCAGCAGCGAGCCTGCGATTACCATTTTGGGCGGAGTAAATGTTATGATGGCGGATGGGAAAGAAGAGTGGGACCCCAGCTCTTGGCCTCACATCGTATTCAAGCCATCTGTTGATGATCCGCGTTGGACAGATCTGGGGGACGACCCCGACCTGTCTGAGGCAGACAACCACGCCCGCCAGATTGCCCACTATGAACGCAGGGTGCTCTACGGAGAGCGCCTAGTGCGCCATCACGCTTTCCACATCCACGAGTGCGAGACGGCAGCCGGAATGAGGGACATGCACACCGAACAGTGGAGCGCAGCGCGCGACAAGTTAGAAACGGACCAGAGGTATCTACTGCGCTTGCGAATTCAGCACGACAAGCTGATCCGGGAAGAGCAGCTACGCCAGTTTACAAGCAACGCTGCACAGCCCATCGCCGCCGCCACTATGCAGGTATATTATGATAGAGAACTACACCACCCGAAACCCGAGGAGCCAGGGAAGCCGTTGGCGCCACCGACATATCCCTCATATGCGGCAGCGCCCACTGACACGCCATCCAGGCTACCCCCACCTGACCCCATTGCTTACGATTTGGTGCAGGAGCTGTCGCCAGCTCAGCACGTGGCCTTGGCTCTACGCAGAGGCGCCGAGTCACGCGCCAAGCTGGAGTCACCGGAACCAGACGAGGAACTGAAGGAGCTGATGGAGCAGCGTGTGAGTCACGACCTGCAGCCAGGAGAGAGAGGTGAGTTCATGAAGCTAATGCACCGCAACTACGACATGTTCGCTCGAAACAACAGGGAGCTGGGCAAGACAACCTGGGTACGAGTTAAGGTAGACACTGGGGACGCGGCCCCCGTTTACGTTCCCCCTTACCGCATGGGCAGGGCTGAGCGGGAGGCCGCCGACGCCGAGATATCCAAGATGTGGGCAGATGGCATCGTGGAACCATCCACCAGTCCCTGGTCTGCACCAATGCTCGTCATCAAGAAACCTTCTGGCGGCCTCCGGTGTGTGGTAGACCTTCGTCGCCTCAACCAGGTGTTGAAGCCGCAGAAATTTCCTATGGGCAACATTCAGGACATATTAGATTCAGTAAGCCCGCCGTTAGGACAGCAGCGGATCTACACCGCCTTCGACATGGTGTCTGGGTTCTTCAGCCTGGAGTTAGCAGACGAGGAGAGCATGCAGCGGTGCGCATTCAGTGCAGGCAACACCCAGTGGAGATACCGGGTTATGCCTATGGGGCTGTCCTCCAGTCCACTGTACTTCACCGCCCTATTGCGAAAAATCCTTGCGCCCGTGCTAATGGACGGCGGACCTACCCGACCAGGGGTACCGGACCCCGCGGCAGCACGACTGCCGCCGCCACCCAAGTGCGCAGCATTCTGGGTAGACGACATCATCATCTCATCGTCAGACTTGAGGTCACACCTACGCGACGTACAGATTGTGCTGGATTTATTCCGGCTAGCGGGTATGCGCGTATCCGCTAAGAAAGGAGAGTGGGCATGCCGAAGATTGCTGTTCCTGGGACACACCCTTGACGGGAACACCGGAACAGTAGAGCCAAACCCCCGCAACGTTGCTGCGGTGGAAGCTTTCCCGCCGCCGCGCACCGTGCGCCAAATCAAGGCCTTCCTAGGCATGGTCTCCTACTACCGAAACTTCATTCAAGGAATGAGCCAACGGGCCAAGCCCTTGTTCGATCTACTAAAAAAGGACATACCTTGGAACTGGGGGCCGGCGCAGCAGCACGCCTTCGAGGACCTGAAGACGGCGCTGACCAGCCACCCGGTCGTACGGGCCCCAGACTTCGAGCGTGAATTCATAGTGCAGACGGATTTCTGTAAAACAGCAGTGGGCGCGTGCCTGTCGCAGAAGGACGAACACGGCAAAGAATACGTAGTTCAGTACGCCAGCCGGAAACTCAACCCAAGCGAAGGCAACATGTCATCAGCAGAAGGGGAGGCTTATGCCGCAGCCTGGGCCATCCGACACTGGCGCCCATATCTGTGGGGCCGACACTTCATCCTACAGACAGATAGCATGGCCGTGCGCCACATCCGCACCGCCGGCACCACTGACCTGCATGGGCGGCTTGCCCGCCTTGCCTTCAAATTGATGCCGTACGATTTCACCGTGGTTCATCGGCCGGGCGAACGCCACGGCAACGTGGACGGACTCAGTAGGCTAGGTCACCTGGCGGATGCAGACAACGAGACAACAGAAGGTCAAATGGTGGTGACGGACACGGTTGATGAGGACGAGGAGCCCATTGATCTGGGGACCGAGAACCTGCTGGGCTCGCCGGCTGCACCCCTATATTACCTTAGGGCGTGTCTGGAGGACATCCCGGAAGCTCAGGGTTATCCCACGACTGCCGTACTGCCTGTGTATATGACAGACGGCATGCGTGAGACTTACAACAAGCCAGACCGACAAGTGCACTTTGAAGCGGACAAAGAAAACGCCCGACACAGGGAAACAGCCCCTGCTACAGGCAACAGGGCCGCCGGACCCCAAGACCAGCAGACAGCCCTGCCAACGATTCAAACCCGTCGCACACCTCGACTTCAAGGTGTAACAACTCCCGGCAACAACCACCCGCCACCTAACGCACCCCAGGTTGGGCCTCCACCCCAACAGCCTCAGCCACCCCCGCAGGCTGGCAACGCCCCACCTATGGGCGGGCAACCCCAATCTCACCCACCACAGAACGATGGAGGGATGGACACCAGCCACAGCGGAGACGGCGACTCCGGGGAGGGACAGCAAGGAGAGGGTACCGACAGCGGTGATGACGAGGCGGACGAGGATGGCAGAGATGACCAAGACGACCAGCAAATGGAGGACGCGGATGGCCAAGACACAACGCCACCAGGGGCCGAGCAAGATGAGGAGCCGCCGCCGCTGCGGTTGTCACTGCGGCGCCGCCGTGTCAACCAGCTCCTGCAAGATTTTGAGGACACCGAGTTGGTACAAGGGGTCGTGCTCGACATAGATGCCGACCCGACGCTGAAATGCGAGGTATGTCAGAAGGGGACCAGGGGCCGCACCATGCTCGTGTGCGATGACAGGGCATGCGAGCGGGGCTGGCATATGCATTGTCTGAAACCGCCCATACGGCGCCCGCCCAAGGGTGAATGGTATTGCCCATTGCACTCGGCTGGCTGGCGGAAGACTTACCCACACGTCAACTCCAGGAACGCCACAGGACACCAACCCGAACAACCAGAAGACGAAGGCGAGACCACGTCTGAGGGCGAGCCAATGGAGGAAGATACAGGCGCGTCAGACAAGGATAACGAGAAGGATTCCGAGACACAAACCAGTGCGGATGACGACCTGACACAATCACCCAGTACAGGTAGCGGCAGTGAGGAGGCCCTAGACAGTGCGGAGGCCCTAGACGACCTTGACGGCGAGGCCGCGGAACCAGAAGACACACGCCGGGGACTCACGCTGTGGGAAGACCAGAGTGTGTTGTCATACCTGCAGACCGGCAAGGTAAAAGTCAGTGCGGCCATTTTGAGCCTACAAGATGGAGGATTACTAGCAAGAGAGATGGCACGCATCAAGAAACGTGCCTCCAATTACACGTACCAAAATGGACAGCTACATAGGGTACTACGCAACAACGAGCTGAGGATTTACCCGGCAACAGAAGAGAGGGCGGACATTATACGCCAGCACCATAATGAGATGGGACACCCAGGACAGAAGCGCACGGCTGACTTGGTGTGCGCCAGGTTCTGGTGGGAGGGCGTGCGGGCACAGGCCAACGAACATGTTAGGACGTGCCCGGAGTGCCACAGCAGCAAACAGAAATTCCTCCGTGACCCCAACCTACGCCCGCTAGATATAGTGCCATTCAATCACCGTGTGCAAATGGACCTAGCCACGAACTTACCCACGACGGCGGCGGGCTACAAACACCTGTTGGTCATCATCGACTCCTGGAGCCGCTGGCCAGAAGTGGTACCACTACGGGGCAAGACATCAACGGAGGTATGGTTAGGGTTCTTCCAGCAATGGATCACCCGATTTGGAGTGCCACGCTCAGTACTAACGGACAGGGGCGGTGAATGGGATGGAGCCTTCAAATCATTCTGCATCCAGTACCGCATCAAGCAACTCTACACGGCGGGATACCACCCGCAATGCAATGGGCTGACGGAGCGCCTAATCGGCACTCTGCTAGATTCTCTACGTAAAACGGCGTTGAACGATCCCACACACTGGGACACGCTGGTGCACAAGACCCTGTACGGGTACCGCGCTACCAAACATTGCACCACGCAGGTATCCCCAAGCCTGGCGGTATACGGCCGTGAGCTAACGACCACCAGCGAACTGCCCGACATCTCACCAGATCGCGAACCCGAGGAGATACCAGATGAGGACGAAGTCGGGTGGGAGAACTGGCATTACACCGCCTTGGAGCAACGACGGGAGGCCCTGGAGCGGGTTGCAAACACCGTGGAGGAAAATACGGATAAAGCCAAGGCTCAACAAGTGAAGAGGTATGCAGCCCGGCAGCACAAGTCACGACCACGACGGACGCCGACCAAGAAGTCTACCGGGATACAGGCCAACCCGGGAAGCACGGGGGAAGAAGATGGGAGTGGAGAGCCGCCCATTGAAACCCCTGTCAACCAGGCGCTTGCCACTCACCCGCCAGGACGAAAGGGCAGCCGTACTGTCGCCCAAACACGAACAGGGAACATCCCCGAGAAAGGAGCTGAGGAGCCTGCAGACAGGAACAAGAAGCGATCAGCCATAGGTACTCCCGCGTCTCACGGAAAAGCAGCCCAAGTGGCGGAGGCGCCGACGCCCAAGAAAGTGAAAACGACGAAGGCCCCTCAGGCCACCCCCGCCAAGGCCCGGGGACTAACCGGCTCACACACCCCGACCCGCCAACCTGCAGGACGGGGCTCCGCGAACCCGCGGGCACCGAAGACACCAGGCCGGAGCCGCCTGGGGAGGGGCAAGGGGATGCCCAGCGGGGCACGAGCCACAACTTGGGACGCAGCTGACGACGAGTTCTCGCATTTACCAGACATTCCCCAAGGTACCCTAGTATATTACTACCAACCCACGAGGAAAGGCACGAGTAGAAAACTAGAGTCGCTCAAGGACCGAGCTGGCCCGTATAGTTTCGAGTTCTTTGAGGCCCAGACAAACGGTGACCGCGTAATCTTACGAGATGGCGACGGGCGTTTATTTCCAGTCGCTCGTTCGCGACTCATTGTTCCCGCGGAGTTCTCCCAGGTGCCGCGGGCTGTAGAAGAAGAAAACGAGGACTAGTTTAGGTTTGAGAAGTGTAGTTTGAGAAACAGGTAAGATACTCAACTCAAATTAATATGCAATGGAGCACATGCGCACGCTCCCTTCTTAGCAAGCACAACCATAGTTCGAGTAATAGAAGCTGAGAATACTGCTAACACAACGGTGGCCCCGACAACCCTAACAAGGGCAAGCAAATCACCCGGCTCCGACAACCGGGCCCTGCAGCGCAATGCTGTGACGAGTATTGATATATATTTAGGTTAGATTTTTCACGCAAATTACCGGAGCAGACGCGACTGATTTTGACGTGAAGCCTGCTGACCGTCTCGACTAGGGTCTTACGCGCAAAACAAATGGTGCCGGACCCCACTTATGGTAGAATGAACCTAGAGCAACACCAGACACGACTAGGTCCCGCACGAATACTGGGAAAACGGACCGTGCCTCCGGCATCAGAATCACACCTGCGCCCGGCGATGCGGAAGCTCGAAGGCACCGCCCATGGCCTTAGAATTGTTAAAGGGTGAGATGTGGAAGCGGGCACGAGGGAGTCTTGAGTGGGAATCAAGTTGTTTGAGTTAATGGACACTACACGACACGTGAAGGGAGCGCAGCGGCGCCGTGTGTGTCAGGTGATTCACATAGGGTAATACGTAGGCAGAGAACGAGGCAGTATAGTGCCAGGGCTCCGGCGCCCAGCAGAAGAAAGCGCCCAGCAGAAGAAAGCGGACGAGCGTGACGACGGACGGACGAACGGACGGACGGACGACGGCACCAACGGACGGTTGGGCGGTTGGAAGAAATGGGCGAAATGCCCTGCGAAAACGGACAAGCAATTACAAGGGTTCCCAAATATAGGATTATTTCGAGGGGCGCCGCGGAGGACAGCAGGTATGACGGGACGTTAAGGCAGTCGAGACTTTGAGGCAATCGAGGCGCGCCAACCACCCCAGACGACACGCCAACCGCACCGGACGACGCGCCAACCGCACTGGACGACAATGGACGAAAGCTTGGCCAATTAGCGAAAAGCACCGAGGAAGGCCCTTAGATTTGCTATAAAAGGGGGCAACTGGACCAGAAAGCGCTCCACCTACCCAACCAACTCGGTCCAACTCAGTCCAACTTTGACCTCGCGTTCTCGCTCTGGATAACTTGGACCTCCGTGAGACGAGCCAGCTAACAAGGAAGAAAGAAACTGTACGCACGTTGAGCAATAACGACAAGGTGAGTAGGTTTAGGATATGGAATTATTGTCGCCGTTTGGAAATGGTGTGGCGGGGCAACCGGGACAGCGGACTGGGAGTCGGATAGCGAAACCTCACGCGCACACTTAGCGCTTACCGCCCTAGACGCCGACATAGCGCCTACACGCACGCCACCGCCGCTGTGATGATAGATTGACATACACGTATGTATGTGGTAATGACGTTGTGAGCAGGCCGGTCATCAACAAGTCTCGCAGCAACCTTGGCTGCTGGTCAAGTGAGTCAGCAGGGGATATGGTTAGTGGGCTTGACGCCACAGCAGGCTGTGACCAACCAACTGGGCTGCCCCACGTCGGGGTCAGAACGTTATGCTGCCCGACCGGCACAGATTTATTACGGGCAATATACGGTTGGATTTGCATAGAAAGTGCTGCCGCAAATGACAGGTAGCATGCAACAGGTACTTGAAAAACGCATGCCGCACGCCGATATCTAACCGTGTGGTGGAATGGTGCGCAGACACTACAAAAACAAAGCAACGACAGCGGCAGCACCAACAACACCACGGACATCGGCAGCGGTCGCAGCAGCACCGCGCGGGACGACGACTGGGTCAGCCTGGTCCTGGCTGACACGGTGGGGGTGGTGCGGGGCATGGTCCCTTCGGACCACCCGGTCCTCAGCCAACTGAACGGCGCGCTCCTGGGGATATTCCGGGCGGCGTCGGAATACAACACCTCTGACCCCCGGGTACATCAACGCCACCCTCGCGCGCCGCCCGCACCCTGCCGGCCGCCGCCGCCAGATCCAATGGACATCGATGACGAGGTCCAGATCGTGGAGGCGGCCGAGCCCAGCGTGTACACGGTACACGGCAGCGACTCGGAGATGACGGCGTAGCAGGGTTAAGCACGGCCGGAGTAGACGGGAACCGTTGCTAAGCGATTGCATACCTAGGCTCAACACGCATATGATGCACGCATGTTTCATTGAAAGTTATCGTGGTGTGCGCAGAGTGATAACGCCGCAGCGTATGTAATATACCGTAGTTGGAAGCGTGATTGGGCTAGGTGGTGACGCATGCGCCAAGGGACTGGGTTTCAACGATAATACTGATTCGCAAGTAGGGCCACAAGGTCCCGCACCGGGCAAAGTCTGACCCGGTTTACACGCATGTGAAGGCGACTCACGGGCGCTGACACGCAAACATAAGAAACAAATAAAGAGGGAGACTTGTGCGACCCCAGGATGCATACAACAACAACAAAAAAAATGATTGCGTAAGGTGTGAAAACTTGTGCCGTGCGCTTCTGAGGCACTGGACACAGAATTAATATGATTAAACGCTGACCCTGGGTAAGCTCCTGAGGCCCGGGCGGTGCTAATAACTTGAGATACTGTGCCGTGCGCTTCTGAGGCACTGGTCACAGGATTAATATGACTAAACGCCGACCCTGGGTAAGCTCCTGAGGCCCGGGCGGTGCTAATAACTTGAGATACTGTGCCGTGCGCTTCTGAGGCACTGGTCACAGGATTAATATGATTAAACGCTGACCCTGGGTAAGCTCCTGAGGCCCGGGGCGGTGCTAATAACTTGAGATACTGTGCCGTGCGCTTCTGAGGCACTGGACACAGAATAAATACGACTGAACGCCGACCCTGGGTAAGCTTCTGAAGGACCGGGCGGTGCTGATAATTTGAGATACTGTGCCGTGCGCTTCTGAGGCACTGGACACAGAGTGATGGATGATTCAGAAAAAACAAATGACCCAGGACTCCGGGCCGTGCGCTTCTGAGGCACGCATAAAAAAGCAACAATTACCGCATCGTACATATCAGGCGTACAGGCGCCAGGACAGGAATTGTCTCAGGGCCCCGGACGTGTTACCATACGCGCTGGAGAGTGGGGGGGTGGAGACACCGGGGTGGAGGAGGCGGAATGGAGAGTTTTGTGAGCCACCGCGGTATCAAGGTGGGAGGTAGGAGAAAGTAGTAAAGTTTACTGGCTCTGCGGCGAGCAGGAGGAGAGCAAGCCGGGGGTGCTGCAAACTGAACGCACACCTGTAACCAAAAATGCGGTCAAATTTAAATAAACCCAACAGGATGGGGAGTTTCAAGGGGAAGTATGTAGTAAGGGATAGTAAGGCGGACCACTTCGGGCGACGACGAGAGGCGCCCGAGGGGACCGGACGCGACACACACCCCGAAGCTGCACAGCTGTGCTGCGCATAGGGCTCGTCACCCGAAAGAGGTCGCCACCCAATCCAGCTTCCCCGTCCGATCAGGTTCTCAACCCAGCTGTGACTTCCACATACACGCACGGCACAAGGAGGAGTGGAAATAAGCCACGGAGGGCCGCCGGACAACGTGGAAAACGCTGCAGCGACGGGGCCGGACGAGCCAGGCCCGAGCAACGGACGACCAAGACGCTGGAGCGCGGAGCCACACGGACGCTATAATTAGGAACGTAATTAAATAGAAATATTGGGGAGGAGAAGGAAGGGCTGTAAGCAGGAAAAGAGTGCAGGAGAGCGGTTGGGCACTGATCGGTCCCGCCCGCGCCAAAGGGCGCTCCGCAGGGCCGCCTATTCGCAAACACGAATAAGTAAGACGTAGGTAGCTGACGAGTAGGGCAGGGAGCGTATACGAGTATACGAGGGCAGTTGGAAGGGGGCGAGTGATTAGCGAGTGATTGACGAGAAGGCGGGGTGACGAGGCGGTGACGAGGTTGTCTGACAGGAGGGTTCGTAAGTCTGACCTGTGGGCGCCCGGCCTGGCGCCGTACGGTCCTGCAGGGCCGGGTGTACGGCTGGAATGGGGCCCTGTACGGGTTGGGGGGGAGTATATAAGGCGGGGCTCTCGCAGCCAGAACCAATCCCCGGACCGCAAGCCAAGCACCCGACACGCTGTGCAGCACGGCCACTGATCAGGTCGACTGGAGACCCACTCTGATAGATTCCGAGCCCGAGAGCTCCAGACTGAGAAACTTCTGTGTAAACGTGACGTGCGGTCCCCTTAGCCTCACGTTCCCCCTCACGCCGTAGGACCTTTCCCTCCACGTGCTATAACCCCGCGGCACCTGGTCAGCCGCCTGCAGCAGCAGGGCTCCTCCCTTAGCCCTTTCCCCTCGCAGGAAACCAGAAGGAGACGCCAAGGAGTCAAGACACCCTTGCCCTCTCACACTTCATCTGTCCCTTTACAGGTCTCGCCTCCCGGCGAGCGGGTGGACAGCACGAGCGGGCCGCAACCCTAGCCGCCGCTCCCTCTAACGTGTGCACGGCTCCCACGCCGGCACCCTTCTCCGCAGGTACGGCTCCCACGCCGGCACTGTGACTCAAAACCCGTTAACGCAATCTAATTCCGCATAGCTTCGCATCTCGATTAGTTAAACACACGTAGGAACAGCCGTCAACAGCGGCACTCAAAGGGTATCGGGGCTAGAGAACCACACGGGCAAACACACCTCGTAGCAGGTCCCGTGTCAGTGTGCGGTCCGTCATCACACGTGCCCACACTAGAGGCAACACTGAACGATCCTTGGGCACGCTAGTAGACCCCAATCAGCGCGAAAATTTTATAGGTGCTTACGCGTTTTGGGGGGGCTACGCGTGGGAGCTGCACATTCGGACTTGGAATAGCGAAACATACGCTGCACAGGCGGCCGAGCGCCAGGCTCAAGAGGCACCACCGAAGGCAACCCACGATCTGGGGGAAGCCCAGGCGGCAACTCATCCGGAAACAAATGCCGCTTCTCAAGCAACAATGCACGCATGCGCAGACGCGCAGGCAAGTCACCCGGAATAGCGGCATTCACCAGCAAAGGTGAGAGGTGCCAGAGGATCAGGAGGCGGTGGCGGTGCATCAGAAGACGCCGCCATCATGGAGCCAAACATGACCGCCTCTTGCGAAGTCTGCACACCAGCGGCGCACAGAATGTCAGCTTCCTGCGGTGACTGCACACCACAGACAAAGCGAGTGAACGTCAAGTACCCGTCCTCCCCCTCCCGAAGGGCTTCCATCAGGATAAAATTGGCGGAAGCCACCGAGGGGTTAGGCACAGGCATGAAGGGGTCGGAGTGAATGGTGATGCGAGCGGGATGACGCCAAAGCCGCACGCGACGCGCAGCAACGTCCAAAACCCCACCCAACGCGACCACCCACGGATCACCCAACACGACGTCAAAAGCAGGCGACAGTTCAAGCACGATGCAACGCAACGTGGCTTTGTAGCCGCACAGACGCACAGGCACGTCAGCATACCCCAGCGGAGCCACCACGCGCCCATCAGGCAACGCGATGGTCACCGAGGCGTCCACGGAACGCGGCGCCTCCCAAGTGAGGCCCACACGCCGAGCGAAACCTGCACTGACAATCGCGGACGACATGCTTCCGGTATCCACCAGGAAGCGCGCCGACGACTGACACGCACGCCCGTCGAACTGCAAAGAGGGACTGGGCGAAACAGTGAAAGGCACAGGCAGAGCTGCACACAACGCACTGTCAACAGGAAGAGGAGCAGGCGCGTCATACCAAAACTCCATCACGTACGGCACACCGTCCAGGTTGCGACGCCCACCCAGAGGCCCCGGAGCCCAGAACAGGCGATAACCCGCATGATACTCGTGCAACTTGCGCATGCCCGCCAACAGCGGCGAACATTTCTGCGCAACCCACCGCGGAAGCAGGAACCCACCAGACGTAGAAGTCGGCGATTGCTCCTTGCAGCGCTGGTACCAAGCCAGGAACTCAGCAGCCTGACCTGAAGGCGGATGCATCCAAATGTGGTGACCTGCGCACGAGTCATCCAAACAGCTACGGCGAGGTGAGCTGTACTTGGGACACAAAGCATTTGACCCGCTGTTGTTGGCGCACGCATCCCATGTGAAATGACGACCCGACAGCTGCTGTAAGAAGTCGAAATCACCCGGCCGAATGGCACGATGCTCAGCACTGACTGCTGGAAGGGACGCAATGGGCACAGAAGAACACGTCTTAGTGTTACACGCAAAGCGTGCCAACACGCGACGGCCCAAGCCCGCGTCCACCTCAGCACCACGCTCAAGAGCAGGCGACGACTCAGCAACAGCGGTCACAGGAACGGAACCCGACACAACAGCAACGTCACTCTGCCCATGCACAGAGGCAGAACCAACGTCCGACCTGTCTTGCAAACCCAACGCAGCAACTATGCTAGCGTCCCCAGCCGTGTCCCCAGCTGTGCAAGACAAACCACATCACTTCTTCTTGAAGTCGAAGTAGTAGTAGTGCCCGGACTTGAAATAGTTGCTCGTGGGGCCGCGGAACGGGCAAGTGTAGTGCGAAGTGTGCTTGCCGTCCTTGGACTCGCAGATGAAGCACTTCTTCTGGTCCGCCAGCATCTTGCGCTTCTCGTCGGTCAGCCCACGCACGAACAGCGACTTGGTGCGGTTCATGTCGAACGGGTACGTCGTCTTGCCGACCGCACCGCCTGCGGCGCCGCCCTTCTTGGCACCAGCACCCGAACCGCCCACGCTGCCCGAAGCGCCCGAACCGCCCTCCCAGCCGCGCTTCCTGCTGCCACCACCAGCACCCGACGCACCACCCGCCGCGCCACTCGACGCACCGCCCGACGACTTGCCGTAGTCCGGGAACTGCGGCGCGTAGCTGCGGAGCAGCGACTCGAAAGCGGCATAGTCGGTCCAGTCCTCCTGCCGGCCGTCCGGAGTCGTGCGGCGCAGGACGTTGTTGCGGACCTTGGGCGGCAGAACGGACAGCGCCTGTAGCACCTTGAGCTTGGCCAGGTCCACCTTGCCCGACACCAGGCGATCCCAATCGGCCATGGACTGCAGGAACTGCGGCAGGTTCTTGGCCTCGCCCAGCTTCTTGATCTCGCACCACGCCACCAGCTGCGAGGGCTCCTCAGCCGCGGCAATGCGGCCGCGGAACCAGTCCGCCAGCCATTCCCAGCTGGGGATAACGCCGCCGGCCTTCTGCAGCTCCATGCGCAGGTCCTCGCGCAGAGGGATCGGCTGGAGGCGAATGAACAGCCAGGTCGCGATGAGCTCGCTGTCACGCGGCAGAGAACCGCGCAACAGCGTGACCACGTCCTGCAGGCTATTGACAGTAGCGCCGACGAGCTCTGAAAGCGAGAGACCCAGCTCCTCAGCCTTCTCCGGAGTGAGCTCGATCGTGCCACTGTTGCGCAGCAGAGCATCCTCATTCATCGAGCGACTGCCCGACGCGCCCTCGCCGGCATCGCCCGGAGCCGCGGTCGCAACAGCGACCACGCCCAGACCCTGCTGCTGCTGCTGCTGCCTAATGACATCGCCAGCCTCGCCAGCAACGCCAGCTCCACCGGCAGCCTCCAGTGCAGCCTTCAACTGCGCAATTTCGGTCTCACGCTCCGCGAGCTGAGCAGAAAGACGCTGCTGCGCCTCAAGCATGGCTTCAGCTGATTGAACAGCATCCGCCTCGCAAGAGCGGCCGCGCAAGCGGCCTCGCTCGCCGTCGACATGTGGATTTGCTAAAAAGCAAATGTTGCGAATTTGCGGAAGAATACGAGGAGGAAAGAAATGTCTCGATACCAGTGTGGTCGGTCGGGGGTCGGTCGGGGGTCCCGGGAGGTTTTGTCACGGTTCAAGGCCACAATGTAATCCTCTGAAGATGTTCACAAGCCATATGACCACAAGACATCATAAGTATATCAACCTTTGAATACCGCTATGCCACACCTTTGACCTAACTCCGCCGACATGTAGATAACTTAGCCCCAACCGATTGCAAAACAAGCCATGAACAGCCAATTTACCCAAGATGCGGTTGAAATACTGCGGGGTGACTTGTTGGGCCTGCGCGGCGACATTTTCACGAAAATCGAAGACAGCACCGCACCTCTGAACAAGAAGATCACCGCGCACGACCAGCGCCTGACACATCTGGAGACAGGACTTTCTGAAATACAGGCAAAAGCAGAGCAGGCCCGGGCCCGCACGCATGAGCGTGTTAGCAGTAATGGGTTCTACTTCGAGGACAAACTAGCAATTAAGGGCAACATTTCGAACGATTCACATCTGATCAGCGATGCAATTAGCAAGGCGGTCACTAAGCAGTACAAGGGCAGGTTCTACCTCCCCAAACTGCCGGTCACTGGCAGCAACCACCCACAGTCGCGCGTGCTGTGCCTCCACCTGGGCGGCTACTCAGACCTCCGCCTGCGGCTGCTCACAGCCAAGCAAGCGATGCGCGAGTCAGGCTCAGACATCAGGCTTGATGACTACTTGACAAACGCAGGCAGGGCGGAGCGCGGCAGACTGCAGGCCACACACGACAGCCTACATCAGGAGGGCATGCGCCCCGAATGGAGGCTGGGCGCTGAGCTGTGGTGGCGACCCGACCGTGACCAGCCGGCTAAGCCATACAGCGGCTACGCGGGCGACTCGGACATGGAGGTAGACACGGGGGCGGCACAGGCCGCGGGAAGTCCGGGAGGAGCAACTAGTGGGGGCGCTGGTCAGGGCCGCCAGGCCCAGGCAGCACCGCCGCCGCCCCCTCCGCCGCCACGGCCCCCGCAGTCGGCCTACGGACACACACAGGCGGCTTACGGGCACCAGCAGTCGGCCTACGGGCCCCCCGCGCCCCCGCAGTCGGCTTACGGGCCCCCGCAGTCAGCCTACGGGCACCAGCAGTCGGTCTACGGGCCCCCCGGGGCCCCGCAGTCGGCCTACGGGCACCAGCAGTCGGTCTACGGACCCCAGCAGACGGCCTACGGGCCGCCCTATGCACCGCCGCCGCCCCAGCAGCAGCCGCAGCAGCAGCAGCAGCAGCAGCAGGGGATGACAGTGCAGACACCGCCGCCACCACCGCCGCCGCAGCAGCACATGGGTCACGGGCTCATGCCGCAGTTCCACGGGGGCTTCCCCGGGCACATGCCCATGTACGCACATGTGCAGCCCCAGCAGCCGTACATGCAACAGCCCGCCCCGCACGCGCAAGGATTCCCATTCGGACAGCCTACGGCGCAGACGCAGGTGACCTGGGCACACGTCGCCGCGGCATCGCCGCAGCAACAGTCCCAGGGATTCCCGCAGCCGAAGTTTACACCGGCGGCGGCACAGCCTGTAGGGGAAAAGCGGGCGGTTCGCTTCACGCCGCAAAGCGCAGAGCTGTCGCGGCGGGGCAAGCCCAGCAAGGCGAGCGAAGCCACCACAGCACCGGAGGTCCTCGCGGCTAGCTGGCCAGCGCTACCCACACACGGGGAGCCGCTGCGCGCACGAGACCCCAGGCAGCGCCAGGTAATGGCCAGCGGTAAGGTGGTGGAGGCGGGCGGTGCCACGGCCCCAAGCCGCAGCGCCGCGCCCGCGGGCAGCAGCGCCGCGCCAGCGGGCAGCAGCGTCGCGCCCGCGGGCAGCAGCGTCGCGCCCGCGGGCAGCAGCGCCGCGCCCGCGGGCAGCAGCGTCGCGCCCGTGGGCAGCGCCGCCGCGCCAGCGGGCAGCAGCGCCGCGCCAGCAGGCAGCAACCCCCACGCTGCTACGGAGGACGTGGTGATGGAGTCGCCGGCTCGCACAGCCGCCGATGCGCGCGGCCACACTACTGTTCTCTGTGACCAGTACGGCAACCGCGTCGATGAGGAGGGCTTCACGCCGTGTAAGGCCAAAGGCGGACGCGGGCGCGAGGGAGCAGGAGGGCATCAGGCCGGCGGAAACGGAGGACGAGGTGGGGGGCGCAGTGGCCGCGGGGGTGGGAGTGCTGGCGGCAGAAGCCACTTGCCAAGCCGCGGAGGTCACAGCGGCGGCGGCCACAACCAGCAGCACAATGCGTACGACGCCTTGGGGACCACAGGCGAGACTGATTCATAGGGAGGCGGGGGCCGGGGTGGCATCAGCATTTTCGCATGGAATGCCCATGGGCTGGTCACCGCTGGGGCATGCAAGCTGCACGACCGCGGGATAGGCACTGTTGCACGTTCACACGACATTGTCATTATTTCGGAAGCGCACCTCACGAACTGGGTACCGGACCAATCAATCGAGCTAGATGGTTACACAGTTGTCCGTGCACATAGGTCCCAGGAGGCCACGCGGTCAGATTTTGGAGGCGTTGCTGTGTATGTACGGGAGTGCCTAGCGGGCGGCGTTTCGCATGTCAAGACGGACGTCCATCTCACGGGGTGCGAAATTGTGTGGATGCGTATCAAATCAAATGAAGGTTGCAGTGTGTTGTTAGCTTGTTGTTACCTAGCGCCAGAAACCTCGCGGGTTTACAGGGAGGGCGGAAAGACGCGGACAGCACGGGAAGCCACGGCCGAGTCTGTATTCAGCAGACTACAACAGTCGATCCTCGAGCTACGGCAAAGCGGAGAAGAAGTGCTAATTATTGGTGATCTGAACGCACGCATCTCAACAAGCATCATTGACGTACCGGATCTAGCACAGCTCGAGGCGCTGGAGGACGTAGCACTAGGGGGTGGTTCCACGTCAGATATGCCCTGTACTGCAGACTACGCGGGGCTCCCAGTGAGAGCATCCGAGGATGCCCAAATAAACTGTTTCGGGGAGTACCTAGGGCGCATGTGCCGTTCGCAAGGACTAGTACTTTTGAACGGAAGGGCGCCGGGAGATGCAGCAGGTCACATTACTTTCCCAAAGGGCGACGCAGGTGGCAGCATGATTGATCTCTGTGTGGCGTCACCGACCCTATTCCCGAAGGTGGTGGCTTTGAAAGTGGGCGAGATTCTAAAGTGGAGGCACGGCGGATTGAAGGAAGCGAGTGATCATCGGCCGGTCACGTTGACACTGGGCTTGGAGGTCGAAGGGCAGGAAGCCACAGCGAGCCGCACACGCCCCGCAAAGAAGCGCACAGAGTTTGACGTACAGAAGAAGCACTTATTCAGTGGCTTGTTCAAGGCGGACGGTTCGCCAGTTGTAGGGAAAATCGAACAGATTAAGGTGGCACTTTGCGCGGAGGAGGGTGGCATCAGCACCACCGAAGCGGTCGAAGCCTTAGGCACATGTTTGTACGATGCATTAGAAAAGGCTTTCGGTCCCACACGACCGGCCAACCTACGGGAGCAGGAGACTCCATGGTGGAACGAAGAGTGTGCTGCGGCGCGTACGGTGTTTGTGCAAGCAAAGCTAGCGCTGGGTTGTCCAGTGGTACGAGAAGGAGAGGTGTGGCAAAACTTCCGCGCAGCCAGGGCATCCTATGACCGGGTGAAGCGAAGGGCCAGGGCCGCGCACGACACCCAGGAGATGAGGGAGAAGGTGGCACGCTGCCGCGCAGACGCCCGACTGCTGTGGAGGATGATTGAGGGACGGACTAAGGAGCAGTGCCCAGTCACGGCCGATGGGTTTCGGGATCATTTTGCGACCCTACTAAACGACGGCGCAGGCGGGGGATGCCCAGCAGCCGCCCACTGCATTTTGGGTTCGGGTGGGAGGATGTCCGAAGATCTTTTTGCGGCTGACCGTACGTGTCTGCACGAGATGTTGAATAGCGAGATTACCCTTGATGAGGTAACACGCGCACTAGCAAGGCTGCCCAACGGCAAGGCAGCTGGCTTAGAGAAGGTACCGTCTGAGTGCTACAAGTACGCGGTAAAACCGGGCGACCCCACCACTGAACCGCCGACACCGGCACTCAATAGAGTTGCACCGCTGGTGCACGTGTTGTTTAATAAAATCTGGAGCGAAGGGGCTTATCCTGAGCAATTTACTACAACTGTTTTGACACCAATTTACAAGCGGAAAGGTGACGTGCAGGCGCCTGGTAATTACCGGGGCATTGCAGTAGGGGGCGCCCTCGCAAAGTGCTATGCATCGATCCTTCTAGAGAGGCTGGCGAATGCCGGGGAGGAGTTTGAGTGGAGGCACACGGCTCAGGCCGGATTCAGGAGGAAGTACGGCACAACGCACCATCTTTTTGTCCTAAGGCATCTCATCAACAAGCACACGCGTGCTGGCGCCACCACCCCCCTCATTGTCGTACAAATTGATTTTGAAAAGGCTTTCGACAAGGTCCCACGACCATTAATTTGGATGAGACTGGAGGAACGCGGGGTAACGGGTGAGATGTTGGCGGCTTTGAAAAAAGCGTACGAGAGAGTGATGATGGTAGTGAAGGCCGGGGGTAAGCACAGTGCCCCCTTCGCAACCACGCAAGGGGTCAAGCAGGGCTGCCCGCTTAGCACAGAGCTTTTCGGCCTCTTTATAGAAACCTTAGCAGAGTACATTGATTCGGAAGATACGGACGAAGCCACAGGTGCACCTGAGATGAATGGCAAAAAGGTGTCACTGCTGATGTACGCGGATGATGTTTCCCTGCTGGCCACCACCCCTGAGCGGATGCGCCACTTGCTATCATTAGTAGACACGTTCTGCCTAGCTTTTGGCATGAAGGCAAACGTTACCAAGTGTGAGAGGCTGGTTTTTGCAGCCAACGAAGTAACGGCCAGCACTGTGTGCAGCGGATGCCAGGGTTTAAAGCTAGCAGGGCAGCCCATCCCTGCGGTGGACAAGGCGCGCTATCTTGGACTAGTGTACGGTCCGGGTAGGGCCTTCGTCAGCTGCAGGGAGACACTCTGCGAGTCAGCAAGGAGAGCCATGTGTGGGCTTAACACTAGATTGAACCGTTTACGCATTTTCGCACCAGATATTCGCATGAGGTGTTTCGACGTGCAAATCCGATCCATCCTTGCCTACGGATGTGAGGTATGGGGTCCCGACGTGCTAGTAGAGATGCTAGACGGAGGACCGCCACCCAGGAGGAATGACAGGAACAACCTAGCACAGGGCGCATTTGAGGCATGTTTGCGTGACGAGGCCGTAAAGCTGCAGGTCCAATACATGCGACAGACAGTGGGAGCAGCCAAACCGTCACACCGTCTCCTGTTTGCGGAGCTGGCCCAACTGCCGCTGCACTTTTTCATAGCCAAACAATGTTTGGGTTTTTACAATAGGATTTCCGCGCAAAACAGAAGTCTGGCTTTTGATGCACTAGTCGACGAGGCACGGGAGGCATGGGCGAATCCAATGGGAGACGGGTGGTGCGCGCGGCTGTTCCGTTTTGTGGCGGCACAGGGTGTCGACGCGTGGCATTGGCCAGGCACACACGAGTCCAGAGAGGAGTGGAGGGCAAGCACGGTCCTACCCGATGGACCTATCTTATCTACCTTCAGGGGCCATTTGACGAGGGCGTGGGAGCACGAGAGGCTGGTAGCGGACCCGCACGCATTCCCTTCAGACGGCAAGCAACCCGGCATACACATGTGCAAACACAAGCATTGGATGGGGCTAAGCGCACTAGGGTCCGCGCCGCCGACCCTGCACGAACACAGTAGAGCATTCATACCGGTTGCACAGCATAAGCTTTTGATGAGATTCCGTCTATGTTGCTGGCCAATCACCGCGAACCGTGCCTGGGAGAGGCCTAGGGAGGAGAGGACGTGCCCACTATGTACGGCCAATGAGGTGGAGGATGAGCACCACGTCCTGATGCAATGTGCTGCCTACACCGAGTTACGAGCGTGCAGTGGCCTAGACTTTAGCCTAAGCATGCGCGAAGTGATGCTGAAATCTGAGCCTGTCAAGTTAGCTGCATTACTCAGCTCCATCTGGGAGCATAGAAGTAGGGAAGTCCCCCTTGCAAGGGGAGAACAATAAATAGGACAATCATGCACTGGCGTTATAAGGGTCACCCCGGCCCGGGCCTCCGGTTTACACGCAGCAGGAAGGCACGCAAGAACGTGCGCACCACTCTGTAACCACACACACACATATGACCGCGCACCGAGAAGGCATGTTTGACGAAGAGCGAAAGGGGGAGCGTAAGCATGCAGGTAACGCTGTACTGTTGTTGCTCAACCTCTGTATGCTATTCGCAGTCTGCCACTGGCCGCGAGTGTTGAGCGCGTTGTCTGCCGACCTGTTTGACCATGACCCCGGGCGGAGCTCCGGCTCCGCTGCCAGCAAGTTTGGCAACGGGACCGCACATGGTCATCAGGCGCACACGCATCACTCAACTCGCTCAGCCTGGCACCACGCACAAAACGCCTCTCGAATGCCGCAATGGTCACCCTGGAACCCATCCAGCGACAGTCCGCCCCACCGCTGTCGCTCGAACCGGGCAAATGAACACTCTCAACACCCTGGGCCTCGCACGGCACAAGCAGGGCCTGAATACTCACCAGACGCGCACGCGATGGGACCAACAGCCACGGCCAGCAGACAGCGGGCAGCAGCAGCAGCGGCTATTCACACAGCAGCGGCTACAGCACAGCCCCATTCCCAAAGCACAACCGGGCGCGACCAGCGACTGAAACGCAGAAAGCAGAACAATGCGCGCCCGACCACTCGCCCTCCCCAGACCCTCCCCAGAGCGGGCAACAATAGCAATCTGCATCCCACACGAACCTGCCGGGACTGCAGCAACTATAGGAACTTAGCGCCGGAGCTGGTACGCCTCGCCTCGCCGCCCGGGACGGAGCCGCTGTCGGCATGCGCAAACGACAAATCGAAACTCTGTAATACTCTGCACGACTGGTTCGGCGACTACGACCGACTAAGCGACACAAATTGGCGTGGCACGGGGAATCGACCAGCGCAGACTAATCGACGGACAGCAACGCACAGACTCGGAACAAACGCGTCAGCAAAGTCTGTCAAGAATACGTTGCTACATAATCCACCGCCACAGAACAAGCCGCACAGCTTACGAGCCGCATGCAAACATGGGGACAGCCTGCGCTACACCACAACACTGCCACCCGCACCAAAACTAAAGTACACACACAAAATGGACCCCGACGCTGACACCGAATTAAAGCTGTTCCGCGCTGCACAAGCGGAACTGCCAAACGTGCGCTACTTTGACAACGACCACGAGCTAGAAGCCTATACGGTCAATGTTAACCAAACAATGGCACCGGGGCTGGAGGACCCACTAAACCTAAGCGACAACGCCAAGCAGGGGCTGATCCAGGGCATCAACTTTCTGGACCCGCTATCCAAGCGCAGCGGCACTGCAGCAGCGCTACCACAGGGCCTAATGCCTCTACACCAGGGGCTCAGCACCCTCATCTTGTGCGCAACCGGCGCCCCACAGCGGAGGTTGATTGTAGGGGACAGCCAGGGAGACACGACTGCACGGGATTGCTGTAGTCAGGCGGCTGACGCCCACCGCCGTACGGGCACGACAGGCGCCCGCGCCATGAACAAACACTCGTGCCCAACCATTCTTGTTGCAACCCTTATTGTCCTCTCTGGTTACATAGCGTGGCGCCTCACACAAACAACCCAGCCCGCGCCACCCCACATACAGCGCAAACGGCACGCCGGCAGCAAGAGCAATCACGACACCCGCCGCACACATCGGAAGCACAGCACCAGCGAACTTGGATCCCCCGCCCCCCACCTAGTGGGCAGAGGCCACCAGCCGGCCCCTACAGGACTCGCTCAGCCCGTCGCTGCCCAAATGCCTTACCACGAACGCCAAGAAGCGAACTACTGCCACATTCACGCACTGAACATGCTACTAGGCCTCAATCAGCCTACGACTGGTTGCGTCGGCGAAGACGCTTGGCATACACTTCAACAATAATGCAGGACCACCGCCAGCGCTTAATATGGCACCGACACTAGAAAAAGCGAATGCTTGTATGAACCGCATTGCAGGGATGTCGCTCACTACCTTCGGCAGGGCAGCAGCGGTGTCAGGATATGCACTGAGCAAGACACTGTACAAATTGGAGTTTGATGGCATACCAAATGATGGATCACTGGAAAAAATCATTAGCAATGCTGCAGCACTGGTGGACCGGGGAATCTCACCAGCGGCATACAGAAATAATCCACATGCACGATTACCCGGGGTCAGCAACACAATTCTAAGTTTACCTGTCAAGTGCGGGGGATTTGGTATGTTACCGGCTATACAACATGTGCGGGCTCGCCATGCGCTACTAGGAATCAGAGGTATAGCGGGAGGTGGACGCACGATGCTGAAATTTAACCCCCCATGGTCGCACAACCTGAAAAATGCAGTCTGTCTACACCACCCAGCAGCGCAGCCCCTGGCGCTCCTGGCGGCACGTAAGCACCCAACAACGGGGAGGCCGATCGTGTTGGGGAAAGTGGTAGACACGGGCTGTGCACTGATTGAGCGAGTGTGCTCCGCGCTCATGAACCTACCGGAACTTGTGATACTCGATGCCAATCCACTTCAAGCGGGGCCATGGGTTTCGCAAGCACCGTTGTGGGGCAACCCAACCTTGACTTTTAGACAGAGAAATGGTGTGAATGTATCTTTGGAAGGGGGCTTCTCGGATATTGTTGCACTAGGCTCAATTACCACAGTCGGAGACGCAGTGAGGGCTATTGATACGTTTGCACGGGTTAAGGAGAAATTGCAAGACGTGCCGGCCAATACCAGAGCCCCACCCCGGATACGGAGTGAATGCACACGCGCTTACAAGGAAGATGTGATTGATGCGGGAATTTTTGGAGGACTAGGGATAGATTTGATGCCGAGGCCCCTGAGGAATCGGATAGATGCATTTCGACGCATGCAAAACTTGATTAACCACCTGCCTGCGGGATGGACAGAAGCGGCACGAACAGGCATGGGACTAAACCAGGATCAAGCATACACGGAAATGATTGACCATATAGTGGGGTGCCTTGGATGGAAGATGAACAATCAACCAATTCCACTGGCGACCGTTTCGGTGAAGCAGGCCACGTACCTGCAGATGCGTGAAGCGTTTGGGAAACTAGCAGAAAAACATGCTGATTTTGTCCACGAGGCTAAGGGTGGTAACGTAGGTGATATAGTGATGGCGATAGAGGACAAGGAACGCATCTCGAGCACATATGAACGCTTGTGGAAGCTTAAATGGGAAGCAGAGCAGAAAGAAGCATTCTGGAGGCTAGCAGTGGATGGATTCCCAGGCTTCTCGATGCACAGAGGGCAAGGTCATAAATGCCCATGTGGGGTGACGGATGCACAGTCTGACCGCGCACACCATTTCAGCACGTGCACAATTGCTAGCACGCTACGGCTGCATATTCAGGAAGCGACAGACATAGGTGATGAGGATCACATAATTGAGTTGATAGTGGAGCGTAAGAATCTGTGGCTAGTAATACCGCCACACGAGGCTATCCAGCAACCCATCTGGGACGTTGTATGCCTGGCTGCGATCTCTGCCATGGAGTAAGGTAGGAGGCTATTGTTTGCCTCCAGAGGGGAACAAGGCAAGGTAGAAGAAACAGCGATTAGCAGGATTAAAACGCAAGTTATAGCAGACTTTTGGGAGCGTTTGCAGATGTATGTGAGCCTGGGCATCAAGCCAAGGGGGTGGGACGAAATCCCACCAGGCCACCCTTGGATTGAAAGAAGGGAAGACGGGAGTATGTGGATCAATAAGCCGACTTTCATTTCAGTTGAAGAGGAAGGAGATTGAGTTTAGAAGATGGTGGCGCTCCCATGGGAGCAAGGCCTATTAGCCCAAGGCGCAGAGTAGGCTGTCGGCGCTGCAGGTGGCGCGCCCCTGAGGTCTAGAGCAGGGCGTCCGTACTAGTACGTGCTCGCTGGCTCGTGAGCTGCGTCAGCAGGTCCCTCCTGTAACCAATGCAATCTACTAGGCTACCGCGCTGTCGACCCGCGCACAGTTGTGGACTACTGGCAACGATACCAATGCCCCAACGCCAAGGGCGCCGCGCACTGGCAACACCTCTACAACCCCCACCGCGGCATGAACACCATGCTAGTCAACCACTACCTGCGCACACACCCAATCACAGACAGGCAAATCCTCCTCCGATCCATACACCCTGGCCGCACCTGCCGCATCAACCACCACACCCAACCAGCCATCGAAAACATCCTGCAATGCCATGCACCGCAAAGCTCAACGCTCCCGGGTTTCTGCTCCTCAGCGACACCCACGCCACGGCTGTTCGATACTACCAAGGCCAATGGTGGTGGCTCGACTCAATGCGACCAGGTCCCACACCCCTCCGCACTGAAGCCGACTGGCCTCACTCAGTGGCAATGCGCTCGCCATCTACGAAATGGACATCACCCGAGTGCGGGGGACACATGCACATCTCCCTCCCTACCCCGACCTGCAAGCAATTAACCCGACCCGACCCGCACCCGCAACCCGCACCCGCACCCGCACCCGCACCCGCACCCGCATCCCGCACCGCACCCGCACCCGCACCCGCACCCGCACCCGCACCCGCACCCCACCCGCACCCCACCCGCACCCGCACCCGCAACCCGCACCGCCACCCGCACCCGCACCCGCACCCGCACCCCGCACCCAGCACCCGCACCCGCACCCGCACCCGCACCCGCACCCGCACCCGCACCCGCACCCGCACCCGCACCCGCACACGCACCCGCACCCGCACCCGCACCCGCACCCGCCCCGCACCCGCACCCGCACCCGCACCCGCACCCGCACCCGCACACGCACCCGCACCCGCACCGCACCCGCACCCGCACCCGCACCCGCACCCGCACCCGCACCCCGCACCGCACCCGCACCCGCAACCCGCACCCGCACCCGCACCCGCACCCTCACCCGCACCCGCACCCGCACCCGCACCGCACCCCTCACCCGCACCCTCACCCGCACCCTCACCCGCACCCGCACCCTCAACCCTCACCCGCACACCCGCACCCGCACCCCGCACCCGACCCTCACCCGCACCCGCACCCGCACCCTCACCCGCACCCGCACCCGCACCCGCCCCCACACCCTCACCGCACCCGCACCCGCACCCGCACCCTCACCCGCACCCGCACCCGCACCCGCGCCCACCCGCACCCGCACCCGCACCCGCACCCGCACCCGCACCCGTCACCCGCACCCGCCCCCCGCACCCGCACCCGCACACCCGCACCCGCACCCGCACCCGCACCCTCAACCGCACCCGCCCCCGCACCCCCTCACCACCCGCAACCCGCACCCGCACCCGCACCGCACCCCCCCGCACCGCACCCGCACCGCCGACCCCTCACCCCGCACCCGCACCCGCACCCGCACCCGCAACCGCCCCGCACCGCACCCGCACCCGCACCCGCACCCGCACCCGCACCCGCACCCGCACCCGCACCCGCACCCGCACCCGCACCCGCACCCGCACCCGCACCCGCACCCGCACCCGCACCCGCACCCGCACCCGCACCCGCACCCGCACCCGCACCCGCACCCGCACCCGCACCCGCACCCGCACCCGCACCCGCACCCGCACCCGCACCCGCACCCGCACCCGCACCCGCACCCGCACCCGCACCCGCACCCGCACCCGCACCCGCACCCCCCACCCGCACCCGCACCCGCACCCGCACCCGCACCCGCACCCGCACCCGCACCCGCACCCGCACCCGCACCCGCACCCGCACCCGCACCCGCACCCGCACCCGCACCCGCACCCGCACCCGCACCCGCACCCGCACCCGCACCCGCACCCGCACCCGCACCCGCACCCGCACCCGCACCCGCACCCGCACCCGCACCCGCACCCGCACCCGCACCCGCACCCGCACCCGCACCCGCACCCGCACCCGCACCCGCACCCGCACCCGCACCCGCACCCGCACCCGCACCCGCACCCGCACCCGCACCCGCACCCGCACCCGCACCCGCACCCGCACCCGCACCCGCACCCGCACCCGCACCCGCACCCGCACCCGCACCCGCACCCGCACCCGCACCCGCACCCGCACCCGCACCCGCACCCGCACCCGCACCCGCACCCGCACCCGCACCCGCACCCGCACCCGCACCCGCACCCGCACCCGCACCCGCACCCGCACCCGCACCCGCACCCGCACCCGCACCCGCCCCCGCACCCGCACCCGCACCCCGCACCCTCAACCCGCACCCGCACCCGCACCCGCACCCGCACCCGCACCCGCACCCGCACCCGCACCCGCACCCGCACCCGCACCCGCACCCGCACCCGCACCCGCACCCGCACCCGCACCCGCACCCGCACCCGCACCCGCACCCGCCCCCCCGCACCCGCACCCGCACCGCACCCGCACCCGCACCCGCACCCGCACCCGCACCCGCACCCGCACCCGCACCCGCACCCGCACCCGCACCCGCACCCGCACCCGCACCCGCACCCCAACCCGCACCCGCACCCGCACCCGCACCCGCACCCGCACCCGCACCCGCACCCGCACCCGCACCCGCACCCGCACCCGCACCCGCACCCGCACCCGCACCCGCACCCGCACCCGCACCCGCACCCGCACCCGCACCCGCACCCGCACCCGCACCCGCACCCGCACCCGCACCCGCACCCGCACCCCACCCGCACCCGCACCCGCACCCGCACCCGCACCCGCACCCGCCCCCACCGCACCCGCACCCGCACCCGCACCCGCACCCGCACCCGCACCCGCACCCGCACCCGCACCCGCACCCGCACCCGCACCCGCACCCGCACCCGCACCCGCACCCGCACCCGCACCCGCACCCGCACCCGCACCCGCACCCGCACCCGCACCCGCACCCGCACCCGCACCCGCACCCGCACCCGCACCCGCCACCCGCACCCGCACCCGCACCCGCACCCGCACCCGCACCCCGCACCCGCACCCGCACCCGCACCCGCACCCGCACCCGCACCCGCACCCGCACCCGCACCCGCACCCGCACCCGCACCCGCACCCGCACCCGCACCCGCACCCACACCCGCACCCGCACCCGCACCCGCACCCGCACCCGCACCCGCACCCGCACCCGCACCCGCACCCGCACCGCACCCGCACCCCACCCCCACCCGCACCCGCACCCCACCCGCACCCGCACCCGCACCCGCACCCGCACCCGCACCCGCACCCGCACCCCACCCCGCACCCGCACCCGCACCCGCACCCGCACCCGCACCCGCACCCGCACCCGCACCCGCACCCGCACACCGCACCCGCACCCGCACCCTCCCCCACCCGCACCCGCACCGCACCCGCACCCGCACCCGCACCCGCACCCGCACCCGCACCCGCACCCGCACCCGCACCCGCACCCGCACCCGCACCCGCACCCGCACCCGCACCGCACCCGCACCCGCACCCGCACCCGCACCCGCACCCGCACCGCACCCGCACCCGCACCCGCACCCGCACCCGCACCCGCACCCGCACCCGCACCCGCACCCCACCCGCACCCGCACCCGCACCCGCACCCGCACCCGCACCCGCACCCGCACCCGCACCCGCACCCGCACCCGCACCCGCACCCGCACCCGCACCCGCACCCGCACCCGCACCCGCACCCGCACCCGCACCCAACCCGCACCCGCACCCGCACCCGCACCCGCACCCGCACCCGCACCCCTCACCCGCACCCGCACCCGCACCCGCACCCGCACCCGCACCCGCACCCGCACCCGCACCCGCACCCGCACCCGCACCCGCACCCGCACCCGCACCCGCACCCGCACCCGCACCCGCACCCGCACCCGCACCCGCACCCGCACCCGCACCCGCACCCGCACCCGCACCCGCACCCGCACCCGCACCGCACCCGCACCCGCACCCGCACCCGCACCCGCACCCGCACCCGCACCCGCACCCGCACCCGCACCCGCACCCGCACCCGCACCCCACCCGCCCCGCACCCGCACCCGCACCCGCACCCGCACCCGCACCCGCACCCGCACCCGCACCCGCACCCGCACCCGCACCCGCACCCGCACCCGCACCCGCACCCGCACCCGCACCCGCACCCGCACCCGCACCCGCACCCGCACCCGCACCCGCACCCGCACCCGCACCCGCACCCGCACCCGCACCCGCACCCGCACCCGCACCCGCACCCGCACCCGCACCCGCACCCGCACCCGCACCCACCCGCACCCGCACCCGCACCCGCACCCGCACCCGCACCCGCACCCGCACCCGCCCCGCACCCGCACCCGCACCCGCACCCGCACCCGCACCCGCACCCGCACCCGCACCCGCACCCGCACCCGCACCCGCACCCGCACCCGCACC
This sequence comes from Chlamydomonas incerta, assembly GCA_016834605.1. Lineage (NCBI taxonomy): Eukaryota > Viridiplantae > Chlorophyta > Chlorophyceae > Chlamydomonadales > Chlamydomonadaceae > Chlamydomonas > Chlamydomonas incerta. Next base: position 1,709,429 of record JAEHOC010000003.1, on the reverse strand, counting down.
CGCACCCGCACCCGCACCCGCACCCGCACCCGCACCCGCACCCGCACCCGCACCCGCACCCGCAACCCGCACCCGCACCCGCAACCCGCACCCGCACCCCGCACCCGCACCCGCAACCCGCACCCGCACCGCACCCGCACCCGCACCCGCACCCGCAACCGCACCCGCACCGCACCCGAACCCGCACCCGCCACCCCACCGCACCCGCACCCGCACCCGCACCCGCACCCGCACCCGCAACCCGCACCCCGCACCCGCACCCGCACCCGCACCCGCACCCGCACCCGCACCCGCACCGCACCCGCACCCGCACCCGCACCCGCACCCGCACCCGCACCCGCACCCGCACCCGCACCCGCACCCCGCACCGCCCCCCGCAACCCGCACCCGCACCCGCCACCGCACCCGCACCGCACCCGCACCCGCACCCGCACCCCGCACCCGCACCCGCACCCGCACCCGCACCCGCACCCGCACCCGCACCCGCACCGCACCCGCACCCGCACCCGCACCCGACACCCGCACCCCCGCACCCGCACCGCACCCGCACCCGCACCCGCACCCGCACCCGCACCCGCACCCGCCACCCGCACCCGACACCCGCACCAGCACCCGCCACCCGCACCCGCACCCGCACCCCGCACCCCGCACCCGCACCGCAACCCGCACCCCGCACCCGCACCCGGCACCCGCCACCCGCACCCGCACCCGCACCCGCACCCGCAACCCGCACCCCACCCCCGGCCCCCGCACCCGCACCCGACCGCACCCGCACCCGCAACCCGCACCCGCACCCGCACCCGCACCCCGACACCCGCACCCGCACACCCGCACCCGCACCGCACCGCCACCCGCACCGCACCCGCACCCGCACCCGACCCGCACCCCACCCGCACCCGCACCCGCACCGCACCCGCAACCCGCACCGCCCCCGCACCCGCACCCGCACCCGCCACCCGCCCCGCACCCGCACCCGCCACGCACCCGCACCCGCACCCGCACCCGCACCCGCCACCCGCACCCGCACCGCACCCGCACCCGCACCCGCACCCGCACCCGCACCCGCACCCGCACCCGCACCCGCACCCGCACCCGCACCCGCACCCGCACCCGCACCCCGCACCCGCACCCGCACCCGCACCCCGCACCCGCACCCGCACCCGCCACCCGCACCCGCACCCGCACCGCACCCCGCACCCCGCACCCGCACCCGCACCCGCACCCGCACACGCACCCGCACCAGCACCCGCACCGCACCCCACGCACCCGCACCCGCACCCGCACCCGCACCCGCACCCGCACCCGCACCCGCACCCCGCACCCGCACCCGCACCGCACCCGCACCCGCCACCCGCACCCGCACCCCCGCCACCCGCACCCGCCCCGCACCCGCACCCGCACCCGCACCCCCGCACCCGCACCCGCACCCGCACCCGCACCCGCACCCGCACCCGCACCCTCACCCGCACCCGCACCCGCACCCGCACCCGCACCCGCACCCGCACCCGCACCCGCACCCGCACCCGCACCCGCACCCGCACCCGCACCCGCACCCGCACCGCACCCGCACCCGCACCCGCACCCGCACCCGCACCCGCACCCGCACCCGCACCCGCACCCGCCACCCGCACCGACACCCGCACCCGCACCCCCCGCACGCACCGCACCCGCACCGCACCCGCACCCGCACCCGCACCCCGCACCCGCCACCCGCACCGCACCCGCCCCCGCACCCGCACCCGCACCCGCACCCGCACCCGCACCCGCACCCGCACCGCAACCCGCACCCGCAACCCGCACCCGCACCCGCACCCCGCACCCGCACCCGCACCCGCACCCCCGCACCCGCACCCGCACCCGCACCCGCACCCGCACCCGCACCCGCACCCCGCACCCGCACCCGCACCCGCACCCGCCACCCCGCACCCGCACCCGCACCCGCACACCCGCACCCGCACCCGCACCCGCACCCGCACCCGCCACCCCGCACCCGCACACCGCACCCGCACCGCACCCGCACCCGCACCCGCACCCGCCACCCGCCACCGCACCCGCACCCGCCACCCGCACCCGCACCCGCACCCCGCCACCCGCACCCGCACCCGCACCCGCACCCGCACCCGCAACCCGCACCCGCACCCGCACCCGCACCGACTCCGCACCCGCACCCGCACCCGCACCCGCACCCGCACCCGCACCTGAGCGTGCACCACACAGAGCCAGGCCACCTACACAAGGCAGCGGCAAGCGGCGCACAGCCCAAAACGCCCAACACACACCCCGACCGACGGCAAAAAGCTCAAACAGACCACGCTGGCCGCCCCAGGCCCCTCCCCTCCCCCACCCAACACCACCGCCGCACCGACGCCGACCATTGATACAACAGCGCCACGCCCAGATGGCCACCTCTCCACCATGACCCTCAACACACGCAGTCTAGACAGCCACCTGGAAATTTGTGAACATTGCCATCTCTGACACCGGCACGCCCGACGTCATAGTACTAACCGAAACCAAGATCCCCTACCACAAGTGCAACATTGTTGGCCGCATTAAAGCCACCCTGAACGACCGATACCAAATGTACATGAGCAACGACAGCGCCTCACATGGCAGCCAGGCCGGCGTGCTAATCGGCGTGGCACACCGCTTCAGCAAGCCTGCCGGGACTGAAACCGTCGCACCTCCACGTGGACTTGAAGGGTACCTTCTGCACGTAAAAATTGCGCCTCTCAACAGTCCACCACTTCACGTCATTGGCATCTACGCACCTGAAAACCCTGACACTCGCACGCTGGTGTACAACTACTGCCAGACAGTCCTCACTGCAGCTGACCACCCCGACGCACCACAACGGGTGATCCTCGCTGGGGACTGGAACGCCGTACTGTGCCCAACCGACCGCAGCAGCCACCAGCTCGACACGGCAGACCGCAAGCACCAAGCATTTGCACATGCCGCACAACTCCGCCCCATCCAAACACCATCCGCAACCACACCCAGGCAGCACACCTACACGCAACTCCAGAACGGCTACACCACCCACAGCAGCCGCATCGACGATATCCTTCTCAGCCACCCCACGCACACAGCCGTCACCGCCGAAGGCGGAGCCACTGAACGCACACATGAATGTGGAGGCCCCCTTGACCACCACGCACTCATCGCCTCCATCCCCCTGGCCGCGCTTCGCCTCCTCCCCAACCCGCCCCCGCCCCCGCCGAACACGACACCCAGTGACGCATGGTTGCAATACCACAAACCCACACTCATTCAAAAGCAGCGCGCCAGGTCAGACATGGAGACCAACCGCGGCGCCGCGATCTCCGCCCTACTCAGCAAGCTGGAGGACGCGCACACAGCCATTACCAACGCACTAGCCAGCTCCGAACGTGCCACCACGGAGGATGAGGCCGCGGCTATCCGAACCGCACTCCGCACATCACCAGCAGTCGCTGGCACCGATGTCCAGGCCCTCAGTCACGAGCTGGACCAACTCCTCCAATCCTGCTTAACCACTCTCAAGAGCCACTGCGACCGCAAACCCCCACGCGCAACAAAACCGTACGCCAAGCGAACCGAAAGCCGCCACATACGGGCACTCCTCCGCCAGTTCAAGGACCAACGCCGACGGCTCAATCGCATCGCACCGCCACCTGCCGCATCCCCCCCGCCCGCACCCGCACCTACACCAGCGCCCGCGCCCCGCCCCAGCACCCGCACCCGCACCAGCGCCTGAGCCCGAGCCCGAGCCCGCACCCGCTGCGGCACCTGCGCCTGCCGTCCCCCCGCCCGACCCCCGCGCCTGGTCAGCCCCCGCCCATCCCACGCGCCCCAATTCCCGACACAGCACGAGAGCAACTGCAACAGGCACTGGAACAAACCAAGCAGGACCTACGGAAGGCCACTGCCGACCTACGCAAACGGCACACACAAAAAGCGATTAAGAAGATGCGCACCCTGCTCGCAACCAACCCTAAGAAAGGCCACCAACGCATCCTCAGCAACACCGACGCACCCCGCGGAACCCCTGCCATCCGCGACCCCCGACCTACCTGCCACGGTGCACACAACCCCGGCCGGCATCCTGGACGCCCTGCACCGCCACTTCTCTAAGCTCGCGCGACCTATCAATGGTCGCCGCCAATCCCACTTCCACCCGCACGCTGATCGCCAATACCCCTTCACCGCACCCGGAGCCCCGGACCCCTTCCCCGCACTCGCCAAGGCAGCCGGCACACCCACCACCCTCCTCCCCGGCATGGCCGACCCCACAAACTTCCGGTGCTGCCTCAACCACCTCGGCCGCAACAAGGCCCCTGGACCCGATGATATCCCCAACGAACTCCTGCAAACCCTTCCCACTGCCCTGCAAACCGCCATCCATCAGCTCATGCTACTCATGTGGGTGAAAGCCGAAACCCCCAAACAATGGACACTCTCAGACACCGTACTCCTACCAAAGCCCACCGGAGATCCCCTCCTCATCAAAAACAAACGCCCCATCGCCCTGGCTAGCACGCTGTACAAGCTGTACACGTCCCTTATCACCCTGAACACAGTCCTCTTTAGTGAGCAAGCTGGCGTCTTTACAGAGGCACAGGAGGGATACCTGAGGCAACGAAACACAGAACGGCAGGTCCAAAATCGTTTACACACCATTGAAGATGCGGCAATCACGGGACGCAACCTGTTCCTGCTATACGTAGACTTCTCCTCCGCTTTTAACACCATAGACCAAGACAAACTGCTGCTCATCATGCACGACCTGGGCTACCCACGCGACCTCATCGACGCTGTGCAAAGCCTATACAGCACCGCACGCACCCGGGTCCGTACCGAGCATGGCACCACCGCCGACATCCTGCTGGAACGTGGCACCGTGCAAGGCGACGTCCTGTCTCCCATCCTATTCATCATCTTCAGGGAACCCCTACTGCGCTGGCTGCACCATGGCGGCCGTGGATACCGCTTCGGCTGTCTCACACCCGAAGAAAACGACAAGCACAACTTTAGCTCTGGCGCATTCGCGGACGACCTAGCCGCGGCTACCTCCTGCCTCTCCGACATGCGCACACAAGTCGAAAAGATTGAAAGATACGCTGCTTGGGGCGGCCTCAAGCTCAATGTGGACAAATGTCAGCTGCAAGGCGTGCTATACGGTCAAGCAAAGACCGACCCCACCCTTGGCGGCCCGCGTCACGTCCACCACCAGCGCGCCCTTGAGCGCATGCTCCAAAATAAGATACGGGTCAATGGCGTCGCTATCCCCTACGCGCCCCCCACCGCGCCTTACAAATACCTCGGCATCCAAATCACCCCCACACTTGACTGGGGCCCGCAAGTCGCGCACATCCTAGATAAGATCGCGGACAGGGGCACCAACATCACCGCCTCCCTCGCATCGCCCGACCAAAAGATACGCATGCTTCAAACCACCGTGCACCCAGCAGTAGCATACAGCCTACCCTTCATGCCGTACACCAAACACGATGTTGCACGCATAGACGCCATGATTACACGTTTTGCTAAACGTTCCTACGGCCTTAAGTCATGCTTTCCCACTCGTGCCGTCATTCAGCCCGAAACCCAGCTGGGCCTGGGGCTGGGCAGCGTCCGCGCACTCTACGTACGGCGCGCCGCGAAAGCCCTGGTTCAGGCACTAAACGACCAGGGCCGTCTCGCGCCAACACGCGCCATGCTACACCTGCAAAGCAGTATGGCGGGCACGGCATCAACTCAGCGCCTCACCCATGAGTTCAGGTACTACACAAACCTGCGGCAGCTAGCGCTGGTCAAAGAAGCCGGGCTCGAGCTCACAGACAAAGGACAACCCTTCACCACTACCACTAACAGCCTCACCCGGCTGCTTGAAAGGCTGAGCCCTCTCTCCACCCCTGCCGAAGCCGCCCTCCCGTTCCGGATGATCCAGCCCCTCCTCGAACTGGGCTACAACCTGCAGGAATTGGTGGTAGAGGGCACGCACTTGATCAGCACCACGGACCTGAAGCGGCAAGGTAGACGACTGGTGAAGACACGACACATGCTCGCCCTGAACCGGCTCACCAAAGCCCTTCACCCCGCCACACGCGCAATCGCGAAAACTTGGAACAGCACAGCACCCCTGGACATCACGGAACGCACGCTCCCGGCCGAACACACCATCACCGGCCTCCTCGGCGCTGAGGCCGCCCCCGCCCCCGCCCAGTGGCATGACATCCGACGCCTACTCGCACAGCGTGCACCTGAACAAGCTGAAGCCGCCGGGGGGGGGGCGACGAAGAAGCCGCTGAGGCAGAAACGGCCCCTGAGGCAGCTGCCCCCGCCCACGAAGCGCCCCCAGCCCTTGACGCGCCCCCACGCAAAAGGTCCCGCCGCCAGCACCACCCCTGGGCCCCCCGCGGTGCGCCCCTCCCCGACGAACACGCTGCGCTAGACTGGAACCCCGCGACTGACGCCCTCACTCTGGCACATTGCGCCGAACTGCTCGCCACACACAATTACCTGGCCAAAGGACGCGGGGCGGATAGCAGAAGTGCGTTCCTCCATCAACTGCTGCTGAAACCGAATGCCACCGCCGCAGATTGGAAACACGTGAAGGCCAGCAGGGACTGCCTCAGCGCCACCAACGCCCTGTTCGGGTCCCAAGAGAAAGTACGGGCGATCATTGCGCGAGCCACCAAGAACGGCAAACCATACCTCCGTGTCGAATGGGAGCCAACCACCCTCCTCCCGGGAGCCCTACCCCTCTACCGACGCAACCACTACATTCCCCGCACGGTCACTGCATTCGACCTCCCAACCGACCCCACCAATGCCCAGCCCCGGCTGCGCGTGGAATGGGAACCCACAGACGAGCCCGCGTGCATCATTGACGACCAGGAGAATCGACAAGCTCTCCTCGATGACCTTGCCGCGCGCCTAGAAGCAGCCCCACCCACCCAGGGCACTCATCACCCAGCCGCAGATGACCACCTAACAGCCGCCCAGAAGCAGGGGTGCTGGCAAGACGAATGCACCTTCCACACACGCGGCCAGCGAATCCTGCGCAGCCACGTGCAAGTTGACGTCGAACCCTGCAACCCAGACCACGACATCACACCGCCCGGCTGCTACACCATACAAATCGGCAAATACAACCCCTCCCCCACCCCGCCCGCCCCATGGACACCCGAGGGCGACTGGCCGTCCGGCGTTGAGGCGGCACACACCGCGCACGTCTACGACCCACAAGGGCGATGCGTCGGCACCCTCCCCGCATCCCGCCTCACCTCCCTGTGGCACCGCTACACACATGCGCGCCTCAACTGGACTGAGGCCCACCAGCAGCTCGCCTCACCCGGCGGCTTCCCTGAAGATATCGCACGCTTGCTCCTGCGATACCGGCCAGGATCCGGCAACCGTCAACACCAAATCACAGCGGCAGGCGAAAGGGCATACACGCAGCGCCTAACGTCCAAACTGCACACCGCCATCGGCAGCAGCACGGAACTCTTCGCATCCCCCCTTAACGTAGCAGACCACACCACCACGTACTTCACCCCCCACCCGCAAGACCTGCTCTTCGGAGCCAACCATGATGCCTTCAACCACCCCTGGACCGGCGTCGCCGTCGCACACCCCGAACCCGACCAAGCACAGCAGCTCCACGCCCTACGCTGGGCCACGGCTTGGGCGGCAGCGCGACAGGACCACCATGATCCCACCGCCACGCTCCTCCTCTTCCCACGCGACCCAGTCGCACCCTACGCGCAGTACCTGACACACCCACACGTCACCCACCTCGGCACATTGCGCCCCAGCGAGCGGCCCATCGGCTCCGACGGTAGCTTCAGCTCCACCATGCACTCCCTGGGCACGGACCTGCTGCTTGTGTGCAACGCAGCCGCCGCGCGGCGTGCCCCAGCGTGGGCGGCCAAACTGAGCTCCCTGGAACCCCCACGCACGCCCGCCGCCCGAACGCCTGCGACACAGGAACAAGCGCCGCAATGGGTTCGCAAGCGTGTGCGCAGCATGACTCAACAGTGCACGCAAGGCACCCAACCTCCCATGCGTGTCTCCTCCGCCCCGAGGCCTGCTGGGGGCACCCCAGAGCCACCCCAACCATCCTGCACAGCGGAGGTGTACCGCACCTTCTGCGCCACGCGCCCACTACGATACGACCCCACGGAAGGCATGTATACAGACGGCTCCGTGCGCAAGGACGCCACCTGCCGATCCTGCGCGTGGGGGGCAGGAGTTTTCGACGCACGTGCCAGCCAAGGCTACCACATCGATGTGAACCCCGGCACCTCGGGCTGCAACACCATCACCCGCTGTGAACTATCCGCTATCCACCAAGCGCTCTGCCTGGCCGCCGACGAACCTGAGCCCCGCGACGACCTGGCAATCTACACGGATTCGGCAGCGTCGCTGTTCCTCGTCCGCAAGATTATCAACCAGCCGCACATGCTCACTTTTAGCAAGCACAAAGCACTCCTGGAAGCCATTAAGCTGAAACTGAAGCACCGAGCGGTGCAAGGCCGGGCAACTCGTCTGCTAAAGGTCAAGGCTCACACTGGGGTGAAATTCAATGAAGTCGTAGACAAAATTGCGGGGCAAGCCGCCGATGATAAGGCGCCTACAGACGCCAAGTGGCTACACTATACAGCGGACAATAACCCGAGGGCCAACTACTACTGGCTACGGAAAGCCTACACGCAACCAACGGATGGGCCACAGGAGCCGAACGCGGGGCACTACGTGAACGACCTCAACCGCGGGATCCAAACGTGCATGACGCCCGACGTGGCGACCGGCTACACGAACCCTACCCTGTACACAGACTTTGTCGCCAAAGCAGTGCCCGGTCTCGACATCCGCTCCAGCATTCGCACCCTGCGAAACACCAAAGGGCGGCACCAAAAATACAAACGCTGCTTCGACTACCTGTACGGACAGCTGTGGAATGCCAAACTGGCAGCGCGGTGCGGATTCTCCCTAACTGGCCGGCAACGCGTGCAGCCACGCGCTGCCCCAGGGACGGCCGAAATCGCCCCCTGCCCCCTGTGCTCTCACCCTGACTCCGGGGGACACATTCTCGGCGGCTGCAAACACAAGCACATGAGCAAGCTTTACATCAGCCGACACAACCGTGCGGTCCGCATTATCATGCAGCACGTTGCCCGTGGTGCATATGGGGGCTGCTTCAAAGTTATGGATGCGACTGCCGCAGATGACCTGCCCGAGTACGTGTCCAGTACCCGCTTGCCCAAATGGCTACTCCCAGACTGCCCTGACGACATTCGCAAAAAGATGAGGCCCGCCATCCTACTCATACCCAGCATCCCACTTGACCCCGACACACCACCCGCACCCAGCACAAACCACACCGTACACATTGTGGAGGTCGGATACTGCGCCGACACCAACCACACCGCCAAAACCCACGCCAAAGCCAAGCAGCACGCCAAGCTTGCCCGCCTCCTGCGCCGGGCAGGATGGAAAGTCAAATACACCACGCAAGAGGCTGTCAGCCTGGGCTTTGCCGGCACCATTCGCGCTAACCTACCCAAACTGCTGCGGAAGTTAGGGGTCCGTCCCACGGCAGCCTCCACCTGCTGCAACGCCCTACACGACCATGCCGTCACCACCCTCAACAATATTGTCCGCTCCAGGCGACGAGGGGAACGAGGGGAACCCCTCGACACCCTACAGGGCGCAGGCGGGTGACCCTCACCCGCATAGGCGTGCGCCCGACGCCCACTGGATGCCTCCGGTAGCAGACGAGTAATGAGGCTCGCCTCTCACCTCGTCGGCTCCCTTAATCCACGCCCTGACCTACGGAAAGGCGTATACATTTATTTATTTATTTATTTATTTATTTATTTATTTATTTCATCGAGCGACTGCCCGACGCGCCCTCGCCGGCATCGCCCGGAGCCGCGGTCGCAACAGCGACCACGCCCAGACCCGGCTGCTGCTGCTGCTGCCTAATGACATCACCAGCATCGCCAGCAACGCCAGCTCCACCGGCAGCCTCCAGTGCAGCCTTCAACTGCGCAATTTCGGTCTCACGCTCCGCGAGCTGAGCAGAAAGACGCTGCTGCGCCCCAAGCATGGCTTCAGCTGATTGAACAGCATCCGCCTCGCAAGAGCGGCCGCGTGAGCGGCCTCGCTCACCGTCGACATGTGGATTTGCTAAAAAGCAAATGTTGCGTATTTGCGGAAGAATACGAGGAGGAAAGAAATGTCTCGATACCAGTGTGAGAACCGGTATCGGTGGGATACAGATATCCCGGAGTGAGTCGTGAGCGAAGTTATGAGGACCAGAGTACGGACCGATGGCACCGTGTCAAACCATAGGCCGTCACATGGGGTTTAGAGGAGTAATCCCCGAGTAGTAATGGTAACGTATGCACGTTACACCTCCGGCCTCGCACCAGCGCTACCGACCCGTGCACAGCGCGCCCGCCCATGCCCGATGCGCCAGCGTCACGTCGCACTGCCTTTGCCAACAACTACCTATACTTCATTATTCACATGCAATCTGCCAGCCTCCGCGTGCATCAGTGCACGCTTCCAGCTAACTTCTCGCAAACTTCCGTCTCGCCTAGGGCGCGCGCTCAGTCCACCTCTGAACATCAGTGCGGTCACCACACCATCAGCTGCGCGTCCTCGCCTCCGGTTGTGATGTTCGCGTGTTCACACGGCATTCGCTACGCCCACCACTGTCGTACTCTTCGGGCTCCCTCTTCTGCTTTGCCGCGCCCTGTTTTTGCCCCTGCTTGTCACACTGTCGCCCGGCCACTGTTTTGCTGCACTCTGTTCGCATTCTCCTAGTGTCCGTTGACGGCGCTCATCCGTGGACGCTGGTCGCCTGCTCGCAGGTGCGCTGCGACGATGCGTCTCCCGCGGTGTGGCGTCGCATGTGTCTGTCTGGTGCTCTAGCCTGGCCGGGCGCCCGGAGTGTGAGGACTGCGCTTCAGCAAACTGCGACAGCCAGCTAGCGCGCATCGGTACAGTTACCGCGTCGCACAGCCGCAACTCCTGCTTTGCTACCGCGCCAGGGCTCGTTGGGTTCGGGGATTCATCTGTCACCACTGGGGCATGCCGCTCTCATCCCATGCCCTGGTCCTACCACCACCCACTACGACTGGTTGCGTCGGCGAAGACGCTTGGCATACACTTCAACAATAATGCAGGACCACCGCCAGCGCTTAATATGGCACCGACACTAGAAAAAGCGAATGCTTGTATGAACCGCATTGCAGGGATGTCGCTCACTACCTTCGGCAGGGCAGCAGCGGTGTCAGGATATGCACTGAGCAAGACACTGTACAAATTGGAGTTTGATGGCATACCAAATGATGGATCACTGGAAAAAATCATTAGCAATGCTGCAGCACTGGTGGACCGGGGAATCTCACCAGCGGCATACAGAAATAATCCACATGCACGATTACCCGGGGTCAGCAACACAATTCTAAGTTTACCTGTCAAGTGCGGGGGATTTGGTATGTTACCGGCTATACAACATGTGCGGGCTCGCCATGCGCTACTAGGAATCAGAGGTATAGCGGGAGGTGGACGCACGATGCTGAAATTTAACCCCCCATGGTCGCACAACCTGAAAAATGCAGTCTGTCTACACCACCCAGCAGCGCAGCCCCTGGCGCTCCTGACGGCACGTAAGCATCCCACAACGGGGAGGCCGATCGTGTTGGGGAAAGTGGTAGACACGGGCTGTGCACTGATTGAGCGAGTGTGCTCCGCGCTCATGAACCTACCGGAACTTGTGATACTCGATGCCAATCTACTTCAAGCGGGGCCATGGGTTTCGCAAGCACCGTTGTGGGGCAACCCAACCTTGACTTTTAGACAGAGAAATGGTGTGAATGTATCTTTGGAAGGGGGCTTCTCGGATATTGTTGCACTAGGCTCAATTACCACAGTCGGAGACGCAGTGAGGGCTATTGATACGTTTGCACGGGTTAAGGAGAAATTGCAAGACGTGCCGGCCAATACCAGAGCCCCACCCCGGATACGGAGTGAATGCACACGCGCTTACAAGGAAGATGTGATTGATGCGGGAATTTTTGGAGGACTAGGGATAGATTTGATGCCGAGGCCCCTGAGGAATGGGATAGATGCATTTCGACGCATGCAAAACTTGATTAACCACCTGCCTGCGGGATGGACAGAAGCGGCACGAACAGGCATGGGACTAAACCAGGATCAAGCATACACGGAAATGATTGACCATATAGTGGGGTGCCTTGGATGGAAGATGAACAATCAACCAATTCCACTGGCGACCGTTTCGGTGAAGCAGGCCACGTACCTGCAGATGCGTGAAGCGTTTGGGAAACTAGCAGAAAAACATGCTGATTTTGTCCACGAGGCTAAGGGTGGTAACGTAGGTGATATAGTGATGGCGATAGAGGACAAGGAACGCATCTCGAGCACATATGAACGCTTGTGGAAGCTTAAATGGGAAGCAGAGCAGAAAGAAGCCTTCTGGAGGCTAGCAGTGGATGGATTCCCAGGCTTCTCGATGCACAGAGGGCAAGGTCATAAATGCCCATGTGGGGTGACGGATGCGCAGTCTGACCGCGCACACCATTTCAGCACGTGCACAATTGCTAGCACGCTACGGCTGCATATTCAGGAAGCAACAGACATAGATGATGAGGATCACATAATTGAGTTGATAGTGGAGCGTAAGAATCTGTGGCTAGTAATACCGCCACACGAGGCTATCCAGCAACCCATCTGGGACGTTGTATGCCTGGCTGCGATCTCTGCCATGGAGTACGGTAGGAGGCTATTGTTTGCCTCCAGAGGGGAACAAGGCAAGGTAGAAGAAACAGCGATTAGCAGGATTAAAACGCAAGTTATAGCAGACTTTTGGGAGCGTTTGCAGACGTATGTGAGCCTGGGCATCAAGCCAAGGGGGTGGGACGAAATCCCACCAGGCCACCCTTGGATTGAAAGAAGGGAAGACGGGAGTATGTGGATCAATAAGCCGACTTTCATTACAGTTGAAGAGGAAGGAGATTGAGTTTAGAAGATGGTGGCGCTCCCATGGGAGCAAGGCCTATTAGCCCAAGGCGCAGAGTAGGCTGTCGGCGCTGCAGGTGGCGCGCCCCTGAGGTCTAGAGCAGGGCGTCCGTACTAGTACGTGCTCGCTGGCTCGTGAGCTGCGTCAGCAGGTCCCTCCTGTAACCAATGCAATCTCTGTGTTAACTCTTACCCACAAGCCATGTGAGCCGCCTCTGTCCATTAAGCCTGCGTTAGCCTGCACCTCGCCCACAGCAGCAGCCAGCTCTAGCAGCTGAACATCATTGGTCGTCCCCGTTCAGCGTCTCGGCTTCATGCACCTCACTGCCGACGGGATTCAGGGACTCAGTGGCCATACGGTGTCTCCACGCTCTGGGCCGTATCTGGACGATGTAACTCAACCCTTCTGAGGCAGCGTAGCTGAGGACTGAACTCTTGCGCCGCTGCTGCGCTTCTGACCGGCGATGTCTTTCCGCCGCGTTACATCTGGGTCTCAGATGCCTCTCAGCACGTTATACACTACGGCATCCCAACGTAGCTCTATTTGCTGGCGCTCTGCGCGCCTGACGCCCAGTCGTCAATCGGAAATTGGACGCATTCGCTCCTCCCCTTCCGCTCTTCTGGACTCCTGTAACGGACACGCATTTCAGGCTCTTTCATATATCAGCAATTTGGCCTTCGGGAGCGGCCGTGTTACTCGGTTCCTGCATGGCCGACGTCGGCACGCGTCCTCGCAGCCCCGCGTCAGCAGTTGCTCCGACTTCTCCCATCCCGCCTAGCCGCGCTGCTTCCCTCACAGCGCCGCCAGCGCCACTGCACCCAGCAGTACCGCCAACACTGCTACTGGCCGCGCTTATCGCCGCCAACAGCAACTTCTTCGTCTTCCTGGACAGTCACCTGCTACTTCTCTCCTCGGCTGTTCACCCTGGGTCAGCCAGCCTTAAGCCTCAGCGTACCTCGTCCCCATCGGCTTCCTCTACTCTGTGCCCTGGCGCACCACCACCCACGTGGAGCTAGCATCGCGCTAGCCAGAGCCTTAGCAGGACGACCCCAGTGCGCATCCTGGGGGGGGGGGGGGGCGACTTGGTGGCCGCTGCGGCATGGCCCGACTGGCGCCTGCAGGGCGGGGCATGCACCGCCGCTCGCGTGCCCGATACCCTGTATCTCGGGTGTCATTGCTGGATTGCAGTTGCAAGCAGCGTGCCGCTGCTCGCTTCACAGCGTGTTCTCATCAGCCATCCGCTTGGAGCTAGCTCGCAGTGGCTAGCGTGGAGGACTGACCTGACTAGTGACGCGTGTGCTAGGCTAGTTTGGTTACAGTTTGTGTCTGTCGCGTGGCACGAACACTCTCGCATGTCATTCCGCATGATATGTGTGCTGTCTCTTGCTTTTGGTTCCCCTGTTTGCATTCAGGGGGGGCACGCACTTGTCGCCACCGTGCTTGGGGGTTACGACTTCGCAGACTCTTCTCCTCGTCTCCTACAGTCGTGGGGGGGAACTGTGTGCCCGGTGGCGGAGGATTACCGGTTCGGTTGTAGCGCATGACAGCTGTCGGGTGCCAACGCGTACGTGGTTCGGCGCAACCTCCTAGGACCCCGGTGCGGCATGCCGTGTGTGCTGAGGTGTCACCGTGTGGTTCGCCATCCCTGGCGGATGAGCCGCATGGGCCTCGCCTAGCCTATATGGTACTCAACAGCGACCTGGCTCGCTGGTTGAGTTACCAACGGCGTAAGCCAGCAGACTGACAATCACTCTGCTACAGCTTCGCGCTCTCCCGCCCGCCGTCAGCGTCAGCGCCGCCGCCGTCGTCCCCGACGCGGAGGAGCTCCTCTCCGGTCACAATGGCAGCCCCACTGACGCCACGGAAGCGCCTCCCTCAGAACGCCCGCACCTACTGCAGTTTCTCACCATCATGCAGAATGCGCGCAAGCCGCTCCGGCTCCTGCCCCGCGCGCCGCCCTTGCCCCTACGCCTGCGCGCGGGCACCGGCGACGTGCTCGGGCTGGACACGCGGCTGGTGCAGCACCACTTCTTCCCCGCCGCCTATGGGGACGTTGGCATCACGCTGCTGGAGCTGCCTGGCGGTCTCGCCTCCGGGCTCCAGGCCGCCTTGCGCATGGGCCTCCGCATCCGGCGCTACGTCGACGTTGACACTGACCCAGCCGTCACAGACGCCGTCGCCCGGCTGCTGCCGGTGCTTGCCGCGCAGTACTCACCCTTGCTGCCGCCGCAGTCCTGGCAGCTGCTTTCCGGCCCTGCCGGCGCCAGCCTCACATTGGCCGACCTGGTGCCCTGGGTCCTGAGTGCGGCTGGCGCAGAGCAACTACGCTTGCATGACGGTAGCCAGTGGCTGGTGGTCACCAGCTGGGCGTCGCACGCCCTTTGGCGCGACTCCCTCGTCCTTCAACTCGTGGGAGGTCTCCAGCAGCAGTTCGCCAGCCGTCGCCTCTCGCCGCTGGCGTTCCTCGCCGAAGGCCCGCACTGCGCCGACCCGCTTGAAGCCTCCCCGCCATTCGGCCTCCCGGCTGGCCTCGATGCTGTCCAAGCCGGCAGCCCCGCCCACCGCGTCTCCTCCATCTACACCAACTTGGCCGACACCTCCCATGTCGCCCTCTCCTTCTCCCATCTCCGCCCTCTCCCCTCCCGCCTTCTCGCCGCCGTCCTCCCGCCTGGTCGTCAACCCGGCCCGGCGCAACGGCCCATTCCTCCTCCCTTCGTGGCGCTGCAGGCCCCTGGCCAGCCTCTCGCCGCCCTCCCCCCGCCCGCCCTCCTCCCCTCGGCGCCCGACCCTCCGCCGCTCCGTGCTGGTCCCGACTACCAGCCCTGCGCCCCGGATGCTGCCGATTGGCTCGCGGTTTCTTCCCACCACCCCTCCCTCTCCCTACCCGCCACCCTCGCTGTCTCCCTTCTCCGACGCCACGCGCCGCCAGCCGTCTTCACCGCCGCGCTCGCCTCCGTCGCCGCCCTACACCGTCTCTTCTTCACTCGGCACGACATGCAGCCGCTGCCTCCCCGTCACGTGGCCGCCCCGGCCACGGCGCTGGGGGGGGGAGTGCCTGCCAGCACCAGCTCCGATGAGCTGGAGACGGCGTTCTCCGCACTCTCAGTCGCAGATGAACCGCCAGAACTTCTGGATGCGACAGAAAGCAGCCTCGCCGTCGCCCTACTGCACCAGCGCCTCCTCGGACCACGCATGGGTGCCCAGCTGCACGTCTACTCAGCCGTAGCGGAAGCCGCGGATCCGGCCAACCGCATGGAAGCCCACCTGCCGGCCACGGGCACGCCGTCAGCCGTCACCATCGCCTCAGTAGCTGTCGGATCAGCACTACCCGACTCTGCTGACGTGTGGAATGACGGGCCCGTGATGGATCTACTCCGGCTTGGCGCCCAGCCCGACAGCTCCAGCCGCGAGGAGCAGCTGCGGGTGCGCCGCCGCGCCGCAAGCTACCGCTGGACTGGTGACCAGCTACTCCGCCTGATGCCAGACGGTAATACCCGCGTCTGCCCGCCGCCGGAGGCCCGCAGCACCATCGTCCAGCAGACCCACGAGATCGGACACCTCGGGGAGCGCCGTACCTTGGCGCTCTGTCAGCTGGGCTACTGGTGGGCTGGGCAGCGCACCACCGTTCGGGAAGCGGTTCAGCGCTGCAAGTTGTGCGACATGG
Organism: Chlamydomonas incerta; assembly: GCA_016834605.1. Lineage (NCBI taxonomy): Eukaryota > Viridiplantae > Chlorophyta > Chlorophyceae > Chlamydomonadales > Chlamydomonadaceae > Chlamydomonas > Chlamydomonas incerta. Next base: position 1,692,723 of record JAEHOC010000003.1, on the reverse strand, counting down.
CCAACACCGGCGGCATGGTGCGGCCGGTTCAGCTACAGCCGTCGCCCATCCGCGGCATGTTCTACCGCTCGGGTGTCGACTTGGCAGGCGATCTGCCTGTCACGGCGGCACGAGGCTACACCTACGTCATGGTGTGCGTGGAGCATTTCACCAAGTGGGTCGAGTTCTTTCCCCTCACCACCAAGACCGCCGACGAGACCGCCCGCGGCTTGGTGGAGCTGCTAACGCGTTTCGGTTCGCCCGCGGAGGTCACCACCGACCGCGGCACCGAATTCGACGGCGCGTTCGACGCGCTGTGCCTCGCCAACGCCATCGACCACCGCCGCACCCAGCCTGACCATCCTCAGGCCAACGGTCTGGCTGAGCGCATGGTTCAAGTCGTCAAGGCAGCCCTGCGCAAGCACTGCCGGGACACACAGTCCAACGACACCTGGGATGCAGCTCTACCCTGGTTGGCTCTTGCCTACCGCTGCTCGCCCCAGCTACTCGCCGTACAAGCTACTCTACGGTGTTGACCCCGTCATCCCGCCTGCCGTCCGCCCGCGCATTGAGGAGCGCGAGTTGGCGTTCACCGGCGACGGCGTGGAGCAGGCGTATGCAGATGCCCTCACCCAGCGTGCGGAGTGGCTGCGGCGGCATGCGCCCGCCGCAGCTGGCAACCTCCTTATCGCCCAGCATCGGGACACGCAGCGTTATGCCCTAACGCGGAGCGGTGGCTATCGCGCCCGGGCTCTGGAGTTCGTCCCTGGCGACTACGTGTACCTACGTAACCCAGATCCTAACAACACTCTGGAGATGCCAGTGCGCGATCAAGTGCTGCGCGTGGAGCGGGTGGGCAACTTGGGCGTCGCCGCCCTAACTGGCCGCGACACCGCCCGCATTCGCGTGCGGGTGGAGAAGCTGGTGCCTTGCCATTTACCCAACCTGGATCCCATTCAGGATGCACGACTGCTTCGGACTAGCGAGGACCTGGAGTGCGAGGTGTGCCACAGCCCGTCCCGGCCGACGCGTATGCTCGTGTGCGATGGTTGCGGCACCGGCTGGCACCTCAGCTGCCTCAACCCGCCGCTCAGCAAGATCCCGCCAGGCGCATGGATGTGCCCTGGTTGCGTGGAGCTCGGCAGGGCGCCACCAACAGGGCCAACACCGCAGCGGCCGGCAGCAGGCCCGGTGCTCTTCCCTAATGCAGCGACGAAGCGCCGCGACGCGGAAGCTGCCACCATGGACGGGGTTTCGGTACTGCGAGCCGTGTCTGGGCCCCGCGATGCCCAGCGGCAACTGCAGACCGGCATCCTGCGCTTCCGCGGTCCGCTGTCGCGCCCCTTCTACTTCATGGTGGAGTGGCCTGGCGGCTTTGCGGAGGCTGTCACCCTGGCCGATGCAAAGCGCCTGCAGCGTAACGCCGTAACAACTTCACCAGCTTCCAGCCCCGCCTCTGGCGGTGAGCCTTCCGCCAAGCGGCGGGCTCAGCCTTCTCGGCGCTGACGCAACCAATGTGCCATCGCCGGCACGCCATTGCACGCAGCACACCCCATTAGCGCGTGTCATCATCAGCCATCAGCTTGGAGCTAGCTTGGAGCTAGTTATGTGGATTGGCATTACCTGCCGCTGTGTTTCTAGACTAGGTTGATTGTTTGTGTGTGTTGGAAGTCAGCAGCATGAATTTCTTCGCATATCATTCTGCACTCATTGCTGTTCTCCCGTGTGGTGGGGTACGACTTCGCCAGTTCCCCTGTCTGCAGTCGTGGGGGGGATAACTCTGCCCGGGAGCAGTCCCGCGCCAGTTCAGTCATGGCGCATGTCAGCTGTCGTGTGATATCGTGTCTGTGGTTTGCTGTGACCGCCTACCCCCTGGCACTCTGGGAAAAGTACCCCCTACAATTACCGGAAAAATAGGGGTGTCTTTACCGGAAAGTTTCCGGTAAATCACCATCCAAAATTTTGGATGGTGTTCCGGTAACTCTGTCCGGTAACTCTGTTCCGGTAACTCTGTCCTGTAAAGTCTAGGGCATATCCGGCAAAGTCTAGGGCATATCCGGTAAAGTGAAAACGGTCCGGGGATTGCAATACTGGGTGCCGCGCGCACCCACCGGCGGCGTGTCTTGTTAGTCCACATTATAATGTCAGCACCTATTCATTGTCTAACATCCACACTGCTCGTGTGTGTCGTGTGTGTGTATGTGTGGCAACTCATCCACAAGCATCAAACCGCAAGTCAACCTGCTCAAATGCGCCCACGCCCGCGTCCACGACCACGACCACGCCCTCCCAGCGGCACAACCGACGGCGCCTTGGGAGCAGCAGCGCCACCATCGCTGTCGGGTGGTGACTCGGCTGCCTCGTCGCTGCTCGACCCGCTCAGGCTGTCACTCGCCTCCTCCTCCTCGGTCTCCTCCTCATCCTCTGCCACCTCCTCCTCGTCGTCCTCTTCCACTACCGCGGCCTTGCCCTTAGCACCGGGCTTTCGCACTACCGCGGCCTTGACCTTCGCAGCGGGCCTCCGCACAGCTGTGGTAGCGGCACGGGATTTCACCTGCTGCCCCTTGCCACGCCCTCCCGCCGGCCCCTTGCCACCCCTTGTCCTGGATGAAGGCAATCGAAGCACTGCTGCATGCTTCATCGTCGTGATGGCTGGGCGGACGGAAGCAGGCCTGCAGGCGGATTGCGATGCTGGCGAGCTCGGATTCCTGGCAGCGAATGTCTCTGCCTGTGAAAGAGAATGCGGCGGAGATTAACCACGGCACGACAATTTGCGATGCCTTTGCGTTGCCGGCTTCCCCTTTACCTGCGCGGTTGAAGCACTTGTAGTATGAATGCGAATGCTTCTCGTCGCCACGCGAGGCTCTGAGTATGGCCACCGCGAGTTCCTCTCGCGTGAGCTGGTCCTCTAGGTTGACTACGCCGACTTTGCTGGCAAGGACCTGTCCGCCTTGACCTGTCTTGTGGATGTTTATGAACAGCGTGATAGACTTCGGGTATAGACTGGAATCGGCAGTGGTGCCTTCTACACCGACTCTGGGCAGGACTGTTGTAGCCATGTAGTCTCAGGTAAGTGATCTAAGGATACATTTTAGTGCCTGTATATGAATGCTATATTGGACGCGAGTAAGCGCACGCGTGGGCAAGAAATGGGCAACCAATGACCGCTGGATCTCTCCGATCCCCAACAGCGAGCAAGCTCCTGTTTCATACTAAATTTGTTTATCAGGTGTACCCGTTCAATATGGAATGATGCCTCCCCCACCTTTGACGCTCCATTTGTGGGCTTATCCCCTGGAATCACGTAGAAATGCTGTGCTTCGCCTTACAGACAAGGTGCTGCCTTTCCTCCAAGTAGCTGACAGTATTGCTCCACCTGGCACGAGTGTAGTCGCGCTGTTGTTCCCGACAGTGGCCATCGACACGAGCGCGATCCCCGACCCACGGCCCGCCGGTGGAATGTACTGGAGCTTCCCCACCGGCGCCCCCGAGATCCCCGATAGCGACACATGGCCCCCCTACCCCCGGCCCGCGCCGCTGGAGCTCGTATACATCGGTCAAGACCCGGACGTCGGCCTTGTGCCGGAGGAGTGGGCGCCGTTTGCACGCGTTATTGTCGACGAGGTCATGGGCACAGGCGGGTACTGGCGGCAGGCGTGGCACGCACGCACGCATGCACGTAGGCAGGCACGCATGCACGTAGGCATGCACGCCTGCACACGCAAGCTCCTGTCAACGGTCACTGAAATGCGTGTATGGCATGAAGTACATCAAGCCATTGCGATCTCCGTGTGGCGCAGCACAACAGCATTTCCCTTTCAGCTCCTGCAGCGGGATTCCAAGACCCCTCCAGCATTTCCAAACACCTGAGCGCTCCACCTCCCCAACACGTTGCTCCTTCACTGCCCCAAAGTCGACCACCAACAAGCCTCCCTGGTACTCCTTGGTTTCGTACACGTCAGCCACCGCCATTCTAACCTCCATGGTGTCATGCTGCCCGACTGTCAACGCTGGTAGGAGTAGGAAGAAGTGGATGTAGGCGACGTAACTACGTAACTCCAGTCTGGCATTCGCTCCCTGGGACACAGTTACCTCGGCAGTGTACAAGGACCAGCACGAATTGCGAGACCGTGCCCGCCCATACCCAGCACTGAAATACCGCTCCTCGTCAGGTGTCTCGGCACGCACGAAGATCCGTGCCTTGGCTGTGTCAGTAGGCGTGTTTGTGAATGCAGCACCAACCAATGACTCGTCGACACCTCCATGTTCAGACACCCAGGATTGAATGTTAGCCAGCTCGTGATAATAGTGCACCAGGCTGTTCAGTGCGGAAATGCTAGAGTTGAACTGTCGAAAACGCCTGGCGCTGATCCAGGGGCTGTTGGAGGAGAAGGGGCGGCCGCTGGGCACGCTGCTGAGTGTTGGCACCACCACCAACTGGACTGACAAACATCTGGTTATGATCAAGCGCGCTCTCGGCACGCTACGGAAGCGTGTGCGGTAGGTAATCTGACGGGGGCCGTTCGTCTGGCTGTGGCGTTTCAAGTTGGCAGGGTGGGCGTTTCAGGCCATAGTGCCCGGCTGTTATAACAACGGTGCATACAACTAACCGCTTACGATACGGTGCTGCACACCTGACCACCACCGTCCGTGTAACTTACGCACGAGAGATATGTACAGAACTGTTACCTTGGGCAAAAAAACAGTCAGCTTTGGGGGGAGGGACGCTGTTGTGGGGCAGGGGAGGGGCAGTGCAGCGGGCGGAGGAAAGGTGATGACTGCGGGCGGAGAAGTCCAGCTGTGGGGGCGGGCGGGGGGGGGGGGGCGGAAGTTACCGGAAGGGCATATCCGGTAAAGTCTAGGGCATATCCGGTAAAGTCTAGGGCATATCCGGTAAGTCTTGCATTTCCGGTAAAGTTCCTTTCCCAGAGTGTGGGGTGGCGCTGCTGTGCGTGCTGTCATGCGTTGCCAGTGGTGCTACAGGGTTGGTCATAGGGAGTAGCGCGTGCCCAGTAGTGCAGTCGGGCTGCATGGGGCACGCGGCGTGCTTAACAGGCCAGCGGGCTCCTGACTCGCTGGTTGTGTTGCCAACGGCGTAAGCCAGCAGACTGACAATCACTCTGTGTTAACTCTTACCCACAAGCCATGTGAGCCGCCTCTGTCCGTTAAGCCTGCGTTAGCCTGCACCTCGCCCGCAGCAGCAGCCAGCTCTAGCAGCTGAACATCATTGGTCGTCCCCGTTCAGCGTCTCGGCTTCATGCACCTCACCGCCGACGGGATTCAGGGACTCAGTGTCTCCACGCTCTGGGCCGTATCTGGACGATACATCGGGCACACAGTTCCCCCCCACGACTGTAGGAGACGAGGAGAAGAGTCTGCGAAGTCGTAACCCCCAAGCACGGTGGCGACAAGTGCGTGCCCCCCCTGAATGCAAACAGGGGAACCAAAAGCAAGAGACAGCACACATATCATGCGGAATGACATGCGAGAGTGTTCGTGCCACGCGACAGACACAAACTGTAACCAAACTAGCCTAGCACACGCGTCACTAGTCAGGTCAGTCCTCCACGCTAGCCACTGCGAGCTAGCTCCAAGCGGATGGCTGATGAGAACACGCTGTGAAGCGAGCAGCGGCACGCTGCTTGCAACTGCAATCCAGCAATGACACCCGAGATACAGGGTATCGGGCACGCGAGCGGCGGTGCATGCCCCGCCCTGCAGGCGCCAGTCGGGCCATGCCGCAGCGGCCACCAAGTCGCCCCCCCCCCCCCAGGATGCGCACTGGGGTCGTCCTGCTAAGGCTCTGGCTAGCGCGATGCTAGCTCCACGTGGGTGGTGGTGCGCCAGGGCACAGAGTAGAGGAAGCCGATGGGGACGAGGTACGCTGAGGCTTAAGGCTGGCTGACCCAGGGTGAACAGCCGAGGAGAGAAGTAGCAGGTGACTGTCCAGGAAGACGAAGAGGTTGCTGTTGGCGGCGATAAGCGCGGCCAGTAGCAGTGTTGGCGGTACTGCTGGGTGCAGTGGCGCTGGCGGCGCTGTGAGGGAAGCAGCGCGGCTAGGCGGGATGGGAGAAGTCGGAGCAACTGCTGACGCGGGGCTGCGAGGACGCGTGCCGACGTCGGCCATGCAGGAACCGAGTAACACGGCCGCTCCCGAAGGCCAAATTGCTGATATATGAAAGAGCCTGAAATGCGTGTCCGTTACAGGAGTCCAGAAGAGCGGAAGGGGAGGAGCGAATGCGTCCAATTTCCGATTGACGACTGGGCGTCAGGCGCGCAGAGCGCCAGCAAATAGAGCTACGTTGGGATGCCGTAGTGTATAACGTGCTGAGAGGCATCTGAGACCCAGATGTAACGCGGCGGAAAGACATCGCCGGTCAGAAGCGCAGCAGCGGCGCAAGAGTTCAGTCCTCAGCTACGCTGCCTCAGAAGGGTTGAGTTACATCGTCCAGATACGGCCCAGAGCGTGGAGACACCGTATGGCCACTGAGTCCCTGAATCCCGTTGGCGGTGAGGTGCATGAAGCCGAGACGCTGAACGGGGACGACCAATGATGTTCAGCTGCTAGAGCTGGCTGCTGCTGCGGGCGAGGTGCAGGCTAACGCAGGCTTAACGGACAGAGGCGGCTCACATGGCTTGTGGGTAAGAGTTAACACAGAGTGATTGTCAGTCTGCTGGCTTACGCCGTTGGCAACACAACCAGCGAGTCAGGAGCCCGCTGGCCTGTTAAGCACGCCGCGTGCCCCATGCAGCCCGACTGCACTACTGGGCACGCGCTACTCCCTATGACCAACCCTGTAGCACCACTGGCAACGCATGACAGCACGCACAGCAGCGCCACCCCAGGGGGTAGGCGGTCACAGCAAACCACAGACACGATATCACATGACAGTGGCTTCGGTGTGCTGCGATGATGGTGGCTGTGACAGGGTGGGTGATGCTGCGTAGAGTTCGTCTGACAGTGCTAGGGTTGCGCTCGCGGACAATTCTCCGATAATCCACGCTAGGTCCTACGGACCAGTGTAACCTTTCTTTCTTTCTTTCTTTCATAAATGCCCATGTGGGGTGACGGATGCGCAGTCTGACCGCGCACACCATTTCAGCACGTGCACAATTGCTAGCACGCTACGGCTTCATATTCAGGAAGCGACAGACGTAGGTGATGAGGATCACATAATTGAGTTGATAGTGGAGCGTAAGAATCTGTGGCTAGTAATACCGCCACACAAGGCTATCCAGCAACCCATCTGGGACGTTGTATGCCTGGCTGCGATCTCTGCCATGGAGTACGGTAGGAGGCTATTGTTTGCCTCCAGAGGGGAACAAGGCAAGGTAGAAGAAACAACGATTAGCAGGATTAAAACGCAAGTTATAGCAGACTTTTGGGAGCGTTTGCAGACGTATGTGAGCCTGGGCATCAAGCCAAGGGGGTGGGACGAAATCCCACCAGGCCACCCTTGGATTGAAAGAAGGGAAGACGGGAGTATGTGGATCAATAAGCCGACTTTCATTACAGTTGAAGAGGAAGGAGATTGAGTTTAGAAGATGGTGGCGCTCCCATGGGAGCAAGGCCTACTAGCCCAAGGCGCAGAGTAGGCTGTCGGCGCTGCAGGTGGCGCGCCCCTGAGGTCTAGAGCAGGGCGTCCGTACTAGTAAGTGCTCGCTGGCTCGTGCGCTGCGTCAGCAGGTCCCTCCTGTAACCAATGCAATCTGCGCCCGGGGTCGCCGCCACTGCTGGGCCCAGGGCCGCCGCCGCCGCCACCGGGCCCAGCACCGCCGCCTATTGGAACTCATAGGCATTTCCAAATCCTAATACGGTACGTGATATTCACTACGTTCGCTACGTTCACTACGTTCGAGGCGGTCCTGCAGCAGGCGCTGTGGGAGGCGAGTGATCGGTGCGTGGTGTGCTGTCGTGGCTCTGGACGCGCACTGGTCCTGCGGTCCCTCCGTGGAGACATCTGCGCCTGGGAGCGGGACTGGTTGGCGGACGGTGGCCCTCCCGTGTGCCCACGGGGCCTGGTGCCGCAGCTGCTCGACGTCGCGGCACGCACGGATGCGGAGTTGCTGCGGGCGTTCTATGCGTGGCCCCTCTAGTGCGCTGACCCAGTTAGGCGGCGTGGTGCGTGTGTGGCTGCGTTTGGACGTGAGCCGGTGATGGTTCCCGTGCGTTCGCTGGTCTGTTTTTGTTGGGACGGCGGGGTTGCTGCTGCCTGGGTTCCCCGGTTTTGCGTGGGGCCTGTGGCCCGGTCTGCTGCGGTCTGGTGCAAGGGAGGTGGTCTGGTGCGTGCGTGCCTGCGCGTGGTCGTGCTAGTCGTGCGCGTGCGGTGGTTTCTGTGGGGTTCGCGGGTCTGCTTTGTTGCTGGTTCGGTGAGCGCATGCACGGCGGTGTGCGTGCGCCCGTGGCGGTCGGGTTGCAGCTGCCTGTGCTCCTTGGCCTGTTTAGGGTCCGGAGCCCGACTTATGTGGTGCAGTGGAGGTGCGGGAGTGCCGGCGTCCTGCTATGTGGGCGCCTGTGGTGGTTCGCGGTGTGTTCGGTTTGGGTGATGGGTTTCGGTTTCGATTTTCCCCTTTCTTTTCTTTTTTCTGCCCTGTCTCCTGTGTCTGGTATCTTGCTCTGTTCTGAGAGTTCGGCGGTTGCTTTGCCTGCTTCTGGGGGGCACGGTCTGCCTTGCTTTGCCCTGGAGGGGTGCCCTTGCTTGGGTTCGGTGGCTGGTGCAGCGGTCTCTGGTGAAAAAAATAATAATAATAATACCTACGCGAAGCACAAGTGCCCGCGTTTCTTAAGGAGGAGTGAGACAAGCTCACCCCACCGGTGTAAACTGATGTCAGCCCTACCCCGGTTCCCGTGTGCGGGGTCCGCCCATGGCGGGCCCCTGGCCCCGGCCGCCCTGACTTCCAGGGTGCCGGCGGGTGTTAGCTATGCCCAGTTCCTGCTCCAGGCGGTAGTAGAGAGAGGATGTGCCCCGCAGGGCGACAATGCTGTGCATGTGGAGGCGTGTGCAACAAGATTTGGCCGCATGGGGGGTGGCTCCGAGGTCACGCAGCAGGGTTTCCAGGGTGCGCGGGATGGTGCCACCATGTCCCAGGGTGACGAGCTGGGGCGTGCCGTAGTGGACAGTCCAGCCGGCGGCCCTGATTGCTGCGGCTAGCTCGGCATGTTGTGCTTGTTTTTGGATGGCCTTTTCGCTGTGGTGGAGGTCGGAGGCGTATCCAACCTCAATGATATAGACAGGGTATGCAGACTTGTTTGTCGGTGCTGTGGTGAGAAATTCCTCCGCAGTAGCCCGTGGGAGGTCCGGAATGAACAGGATGTCGGGCTGCATCTTGTTGAGCGCGGATGTGGCAATCTGCGGGCAGAGCCACCTCGGGGGCCGCAGCCCCGCGCAGTAGTCTGGCAGGTCGGCCCGGCTGGTTGCATCCATGACCATGTAGCCACCGCCTTTGTGTCCACGGTGCAGGCAGTCGGCAATCATGCGGACCGCGGCGTTGTGCTTGGCGATCCGCGCCCCGACCAGTTGTGGGTGCGCGCAGTGACCGGCGAGGTGGCCTGCTGTGCCGCGCTCTGGGTCGGCACCTTTGGCATGGTGTATGTGTGCACACAGACCGCATTTGTCACTGTCCCGCAGCTTAAAAAGGGCTAGCCGGGCCGGGCAGATGAGGCCACCTTGGCGGGCGTTCTGCACATACCGACGCAGGCTGTGGCCTGCATCTGAGTGTGTCATGTAGGCTGTGCTAGCACGGGCATCGAGAGTGGGTGCGGCCTCTGCCCATTTCGTTGTGTACAGCGTGTTTCTGGAGTAGCCACCTCGGCATTCAGGGGACAGTGCCTTAGTGAGGCCTCGGTTGAGGTCTGAGACATAGTGTGCGTGTGTGCTACCGTCCTCGCGGGTGACGGTGAAGGTGGGCCACCAGTGCGTGGCGTGCGGTTTGGGTGATGGGTTTCGGTTTCGATTTTCCCCTTTCTTTTCTTTTTTCTGCCCTGTCTCCTGTGTCTGGTTTCTTGCTCTGTTCTGAGAGTTCGGCGGTTGCTTTGCCTGCTTCTGGGGGGCACGGTCTGCCTTGCTTTGCCCTGGAGGGGTGCCCTTGCTTGGGTTCGGTGGCTGGTGCAGCGGTCTCTGGTGAAAAAAATAATAATAATAATACCTACGCGAAGCACAAGTGCCCGCGTTTCTTAAGGAGGAGTGAGACAAGCTCACCCCACCGGTGTAAACTAATGTCAGCCCTACCCCGGTTCCCGTGTGCGGGGTCCGCCCATGGCGGGCCCCTGGCCCCGGCCGCCCTGACTTCCAGGGTGCCGGCGGGTGTTAGCTATGCCCAGTTCCTGCTCCAGGCGGTAGTAGAGAGAGGATGTGCCCCGCAGGGCGACAATGCTGTGCATGTGGAGGCGTGTGCAACAAGATTTGGCCGCATGGGGGGTGGCTCCGAGGTCACGCAGCAGGGTTTCCAGGGTGCGCGGGATGGTGCCACCATGTCCCAGGGTGACGAGCTGGGGCGTGCCGTAGTGGACAGTCCAGCCGGCGGCCCTGATTGCTGCGGCTAGCTCGGCATGTTGTGCTTGTTTTTGGATGGCCTTTTCGCTGTGGTGGAGGTCGGAGGCGTATCCAACCTCAATGATATAGACAGGGTATGCAGACTTGTTTGTCGGTGCTGTGGTGAGAAATTCCTCCGCAGTAGCCCGTGGGAGGTCCGGAATGAACAGGATGTTGGGCTGCATCTTGTTGAGCGCGGATGTGGCAATCTGCGGGCAGAGCCACCTCGGGGGCCGCAGCCCCGCGCAGTAGTCTGGCAGGTCGGCCCGGCTGGTTGCATCCATGACCATGTAGCCGCCGCCTTTGTGTCCACGGTGCAGGCAGTCGGCAATCATGCGGACCGCGGCGTTGTGCTTGGCGATCCGCGCCCCGACCAGTTGTGGGTGCGCGCAGTGACCGGCGAGGTGGCCTGCTGTGCCGCGCTCTGGGTCGGCACCTTTGGCATGGTGTATGTGTGCACACAGACCGCATTTGTCACTGTCCCGCAGCTTAAAAAGGGCTAGCCGGGCCGGGCAGATGAGGCCACCTTGGCGGGCGTTCTGCACATACCGACGCAGGCTGTGGCCTGCATCTGAGTGTGTCATGTAGGCTGTGCTAGCACGGGCATCGAGAGTGGGTGCGGCCTCTGCCCATTTCGTTGTGTACAGCGTGTTTCTGGAGTAGCCACCTCGGCATTCAGGGGACAGTGCCTTAGTGAGGCCTCGGTTGAGGTCTGAGACATAGTGTGCGTGTGTGCTACCGTCCTCGCGGGTGACGGTGAAGGTGGGCCACCAGTGCGTGGCGTGCGGTTTGGGTGATGGGTTTCGGTTTCGATTTTCCCCTTTCTTTTCTTTTTTCTGCCCTGTCTCCTGTGTCTGGTTTCTTGTTCTGTTCTGAGAGTTCGGCGGTTGCTTTGCCTGCTTCTGGGGGGCACGGTCTGCCTTGCTTTGCCCTGGAGGGGTGCCCTTGCTTGGGTTCGGTGGCTGGTGCAGCGGTCTCTGGTGTTCTGCCTGCTCGCGTTGCAGGTTGCGTGCCCGTGTTTGTGTTGCTGCGCTTTTCCCCTTCCTTCTCATTTGTAACCACTCTCTCAGACAAACGAACCATTCAGGGACCTAATATAAGCCATAAGGATGCCATTTAGGTTGTCTAGGTTCATGGACTCACGCGGTCCCTAGGGACTTGCCGGAGTGATACCCGCGTGGGTGGGGAGGGGGGTCGGAAGGTTTTGTAACAGAGTGCGAGGTTACAAGAAGGGGACAGTGTAAACACCATCACGGCTAGACCCCGCAGGCGGACCTGAATATGCCAGCCAGAGCTGGGAACGTGCAGCCACCAGAGCGGCCAGCGGCAGTGACAGCTGTGCGCGGCAGCCTCCGGGTGGACATCACCTACACTGTAACGACGGGAAACTCGCGTCTGGGCGCGTCTCAGCGCGTTCGGGCGCGTCAGGGTGCGTCAGGGTGCGTCAGGCCGCGTTTCGTGACGCGATGGCTTGGACGCGAACTGCGACGCGAGCCGACCGTGAAGGGGCCCCGCCGCGTGCCCCAAACCGTATTCGCTGTACCCCACATCAGCAATACTAGCATTGACGCAGACGGAGGCATACGCGCAATAGTACGCGGGGGCGTGGGGGGGGGGGGGAGGCGCAGGCTGAGGAGGCGGGAGGGGGGGGGGGAGGCGGGGCTGGGCGCACGGGCGCAAGCGGAAGTGCGCGTGCTGCACACCAAATTCAAGGACGTGGTATTCATATTGGTGAACCAGTGGCACTAGTTCCCGATCGACGCTCAACAATAATAATAGTCTCAATGTCAAAGTCCGCGCTGTTCGATATCCGCGAACCGGGCCTGCCCTTGTGGATACGCGCAATGGAGCTCTGGATGGATGAGCTCGATGGGAAACATGTTGACAAAGCAGGCAGCCGAGTTGTGGTCACTCCGCTAATCCAGCATGTCGTTCAGTGCTTGCGGATTTTCTACCAGGAAAGAGCACGGGCGATGGGTGTGACTGACGCCAACGAGCGGTACCGCATCTTCTTTGGGCGCTTCCCTTGGGCGACTAAGCAGTACTTCGACTCGCTGGACACCCACTGGTGCCACGTCCAGGACTGCGGCTTCCCGCAGGCCCCGAACCCAGCGTGGCCGCGTGGTCTGCCGCCTGCCTTCGTCAGGATGCATATCCCGTCCCATATGATGGACATGACAAGTGTGAGTCACGGCGGATGACAGGTTCACGCGTGGGTGACTGTGCGACGCGGCGTGCAACACATACAAAGGCTTGCAACACAAACTGAGGTCCTTGTCTTCTTGCTCACAGGCGGCGCTGGTGCGGTGCGAGGAAGAACGCGCCGCTGCGGAGGAGCGGCGGCAACGGGAAGAACAGGAGCGCCGTCAGGCCACGGCTGCGGACTGGGAGGCCAAGCGTCAAGAGCAAGCTGCCAAAGAGCGGTGGGAGGCCGCGGTGCTGGCGGCACTGCCACCCGTGCACGTCGCGGATCAGCTGCGGATGGAAGCCAGGGCACGAAGGGAGGCTGAGCAGGATGCTAAATCCAGCGACGAAGCTGGCGTCTGGAAGGTGTTTGACTTGAACCCGCAGTACGAGTGCAGCGCGCAGGGTCACGTGCGGCGTGTCGGCGAAAAGGAGCCGATGAAGGGCACAGAGGTGAAGGGCCAGATCATGTTGACGCTTTCCAGCGACAACAATAAGAAGATCAGCGTGCGACGGGCTAATGTCATTGCATGGTGCTGGGTGAAGGATGGCAACAAGCTTGCCCTGGGGCCGGGCGGTGCTGTGAAGGGCGCCGATGGTCAGATGTCGAAGTATAAGGTCTATCATAGAAAGGACACAAAAAGCGACTGCGCAGGTTATTTGCTGGTCCTTACAAAGCAAGACGCCAAACGCCGCGGCCTCCGTTCTTGAGTAGCTGCGGCGGGGTGTGTGAGTGCATGTGCCGTGAACATGACTCGTGTTGGGTGCGGGGGAGCACGCAGCTTTCGTCTGCGGCTCGCGGCGCGCGGCAACTAGCATTGAGGCGTGTGCGGCCCCTTGACGCGTGAGGGTCTGAGACACGCGCGCACAGACGCACGAACGGCAGCTGCGGCGGGGTGCGTGAGTGCATGTGCCGTGAACATGACTCGTGTTGGGGAGCACGCAGCTTGCGTCTGCGGCTCGCGGCGCGCGGTAGCTTGCATTGAGGCGTGTGCGGCCCCTTGACGCGTGAGGGTCTGAGACACGCGCGCACAGACGCACGAACGGCAGCTGCGGCGGGGTGCGTGAGTGCATGTGCCGTGAACATGACTCGTGTTGGGGAGCATGCAGCTTGCGTCTGCGGCTCGTGGCGCGCGGTAGCTTGCATTGAGGCGTGTGCGGCCCCTTGACGCGTGAGGGTCTGAGACACGCGCGCACAGACGCACGAACGGCAGCTGCGGCGGGGTGCGTGAGTGCATGTGCCTTGAACATGACTCGTGTTGGGTGCGGGGGAGCACGCAGCGTGCGTGTGCGGCGTGCGGTAGCTTGCATTGAGGCGTGTGCGGCCCCTTGACGCGTGAAGGCCTGAGACATGCGCGCACAGACGCACGAACGGCAGCTGCGGCGGGGTGCGTGAGTGCATGTGCCTTGAACATGACTCGTGTTGGGTGCAGGGGAGCACGCAGCGTGCGTGTGCGGCGTGCGGTAGCTTGCATTGAGGCGTGTGCGGCCCCTTGACGCGTGAAGGCCTGAGACATGCGCGCACAGACGCACGAACGGCAGCTGCGGCGGGGTGCGTGAGTGCATGTGCCTTGAACATGACTCGTGTTGGATGCGGGGGAGCATGCAGCTTTCGTGTGCGGCGCGCGGCGCGCGGCAACTAGCATTGAGGCGTGTGCGGCCCCTTGACGCGTGAGGGTCTGAGACATGCCTGGGGCATGCAGCCTGCGTGTGCGGTGCGTGAGGGCCAGGACAGATGATGTAACAAACGGGAATATTTCTTGGGCGCTGCGGCGGGAAAGGGGTCCAGACACGTGTACAAGCAGCGGCAGTGCAGGGCTATGCGCACAGACGACAGGCAGGAATATTTCTTGGGCGCAGCGGCGGGAAAGGGGTCCAGACACGTGTACAAGCAGCGGCAGTGCAGGGCTATGCGCACAGACGACAGGCAGGAATATTTCTTGGGCGCTGCGGCGGGAAAGGGGTCCAGACACGTGTACAAGCAGCGGCAGTGCAGGGCTATGCGCACAGACGACAGGCAGGAATATTTCTTGGGCGCTGCGGCGGGAAAGGGGTCCAGACACGTGTACAAGCAGCGGCAGTGCAGGGCTATGCGCACAGACGACAGGCAGGAATATTTCTTGGGCGCTGCGGCGGGAAAGGGGTCCAGACACGTGTACAAGCAGCGGCAGTGCAGGGCTATGCGCACAGACGACAGGCGGGAATATTTCTTGGGTGCAGCGGCGGGAAAGGGGTCCAGACACGTGTACAAGCAGCGGTTGTTCCCCCAAACCCCACGTACACGGCGTTGCGGCTCCTTGGCACGGCGTTGGCCCTGCGCCCTCGCCCGCTTGCCTGCCCAGACCGACGCGTGTTCCCCCAAACCCCAAACACACAGCATGCGGCTCCTGCGCATGGCCTTGGCCCTGCGCCCTCGCCTGCTTGCCTGCCCAGACCGACACGTGTTCCCCCAAACCTCAAACACACGGTGTTGCGGCTCCTTGGCATGGCGTTGGCCCTGCGCCCTCGCCCGCTTGCCTGCCCAGACC